>OX422143.1:25289986-25988194 GCA_949129095.1 Volucella bombylans | reverse complement strand
CTAGAACTCGTTGTTACAGCTGCTGTATGCTGTTGTTTATGTTCTCTACCTCTAGCTAGACAGGCAAAGTTATTATGGGCACCCATTAAATGGCCTTCACCACCGTCGGAGACGTAAGGGTATTTAGCGACCACAGGTGTATCCTTCTTCCCAGCTGCTGTATTTGATGTTTTCGCCTCTCTCCTGGCTTTAACCGGCAGCTTTTCGGTTGAAACTGTTAGGGAAAGGCGTTTAACAATAATAGTTGGGCTTAGCTTCCTCCTTCTTTTTGTTGTCCCTCCGCTCTCTGATGTACCTCTCTCGTCCGACATTATTGCGTCATCGGCTGATTTCATCACGCCATATACTGGATCCGCTTTTGCGTGAGCGGACCGCTCGTCTTTATCCATCACTTGATGGATACACTTATGTTGTTGTTATGTCTTGTTTTTTTTTTTTTTCCTTTTTTCTATTAATTATAGAGAAGAAAAAAAAGGTAAGTTCTCCCCCGACAGGAGTCGAACTCGGCTTGCTTTGACGCCGATTTACTGTCACTTCCACTAGGCCAACTTGCCCCTTTTGAAATTGTTGTCAAACACTTTATTTTTAATATGTGCACTGTTATAATTCACAATTAAATACGAAATACGTCTCTTCGCCTCGATGGTCGATGGACGACTTATGTGAACGTGTAAAACCTCTTCGGTTCACAAAAACTTAATGAAAGCAGTGGTGACTTCCGGCCTGCAAAATCTTGGAAAGAACTAGCCAGATTCAAGCCAATACCCACCACCTATGCTTATGACAGCATCCATTGTACTAGGCTTTATAATGCGGTTGCCTTATTCGGGGTGCCAAGAAAACTTATCCGGTTGTGTCGCAACATACTACAAAATTTGCGATGCGCCTTACAACTTGGAAACAAAACCTCCGAATTTTTCCAAACTTCTACCCGATTCCGGTAAATAGATACGCTCTCATAATATGTTTATTTTCAATCTCATATTAAAATACTCGTATTATGTAACCGCAGACAGGTATAAGCACAATAAGGATCTGCCCAGCTGTTGGGACACGTCATGGATATAGACACTTCAGGGTAGACAAAATCTGCCGCCATTGTAAAGTACATTTTATCGAGCAAAGATAACCCCGTCATCTACCAAATCGTACAATTTGTCGTTGTCAACACTCATTACTTTAGAGGAGTTCTTCTTCCTCTGAGTTAATGCAACTCCACAGATGACACCTTGTCGAAGATTATCACCAGAATAAGCCTAGGTAACCGGTGCTACTTCAGTCTGGTTTAAAAAATTGGATCCAAAGTCCCTACTCCAAGGAACAAAATCATACTCTGTATAGTATTGATTTTGGTATTTAAAATATGGTTCATTCATGGCTGTCCAATATACTTACTTACTTAGGTGGCGCTACAGTCCGGGGTGGACCAGGCCTCAACCAACAAGCCTTTCTACCTGGCGCTATTTATCGCCAGCTGTTTCCAGTGGTGCTGCACTCCAAGTTGGTTGAGATCCCATTCCACTTGTTCGCACTAACATATATTCGGCCATTCCTTACTCCGTTGTCCCCGAGTCACGGAATTGAAGACTTTCGATTTTTATATACAAATATTTTGCGTATAGTTTTAAAAACTCCCTTTTACATAACTTGAAAGAAAACGGAGCAAATATGTACGAGTACTCGTAAATATACATTTTCCGAATAAGTTCGCTGTTGTTCAATGCTTAGAAATTTATCAAATTTTGTAGGTACATAATGTCCTCAGCACAAAATTTGACAAAAATCCAAATCGGGAAATTGCTCTTGCGCTTATGCACATAAGTATATCTTCAACCCCATAACATGTATTACCTTCAAATACCAATCACTTTTATAGTGTGGTGCAACGTCATACCCACCCCCTCCAGCACTTCCACCTTCACGGACCATCGATCTCATGATCTTAAAAATTATATTCCTACCCCCATTTAATTTACATTTCATAACAAGCAAACCGGTTATACTGGGCAACGTCAACTTATGATGCCTTTGCAAATCGCAGTCCATTCAAGTTGAGATGGGCGAGTTGTTGTTTTTTTATTTATTTCTTTCGTTTACGTATTGTTTTTGCATACGAGTGTGATAGGAGGTAAACGACTTTGCATGTGTGAGTGACAAGTGGGAAGAGCAAAATGCTAAAAGAAATAAAATGATTTTTCTGCTCTTTGTAAGAACTTGCAGCTTTTTAAAAAGCTCTTTTTTAGCTCGAGATCGTGTTCATAGGACACAACTTCCCATATGAATGAGACATCTGTATAGATTTATTATCTATGTTAATAGTGAACACTCCGTATACAACCATAAAGTCATCATGTGAACCTCAAGAACTCGCGTACCATCAGCATCAACGACATCAATTATCAAAGTCTCGACAATGTGTATTTTGACGAAGTCCACATCTTCCCTACAACAGCTATTAACAGAAACACCACCACTTCAATCGAAGCGTCGAAACTACAGGAACTAGAAGATTTCAAGAACGAAAACACAAGAATTCTAGTATCCAAGCAAAGACACATCATTAGAGATAACATCATCAGCAACTGTATCTTACTGCTAATGGTCGGCTTGGGAGTAACCTGTATCTATTTTATCCGAAAAAGAGAGGATGCTTCGCAACCAAAAGCCATATCCCTGCAATTTCCACCACCAGTCAGGAGTCATGTGAACAAACCATTCTCATCATACTCGTATTTTGCTTATATCATTTTCAATAAATTATTACTAACATTGCATTTTTCATTCAGTACATAAAAATTGTCTCACGATATATCTAATATCTAATTTTTTTCCTTGACACGCTTTTTATAAAACTGTCAGCATAAATTTTCTATTTTTTTTTTGGTGTCCGGATATCTCCCGAACGTAATTAGCGTTTACTTGTTGGGGATGGAGTTCAGAATCTACACTGACTGCAAAGCGTTTCAAGCTACGATAAATGAAAAAAGACTTATGCCATGTGTGGCTAGGTGGGCGATCATGTTGCAAAAGTACTCTTGTGAGGTTTTGCACCGTTCAGGATCAATCCACGCGTCATTTCGACGCACTTAGCAGATGCCCAGCAGTGCTGCGGATTGAGGATGGCATTGCTGAAAGAATTAAGAGGTCACAAGGTAAGGACGAATTCTGCCAATTAATCGTGGATATTCTCTCGGCAACAGGAACTTACAAGAACTACGAAATGCGAAACGATTTACTGTAAAAGTTTGTTGAAGGCGCTCATTTGCTCATGGTGCCTAGGTCTATGCAGAAGGAGATTCTGAGAGGTATTCACGGAGTAGGCCACATCAGCGTGAAAAGAATGGAAGCAATTTGCAAGCAGGATTATATTATCCCCAAAATCGGGAATTGTATTGATGCCGTAATATCGAACTCTGTCCCGTGTATACTCGCTGCGTGGAAGGAGGGGAAAGCGGAGAAAAGCAACGTACCGCTTCACACAAGGAATTGTGATAAATTAAATCTTAAGTGCAATAATTGTGTGATAGCAAATAAAAAATTGAGGTTAAATCTGGATGTTGATCATGACTGTCGGAGTAATAAATGTGAAGTATTTGTGAAGAAAATAGAATTCCAAAGAAAACGTATATCGTACTAGCAACCACCAAATCTAAGTATAGTTTATTTAAGCGTTGAAGGCCTAATTAACAATTTCGAAGAGCTACAAACTCTTGTAAAGGAAAAGGAGTATGACATAGTGGTGCTATCAGAAACTCATGTGATCAAGCATATTAGTGATGATGAAATATCAATGCCAAATTATAAAATTGAAAGGTGCAATAGTATATCAAATCGGTCAGGAGGAGTTATCATTTATACAAGGAAAGAAATACACATTTATAACTCAAAAAATTACTCAAAAGGGATGGATATTTGGTGGCTAGCAAATTGCATAAGTTGCAGTTCATTCACGTTTATGATAGTAGGGGTTTATAGATCGCCGAAGTCTTCCACAAAAACCTTCTGTGAGGAGTTTGGTGCACTTATGGATGATTTATGTGACTTAAGAAAACACTGCGTGATTTTAATATTGACTGGTTGAAAGAGGGGGATATATACAGGAAGAAAATGTGTAGACTAATTATGGATAGTAGCTGTAAACAGATCATCAACGAAACAACAAGGACAACGGAAGATTCTACAACACTAATCGACTACCTAATTAGTAATGTTAAAGAAATTGAAGCTGAAGTTGATAGTGGTTTGAAGATCAGTGACCATCAAACGATATCAGTAAAAATTAATATAAATTCAAAAAGAGAAAAATTAGCTAAAGGCAAATGGGTTAAAAAAGTAACTACACAAAACAACGCATTCCGGAGTGCTTTAGAAAAAAGCAAAATAGGAAAAATTTCCATTGGCATGGATGCTAGTATGATGGGCGAATTGTTACGCGAAGGAATAAGAGAAACGATTGAGAAGTTCACACGGAAAAGATTCCAAAAATATAAAGTATTTGAATGGTTTGATGAAAACCTAGAGCAATATAAGAAATCAAAAATTATTTGTTACAAGAAAGCAGTGTTTACAAATGCGGAGTACGATTGGTGGGCATAGGAATATATACAAGGCAGAAATCAATCAAACGAATTTGTAAAGAAAAAAAGTGGAAATTGCAAGAAATCAAAAGGATATGTGGCGAAACTTAAGGAAATGTATTTTAAAAAAAGAAAAAGGTAGTGAAATATCAAATATTGTGTTTAGTGGTGTGGCGTTCAAAGAAAGCAAATACTCGTATATTGCTAACAGTTTTAATGACTTTTTTGTTGACAGTATCGTCCAAATTAATAATTCAATTCAATGTGTTCCATTTGTAAATTATGTTAATGCGAATAATGTTGACTTTAGATTTGAAAGTGTTTCGTTACAGAATGTGAAAAAAGTTTTAAAACAATTGAAAAATAAAAATGACTTTGAGCATAATGTGCCCTAAAACATACCTGGATAATTTTGATTGCGTCGGACCAGCTTCATTAACCATAATTAATAAATCTTTGGAAACAGGAGTCTTCTCTAAAATATGGAAACAAAGTATAGTGACGCCGATTGAGAAGATAGCCAATACGAAAAAATGTGAAGAGTTTCGTCCTGTTAATTCGTTACCGTTGTATGAAAAAGTTTTAGAAAAAATTGTGTTTAGTCAACTTAACGAATATTTCGAAAGAAATAAACTTATAACTGTGATACAGTCGGGGTTCAGAAGGAGTCACTCATGCGAAAGTGCAATAAACCTAGTGATTACAGGCTGAAAAGAACAAATCGCTCAAAAGAAAAGAAGAAAAAAAAAAAGAAAAATTGTGTTTTTTTAGACCTTAAACGAGCATTTGAAACGATTGATAAATCAATACTCCTACAAAAACTAGAAAAGTACGGAATTAATGGTGGTGAATTGAATTGGTTTAATACGTACTTGAATAATAGATCGCAGGTGGTTAAAGTGAATGACGAATTGTCAGAGGAAAAAGAAGTGTCATTTGGAGTTCCCCAGGGATCAGTGCTAGGAACTTTATTATTTATTATGTATATCAACGATATTCAAAAGGCGTTAAAAGGTGGGAAAATTGCGTTATTTGCAGATGATGCCGTTATATATCAAACGGAAGAAAATTTTCAAGACTGTCACATTAAAATGGTAAATGATTTAAAAAGTGTTTCTTTGTGGCTTAAACAAAATAGACTTAAACTTAATATAAAAAAGACTCAAAGACTGATAATTAGTGAGAGATATGGAGAGGATTTAAAACTGAAGATTGACGGTGAAGAAATTGAAAAAGTTGAATATGTTAAATATCTAGGAACTATTTTTGACAATAAATCAAATTTTACAAAACACATTGACTATATATGTAAAAAAATCTCTAAAAAATAGGTTTTTTAAAAAGAGTAAGAAACGATAAATCAACATTAAGTGCAATAAATATTTACAATGTACTTGTAAAATCACATTTTGAGTATTGTTCAACAATTTTATTTTTATGTAAGACAGCAAGATAAACAAAGTCCTATTATTTATATTTAAGATAAGAAACAATTTAATGCCAGAATATCTTTTAAATTATGTGCAATATGTTGTAAGAGAAGTTCAACCCTATCGACTAAGAAATAGAAATGATATGAGACTACCTTTAATGTTAAGCTCTTATACGCAGAACTCCTTAATTTATAAGAGTTTTAAATTATTTAACAACCTTCCCTACGACACAAAAAATGAAACAAACTTTGTACTTTAAAAAAAAAATGTATAGAATTCACTAGACTTAACTTTAATATATTGTAAAAAGAAAAAAAAAAGTAACTTAAATAGCTTCTATGAAGTAAATAATACTAGTAAATAAAACTAACTAACTAACTAACTAACACTTATCACGTGGATTATCTGGGCCCGCTCCCTTCGACTAACAAATTGTATAATTATCTATTTGCAGTGGTCGACGCTTTTAACAAATTTGTCTGGATCGACCCGGTAAAAACCAAGAAGAGCGAGGAGGTGTTTAAGAAGGTACAACAGCAGAGCGGACAGTTAGCGGAGACAGCATTCACCGCTAACGTATTTAAGGAGCTCTGCCAAAACGGATTTTTTCTCTTCAGTTATACAGGATGTACCCTAATTCGTCAACGATAATTTGGGAAATGATTCCTGGGTATATTCTATGAAAAAAATCGTAAGGGTCTTTTCAAATGTTGACATCATTTATCAAGGATTTAAGAAAAGACTTACTTTAGTGTACCCTGACCCATGTTAACGGAAATTGCTCTGTTAGTACTAATAGTAGAAACTTCGTGTAGGACTTCATTTTTAGAAGAAATACTAGCCTTTGTAAATCATTTTGTAATTTTTGTTTTATTTTTATTTTGTTCGTACTAAAATAGTTATAACAGTGCTCAAAGTTTCCTCATTGGTTTTGTATGCATGTTAGAGTCCGTTTTGGGATTTCACTGCAAATGTTTATTGATCTTGGAGGCCATTTCTTAATATCCAACAGTTACCGTACTCTTCATCTAGCCAATTATTAGCCTCACAACCATAGTAGGCTCAAGGCTGGAACACCATCCTGTTGAAAATATGATGAAGCTGGTTGAATCAGTGGAATGTCCTCCAATAGTTCTACTAAATCATTTCGCAAAAACTCCAGATTGTTTGTAGAATTCAGCCTAGGTGCTAGTTTGAAGGGTCCGATTTACTTGTTTCCAAGTACACCTGCCCACATATTGACGCTGAATTTGTGTTGAAATGATTTATGTCTCCTTGTACAGTATGTGGATTGTCTGTAGCCCATGTATGAACATTATGAAAATTTGTGATCCCATCTCTTGTAAATTCAGATTCGTCCGCCCAAAGAATTCTGCTAATGAAATCGTTGTCATCCAAGCTCCGCTCCAGCAACCAGTTAGAAAACTCAAGTCTCTTTTCCAAATCATTGGGAAGCAGTTCTTGTACAGGTGTATGGTGGTATCGATAAAGATTTTCTCCATCAGTACGTTCGAAATTTTATATCTGGAAACATTGAATTGCTTTGTAAGCGCCTGATGCTGATTTATGGATCGGGATCAGATCAATACTCATTTACTAAGAATTCGTCGGTTAGGTTAAAGTTCATGTATCATTGTCGCGCACTAGTTGAACTTCCCTTGCACAGCCCATAAACGTAAATAATGCCTGCGTATTCTTGGTTTGTAAATGCAGACATTTCAAATAGCATTTCTAAGAAACTTTAACATTAGCGTAAAAAATTAAACTGATGAAATATTTTTTTTTTCTAATATTTTATACCATTTTTGTTTGGTAAATTTTCGAAATATGCCTTCAAATCCCAAACCTAACTTTTTCTGAGACATTCTAAGGAACAAGGTAAGGAAATGAGAGTTTGACAGCTAGTCAAATAAAAGAGCATAACCTCTTTAATACTCGTAGTTATGCAATTTAAAAAAATCTTGGAAAATTAGTAATTATTGGAAAACCACTCTTCGAGTATTGTCAACTGTTGTTACAAACGTTGGTAAAAAATCATAAATTCCTTTTTTTTACCTGCTGCATGTTTTCTCAAGTATCGTAAAATCTATGGGTTTTTTTGCCAACTTGATGATGATTTTTTTATTTTTGTTACTTTCATAAGAAAAAAATAGTAAAACGTTATGTTAATTAGGCATTTTGACCTCAAAGTTAAAAAATTAGCATGGGCAATGAAAATGGAACAGGTTTAGAAATTGGTTATCTAAAGACTCAAACAAGATATAAACTTTAATTTCTCCTAAAAACAAAGCCCTATACGAAGTTTCTATCACTAGCACCAACAGAGCAATTTCCGTTAACATGAGTCAGCGTACACCAAAGTAAGCCTTTTCTTAAATCCTTGATAAATGCTGTCAACATTGGAGATAGTCCCTTACTGTAGAACGACTTTTTTCTTATAATATGCCCAAGAATCATTTCCCAAATTATCGTTGACGAATTAGGTGACACCCTGCATAAATTTTAATGATACTTCCTCCCCTTCGTTTTGTTCTATTTATAAATTCTGGTTCATGGAAAGCATCCAGTTGTTTATAAAACACTATTTCGTCATCTTCAATATTCGTTTGCACAAGAACAATTATTTTTAGTAAATCTATAAAATGGTGTATACTAACGCAGAAATTATTCCAATTCAAACGAAGCGATCTTATTTTAAAATATAAATAAATTCATTTGTATTGATGCCGCTAAAACCACGTATTAGCATACAATCAATGTTAACTAAGTCATAGTGCATCATCTATGATGATATGGGTGCTATTTTGTCCACATCTTTAACCGTGCTTATCAATAACGCTTGCGTGCTTTCATTTTTCCTTGCCAACACTTTTCTCGTCCTCTGCCACACAAATTTCCAAATTTACTTGTTTTGCTTTACCAACCAGAGCAATCTCTTTGTTTTGTTTTATCAGCTGATTGTTGATATAAACAGTGACATCGGGAATCATAGCACCTGCATTAGCATTGTTGTTACTATTTTTTTTTGCAATATTGCTTTTAATTTGCTATGTTCGATTTCGAGTTAAAGGTTGAGATAATTGATGAACCTTTCAGGATTTTTGGTTTTTGTACTATAAATGTCAGTTATGGTCATTGTCATTTATTTCATGATGAATAATTTTACCAATTTCTTTGACTATTTCTAAAAGCTTTTCGTGTTCCGGCTTAACATTTTTTTATTTCTACATTATTTTTTATCACTTGTTGTTTTATGTTTTTAATTTGTGATTGAATATTTTGTTTCGTTTTTTTTTTTGTATTGTTTTCTCATAGTTCAAATTTTTTTTTAGCAAAATTTTCGATTAGGATATTGTTTTTTATTATATTTCTGTTTATCATATTTTGAGCTAAAAAACTCGCATCTGGTGGTGATATCTGTCATTTCATTCCTTAAAAGTTTGATCACAGCTAGAATAGCTGAATTGCCGTCATCATTTTTGTTAATGTTACATGGAGTCCCAGCTGGTTTCACTCTCTTTGCCTAGGGGTGATACGTCTTTGCCAAGGGGTGATATCACGTCGCTTGCTGTATCTATCGAAGTTTTGGACATCAGCTCTGTTTCTACAAACTTGACATTTCCATGGTGCATACATACATTTTTACTTGGAGGTAGGTCGCAGTGAAAAATGAGCACAGACAACTTCACAGGGAGAGCGGAATATGTAATAAATGGAAATTAATACACCTGAATGTTTGTTTATTGCTTGTTTTATTTAAGTCACTATCTTATAATCTGCTTCAATTGATTAAGGGCTTAGTCAAATAATTGGAAAATATACCAGAATCGTCGCTTCGGCTCGGACTCTAATTGACAATGTGCTAGTAAAAACAGATTTGCGTGAACTTTTTTGTGGAAGCGAATTAGATAAAATAACGGAACACGAAACGATAAAAGTCGAGATTAAGTGTAGAAATCACATAAAGAACACTAAAAGATTTAAAATCAATCGATAAATTTAATGAGTACATGCTTCTCAAACTTGTACCAAGTAGACAATTTTAATGAACTTATAACACTAGTCGATGAAAAAATTAAAAAACGCGCAAAAATGACTATCAAAAGATAATCAATAAATCTTCTTGGTTTACATCGGATTTACAACAAATTAAACAAAAAAATCATACCGCTAGAGAAAGTATTGAATTTCGTTCAGTAAATATGTTGCCACTCTTTGAAAAGGTACTATAGCGACTCGTGGCAAAACAGTTTCAAGGAACAGTCCGGATTTAGAGAAAAACATTCATGCGAGGCAGCTTTAAATTGAATCTGGAAACTCAAACATCATGTTTTTGGGTTTAAAAAGGGCGTTTGAAACAATTGCTCTGGGTATTTTGATACAAAAACTAGAAATGTATGGTGTGAAAGGTACAGAACTCGGATGGTTTAATACTTACTTATTGGGAAGGATTCAAAAAACAAAAATGAATGGGGCGTTGTCGAGTTCATTGAATGTAGAAATAGGTGTGACACAAGGTTCGGTATAGGGAATTATTCTTGTTCTTCTAAACGTTAATGAAATTAAATATTGTGTTCAATTTTGTAAGATAATTTTGTTTGCTGATAATTTTTTGATTTACATAAGTGGTAAGAATGTTGAGAGTATGTATGAAAAGCTGAATGCAGATTTGGAAAATGTAAGTGACTGGCTTAAAATGAACAAATTGAAATTGAATGTAAAAAAGACAAAATGTACGCAATTTAAAATTGTTGATCCTTCGGTTATGAATGTATGAATGGATGTAGAGATTATTGAGCGCGTGAGAAATATTAAATACTTGTATGTGGTGTTAGAATTTGAACTTTAAGGAACATATTGATTACATATGTGGTAAAATTGGTTTTCTAAAAAGAATAACAAGGGTATTAACTTATGAAAGTGCGATTTTAGTATACAATACCATTATCTTACCACATTTTAACTACTGCTCGACACTCCTACTTGTATATGCCTGTAAGAGGAATAAATTCTGCAGAATAAGGCTATGCGTGTAATTCTAAAATACAACATTTATACTCCGGTTAAAATAATGCTATTGGATTGTACCGCATGAAATGTCCGATTTTCGCTCAGTCCGAAATAAGAAGTTCTCGAGTGAACATCTGTGCCAGAACGTTAAACTTTCTTTTTTTATAAAATAAAGTGGTATGTGTGAATATCTTAGGGTTCGTTGCAAGTACAATTATTTTTTTCTATGAATTATTTCCCATGCTGTCGTCGTTCAAATTCGAACCCTCTTCCTTTACGAATTTAAAATGGGACATAATGCGTCATTAGCAATGAAAAACATTAATGACGCATTTGAGGGTGTAGCGGTAAACGAACGCACTATACGACGTTGGTTTGGAATGTTCCGTTTGGGAGATTTCAGCCTCGGAAATGAACCACATGGGAAGCCGGAAACGTTAGTTGGCAACGATGTTTTAAGAGCAACGGTGGATGCGGACCCAACGAAATCGGTGTGGGAGATTGCACAAAGCATGGGAGTATCTCAAATGACAATAAGTCTACACTTTTCTCTCATTGGAAATGTAAACAAACCCGATAAGTGGGTACCCCATGAACTGAACGAATCTTGGGACCTACTTCATCCAACAAACATGGCTGTTCCAACAAGGAACGAGTGGATACATATAGCGAAAAGAATCGCTCTGGAATCTAGAAAACTGCATAGGTGCCATCGACGGAAACCATGTGCGTATCGAAAAATTTCCCATGACTGGCTCCGCTAATTACAACTACAAATCCTTTCAATCAATAGTGCCAATGGCTTGCTGTGATGCCGATGGTACTATCACAATGATTGAAACGGGTTATGCTGGAAGAAACAGTGAAAAAACAGTATTCCGTGCATCAACAATGAAACATTGGATTCAAAACGATGAACTTGGGATTCCTCCTCCCTCGCCACTAAAATATGATGCAAGTGGTAGTCCCTTACCCTTACTTAGTGGTGAAGCGTTTCCACGAAAGCATTCCCTGACCCTATCCGTCAAAGATACTGGATAATGTGAAAACTAAAGATTGGGCAGAGGACGGAAAACAATTGAATGCGCTTTTGGGATGGCGTGCGAGAAGTTTGCTATTTTGAATGGCTCTACTAGCATCCGAGATCGTGACAGCAGTCATCAAAGTTTCTTGCGTTCTTTACAATTTTGTGAAAAAACGAGACGGACTGCAGGACACGTCAAATGATGCAAGTGATGATGTAGATCCAAATGAACACATCATGAGGCAGTCTCTCCTCCCGCAGCACCTAACCATAAACAACAACTCTCGTCCAGGTGATCTCAGAAGCTATTTAGCCAACTATTTTCTAACCCCACAAGCTTCTCTGCCTTGGTAGTGGAAATATATGACACAGTAGATTGGAACTATTCACATAATTTTGTAATTTTCAAAATCTTATTACCAGGGATAGGATTTTGCTAACTTTGCCTCTTTTTTTTGCTTAATCGGAAGATAGTACCGACTTTACACAAACACGTTTCATGTCCTCCTGATTCCATATATATATATATTTTATTTTGCCTTTTAATACCATTATTGCCTTTTTCCTCTTTTCTTTGTTTGTTCGCTATACATTTTTTTTAGAACAATGCACCTATTTATATCTGCGCAAACATGCTTCTTATTCGCACTTCGTAATACGCATACCTAAATTTCTAGACGGTTTGTATTTTATGTGGCCACAGACGTTATTGTGGGTATAACTGTATTACAAAGTTCTTGTTTGTATACAAATGCGAAAGATCGCGGGTGCCATTCAAATGTATTTACACAGATTGTTTGCATTGTATGGGATAGTTATTTTTTTGTAAATGTAATCCTTCGATACATATGGTGCGATATATTTCAGTGCGATTGCATCTTCTCCGTTACTCCTTTAAAATGTAGAGAAACAACGAAAAAGCGAATACAATAATCTTGATGGCCTAATACAAACAATGAAACTCAGTAACTCGAAATTCGTTTCTGTACGTGGACGTTACTTGTATCTCGGAGTGTTTTTTTTTTAACTGGAAGAAATCAATTAAAGTGCTAAAATGCCTAAAACGGCTTGTAAAGAGGAAACAAAATTGAAAAATTTTGTATTAAAATTTGGATCAGATTATTTTTCATCTGACGGAAAGGTCCTTTTGTGCATATTGTGTGGTGTAAAAGTCAACCATGAAAAAAAATATTATATTGAACAGCATATAAAAAGAGTAAAGCACCAGCAAGCAATGGCTTTAAAGACAAAACCAAAAACTCAAACGATTTCATCTTTTGTTACTAGAACTGAAAAAAATGTATTTTACAACGATATGACAAGAATGTTGTTAGTATGTGACATACCGTTGTATTAAATCAATCGTCCAGAGTTCCAGACTTTTATAGAGAAGTACACACAAAAAAAATGCCAGACGAGTCTACGCTAAGAAAAAATTACGTCGATGATTGTTGCCTCGAAGTGCTCCACAAAATCCGATCTGAAATTGGCGACGACAATATTTTTGTATCCAACGATGAAACGACTGACAAAGCAGGGCGAAGTGTATCAAATCTGATTGTTGGGCGAGCATATGGTCGAGGGTACCTACTAACGTCCGAAGTTCTGGAGAAAGTAAACTCAACAACCATTGCCCAGCTTTTTTACGATTCAATGCGGTTGCTGTGGCCAGATGAACTAAAGCGAGAGAAAGTTTTGTTGTTCGTAACAGACGCTGCACCGTATATGAAAAAGAGTGGTAAATCACTGCAAATATTATATTCCAAAATGGTTCACGTAACTTGCGTCGCTCACGGTGTACATAGTCTGTGAAAGCATACGCAGTCACTAATCAAAAGTTGGCGCCTTTGTATCTAATATGAAGAAAATATTTTTAAAAAGTCCATCCCGGATTGCTGTTTTTAAGGAGATGGAACCTGAAAGCCGCTACCGCTTCAACCCGTAAGTTTACTTAAAATTAAATTTGAATTTGAATGTTTGAATTTACATTACACCAGGTGTTAACTCGTTGGGGGGACTTGGCTAGAGGCAGCAACTTTTTATGCGGATAATTTTGTTAGGATCAAAAAAATCGTCGACGTTCTTGAAGACGATGCAAGCTGTGTTGTGTTTGCGATGGAATTGATTCACGATGAAGCAGTACAAGCATAGCTGGCATATATCGAAGTCAATTTTGGATTTTTAGTCGACCCAAAAAACGAATTTTTGAAGACTTACAAAAAAGAGGTATTTTTGAGTCTATACTTGTAATTTTAACTAGAATTCTTCTCATTAAGGAGCATCAATTGGGGAAGTGTTTCCAGTTTTAAAGAATGTTCAGCAAAACTTGGAAAAAGGACCGATAGCAAAAGTTTTGAAAAAGTTTACTGCCGTTTTCAATGCAAATACGGGGCTGAAAACGATTGAGCAGATAAATTCTGTAATGAACGGCGACTTGGATTCTAAACTTCCAGAAAATATTGATGTTAGTAATTTTGAAGGCTTTAAATGGGCTCCGATCGTTTCAGCTGAAATGGAAAGGTCATTTATCTCCTTAAAGGAACTTCTATTTTATTTTCTAATAAATGCCTTTTCTTTGCCTTTTTAAGTGTTTTGTTTTGCCTTTTCTTACTTTTTAATGTCAACAAAATCCTAACCCTTCTTACAAATAAAAAATTTCTAAATGGAATTTATTATTATTGTTCACGCCAACAATTTGTTAACAATTTATTGTTTAAACCAACAAGAACGTAACGGTGAATGTTCAAGTCAATGTTCGAATAGCCGGGAAGGTGACAATTGTACAAAATAGGATGTATAACTGATTAGTCGGTTGTTCGCTCATCTTCGACAAACTAGAAACTTAAATCAATAGGCAACCCGACATGCAAATCAACAAACGACTGGTTACAAACTGGTTTTTGTGAATCGCAAACGAGTTTTCAACCAGTAGCGTCGTGTGCGGCGTCCCACTTGATTACACAAGGTATGACTCAAAGCAAACTAGTTGCCAATTCGCATCAGTTTTTTTCCCAGTTGCTCCGTGTGCATTGGGCCTTAATTTGACCTCAGAAACCCATGGTTTTCCTCTGCCGCGGCGAGTGTGGGACACCCTGTACATTTATACAAGTATCATTATTTTTTTGATACATTTTGAAGTAGTAGCTTCAAATATGTTCTATAACATTTAAATGAGGGGACTGAGGTGGTGTTTTCAGTACATTTTTAAATTTAAAGTTGTAAAGAAGCCACAATCGGGTGTTAAGAGCTTTGTGCTTGGGATCATTGCCAATCGTCATTTATTCTTAATTGTTCCGCACTTTGAGCCAAATTATTTCTAAGTATGTCAATATATTTGTATTGATCCATGACTCCAATAAGGGTGACCGTGGTGTAGTGGTAGTAGCAAACGCTTCTCACTCAGAGGGTCCAGGTTCGAATCCTGCCCATGGCAAAATCAGTTTTTCATTGTATAATTAATTGGAACTCAGAAAAAAAAATTCTGCGTGTGAAGGCATAACACTGACACGTAGATTTGGCTGTTTAAGAGTTTCAAGCAATGAAAAAAATACTGGGAATTATATCTCGAATCACTCTGAGTGAAGAAAAACTCTCCGTCCTATTCGGACTCCCACCCCTGGAGAGCAAACATAGAAACCAAACACACCTGAGTTTCAAACCACTACAAAAACAATTTTCCTTTCTCCTCCTTCTAACTTTCCGCCCGCGCCCTGGCAACAGTAAAAGGGTATCTAACCCCTTAGGCGCGCGTAAATTATAAAAAAAAAAAAAAAAATCAATGACGACGAGATATCAGGGTCCAACATCAGACATATAACCCGACACAAAAATTGTCGAGCGAAAATTCTCTTCCTTTAGCTCCTCGTTAGATTTTTGTCAGACCTGACCATCAGATCGAAATAAATTAAATTTACTCTCGTCCGAGAACAAAAAACGTTTCCAGAACCTGAAGTCCTTATATTGGTAATGTCTGGCAAATCTCTTTCTTTTAATTCTATTTATAGTGCTGATGAACGGTTCCTTTCGGGTGACTCTTTTTCGCAACTCTACACGAAACGTTTCAGGATTTACCTCTTTATGAAGGTAATTTTTAACTTCTGCTGTTAGCTTGGGAGCACTTAGATGGAGATTTTTCTGAACTTGCCTGACAATTCATCGTTCATCTTCCTCAGTAATCTTCACTGGCCTTATAGATTTTGGTAAATTGTTTAAAAATTGTGTGTTTTATATCTTTTTATAATATCTCCGATATTTGGGTGACTTTTTTTTCACTATTCTTCCAATTTCTCGAACTGAATTGCCCTCATTAAAATGCTCGATCACAATTTTTCGGATATTTTGTTCGACTGGTAATTCATTTGAACACAGAAAAAGTATAATAAACTGTAAATTAAAGTGCGAAAACTTTGCAACTATCCCGTTAAAAAATTTAAAATAATTCAGTGTGGCCATGTGCCCGACTTCTATTTTGTGATGAAATTGGCTGGATTTTTTAAAAAAATTATTTTTTTACTTCCTGTTTTATAACTTGAATGTTATGTCATAAATCAAAAGCTCAAATACAAAGCTTATAAAATTTATAAAATAAAAACGAATATAATATTGGTGCTACACCAAACTTGACCTATTACGACTCGCTAAAAACAATCTCAGGGCAAAACAACTCCTGGATTGGTGCTGCTACATTCATCACTACTCAACCATTAACACTGGCAGATCACATCCAATTCTTTAAATACGTCGCATTTAACAAATGCTTTGTTTACATTTTTTAAAGCACGATTCTATTTAAACTATCCCATCTAAACACTTATTTCGAAACTCGCGTTTCTTTTCTCGACATTTTAACCCAACACGCATTTGAAAAAAAAAATTCTTTAACAAATTTATTAATCTTGTTCCGTACCGAATTATAACTTCCCATACGAATTTGTTCCCAGCCAACGAATTGTCAGAAATTGATATAGGGGTTGAAGTACAAAAAATATCCGCCAGAATTTTCGTTCCGAGTCTCAATATTATTTGACATTTATAGATTTTGACATAAAACCGAGGAGAGAAATTTTGATTGTCAACTGAAAACGAGACGCGGAGAAAAGCCCAAACGAAAACGACATGACGTTTTTGACATACCAAAATCGACCAACACTTACTGCTGGAGCCATCTATTGACAAACAGCGAGAACTTAGTTGCACACTTAATATCTTTGGGTTAAAACAGAAAAATCCACCGTCCGACTTCTTTATTGACTAACTGTGTGTAGTAAAAAATAAGTTGCTTAAAACGAATATAGGGTGACCAGAAAAGAACAATAGGAAGAAAAATTAAATAAAACAACAACGGTGTGAGATATAAAATTGATTCCGGCTTTATTTTGAAGATACGTCCATACCATTATGTGTGGTACAGCACATCATTCAAAAGGCCGCCCCGGCTTTGTTGGCAGTGCTTGAATCGGTCATTCCAATTTTTGATGTTAATAGGGTGTCGAATATTGTCGATATTTTCGAGGTCTGATCACAGAAAGTCGGTTAACAGCGGTCTATACCTGAGATCAATGACGGTAACGGTGTCTCCTTCCTCATCTTCGAAAGAAATAAGTTCCAATGATGCCGCCATGCCATAAACCGCGCCAAACAGTCAATCTTTGTGTATTGTGTTCGCTACAATAACGGCAATTCTGCTTGTTGACATAGCCGCTGAGCCAAAAATGGGCCTCGTCCGAGAAGATAATTTTCTGGCCAAAAGCCGGATCTCCGGCCAACGTTTCCAGCGCCCAATGAGCGAAATCATGGCGTTGACTATGGTCGACCGGCTTTAATTCTTACATCACAATCTTATACGGATGTAGGCCCAAATCCAACCGCGAAAAAGCCGAGTTGACTCGCTGGCGATGCCCAATTCAGCAGATCGGCGCCGAATCAACATCTCTGGGTCTTCTTCGATACTGGCCGCTACGGCGGCTATGTTCTCTTCATTTCGCACCAATCTCTGTCCGTTTGGCTTGAGATCCAAAACTCACGGTCAAACTTTTCCAAGGTGCGACGAATTGCCTGCACACTGCACGAAATACACGTTACGTGTTTAAAACTGAACCGACATTTCGATATTTTTTAATAATCTCCGCACATTCGGCAAACATAAGACGATGCATGATGAAATGGCAAACCTTACTGAATATTTTGACAGCTGGCTGTCATTGGTAACTTTCACAGCTGCTGAAACATAAAAAATGGAAAACTATCATTAGCCGTGTTTTATTGATAATAGCCAGATCAGTAAAATATCCCTTGGCAAACAACAACAAAAACGAAAAGTGGCGATAATTAGGTCAGTAAATAAAGTGAGTATAAAAGTGAACATAGAACTTAGGAATTCGGAAATCCAGGGAGCGCTGACAGGGGTTGTAAAAATGTTTTGATGGTTGTCGACTTCGTTTATTTTATCGTTTATTGGGGGGTGGCCGTGGTGTAGTGGTAGTAGCAAACACTTCTCACTCGGAGGGTCCAGGTTCGAATCCTGCCCATGGCAAAATCAGTTTTTCATTGTATAATTGGAACTCAGACAAAAAAATTCTGCGTGTGAAGGCATAACACTGACACGTAGATTTGGCTGTTATAAGAGTTTCAAGCAATGAAAAAAATACTGGGAATTATATCTCGAATCACTCTGAGTGAAGAAAAACTCTCCGTCCTATTCGGACTCCCACCCCTGGAGAGCAAACATAGAAACCAAACACACCTGAGTTTCAAACCACTACAAAAACAATTTTCCTTTCTCCTCCTTCTATCTTTCCGCCCGCGCCCAGGCAACAGTAAAAGGGTATCAACCCCTTAGGCGCGCGTAAATTATAAAAAAAAAAAAAATTTAAGGATGCGCTCGTTGACTATTATTATATACAATTTGTGTAAAGATGCATTTGAGTTGCAAAAAGAAAAGAAAAAAAAATTGGTTGAAGTCTTGGGGAAAAGTGAGGGATGAACGTGGTATATTTTCCTTTATTACAAGAGAGCTGCAAATTGGTGACGAGAAATCTTTCTTCAGTTATTTAAGGATGAATAAGGAAGCTTTTCAGTAGCTCCTTTTACTAATAAAAGACGATCTGCAGAAAAAAAAAAAAGCAGTAAACTGCTGGAAGTATCTACACGACATGCAGATACATTGGTACATGGATTTATAGGCATACGAAACAAAAACCTTAATTGTTTTACGAGTGAAGATAAATAGAATATTGGGTGGTTGTGCAAAAAAAGAGTGGTTTAAAGTTCCCCGGTGTAAAAAAAAGATCTCAAACCTTCATTGTTCGATATTAATTTATCTACTGGCCGTAAGTTAAAGGATGTCCAAGCGACAAATACACTTAACACTTTGACTTCCTACGCTATGCACAGACAACAAAACTACCACATCCTTTCTTACAAATAGTTTTTTTTTTATCCACCCCTGTTCCGGCAACCAATTGTAAACACAACACAAGGTAGGAATGTACGATAAATCGAATTAAAGAAGAGAAGCAAAACAACTTTTATGAGTCAACTACACACAACATTTAAACCACCTGCATTACACATAAGCAGCGTATCATACTACATCTTTTCCCACAATTGGATGCTTCCAAGACAAACTTATCCGCACACAGAGTACGATCACTGAACGGTAGAAGGAAAGCAAAAAATGGGACACATTTTTCAGAAAGACAATCGGTTAGACATATCCATGTCAAAACACCATTATGAGATCCGTAATTACACCAGAGCAGAATGAATGAATGCCAAACAAAGATTGGCATACAAGGCAATGGTCTTCATATTTGGAATGATATGAGTATTTTATATTATTGTATTATCAGAATTTATGACAAATAGAGTAGTGCAAGTTTCTGATGTCCAGCCGTATAACTTGAGAAGTACGACATAAGAACAAGATGGAGATTGACAAATACACAGCAATCATTTTTTAGGGAGAATAATATTTTTTAAGAACTTGCCATTTAATATAAAAAACTAAAAAACGAAACAAGAAGTGTATAAAAGAAAAATTTGTAAATTTATAAAAAAAAAACACCACCTAAGGATAAAATTAAAAATTTTAGATACTTAAAATTTATTTTTAAGTAAAATAATTATCCATCTATGTAAGGTAAACTTACAGCGTTTTTAGTAACTTCAGCTTTTCAAACGATCCTTGAAATATATGTACAATAACATTGGTGGATAGTTTTAGTCTCTCCAGGTGTGGTATACTGCCAAACATTGATTCGTCGATTTGATTTAAAGAATTATACGATAAATCCAAGCGTCTCAAGTTAGTATAATTCGCAAAATCATTCGCTTTAATATTTGCAATTTGGTTTTTACTGAGATCTCTATTTTTTTGAAAATAATGTAAATTATAATTTTTAATTCAAAATATTTATATTATCTTACAATTGTATTATGTTTTCAGCATCCTTCTCAAATTTTAAATCCTTAAAACTAGTAATCTTTGCTGAAGGGGTTCCACCACATTTGACAGTAATATTATTAGAGTTCTCGCTCATTTTTTTGCAACTGCATATTTCAGGACATATTCCGTTTGTTAGATTAACAAAGATCAGTAGGTTTAACAAATTTAATAACAATACTGATATGCCCTCCATTGGTTTATATTTTGGAAACATTTGAGTAATTCACTGCCTATAAATTTTAGTACTCATTTTTTTTAATAAATATATTAAAATCACTTTCCGGTAAAAGTAGTTTGAAACTAAACATTTACGTTTACAAAAAACCGGTTCCTCTACAATAAAATCATTTTAACAGACTTGTCTAAATTATTATAAAAGAAAACAAAATCAAAACTACAAAACTGACGAAAAAGTACCTATGCACAGTTATTTCACTTTCATACAAATAATAAAAATGGCATTCAAAACGAAAATATTTTTAGTGATGCCAAGTCCACACTCTTAATGGTTGCATTCAATGCATTCTATATAACAATACACTACAAAAACTTCAAAGAATGAATAGAGGATTAAGTCCCATTTACAATACTGCGAGATGCGATACGTTGTTCGAAAACGAGAGCGCATGAACTATCAAAAATATTTCCGTAACATGTAATTCAATGTGTTCGCTTACACTAATGCGAGACTCGCTGCGAGCATCAGCGAAATTCAGCATTTCTGAGGAAATGTTCCATACAATTTCCAACATTTCGAAATGTTGAATTTTAGTGCAATGCTGCACTTCGTCTCTGCATTTAGAAGATTGTCAAATCGAACAAACCTTTTTAATTATTCCGCACGTCATTCACCGCTGACAAAAACAAATGTGAAAGTGCCTGTTTACATTGGCGTGGGCAGGAAGATTGTCCGAAAGAGAGGGAACGCTTTTTATTCAAGTGGGAAGAAGAAGGGTTACTTCCACCGAGAATCCATTTCTAAAGTGGATTCTCGGGTGCAACACATCGTTTTTTTCCATATCGTTCCATTTCTGACATATTTTTTCATTTTAGTTTTGGTCGTTGATGAGAAAGGAAGTGTGAAGAACATTGGACATGAAGCCATTATGCCAAAGATCATCATGAACTCATTATTCTGTTCTGCAATGTTAGTATCAGTTGATTAGTTTATCCTCGCATTTTTTTTATTTTATTATAAATTTTTTTGTTTTTGTTATATTTATTTATTATTTTTATATGTATTTATTTGTAGTGTAGAAGTGTGGTATGGCTTGGGTTATTATTCAGTAAACAATTTTATGTCATTATTGTGCACTATTCTTGTTTTATTTCTTACTTGTATCATCGTGTTTTCGTTTGAAATAAGTTTAATAATCACGTAAAGACCTTCCCACAGTGAGGAGAATTTGTTCTTTCTGACGTGTTTCTTCAGCAAAACTTTATCTCCGAGATTTAACTGTTTATTTTGGCTTTCTTTGTCGTACTGCCTTTTTGAGCATTCCTTCCTTCTTTGTAAAATCCCGTTTGGCAGCTTTTTTTATAATTGACGCGCGTTTAAGGGGGTAAGATATCCTTTTACTGTTGCCAGGGCGCGGGCGGAAAGGTAGAAGGAAGGAAAATTGTTTTGTAGTGGTTTGAAACTCTCCAGGGGTGGGAGTCCGAATAGGACGGAGAGTTTTTTCTTCACTCAGAGTGATTCGAGGTATAATTCACAGAATTTTTTTCTGTGCTTGAAACTCTACAACAAATGCCTTCACACGCAGAATTTTTCTGTCTGAGTTCCAATTACACAAATGAATCCGTGTTGTAGTCTGACCCACATCTCATTGGCAAGATTTTCATAATTGTATGAGGCCTTTGGTTTTTGTCCGAAAATACTGGGGACGCTTGCTGGCAATGTGAGGTGTAGTAAATATTATATACAAACATGGCGTATGAGACCCAAGTGTCCCAGGTGAACGCGTCTTGGTTGACATAATGGCGGAGATATTCGGACAAAAATTCTATGGCTTCGTTCAAGAGCTCCATTTGTTTGCGGGTAGTAAGGTGCTATAATCAATTTGTTTACCTTCATTACTAAACACATTTCTTTAAAGAGTGTAGTAAGAAATTTTGTCCCTTGGTCAGTTAACAATGAAATGGGAATACCACGTCCAAAAATAATATTTCCCACAAAAGCTCTTGCAACTGTTTGGGCTTCTGCATTCGGTAAAGCAAATGCTTCAGAAAATTTCGTAAGGTCGTCCTGGAAAGTACGCAAGTATTTTTGACCGCTATAACTTACTGGTAGAGATCCAACTAAGTCCATGGCGATCCTTTCGAATGGTATTTGGGGTTCTTTCTACTCTTATTTTATTTGAGAAGAGGTACATTTTCTTATGTGGGCAGCTATGTCTTGTGCCATTTAGGCCAGTTACTTTAAAATGTTGTTATTTTTTTTTTTTTCTTTTTCTATATTTAATTTAAATCAACAACAAGATTTGCTAATTATTATCTGGTATACGTATAGATCATATGTATATATCAATGGCGTCGCATGTATTATTTAGATGGGTGTGCAATTCGTAAAAATTATATATTTTTTACATATATCAACAAATTACCATTGTGGCAATACATTGCTTGGAAAGACTTCCTATTTATTGTTTTCTCAATCAAAATTTAAAAAAAGAAGAAATTTCATGAATTTTTTTTCTTATTATAAATAAAACACGTAACAAAAACTTAATAAATTATACTCCATAAAAACTTAATATAAACATAATAAATTACAATTTTTTATAAATTAAATCGATTCTTGGTATGGTAAATTCTTCGATTACCTTCTGAACAAAATCAAAACTTTGGCAATTCCGCAAATATGTCAGGAATTCCTTTTCAATTGTAATGGAAGACAACGCAGAAAGCCGGTATTCCCCCATAGTGCTTCTATTCGAAGTTTTTATTCTTTTTAAAGTCGAAAAACTTCTTTCAGTTGTTGCAGTTGTTGACGGAATTGTCGTGATTAAATGGCAAAGCTTTAAGCATTCCGAAAATGTTTGCTTTAAATTAGTAGATAAAATGAGGTTGGAAATTTCCGTTACATTTTTTTGCTTATAGCATTCTGAACGATAAAGAACTTTTAGTTCATTTTCCAACTTTAAATAATTAATTTTTAAAAAATTTGCATAGGTTTCCTTAAGAGAACGTAAGGGTTCGATAGGGAACTTAGCATCGTAGGCTGAAAATTTGTCACTATCTAATAACTGTAAAAACTTTATGTTTCTCAAATCTTCGTACCGCGCATTTATTTCAAATAAAACTTTTTCGAATATATTATTATAGATTTGCTTGAAAAAGTCCTTGTTTTCAGAAAATTAATTTCGAAGTCCTCATTTCCACTGATTTTTTTTATGAAATCGGTACAGTTCGCAATTTCTTTTATACACTTCTCAATATCCAAGGATTTCTGTTAAAGCAAATTATATAACACGTCATTTTGTGCGAATATAGATGAAAATAAATTTAAAAAGAAAATAGTTTTAAACTCGCTTAAGAACTGTAAGTAACCGCGAGCAGTAACAGATGTATTTTCTCCCCAACTGTGCACTGTATCATCAATTATGTATTCGAACACAGCAATTAAGTTCAATCTTTCTTCTTCAGCTAAATTGAGTAACCGCGAGTTAAAGGACCACTTCACATTACAAACTGATGGAATTTTTTTGTTAAGGTTTTCTTTTAATAAAGTATCTCTCTTTGCTGATGTTGAAAAAAATGATGCTAAACTACTTAAAGTTGCAAAAAACTGCTTTGTTTCTTTAACACTTTGAACTGATTTAGAAGGCACTAAATTTAACACATGAGCATTACAGTGGATAAATAGAGCATGACTATATACTTTCTTTATCTGAGCCTGCACTCCATTGATTGGACCAGACATTACAGGTGCACCATCATAGGTCTGAGCAACAAGTTTTGCACCAATATCAAGTTCCTCAATTACACGTAAAACTACTTTCGTAATTGCATCAGCACTTTGGTCATTACTTATATCAAAAAATTTATAAAAACGTTCTTCACACTCTCCGTTTTCCTTAACGTAACGAACTATTGACGAAAGCTGTGCTTTCCGAGAGATGTCTGTAGTTTCGTCAAATTGCACTGCGACAAACTCGGTTTCCTGAATCTCTCTTTTAATCTCCCTTATCAATACATTACTTACTGATTCAATTAAATCATTTTGAATAGTTGCAGAAGTTCCCTTAAAAACTGTGGAAGTTTCCAAGAATTGTTTAAATGCTTCATTGTATTTAGCTGTATATTCACATAAGTCTTTAAAATTGCCTTTGTTTAACGATTGATTGGATTTATTGTGACCCCTGAATGGCAACTCATGAACAGCCAAAAAAATAGTTGCATCAATTAAAACTTCAAAAGCCCTTCTATTTTTTGACACATTTTCATTAAAACATTGTGCAGAAAATTTTTTTTGATGATCAAATAAATATTTTATTCTAGTTTTACCAAAAGTGTTCAACGACAGAGCATTTGTTATGTGTGAAATGGAAAGTTCGTGCTTTGGGATCTTCTCATGCAAATGGTTCAAATCAGTATAACCAATAGTGCTCCACACTTTTTCTTTTTCATTAGTTTGAAAAATTAAACACGGCCAACAAAATAGTTTATTTCTCTTAACCGACCCCGTCAACCAATCATGTTGTTTATATAAATCGAAATTAAATTTTCGCGTGTACTCCTTTCCACTTCTTTTGTACGTTGATTTTAGGTTTTCTAAATTTGGTGTATGCCTACCGGCATCAATAATTGTTTTTTTTTCGTCATACGTATGAGACCTAAACGTTTTTTCTAATACATTATTCACACGATCTTCAACTTCACTTTCACTCATTGTTATGATCTAATAAATATCTTATATTCTTCAAAATTCAATTTAGAAAAACAAACTTCGCATAAAAAAGCAAAAACACAGTACGAAACTGTAACTACTTGAAAGATAATACGAGTACCTAAACGAAAAGTAGAGTTCATTCATTCATAATTCTCTCGTGCATTGCTTTTTTTCGCACGAGCTCGATGTAATGCATTGCATATTTGACCAATGAGCTAAGGCGCTTTACGGAAACAAAGCAAAAGAACAGATACACAAGAAAAGAAAATAGGAATACAGCCCGTGCACAGAAAACTGTCGCACGAGTTCACTACAAATTCATCAAAGTAAAGATTTTATGTAGGTATGTCGTGCAGGTGACGAATTACGATGGGGATGGATACTGCGAAAATCTCATAGGTACATATACATTTATAGTTTGGACTTTGGAGTTGGATGAACTTATTCGATAAAATCAACGGAATACGTGCACAGCGAGATTTCGTGCGAGTTTATTTTTTTTTGTTTCTCAACGATGATTTTGAAAGAAAAATTATAGGAATTAGGATTATGAATATGGTTTAGGCTAAGTGATGGAGGTGTTATGGGTTGTGTAATTGTGCATATTTTCGTTAGATCAGGGTGTGCAATGCACACCTTGCACACCCTGACGCGACGCCACTGGTATATACATATATATATTCCTACTATACTAAATATATATGCTTTAATTTTTAGGTTTAGAAATTTTATGTTACATATTGTGATAACCACTCAAATGTGAGCAGCGACATCTAGCAGGAAACTCGAAGACTAGAAGGTTTCGATACTGGATTAGCAACTGGAGAGTAGAATCGAATTTTCTAGCAAATTGGAAATTGTATGGGACGCTGGATGGCGAGGATTGTTCTCGAAGTATGTCATTCGAGTATAAATACCAGCATCCCAAAGGTATGCAAATCAGTTCCAAAGTTGAATTTGAAGTGTTAATTAGAAGAAGTGATTAAGTGGTTTAAGTAAAAGATAAGAAAAGTATAAGTGGTTGAGAAATTGAATTGTACTGAGAGAAAGAATTAAATAGTGAATTGTAACTGTACTGAATAAAGGGATTTGTATTGAAAAGAATAAGTTCTATCACTTGTACCCACACATACATTCTACATTGGTGTCAGAAGTGGGATAGGACTTATTGTGTGTAAAAAAAAAAAAAAAAAAAACTGTGTTTTCTGACTATTTGAAAAAGCTAGAATGGGTCGAAAACTATTGCAGTTGACCCTCGTCCAACTCAAATCCGAGTTGAACAAGAGAAGCCTCAGCGCCAGTGGAGGAAAAAGTGACCTGGTGCTCCGACTTCAGGAGGCTTTGAACCACGAGGGACATGATCCTGATGTATACTCCTTTGATGTTGACGAGGATGAACAGACAAGTACCGGCAATGACATGGCTGCAATGATGCAACTCCTCTTATTAAAAATGGACGAACAAAACAAAAAAATGGACGAACAGAAGAACAGTCTCGACCAACAAAAGAAAAATCTGGAAGAACAGAAGAACAGTCTGGAACAAAAAATGGACGAACAGAAAAACAGTCTGGAACAAAAAATGGACGAACAGAAGAACAGTCTCGACCAACAAAAGAAAAATCTGGAAGAACAGAAGAACAGTCTGGAACAAAAAATGGACGAACAGAAGAGCAGCATTGAACAAAAATTCGACGACCAAAAGAATAGTCTACAACAAAAACTGGAAGAACAAAATAACGTTCTACACCAAAAGTTCGAAGAAATAGATAACAAATTTGAAAGAATAGAGAAGAATGTTGGCGAAAAATTGGAACAAATGGACAACAAAGTTGAGCAACTGGCAAAAGAGCTCGACACAGTGCGAAAACAGAAACAGCGAGAATGTCCTTTAAGTGGTCCAAGGAGAAAAGATTTGAAACCTCCCTCATTCGATGGTCAGACCTCATGGTCTACTTATAAGAAGCAGTTTGAAATGGCTGCCTGTGCAAACGACTGGGACAATGAGGAAAAGTGCTTTGCCCTAACAATGGCCTTGCACGGTCCTGCAGCAGAATTGCTGCAAACAGTAGACATCGAAAAGCATAAAGATTATGTGACTTTAGTGCAGGCTATCGAGAAACGGTTTGGGGACAGCCACATGCAGGAGGTCTACAAGGTCCAATTGCAAAGCCGAACGCAGCAAAGAGGAGAAACACTGCAGCAGCTCCAAGCAGACGTGAGTAGACTTGCACATCTGTCATACCCCACCGCAGGCCAGGAAATTATCGACGAAATGGCAAAAGATGCATTTATCAGGGGAATTGCAGATTCGAAGCTACAGTCAGCAGTAAGGATGGCCGGGAAAAGAACCCTTGCTGAAGCACTTGCCTTCGCTCTGGCGATGGAAGCAGCCAATCAGGCTTCCAGGGGAACACATTTCGTCAGGGAAGTAGCATCTGTCGAATGCTCCTGCACAAGAATTAGTGCCGAGGAACGAGATACTCGACGGGATAGACGAATAATGCGCTGCTGGAATTGCAATAAAATAGGACACCTTCAAAGGCAGTGTAAAGAACCGGTGCGACGAAAAGACTGCCCTCACTGTGGTGACAAGCAAATAGAGGAAGAAACCCGCAGAAACAGCTATCAAGAAGCCGGTCAACCTTCCCGAAGTCATCAGTCGGGAAATGCTTAAGCACTAACTTCGCGGGGCAGAAGTTGGTAGCAGGAGTCGACGGCCCCAGGACCATCATCCAAGTCTCGCTGGCAAAACGACGCAGCGAAAGCCTTCTAGTAGAAGTAGTCAGTGGAAAAGAAAAATGGATGGCAACAATAGACACCGGTGCCACGGCCTCAATCATCAAGAGGAATCTTGTGCAGAAGTCTTGGCTGCATAACACCAGCAGCTGCAGCTTGCGAACAGCTACAGGAGCAACGATTAAGGTATATGGCGAAGTCCGCATAAAAATCCAACTGGCCGGAATAACATTCACTCACGCGTTTCTGGTAGCTGACATATGTGACGAGTGCATCATTGGTACAGACTTAATGAGAGAACATGGACTTGTAGTCGACTTGGGGGCACAAACCCTGAAATACGGAAACATGGAGATACCAATGGTATACGGAAACGCCAATACCACAGTCTCAAATGTCGTCATCTGCAGCAATCAGAGTCTAGAGCCTTCGTCAGAAGCAATTTTGTGGGCAAAAGTGGAAGGTGGTCCTGGTAGCCACCGATTCTATTTGATGGAGCCGGAAAAGAAAAGAGACTTCATGGTGGGAAAGACCTTAGTGGAGCCAAAGAACAACATGGTCCCTGTAAGGATTCTAAATCCAAAGACATTCAGTGTAAAGGTGAAAAAGGGGGAGATAGTGGGAAAATGCGTACCTGTTGAGGCTATATCGACCACAACGGAAAAAAATGTGCAAAACCGGTCACAACAGTTCAGAGCATAAAAATCAAGAACAAAATTCTCAGCCTCTGTAATCTGGACGAAGATCAGCGAATCCTGGCAGAAAAACTAATCGGTGAGTACGCTGATATATTTGCTACACAAGACGGAGAATATGGACGTACGCATATTGTTCAACACCACATTGACACCGGAGACGCTCGACCAATCCGTCAACCTGCAAGGCGTCTTCCATTGGCAAAGCAAACAGAAGTTGCCGAAATGATGTCGAAGATGAAAGCTGAGGGAGTGATTGAAGAATCGCAAAGTCCGTGGGCATCTCCAGTGGTCCTCGTGAAGAAGAAAGATGGCAGCACGAGATTTTGTGTAGACTACCGACGTCTCAATGATGTCACTAAAAAGGACAGCTACCCACTTCCGAGAATCGATGACACTTTGGATATGCTTTCTGGAGCGAAATGGTTTTCAACACTTGACTTGAAGAGCGGTTACTGGCAGGTAGAGATAAATCGTGCGGATCGTGAGAAAACTGCCTTCACTACAGGAAGCGGTCTTTGGCAGTTTGCAGTGATGCCGTTTGGACTGTGCAACGCTCCGGCCACCTTCGAGCGACTAATGGAACGAACATTGCAAGGACTCACCTGGAAAACCTGCCTAGTATATTTGGACGACGTTATCGTCATAGGTAAGACGTACGAGGAGCACCGCGAAAATCTAAAAGAAGTGTTTGAGAGGCTACGAAGTGCTCATTTAAAGCTCAACCCAGAAAAGTGTGCCTTGTTTCGTCCGGAAGTAAAATATCTGGGTCACATTATATCAGCGGAAGGTGTAAGAACGGATCCTGACAAAATCGAAGCCGTGAAAAATTGGCCTTCTCCAAAAGATAAACACCAACTGAGAAGCTTCTTGGGCCTCGCCACGTATTACAGAAGGTTCGTAAAGGATTTTGCTGGCATTGCAAAGAGCCTGCATCAACTTACGGAGAAAGGCCGACAGTTCAGGTGGTCTGGAGAATGCGAAAAAGCATTTCAAGAACTGAAGCGACAGCTGTGCAATGCCCCCATCTTGGGTTACCCCACGCCCGGAAAAATGTTCATCGTGGACGCAGACGCTAGCAATGTTGGGGACGGAGCTGTGATCTCTCAAGTTCATGACGGTCAAGAGAAAGTGGTCGCATATTACAGCAAAGTACTCTCCAGACCTGAACGGAACTACTGTGTAACCCGGCGCGAGCTTCTGGCTTTAATTCTGGCTACGAAGCATTTCCATAAGTACCTCTATGGACAAAAGTTCATTCTCCGAACAGACCACGCAGCTCTGAAATGGCTACTCCAATTTAAGAACCCTGAAGGCCAAGTTGCAAGATGGATCGAGCAGTTGCAGGGCTACGACTTTGAAGTGCAACACCGCAAGGGAACACTCCACTCAAATGCTGATGCTCTCTCTCGTCGACCGTGCGGAGTAAAATGCGAACACTGCAATCGTAAAGAAGCAAAAGAACAGGCAACTATCCAAATGATCAGGACTGAGCCAATAGAGGGTTGGAGTATAGACGAAATCCGTTCCTCCCAACAGGCAGACAATGACATCTAACCAATATTGGCCTGGAAAGAACACGAGGAAAGACCAAGCTGGCAGCAGATATCAGATCGGAGCCAAACTCTGAAGGCATACTGGGCACAGTGGGACTCGCTTTTTGTGCAAGATGGATTGCTGAAGAGAAAATGGGAAAGTGCAGATGGGACAACATCTCGTATGCAGCTAATTGTGCCACGGTCCAGAGTCAACCAAGTGCTCCATGAAATACATGACGGAATCTCAGGAGGCCATTTGGGAATAAACAAGACGTTGGAAAAGGTAAGGGAACGTTTCTATTGGCTAAGCGCTAAACAAGATGTCGCGAATTGGTGCAAAAAGTGCATAAGATGTGCGGCTACCAAGGGCCCAAAAGTAAAGCCACATGGACAAATGCAACAATACAATGTCGGAGCACCTTTCGAACGAATAGCCATCGACATCGCTGGGCCGTTTCCCGAAACCTTTAATGGAAACCGATATACTCTCGTAGTCATGGATTACTTCAGTAAGTGGCCGGAAGTGTTTGCCATCCCAAATCAAGAGGCTAAGACCGTAGCCGAACAGATAGTCAACAACTGGGTGAGCAGATTTGGGGTACCAATGGAGCTGCACTCTGATCAAGGGCGAAACTTTGAATCAAAAGTCTTCCAGGAAATATGCCAATATTTGGTAATAAGAAAGACAAGGACAACGCCACTACACCCTCAATCTGATGGAATGGTCGAGCGATTCAATCGGACCTTGAATGAGCATCTATCTAAGGTTGTCAGCAACTGCCAGCGGGATTGGGATCGACACATACCCCTCTTCTTAATGGCCTACCGAAACGCGGTCCATAGCTCAACAGGGCACACACCATCCGAGATCTTATTTGGTCAAACAATTCGGTTGCCAAGTGAAGCAAAATTCGGATCCCCACCGACGGAGCCCAAAGAGGTGAACGAGTACGTGAATGACTTACGCAGCAGGATTCGTAAATTGCATGAAGACACCAGAGAAAAGATGAAGCTAGCAAGCAGCCGCATGAAAACTAGGTACGATATCAAGGCGAAATCTTCCGGTTTCAACGAAGGAGATCTGGTTTGGCTGTATAATCCTCAGCGTAAGAAAGGCAAATCACCAAAATTGCAACAGGACTGGGAAGGTCCATACAAGGTGATAACCCGCATTAATGACGTTGTCTACCGGATCCAGCGTGGGGATCGAGGAAAATTGAAAGTGGTCCATTTGGATAGAATGTGTCATTTCAACGGGATGCTGAATGACGAAGTTGTTCGGGACGAACAACTGTAGGGAGGGAGCAATGTGATAACCACTCAAATGTGAGCAGCGACATCTAGCAGAAAATGTCGAAACTCGAAGACTAGAAGGTTTCGATACTGGATTAGCAACTGGAGAGTAGAATCGCATTTTCTAGCAAATTGGAAATTGTATGGGACGCTGGATGGCGAGGATTGTTCTCGAAGTATGTCATTCGAGTATAAATACCAGCATCCCAAAGGTATGCAAATCAGTTCCAAAGTTGAATTTGAAGTGTTAATTAGAAGAAGTGATTAAGTGGTTTAAGTAAAAGATAAGAAAAGTATAAGTGGTTGAGAAATTGAATTGTACTGAGAGAAAGAATTAAATAGTGAATTGTAACTGTACTGAATAAAGGGATTTGTATTGAAAAGAATAAGTTCTATCACTTGTACCCTCACAAACATTCTACAATATAATAAAGATGTTCCTATTTTAGTATACATATATGTCTCTATTGAACAATTTTTTTTTTATTTTATTATTTATTTATTTATGTTTTTTTTTTACCAACACGATTTGATTATGTTTTCGAGGGGAGGATAAATGTTGGAGTTTCGGAGGTTTCTTGAAAACAAGTAGCAAGGTGGAGTTCTATGAACTGGAACTAGGTGAGATAATGTCCTCCTGAAGCATTTCATTGAGTACCGAGTCGACCGCGGTCGAGTGCACAACTCCACCAGTGCACTCATAATATTGTTGTGTGCTGTGCAAAAAAAAAAAAAAAACGCGCGCGTGCAAAAAAAAAATAATACAAAAACAAAAAAAAAGTGCAGTGCAGTGATTGAAAAGCAAAATATCACACAGTGCGGGTATCCCACCTCACCCGCTCCTAGTCGAAGTATTGTTGCTTGCACTCAGTCACTGCCGTTACTGTATTTACCATACGGTACGGGCAGTGGCTGAGTGTATGTAACAACTGATGGATAGCGGGGTTGTGAGTGAAAATTTTGTTGGTGCACTGTTTCATATTGTTGTAAGGGCATAACACCTACAACAATTTGATTCGGTAAACCAACGTCAGAATTTCCCCTTCGCAGCCTTGCTTAGTATCGTCGGTATTTGTGTTTTCTGTGTTTGTCTGTGATTATGACTAGGGAATTTAGGGTAGACGTAGCCAATATACGCGGGCTACGCACTTTTCTGCGTACGTCCACGTCTGTAAGTACAGACCAGCTGTTTTGGCACTTAGTGAAACACAGGTAGATCCCCGCCCACACCTCTCAGATCATTCTGATCTGAAGCTACCTAGCTACGAACTAGTGCCATTATTCTTCTCTCACCGCGGTCTCGCATTTATGTGCGTAGTGATGTAGCTTACCAAACTCCACCACAATGTGATCCATGTTCCAATCCGGAATTCAACTTCATGTGGTTAAAATTCCATCTCCGTAAGCAAATTATACACTACTGCTTTATTTATAGAAGCCCCAAACTGGACAGCAATTCAAACTTTAACGAGTTTGATGCGCTGTCTGACTCCATTCAAAGAATTGTATCCCTGTATCCTCATACTGAAATCGTTATTACGGGCGACTTCAATATACACAATTCTGGGTGGCTTCGACATTCTGGACAGATAACATCCGAAGGACGGTGTGTTGAGACTTTGCTGCGGAAAACAACCTAACGCAGCTTGTAAATGATAAGTACACCATTGATGTGCTCTCCCCTCTAGGCTCGTCGGACTATTGTGTCATATCAGCTAATTTCTCGTACACCGACCACACAGTTAGAGAAAAAATTCTTAAAAGAACCGTATGGCAATACGAGAAAGCCAACTGGAGCGGTCTTAACAGCTTCTTTAGGAATTTTAACTGGTCGTTATGCTTCCTCGATAACGACGTGGATGCCGCTGCTGATATGATTACAGACACCATTCTCTTTGGAATGAAATCCTTTATTCCTCATCGGATGAAGAGTATCAAACCAAAAGAAAAGGCATGGTACGACTCGAGCTGTAAAGAGGCCGTCAGAGTTAGAGAAATGTTTTTTCGGTCCTACAAGACCAACCCGACAGAGGAAAACCGAAAAAAGTTCAAACGAGCCAGAAATGACTGCAACGCCTTTCTTAAGCGTGTGAAATTCCTATACGACCAAAAACTGAGGCAAAAAATACTGCAATGTCCCAAAGGCAGTAACAATTTTTGGTCGTTCGTCAAAAACATTAGAAATCCCAACGCTCATTTACAATGACATTCCAGCTGTCAGCTCTTTGGATAAGGCCAATCTGCTTGCTGCACACTTTGCGGCCAGCTCAACACTCCCAGATTGTGCTTTGTCTCCGCCAACACTTGAGTGCGTCGAATCTTCAATGGGACGAATCTACTTTCGCACTCGTGTACTACACGAGAGTACGCAAGAGTACTTAAAGATCTCAACATACATAAATCCACTGGTCCAGATGGTATATCTCCCCTTCTTCTGAAGAGGTGTTCTTCCTCGCTGGCAAAACCACTGCGTAAGCTTTTTCATCAATCCTACACTTTAGGACTCTTCCCGAGCAGATGGAAAACAGCATTTGTCCAGCCCGTCCCTAAAAAAGGCGAATCATCTTCTCTCTCCTCCTACAGACCCATTGCACTTACGTCCCTTCTTTCCAAGGTCATGGAAACACTGATAAATCGTCAGCTCATGAAATATCTGGAAACACGAAAACTTCTCAATGACCGGCAGTACGGTTTTCGTAGCAACAGGTCCACTGGTGATTTGATGGCATGTCTCACCGAAAAGTGGAACCAAAGCGTACATCAATCTGGCGAAAGCAAGATAGTTGCACTTGATATTTCTAAGGCATTTGACAGAGTTTGGCATCAGGCTCTTTTGTCGAAAATGCGTGCATTGGGGATCGACGACTCTCTTCTTCAATGGATTAGAAATTACCTTTCGGAACGTTCAATTCAAGTTGTCTTGGACGGTTTCAAGTCTGATATTCACAAAATAAATGCTGGTGTGCCCCAGGGCTCTGTTCTGTCACCGACACTCTTTTTAATTTTCATTAACGATCTCTTGTCTACTACTTCTAATCCAATATATTCCTTTGCTGATGACAGTACTCTCTGCTTTTCATATTCGTTGCCGGACTCACGGCCCTGCTCTTCGGCTGTAGTACGAGAACGGCAGCGTATGCTAAGCTCATTAAATTCCGATATAAACAGCATAACCAATTGGGGAACTATCAATAGAGTGGAATTTAATGCTTCCAAAACACAATGCTGTCTTCTGTCTTTAAAGCGAAATTTAAACACCCAGCCATTATCTATGAATGGCACTTGCATCGTCGAAACCGAAAAACTTTCCATTCTCGGTATGTTACGTTGGAATGACCACATATTTGATGTCGCCAAAAATGCTGCGAAATGTCTAGGTTTCCTCAAGCGATGTAAGAAATATTTTACACCCTCTGATCTGGCCTCAATATATAAGGCATTCATCCGCCCAAAATTGGAGTACAACTCCCACATCTGGTCAGGTGCTCCTAAAACATATCTGCACCTGCTAGATAGGATTCAAAACCGTGCGATAAAACTTATTGACGATACTAATATCAGTCAATCAATGGATACCCTCGAACACCGACGAAATGTCTCGTGTCTCACTTTGTTTTATCGCTATTTCCACCACCAGTGCTCCACTGAAATCGCCAGTAGCATTCCGCCCATTCAAACTTTCAACCGTAACACCCGTCTCGCTATGAATGCTCATCAGTATACCCTCAAGCCCATTTTCGGACGTACTCTAAAATATCGTGATTCGTTCCTAAGCCGTACAAATCGCTTATGGAATGCCCTGCCGATCTCTGTATTTCCTGGTCGTTATAACTTGCAAACATTTAAAAACAATGTACATCGGTACCTCTCTTTTCTTCCTCTCTAAATTTCCTTTGCCCGAGCTGTGTACAATCACTTTAAGGGTACTCAAACCCCTTGAGCGCGCGCTCATTATAAAAACAAAAAAAAAAATTCACTTATTTGTGAACTTCACTTTTTTGCGCCTCAGGAAGCCTGTAGGGCTTTACGAATAGGGGAGGTTTATTTAGGTCCGTTATTATGCGGTGTTTGATGGTGTCAGTTGAGGTAAGATGATCGCCGTCAAGATAAAATAAATCATTGTACTACCTACAGATTGTCAGTATGGGCTCTTTTTTCTCACTATTACAGTGCTCCAGATCTAGTACCAATACTAATCTTTCTAACCTTTTTTTAATGGTATCCCTAGATTTGTCTGAAATTACCTCAAAGTCTTCTGGCCGATCCCATTGAAAATTGATATCTTGGCACCGAACGTTTTGCTCCGTCTATAAGTATTCATCATTAAAACCTTGATTTTGGAATTTGTGGGTCTAGTTAGGGTATCTCCTATATAAATACCGGGTTTGACTAACTTTTATGTATTATTAAATCTTGCTCTTTGGGCGATTTATCGTTGAAAGGTCACCATATTATTATTACGAGTATTTACGAGTACGTCTTGTTTTTGTTTGCGAACCTTTGCATTTTTAGCTGTTTCAGTTTTATATTCGGCGAGACTTTTTCGTACCTCTGGCTTATTGTTTGCAGGGTTTTTGTGTGTCTCCGGTCTACTTTTAGCCGGGTTCTGTGTTACGGGCTTACTTTCTGCTGTGATTTTTCTTTTACTTTTCGATTGCCATTCGATTGCTTATTCCTTATGCTTTCCTTTTGTATCGTTATTTCGATTCCTCTATTTTCCAAATCGACATGACACTGAAATTTACTGAGAAAAACGTTGCCAATTATTCCGTCATATTCTAAATTTATGCAAGTGGGCATTACTTGGAAGGTGTGTGTTTCGAAGAAATCGTTTGTTCGTTCGCTTCGAATTCTAGCATTCCCAAGATTTCCCCATTGTATTTAGAGAGGCTTCCGTAATGGTCGATATAGTACACTTCTTTTTAGTTTGAAATGCCTTCACAATTTTTGATTGTACCAGGCTCATGTCAGCGCCTGTGTCGATTAGGAATGTAGCTAGTTGTTTGTTGACTATGGGGTGAAATTTGCCTTGTATCACTGGCTCTTGAAGTTTGGGACAGAGTGATATGAACATTTGATAGGTTAGTGAGGGGCTTTGTAAACATCGGCTTTCATTTGTACTCGGGTAAGATTGCCAGCGTCTGCTCGTTTCTCGACATGGAAGAATCTCACGTTTTGGTTATTGGGGGAACTTGAGGGATTTGGTCTCCCTTGTTGAGGCTTCTCGTGTGCCAATCGCATCTTACATTCGTCCCACATCTTATCAGCTGAACTTCTCTCTTTATTTGTTGCGGAATGAAATTCGGAATATTAGTATTCCTGTAACAAGTGGGGGAGGTGTGACCTATTTTGTTGCATGTTTTACATGTTTGGCAGACAGGCCGATGGTTGGGTTGTTAGGAGTTCGCAACCTGGTTCTTGTAACATGTAGTTAAGGTGTGCCCCAACTTGTTACATGTCTGACATTTGACCACACTTTGGGACTTTTGTTTTGTGGGCGTGTTTGTGGGTCCAACGGCAGGCTCTAATCGAATGGATTGTCCCATAGCAAAGCTGACCGCAGTTATTAGATCTTGGTAGTTTTTAGCCTTCACCCGGATCTTGAGACTGGGGCATTTAAGTCCATCTTCGAAAGTCTGTACTGCCATTTTTGTAAAAGGTTTTCCAATAGGGACTTGACAACTTTGAATTTAATTTGTGAACGCACTCTTTCACTAATCATCAAACTGTCACTGTCAATTTATTCAATAAACTCAACATTTTCATCACTAACGAGAAACGTTAGCAAATTATAAAAATTTTCTACCGAAATTCGGAGTCGGTGACTGCAACTTTAAGAGCATTAACTCCAATTTTCGGTCGTAATTCTCGCCCTAGTAGACAGGCTATCACAAGTTAGAGCAAAAATTTGAGTCTACATATTCGTTGTGTGATGTTGTCGTGTCAGTGAGAGAACGGGTTGGTCGAAGTGTCGAAAATATCACTGCCGTTCAGGCGTCCGTAGCAAAAGATCAAAATCAGTCAATTCCACGGCGTTCTCAAGAATTGGGCATCGCTCAGACAACATTGTAGCGCATTTTGCGTAAGGATCTTGGTTTACACCCATACAAGATCAAGCTGACTCAAGAATTGAAGCCGATGGACCATTTGAAGCGGCGTACGTTCTCCGATTGGGTTCTGGAGAAGATGCGCCAAGAGTATGAATTTCGTCGCAAAATCATCTTCAGTGACGAAGCTCATTTTTGGCTCAATGCGTTCGTCAATAAGCAAAATATGCGTTATTGGTAGGGTGAAAATCCACATGTGCTTCATGAATCACCACTTCATCCACAAAAAATAACTGTTTGGTGCGGTTTGCATGCCGGCGACGTTATTGGGCCATATTTTTTCGTCGACAATAACGATCGTCACGTTACTGTGAATGGTCAGCGTTATCGCGCTATTATCACCTATTATTTTTGGCCCGAGTTGGAAGATATGGACTTAGACGACATGTGGTTTCAACAGGATGATGCCACAAGCCACACAGCACACGCTACAATCGATTTATTGAAGAGTAAGTATGGTGAGCGTGTTATCTCTAGATATGGGCCAGTCGATTGGCCGCTTCGTTCGTGCGATGTAACGCCGCTTGACTATTTTCTGTGGGGCTACGTTAAGTCATTGGTTTATGCCAACACGCCGACGACGTTGAAAGAGCTCAGAGCCAACATTGAATGCGAAATAGCGGCCGTTTCGTTGTCGTTGAAAATTGGGTCCAACGAATCGACCGCTGCAAAAGTGCCCGCGGTGGCCATATGAACGAAGTCGAGTTCCATTCATAAATGTTTTGATTGTATTTCAAGCCGATAATAAATTTTTTGAAATATCTCAAATGGTTTGCAATTTATTAAAAAAAAAAAGTTGTCAAGTCCTTATTGGAAAACCCTATATTTTGCTTAATAAGTAAATCTCTTACGGGTATCTCCGGTATAGAACTGTATGTGACCGTATCGAGTGCACACAATAACGTGATAATTCTGTCCCCAAATTCTTGGACGGACTCTTGGTGTCTCTGCCTAGCTGTTATTAGTTCATTCTCATGAGAGATGTAAGCGAGCCGCACGTGGATTTAAAGGGAACGGTGACTAAAATATAAACTAAATCGTATGGTAATGTGTGTGAGATTGGGATAATTAAATTTAAAAGAAATAAAATGTTTCCCCTTTTATTTTGACTGGGATTATGAAATAATATAAAAAAAATGTATTTTTATTTAAAAGTTATTTTTGATTGAGATAAAATAATTTTTTTTTATATATTGAGAAGAGAGAAAAAAACAATAATGACCTAATACCTTGTGGTTTCTTATTTTTTTGTCGTTTCTCCTGTTGTCACTACCGTTTCTGCTGTTTCTCTTGATTCTTCTGCTTCTGGTGTTTCTGCTGCTTCTTCTGTTGATTGTGCTGTGTTGTGTATTTGTGCCAAGTAAGCTTCGCGCCCTATAGTTGTTGTTGCCCTGGTCTTTTACACTGCAACGGTTTTGCCTCTACGTCTAGTTCTACTAGAGTTCGCAAGGACTTATATGTGTGGACTTTTCACTTTTACACTACACTACACTGTAGTGGTTTTATTTTCTGGTGTATAGCCCCAGTACGCATCAAGAGTATTTTAGGATCTTGTCCGTGGTAGTTTGGATCCCACCGCTGCCACCAATATTGTATCATCGCGAGACCGTGCTTTCTCGTATACAACGAGAGAAGTTAGACACGGAGTTGATTAAAAGACTTTTAATTGTGTTTACTTTATTTTATTTTATTGACTAAAGGTCCGCCGTCCTTAGCATTGCTACAACCTTGTCGTCTGCACTGGTCTAATTAACAAACTGCCTTTCTTTTCGGATCGTATCTTTTTTATAACCTTTTCTGAGCGTAGCCGAATCAGCTTGAGCAACGACTCCCATGATACTTACGATAATTCACTGCTTGTTCCAGTTTATTTTGCAGCTTGAGTGGTTTTTTCTTTTATCGGTTTCAAATGTCGTCCCATTTGTCTTTCACTTCCACACTCCGAACATTGTATGTGCAATCCCATTCATAATTATTCTTTAATTGTTTCCTGGGATCGACCCAAATGCGAAACATGTTCAGCGTCGTGTTTCGACAGTGCGGCGAATATACGCCAGCACGTATGGCATATATTTACATGCGGCTTCGAATTTCGGTGAATGACTCGGGTATGAACTTGACCGAAAATGCATATGCAGCTGGATGAGTGGATTGTTGTGATATGCAAGTGCTTGGATCATGTGGTGTAGGAATCACAACCGGTGCAACACCGGTAGCAACAGTTCAGAGCATACAAATCAGGAACAAAATTCTCAGCATCTCTAATCTGAAGATCAGCGAATCCTGGCAAAAAAACTAATCGGTGATTACGCTGATATATATATAAGATGGAGAATATGGACGTACGCATATTGTTCAACACCACATTGACACCGGAGACGCCCGACCAATCAGTCAACCCACAAGGCGTCCTCCATTGGCAAAGCAAACAAAAGTTGCCGCAATGGTGTCGAAGATGAAAGTTGAGGGACTCATTGAAGTCCATGGGCATCTCCAGTGGTTTTGGAGAAGACGTCAGTACGAGGTTTTGAATAGATTATCGACGTCTCAACGATGTCACTAAAAAGGACAGCTACCCACATCCGAGAATCGATGACACTTTGGATATGCTTTTTGGAGCGAAATGGTTTTCAACGCTTGACTTGAAAAGCAGTTACTGGCAGGTAGAGATAAACGGATCGTGAGACAACTGCCTTCACTACAGGAAGCGGTCTCTGGCAGTTTACAGTGATGTCACTTGGACTGTGCAACGCTCCGGCCACCTTTGAGCGACTAATGGAATGAACATTGCAAGTACTTCCGTGGGAAACTAGTGTGTTTGGACGACGTTGCTGGTATTGCAAAGAGCTTGCATCAACTTACGGAAAAAGGCCGACAGTGCAGATGGCCTGGAGAGTGTGAAAAAGCATTTCAAGAACTGAAGCGACAATTGTGCAATGCCTTCATCTGGGTTATCCTGCACACGGAAAAATGTTCATCGTGGATACGGACGCTAGCAATATTGGGGTCGGAGCTCGTAATGGTCAAGTGAAAGTGGTTGCATATCAGAGCAAAGTAATCTCCAGACCTGAAAGAAACTACTGCGTAACTCGGCGCGAGCTGCTGGTTAATTCTGGCCACGAAGCATTTCCTTAAGTACCTCTACCGACAAAAGTTCATTCTTCAGTCTAACCACGTAGCTCTGAAATGTCTACTTCAATTTAAAAACCCTGAAGGCCAAGTTGCAAGATGGATCGAACAGTTGGGGGGCTACGTCCTTTAAGTGCAACACCACAAGGGTAAACTGTGATGTGTCAAAGCGAGCAGTAGTTGAATTTTTTAACCTTCATCGGTACCTTGTGTAAATTTTACACACTTTTGAAATTTAAATTGATATTTTTCGATACCATTTGATTTAATTGGACAATAACTTCGGCTCAAGATAAAAATCATATAAGAAATTCATGTTTTTAGTAAATTTTTTTGAACAGATGTCGCTAAAAGGCTGTACAAATAATTTCCTTAATTGGTACCTTTGTGAACAATTTACACAACAGTACTTGTGTTAATTTTTTTTGTTAGATCGTTAGTTTTTTATTGAGGTTTCCTATAATTGTCATTGGCCGTCATTATTGTTATTGGTTGGATGTCTAGAGTTTTCAACTCTAAGTACATTTGGAAATTCCCGGTAAGTAAAGAAGTAAAAAGTATCGGTACAAGTCATAAAACCTAATAAATTATAAAAACCCTTTTTTGCGAAAAAAAAACAGGAAGCAGGGATTATTAGCCTTCCATTGGCGTCCCATTACAAGTCTTTGAAGTAAAGAGAATATAAATTGCTTTTCAAATAAAGAAGAGTTATTTTAGAAAAAAACGCGGAGTGATTCAAATCGAAAGTCAGATTATTTATAATAAAGTTGTAGTATAAATTCAAAAAATATTGAAAAAAATGGAATTTTCTTATTTTGATCAGTACGGAAATGATAGTGAGCATCAGATGATGACAATGACTATATTCGAAGTGAGAGTGAAGCTAACAGTGAAGATAATTATGAAAGTGATAGTTCCGATATTGAGTATATCGAACCTGAGATTAGAGAAGCCGCCGTTGAAGAGCCAAATATATTGCTACTTTCTTAAGATAAACGCATTCAGTATTCTAAGGATGCAATGCCGCTTTCTCCGTTCAAATAGATCTTCCAGCATATCATTTTCTAGCAGACAAGGTAGGGCTTGTTTTTGGTTAACGACTTTGAAATTTTTTGCAATTGATATCTCTTTGTTTACTAGGACCTACTGTTTTTGCTGCTACTCAATGTACGGATGTTCTAACTTCATTCTTTCATTCAACCATTCGAGGAGACTGTTCTTCAAATGACGAATTTATATGGCGTTCATCAATATAAGTCAAAAACCGGAAATAATTAAGTTTTACAACCGAACAAAAGGTGGAGTCGATGTTTTGGACAAGTTGGTTGGGACATATCGATGCCAGAGAAAGGTCAATAGATGTCTGTTGCTCTTTTTTGCAACGAGATGATATATCAGCTTGCAACGCGTTAATTATATACTTAAAATTAAATCCAGAGTGGGAAATTGCTAAAAAAAACATTAGAAGAAGATTGTTTTTGATTGAACTCGGCCAACAGCTGTGTTTTCCACATATAAAACCACGAGGTGCAAACGCTATAGCTGTCGTTAACAGAGTCCGAACTCCAGATATGCAATCAACATCAAGCTCGGACCAGATTGAACAAGCGCAAAGAGCAACAGATCCACCGCTTATTGGATTACTACCACTGAGTCATCAAAATGTAACCAAAAAAAGGGCTCGATGTCATATGTGCCCATCGCTAAAAAATTCTAACAATCATGCCACACGATGTGATAAATGTGTTAAATATGTATGTCCAAAGCACTATTTTAAAGTTTGTGAAAAATGTGCTATTTGATTCAAACATATCTAACATTTAAATGTAAATATTTTTTTTTTGTAGTATTTTAGTTTGAAATTGCATTTTATAATAAGCCAATAAACGAAATTATGTTGAAATAAACAAAAAGCACTCCTGTTTGGTTTTTATGCATAAAAAAATATTCAAGGAGTGTGTAAGTTTTACACACAAGGAACTCATACGTTGCTCTAAATGAGGTACCGATGAGGGTTAATCCGAATCTTTTTAAGTTTTTGATCGACTATCCTTTAATCAGATCCTAGTTCAGTGACAAAAAGTACATATACTCCCAATTTGACAATTTTTCTTTCCTTTTTCTTATAATCGTTAACCAGTTCCCACTTGTGGTCTAAGTAAAACATTTTAATTTAACTTTGAGAACTGTTCAAAAGGAAATGTCGTCCTCTACTAGAAACAAGCTGGCCCAACAACAAAATACACCAAAAAAGCCCCTCGATGCCGCTGAATTGTGGGCACGAATTGAGAAAAGGGTTGCGGTTCTTACAGAAAAAATCATGTCCCAATTTTCCAAACTGACATCGATCGACGAAACAATTTTAGCCAAGGTCAGCGAAATCGAAAAAAAATCTTACATGCAAAATTCAAAAACTCCAGAGCCACTGTGAATCTCGAATCGACCATATTGAACGAGAAAAAGTGAGCAGTGTGTTCCTGAAACCGAAAACGAAAATTTGGAGAACACTTTTAAAACAATCTGCAGCAAAATAAAGGTAAGCGCACCACCACTAAAAAAAAAATTCTGAGTAAAATCATCGCACTCTAAGCCGAACACTGGCGTAAATGACGGTACAGTCATAATAAAATTTGCCGATTGCTATGACAAAAACAAAGTGCTCATGGCTGCCTAGGGCTCTTCAAGGATAGAGGCACTGGTTTATCCCTAAACGACATTGGTTTTCAAGAATCAATTTATTTAAATGAAAGCCTGACGAAAACCAATTACACTATTCAACGCAATGCACTCAAATTAAAACAACAGGAGATCGTTTCAACTGTGTACACAATGGCTTTCTTGAGTGAGGATGTTCCGGATTGTTCCGAACAGAAAAGTACAAGCTTTCCTGTTGAGTGAGAAAAATTTCTGTCCGAATCAGTTCTGCTCTGGGTACAGTGAGGCTGTTCCAATCTGTTCCGAACAGAAAATCTAGCACCTACTTTCGAAGTAGAACACAATTGTGAAAAATGTCAAAATCAGCTGTATTTTGTATGTATTTTTCTATTCTCATTTGATTTGACGTTTTTCACAAATCTGTGCTGTTCTAGTTTTTCCTCACTGAACAAAGCTAATAAATGGACAAGTTTTTGTAGCAAAACACTAGGAGGGAATTCTATGCTGATCAGATGCATCGACAACTTGAGAAATTTTTCGGAATAATCTGTCATCAACAAAAGATCAACTCAACATTCAAGAAAAATATTACAAATGTCGCTTTCTCTTCTTCTTCTCTTTATCTTTCTCTCTTATTTTTATTTTCAAAGTTCGTTTTCTTTTCATTTTCTTCTCTCTTTATTGCTCTTTAATAATGTTAATAATGTCTTCTATTCATTTTAACTGAAATTTTTTTAATTTTGCTAATCCATATTGAAAATATTTTAAGATATATGATTTGCGCTTGATTTTCCAGGAGTCTCATGTTCACATTGTTTGCATTTCTGAAACTTGGCTGAAACCTGATATGCGCAATAGTTTATTTAAACTAGTAGGCTATAAATTATATCGTGCTGATAGGAGTAGAAAAGAATGTGGGGGCGCTGCCATTTATATAAACAATGGTTTGAAGGCCAAAGTTATTATTCAATCCACAGAAGTTGATGATCATGAGTTTATCTTCTTAGAAATTACTTTAAACATTGATAAACTGCTGATAGGATCTGTTTACATGACTCCTGATATAGAGAGTCAAAATTAAATTAGAAACGTTCTGCAGGAAATAACTGCCTTATACGCAAAAATTGTAGTTGCAGGTGACATAAATGTCGATATTTTAAACAACAAAAACAAAGAGTTGATTGATGTTATGAAATCAACAAGCTTTGATTTTGTTAACTTTAAAACGCCCACTCATTTTATGCCCAATAAAACTCCCTCCCTTATTGTTGTTTTCTTAGTTTCTAACACTGAACTTATAGGTCATTATGATCAAATACAATCTCTTGCTTTTTCACATCACGATACTATATTTTTAACCGTTAATATGATTGCTGCAGGTTCTGCACATACTTTTGTTACATATCGCAATATTTCGAAAATAAATACACATTCGCTCCTCAACGAATGGCAATTGCTCGATTGGTCCCCTGTTTTTCAGTCTCCGTCTTACTTTCATTGAGTACGTTTCGTGGAGATTATCACAGCGAATTGTTTTTTCCTTTATCTTTTCATTTGTTTTTCACTGCTGTTTTCGTCACACTCGCTCTTAAGACTCAGTTGAATTGTTTTTTCTTCATTTGTCTGTCCGTTCTAAGACTACGTATAGTGCATATAGTCTTCCCCCCGAAACTGCAGAGCCCCTGGGCCAAGCATGAAAGGGAACCGGTTTAGCGGGTTGTCCCCTGAGACTCCCCTTGAAACCCCCCCTCCTAAACGCCTTAAACCAATTAATTTAACTGAATATCCAAATTTACCTTCTAACATTATTAATAAAAATCCCAAATTCATACTGATCCCACCAAGTGACCCAAATAAACTCCTCACAAGTGTAAGCATATTTGTTTTAAGAAAAGCTGTAGACGGAATAAGTAAAGAGTACGAACATATTTCGCAACTCCGCGATGGCAATATTCTCATTTTAACTAAGAACAAAAGAATCGCTGAAAAATTTATTTCGGTGTCTAACCTCGCCAATCAATGTCCAGTATAAAATTCCACTCTCTTAACACCTGTAAAGGTATCGTTTATGCACCATGCCTTATCAACATTCCAGAGTCTGAAATTATCTCAGAAATACGTTCACAAAATGTGTGTGGAGTGTACAAATTCTTTAAGCAAATAGAATGGAAACCCCGCCCCTCCGGCCTTATGTTATTTTCTTTTGACCTATATAAACCTCCTAACACTGTAGAGATAGGATCGTATATAACAAAAGTTAATGAATACATCCCAAATCCAATGCGTTGCAAAAATTTTCAATTACTAGGGCATACAGCTAAAAGGTGTAACAATGCTTCAACATGCGAGAAATGTAATCTTCCACCGCACACTCCATTGAGCTGAACAATGTGCGGCAATTGCCTCAAAACAACTCATACATCCTCCAATCCAGACTGCCCAAAATACAAACAAAATAAAGAAATATTATCTATAAAAACTAAGAATAAATGCAGTATGGCCGAAGCCAGACGCACTTATAACATATTAAACCCTGCTCAAACAAAATTCAATATTATATCCTACGCTGATAGAGCAAATACAGCCATTAAAAACAACCGAACAACTTCAGAAAACGTCAATAACTACATTACTCTAGTGCAAGGCCATCAAACAAACATTAATACAAAGCCAACCGAAATTAATCACCCTGCCCAAATCGTAAATACCTTCTCAATGTTCCAATCAAATACACTTCAAAACGAAACAAAATCCTGTGTTCAATCCAGCAATCTCACTGAGAGCGTTAAGTCTACAGATCTACCCTCTACCTCTACCAAACAAACAAACCACAAAAATCTCACAAACCAAATCTAACAGCAATAAAAAAATTCAATAAAGATAATGAAAGCATACCTACATATCCTAACATAAAATCTCAAAACTACATTAGTTTATATATGAATATTTCTGACTCAGATGACAATTTATAAATTTGCAATCACTAGAAGCTCATATTTTTTAATGTTTAATTTGGTCTTTTTGAAAGAAATAAAAACAGTAACTAATCTTACACATCTTGTTCAATTTTTTTCCCACCCCCACTTCGCTGTATTAACACTAAAACTGTACCCAGCTACCATTCTAATATCACTGTTTTTACACTCAATTTCTACGATATTTCACTTTATCTTGCGAGATATAGTAAAATTAGATATGGTAAATAGTACAACGTGCCTTTTTTTTAATATATTGGATTATATTACCTTTAACAACTACGCCTGCACTATTATGACGTTGAATATAGTCCAATGGAACATGAAAGGCTACTTTAATAACTACCACGAGCTACAGTTGCTTATCAAAGAACAACAACCTTCAGTTATTTCTTTACAGGAAACCCACGTTATAAACAATCCTAGCCCTTTTTGCCCTAAGCAATACGCCCCCTTTTTTCATAATTTAAGCCACATTACAACAGCAAAGCATGGTACTGGTTTTTTAGTCCAAAAATCAATCACACACTATTTTTCTGTTATAAACTCAACAACCTTGGCCATAGCAGTTGAAATTTAACTCACATTCAAACTAACTTCAACTTGGGGTGGCCGTGGTGTAGTGGTAGTAGCAAACGCTTCTCACTCGGAGGGTCCAGGTTCGAATCCTGCCCATGTCAAGTCAGTTTTTCATTGTGTAATTGGAACTCAGACAGAAAAATTCTGCGTGTGAAGGCATAACACTGACACGTAGATTTGGCTGTTGTAGAGTTTCAAGCACAGAAAAGAAAAATACTGTGGTATACCTCGAATCACTCTGAGTGAAGAAAAAACTCTCCGTCTTATACGGACTCCCACCCCTGGAGAGCAAACATAAAAACCAAACACACCTGAGTTTCTTCAAACCACTACAAAAACAATTTTCCTTTCTCCTCCTTCTATCTTTCCGCCCGCGCCCTGGTAACAGTAAAAGGGTATCTAACCCCTTAGGCGCGCGTAAATTATAAAAAAAAAAAAAAAAAAAAAAACTATATAACTATATAAATTATAATCTCAGTTTATATTCCTAACGATCAGCCCTTTTCCTGTTCTGATCTTGAAAATGTGATCAATCAGTTCAATACACCAGTTTTGCTGAAAATCGACTTTAATGCTTGGAGCCCAATTTGGGGTTCTTCCCGCACAAACACCCGTGGCAAAATATTTGAACAATTTTTGTATAACTCAAATTTAGCAATTCTTAATGATGGCTCTCCGACGCACTTCTCGACTCACAGTACCTTTACACATGTTGACTTAATACTTGCTTCCACAAGACTTATCCCAAATACCTCATGGACAGTTGACTCCGATGTCTATGGAAGCGATCACTATCCTATAATTACAAAGCTCATGTATGCTAAAGAAACATCACCAAATGGTTACCCTCCGAAATTTCAATTTGACAAAGCAGATTGGAATCTTTTTGCTAATAAAATTTCAGCCTTCCTTCACAACAAGGAAGAATCTAATAATATTAACCATGAAGCGGCCTTAATCCAAAAAAGCATTAGATTTGCTGGAAACATAGCTATTCCCCAATCAACACAAGGGCAAAATATTAAAACAATCAAGCCCATTACTCATTGGTGGAACAAAACGCTCAGTGAGTTAAGACAGGTTAAACAAGCTGCTTGGAAAACCTTTAAAAGGTACGAGTATACAAATGATTTAAACCTAATAGCATATCGCAAGGCCAAATACAAGTCAGTCAAAACAGCCAAAGCTGAAAGCTTTAAGCAATTTACTCTTAATATAAACCCAAAGGCTTCGTCCAAAAGACTATGGGCCGATATAAAATTCCTTTCTGGAAATTACAGACCACAGTCTGTAAAAATGATTAAAACACCGTCCACGAATTTAACCTCCCTATTCGAGATTTTGCCAGCACTTGGGAAACTCTCTCCAATGACTTAAGCTTTAACAATGAATTCCTTCATGAATTATATTATTAACCTTTCCGCTAAACAGATTGAGGCAGATATAAACAAAATTGAATCTGAAAGTTGTCTCAACTCCAGCAAGGAAAAATGTCCAGGATTTGATCGTATATCATATACGAGTATAATGATAAAAAATACCCCAATTGCTTTGAAGAAACGCCTACTTAATCTGTACAATCTAATCTTTGATGGCAGTATCATCCCGCAGTCGTGGAAAACAGCAAATATAGTCCCTTTGGCTAAACCTAACAAAAATTTGCACGTATTTTCTGGATATCGATTCGAAATTGTGCTCAGTTCAAAAATTGTTTCATTTGCGCTCGAAAACGAAGGGTGAAGCTAACAACATAGTTTCTAAATTCCCTCTCACTGTGGATAATTTTCAACTAGCTTGGAAAGCACTTTCGGCTCAATACGAAAATAGACGAATTTTAGTGAATAATCAATTGAAAGGACTTTTTAATCTACCTGTAATTTCGGTCGAGTGAGATCAATGACTGTATATCGATTCTTAAGCCGCATAAAGTGTCAGTAGATTCGTGGGATCCTATTCTTGTATACCTTTGTTCAAATAGGTTACCTGAAATAACTTTATCTTTATGGGAGCAATCCGTTAAAAACCCAAGTGATATTCCAACATCTTGGATCTTTTCTTAACAAGTCGGTAAGAGTACTAGAAACTGTGTCCGATCTTAAATGTATGTCAAGACCGAAAGTTCAACAACTTAAAGGGCGTGGTGCCAATACACACAAAGCTTTTCACTCAAAAGCTACTAATTTTAATTGCAAACTATGCAAAGGTTCGCATTACATTCGTCAATGTCAGACCTTTTTACAGATAACTATTCCCGATCGGATTTCGAAGGTGAAAGTTGGCCGAAACTGTCTAGCTTCTACTCATTTAGGAAAAGACTGCCGAAGTATGCATACTTGCATGTAGTGCAAACAGAAGCATCATACACTGCTGCACTCCAGCCATCAACAATCCCCATCTGTTCAGTCAGCAGAACATGTTCAACAGGGTAGTCCAGCTCTAGAAAGTTGAGCTGAAAATCTACAGTCCACTGCAAACCCCAACTCTCTTCAGTTGCAAGCCTTTATCTCTCGTAACAATAAACGAGTCCTTTTAGCAACAGCTCTTATTGATATTCACTATCTAGGGAGTAAGTTTACGTTGCGAGCACTTATAGATGGTGGGTCAGAAGTAACTTTTATATCCGAAGATGCCCAGAAAAGATTAAATCTTCCAGTGAAACCGATAAAGGCCCAGATATCTGGTATGAGTGCTGTTGTTAGATCAACTTCCTCTAAACTGTGTTCATTGTGCATGGGTTCTAAACATGCTCCATCGTTCACAATCATGGCTAACGCAATAGTTTTGCAACGGCTTACCGGTGACTTGCCCTCTTGTTTAATACGGCATGAAGAAGTTTCAGAACCAATCGATTTTGAGCTTGCAGATTCTTACTTCTACGAAAGTATAAAAATAGACATTGTAATCGGTTCTGATTTACGAGTATATCCATCGATTTTTAAAGAAGGCATTAAAACCAACATTTTCGGTGCGCTCGTAGCACAGAATACGATATTTGGCTGGATACTTTCAGGTCCGTTTTCCCAAGAAAGTCGAGGTTCTTATTCAACAATCTTAGTACATTTTAGTGAGATTTCAATCGACGAATAAATCGCGAAGTTTTGGGAAGTTGAAGAGATTTCCGGTAGTAAGCCCCTATCTCAGGAAGATATATTCTGTGAGCAGCTGTATTCCAAAACAACTCTAAGGGATGACAGCGTCAGTTATATTGTCCATCTTCCATTCAAAAACCACTTCCCATTCTTGGCCGTTTAAGAAATAATATTGTATTTAGGCAATTTCATCGCATGGAGAAAACTTTGATGAAAAAGCCTGAACTCCATTCGAGATACAATCAGGTTCTTGCGGAATATGCAACCCTGGGGTACATGCAATTAGTTTCTTCTGAGGAGATAATTCGAAATCATACTTTATGTTCCAACTATCTTCCACACAACTCAGTGATAAAACCTGATAGCATCACAACAAAGGTCCGGGTGGTTTTCAATGTATCAAATCCTTCAAATAACGGAATCAGTCTTAATGGCATGCTATACACGGGTCCAGTTTTACAAGTCGACTTAACCACTTTAATATTGAGATGGCGCTTTTATCGTTTTGTCTTCAATGCTGATATCGAGAAGATGTACCGCCAAATATTGGTTCATCCTAAACACGCTGCATGTCAAATGCTTTAGTTCTGCAATCCAGCTGATGGTCATATTCAAGACTATGAATTAAAAATCGTTGCCTTTGGTGTAAATTGTGCGCCATATCTGGCTATTCGTACATTGCTGCAACTAGCCGATGACGTACAACATATCTGAGATTCTCAAAAACGACTTCTTCGTCGATGACCTTTCTGGAGCCCATGATATTAGGACTGCTTTACAATCGCAGCAACAACTTTCTGATGCCTTATGCTCCGCAGGGTTCTCGTTACGTAAGTGGACATCAAACTGCGTCGATCTGATTAACGAATTTCCTTCTTCGCATCTCTATGATCAAGACTTTCTAAGATTGGATAATAAAAGTATCTCCAAAACTCTTGGGATACAATGGAATGCTAAGTTGCATTCCTTTCATTTCTTTTTTAAAATTTTATTAACAAAAAGAGCAGTTCTCTCGGTAATTGCTAGGCTCTTCGATCCTGCTGGATGGCTAGCTACAGTTGTCATTACTGCAAAAATTATAATGCAGCAAATTTGGCGTGATGGGACGTCCTGGAACACAAACCTTGTGTCGCTAACGTGTCACCGCTGGAAAACTTTCTTTGCTGCTCTTCCCGATATACAGCATATCCAAGTTCCTCGATGGATCAACTATACTCTAAGTGATTCAATCCAAATACATGGGTTTTGTGATGCCTCAGAACTAGCTTATGCGAAAACATTTTATTTGCGAATTCAGCACAGTGACAGCGACTGGTCTTGTTATCTTTTATGCACAAAAAGCAAGGTAGCTCCGGTAAAACAGCTTGCGCTTCCCAGACTTGAACTTTGTGGTACTGTTTTGTTATCAAAACTGTTTAATAAAGTCATAAAACATCTTAAGTGCCCGCCCCATGGGCTATTGTTTTGGACAGATAGTTCTATCATCTTGGCTTGGTTGAGTAAGCCTCCATGTACGTGGAAAACGTTTGTAGGCAACCATGTCTCGCAGATACAATCTAATGTATCTACCAGCAAATGGTACCATGTTCGATCTGGCGACAACCCAGCCGATTTGACAACGAGAGGCCTTACGCCAATGGATCTAAAAGCAAATGGTTTATGGTGACATGGTCCGACTTGGCTTTGTCAAGCTCAATCATCATTGCTTCAAACTATTTTACAAGGCACTGATAATATTCTGCTTGAGCAGAGACCAATTAAAGGTAATTTTACAGCCATAGTTCCTAATAGAGAAACCATTGTAGATAGATTTTCCTCGTGGTCTAAAGCCTTACATGTGATTTGTTACATTTTGCGCTTCTTTTACAGAACCCATCCTCGTTTTAGACAACAATTTTCCTATTCATCCAAACTAATATCTGCGGAAGAAATAGCCAACACTATATATAGAGTTATTCGTTTGATTCAAGCGTTTTATTTTCGAGACGAATATCTACCTCTTTCGAAGAGTAATCCTATCTCAAAAAAAAAGTATTTTGAATAACCTCAATCCAGTTATGGATCCGAGACAAATCCTTCGTTCTGACGGAAGACTCGCTAATTCCACTCTCTCTAACAACGAAAGATACCCGATTCTCCTTCCCTACTAAGCGAATATATCAAATTTACTTGTAAAATTCATTCAATTGGTAATTCGTCTGATTAGGTGCAAGTTTTGGATACCAAAAGTTAAAAACTTGGTAAAGAAATGCATTCGCTTGTGTAAGACATGCATCATCCACAAAAGGAAGGTTCAAACTCAGATCATGGGGGCTTTACCCATTGAAAGATCCCGTATTTCTTCTCCATTTACTACCATTGGTATAGATTTCGCTGGTCCATTTGCAATAAAAAGCTTTTCAGGGAGAAACTATCGGATCACTAAAGGATATGTCTGTGATTTCGTATGCTGTGCCACTAAGGCAATACATTTAGAGGCAACGAGTGATTTGACAACCCAATGCTTTTTAGCAGCCTTAAGTGGATTTGTCGCCCGACGGGGAATGCCTAAAACACTATTCTCTGATAATGGCAGTAATTTAGTAGGAGCCAGTAAATTAATATCTAAAGATTTTGTGCAATTTCTGGCAACTTCCTCCAAGGATGTATCTGAAAGATGCAAAGATTATAGCCTTGAATGGAAATTCATTCCACCAAGTGCACCACATATGGGCGGTTTATGGGAGGCAGGAGTAAAGAGCTTTAAGCTTCATTTTAGAAAGATAACTGGAACTCATAAACTTACTTCCGAAGAGTTCTCCACTCTTCTTTCAAAAATCGAAGGTTGTCTTAACTCTCGACCAATTTCTCCCATATCCCATTCTCGCATAGATAAATTCAGCAATTTCACTATTTACCTAGTTAATTAGACGTATCACTTACATTGCACTTATCTATATGAAGTATTATTGTTCGCTAAATATTGTATTTTTGTTAGTCATATACTTATTTGACTATTGTTAACTTTTAATAAATGTTAATGCAAATTTGTTAAGAGTGGTTTACCGAAACTTTAATTACTTTATTATTTAAACATTAACTGTAACTTTTTATAGATTATATCACTTTGCAGCCAAGGCTGCAAGGCGGCCGGCAATGTTTAGGTCAAAATGTAATTGAACAGAGCTGTAGAAATTATTGTAGTTTATCTAGTTGCAAAATTTAGATGTCGCTGCATTAGCATATCTTCGACTTATACGGAAACCACTCATCCATACTTTTTTTTTTTAATATTTCCGGTCTTCTTGTTACCGACCTCAACTTGGTAAGACGTGTTTCAACCAATAAAGTATTTTAGAAGATATCAACCCGATTTTTAATTTTTTTTCTAGTTCAACACCTCTACAACAACGAGCAACCAGCCGGGGACACTCCATACCCCCAACACAATTAATATATGTATTAGAGAATAAGGGTGCAGAATGTAACATAATCCAGGAAAACAATGCACCACTAATTATCCTAGAAAACGGTTATATTTTAACAGATCAGGAACATATGTGGAACGGCGTTAAAATAAATGCACCTAATTTAATCCAATTCAACTATTCTACAAATATAGATGAAAAACAGTACGTCAACCACCAACAAGAAATAAAAGAAGCTATACATCAGAAACACGATGAACAGATGGAAGTTATTAGTATCTTATCCTCAAATTCCAATAACAAACTTTCAAATATCTAAGAAATGTTCAAGTTCCTAATCCCTATAGAAAATCATTCCATACAAGTCACCATTCACTGCATACTTAGATTCTTTGGAATCCCAATATGTGTCTATACCGCAGCAAAATTATGCAGCTGCTATGAATCAAAAAAACTAGCAGAAAGAAGAAGACTTGCTGATCAAATTTACAGATTAGAATTAGTAAAACTAACAACAAAATATAGTTTAAAGTGAGGACACTTTGTTTTAAGAAGGAGGGGAGTTAATACACATGCATGACTCAATCCAATTATCATTCAAAACACTGTCATGTGCACATAACATGATAATAATAAACTGATGAATCACAAACCAAGGAAACTCAATTAAAGCACCATCCACAACTTCACCCACAGAGAACAAAGACCAATATCATCAGTAACCAGCAAACAAGGAATAACTTTCACCCAAAGGGAATAAATCAGCATTATCGCCAAAATAGTTTAACAAAGAAATATCCACTATAAATAGTTGTTAAGTTACAAATTGTAATCAGTCTTACGAATATAAATAAACGGCACGCACTTCGGCGTAGCATAAAATAAAATATTTTTTTGATTCATTCCTTGTGGAAGGAATTAACTCGCGCGAGTTATGTATCGCGTTGAGAACCGAAAGAAGAAAAACAATTTATAAATTTCTCATCGGTTAACTTAGCCTATGATGACCCGCCGTCTTCAACGTCGCTGCGATCAACCATGGCTATAAACGAAGTACTGGTCGCTTGCCCATAATTGGTTTATCGCTGAATTTTGTGACCCCATTTTTGCTGGTTTGGGTGGATTGACCGGGAATTGCGGAATTGCATATGTTACTCGCGCGTGCTTTGGCATTCTTCATATACGCTTTATACCGAACCTAAGATAACTTGCATCCAAAGCACGAACTTGAAATTTGCAATCCGGAATGACGCTTCGGCCTTGAGCTGACAGATAAAGTATTGTTTCCCAAATTTATAATATATGAATTCGTTGCACGAGGTAGAGTAGAAACGTACTCTTTTTATTTATATTAAAACTTAATTTGGTGAAATAACTTTACAAACAATGTATTTTAATAAATAAATTTTAATAAGTAAATTACTATTTTGTGCAAGACAACCATAATACGAGTAAAATAATAACCAAAGGCAATATATTGGAGGTCACCCATTCCGAGTACATGTAGGTGCAAATCGAACAAATGTCAAAGCGAGCAATTAAATTTTTTTTTTACAAATATGACAGTAGAGCTGATAGCCGATAGCGTAACGAAGTAGAGAGTAGTTCCACTAGGTTTTTGATGTCGAGCTTACGATATTTATGATCAAAAGGGTCCGAAACGCCAGAGGTTATATTTCGGATTGTTTCTACTCAATATGTTAAAGCACATTGGCCATAACGCAAAGTTATTTACAATGAATGGACATCCAGTTTTTCCAGCAGATCGGATTATAGAAAGAAATGGTTCTGTCGCGTAAATGAGACCACTTTTAAGGAATCGTCTTGTTTCCCTCTCGATAAGAGAATGCGCTGAATCACCTTCATTTTGTGTATGAGTATATGACCTTTAATAAGATACGAGTATTTGTGGGTTATGGATTTTATACCCAAGAAGCGCACGGCATACAAATGCAGGGCAACCACAAATTTATTCTTTTGCTGTCCCGCGCAGATATCTGCATAAAATATTAGTTTAGCTTCATCAGTACTCAAACAATTGTTAATATATGCACGTACCTAATTCATTTACACCGCGATTAGCTTCGTCCCAAATAAAGCAATGGCATTTGTTTGTTTTTATCTCATATACAGTGAAATTAAAAATTTGAATTTTGGTGGGGGCTAACGCGCCCATTTATTTTGCTTAATACAAGCTTAAAGACTAAGACTTAAACTAATAAAATAAGGTTTACTAGGGCTTAAAGTTAAGGATGGTGAAGGAGATCGAACTTGAAGGAAAGTGTGCTGCGATTAAAATCGAAAACGGAAAGATTGGAGTTTACCTTACGCAGCATACGGGAGATTGGTTCGTTAGAGCCATATGTGGTGCGGTGGATAGGTAGATAAAAGAGACGGGTGGAACGTAGATTACGAGGGTTAGTGTTAAAGAAAATGGAGTTGCAAAGAGGCATGAATCGACGGAGCCTGAGAGGAGTCGGTGAATGAACAGAATGTCTGCTGCGTCCCTTCGTTCCTCAAGGGTATTCAGGTTAATGAGATCTGTAGGGGGGTAAGATTAGAGGATTGTTCCAAGGTAGACCTCGAAGAGCAAATCGAAGAAAACGACGCTGGATCCTCTCAATACGAGATACATGAACTCGTTGAAAGGGACACCACGCTTGGCTAGCGTACTCGAGAAGGGGGCGAACGTAAGTGATGTATAGTGATCTGGTCACGTACGGGTTGCAGAATTCTTTGGACCATCTTTTAACGAAGAAGAGTGATGAGTTTTAGAAATTATCTCATCAATATGCGAGCGGAAATTAAGCTGCCTATCGCATAATATGCCAAGGTCGCGGATAGATTCAACAAGGGGTATAAGTTGGCCGTGGAGATGGTAAATTCGTTGAGGAGATTTCTTACACTTACGTGAGAAATTAATCGATTGACATTTGGAGACATTGAGTTCTAAGCAGTTCTTGATGCACCAGGCGGAAAAACTATTTAGAATTATTTGAAGGAGGGTGGAGTCTCGTTGTGAGGAAATGGGTTTAAAAAATTTGGTGTCGTCAGCATAGAAAGAAAGTGTTGAGTGTTGAATGAGCATTTGAAGGTGGTTAATAGTTAGGATGAAGAGGAGTGGACCTAGGTGACCTTGGGGAACACCTGACGTGGCCAAAAAAGGGGCCAATAGGACAGACCTGAAACGAACACTATAAAAACGATTATCCAGGTAAGAAGATATCCATTTAAGCAAAATGGGTTCAAAGCCCAGGACGGACAATTTGAACAGGATTAGTTTATGAGATACGAGTATCTTGTCAAAAGCCTTACTGAAATCAGTTGTTATAACGTCAACTTCTTTACCACTTTCTAAGGCTGAGAGAACAGAGGACACGAATTCTACGAGGTTAGTGGTAGTTGATCTACCCTTCAGAAAGCCGTGTTGATTGGGGGAAATAAAAGATTTACACTGGAAGCTTAAGGCTTCATGTAAAATGCTTTCGAGGAGTTTGGGTATATGAGAAAGTTTAGCTATAGGGCGGTAATTGGTGACTTCGCTCTTTAATCCCTTTTTGTGTATGGGTGTTATGAAAGAGGACTTCCATATCTGTGGAAATTCACCTTGAGAGAGCGATAATCGGAAGAGATTTTGCTTCGTAGTAAAATGCAGAGATATCTCCCTTAGGTAATTGCATGACTGCTTGTAAATTATGGACAGTGCGGCAACAGCATTTATATTTTCTTTGTCTGGTCGCCATACTATCCTCAGGTGGACTTATTGAACGTTGACATCGTTCGCTAAAGCCTGCTCTGATGTGGGTGGCCGTGCCTCAAGTGGTAATGTTTTGGCTTTCAAATCGTACGTTTCGGTGTTCAAACCTAACCACGCCCGTATGATTCCATTTTTCATGCAACTAAAATCATGTAAAATTAGTGGTTGCTTAGAATGCAACAAGTCCAATTACTCTAATAATTTGGTCTTCCATTAAATGTTGGATGCCATACATCCAACTGGGTTAATTCTCTTCCGATGTTGTTTTTGGGATTGAGAACAGCTTTTAAAGACGAAATCAAAGCCTCTGCCTCAGAAATGCTTTATGGGACAACCCTTAGAGTTCCAGGTAAGATCCTTGCAAATAAAAATAGCATTTGTGACCCGCAGATTTTCATTGCGATCACAGCGATCGCAAACCATGCAAACAACACATTATTTATATCGCCAGACCTATACAAGTGCTCTCACGTTTTCCTACACTGCGATTCTGTAAAAAAACAATGTATTGTAATAGGCATACACCGGTCCTCATCCAATAGTCAACAAGATCAGCAAAAGACTTTTTAAAATTAACGTGGATGGAAGAGTACTAAACGTTTCGGTGGATCGACCAGCACATCTTCATGCTGATTTTTTTCCAAATTGACAAAAAATAATTTGTAAACCCGAAAACAAAAATTTACCAAAAACACTTGAAAATTTACCAAGCAAAAAATGTAACGAAAAGTCACATCATAACTTCGTTACTGGAGGGAGAGTAATATGGTGAGTTCACAAACAATTTAACATGAGAATAACAATACAGAGATGTCGCACAAAATCCTAGATGAGTTTTTCAAACGTGTCCTTGCAAGTGTGTCGAGACATTTGATGCATTGTCCTCTTCAAGAGCATAGACTAAATATATCTAGATGTGAAACTTTCCAGATATTGGAAAATCAAACCGCGGTTTTCTACCGATCGCCCCTATCCGTGTGAACCTGTCCATGAATACGTGTGAATTGTCAACAATGTCAAAATTCGAGAAGTTTCAGGGGTGACGTCACCCATATAAAAATGACGCGGTGAATTGCGAATTTGGCATTTCTCAGGTTTACAAATCTAATTTCGTGTAACTTGCAAAAAAAATGTAATGTTGGACAATAATTTTCTTTATTATATTTTCTAGGACAAAAAAGCAGAAAAATCAAGACATCTGGAGCAAGAAGAAATAATACTGCAGCCACCAACAGATTGCTTTTAGGTTGATGTGGCAAAAGCAGTTGGAATAGTTTGTTTACATTTTCTTGTGAGTAAGGAAAAACATTTTAATTTCAAAATAATTTATTTTACTTCTTTTTTACAGTAAGAATAATGAATTTAAATGCACCATTCAAGAGCTTGAAGAATAAGCGATGCTAACTAATTACACGTATGTAAGTAAAAAATATACATTTTAGTTTAGTCGGATATTTAATGCCTTTTTCTTTGCAGATTATACATTTGGAGTGCAATGGTTTCGACAAAAGCGTTCCCAGGGAGGAATCATCGTGTGCTGACCAAATACATGTGAGTAAAAAGTATACATTTTAGTTTAACTATACATTTAATGTCTTTTTCTTTGCAGATGCAACATTTAGAGTACAATGACAGAATTCGTTTTCCATACTGCAATTAACTCTATGCTTAATATATGTAAATACTTAATGTCTTTTCTCGATTTTTCTTTTGATTTTTTGATTCAATAAATAAAATAAATTTAATGAAATTGTTTTTTTTTGGATTATGTATTCCACACCACCTTTGAGGTATACATAGCGGTGCGTTAACCAATATTTTTTTTTACTGAGTGTTCGGTTTGCCCTGCAAATAGGCCTAGCACCCATTCGACATTCTGGAAAGTGAAGAATAAAAAAGATTTAAATTATAAAGATTATCTCATTTACATAGAAAAGAATATTTTTTTCTTTTCTAAACCAAGTGGTATTAGGTGTAATATACATATGTATGCATTTGTGAAGCCGTTAAAATTACATTCCTATTCTATAGATAACATTATAATGTAAATAAAAAAATAAACAGTGAAAATTCTGAAGAACTTCTATTCTTTTATAAGAACAACTTTTGAGTGTCTATTGCCATGAATTCCACGTAAACACACACTATTCTAGCCTGCTTCCTCTTTCCTCCAATTTCTATTAAAAAGAAAGAACCGACAGGTCGATGAATGGATATACATATATTTATTAGTAGAAAATATAAATAATAAGAACAAAGCTTATCTGTAGCAAACAGCCTTCTTGGTGTTATCACAGTGCATTCATGCACAGTATCTCCATGTCCCGTAAAACGTTGGGTGGTGATTTTCACGGAAGAAGTCGAATTTAATTTTCTAAACATTTTTACTATGCATAATACAAACTTACCTGGCTTACTCCCATCTTGGGCCATACAACTGGATGTGGCTCCCGACATCCTAAACTCAATTTCTTGTTTTATCCTTTTTTATCGCTCTATAAAATAAAAACGGATTAGTGTTATTGAATTAAAACAAATTTTTTGAACTTAGATTTTTGCTTCTTCTTCAATAAAATATTGACATTTGTTCCTTTCACCACGGTGTGGGCAAATTTTTCGCTTCACCATGAATGCTTTTATCAGGAGAGTATATTCCGAAAAAATTTAAATTACAATTCATGGATTATTAGATTAGATGGAAAATACTTACATACATACATGCTATACAATTATTGCATTAACTTTTCATAAGAAGTAATAGAAAAAGATTAATGATTATTTTGACTGTTTTTGTATGCGAAAATATAACTTTACATAAACCTTTTGCAAAATTAAATTTAAAATATTGGTAATAGCAATAAACAAAATAAAAAAAATATGTGCATTATATAATTGACCAATTATTTTTAAAGAAATATAGGTGTGATTGGACGCATTTAGGTTACAATAGAGTAAAAAGATCTGAGTTACACGGCGAACGGCAATTAAGTTATATGAATTTCTGAATTAAAAAAAATGTATCTACGGTCAACAACTTCAATTTTAAAATATCTATTTGTGTGATTTGTGATTTTGAAAAATCGTCTTATCTTATCGAAGTCACTCTGCAAGAGAGTATTAATAACCTCGATTTTTGGACCTGTTCTGTATGCTACCAAATCTTCTGCGTACGCAATAGTATGGGGAAGTGAACCTATCAAGTCGCTTGTATAAATGTTAAATAGAATCGGCGAATTGACCGCGCCTTGCTGAAGACCATTTTTAATTTGAAATATTCCAACAGAAGTCACATCGCCATTCTTCACGATGAACTGTCTGTTAGTTAGCATATTATAAAGAATGTACAAGAGTGGTTTACTGATCCCCAGCCTAGTCAGTTTATAGAAAAGACCCTCTAACCATACGGTGTCGAAGGTATTCTCCAAGTCAACAAGGCAGGCACCAGTGCACTGTTTCTTGTCTTTGTTCCATTGGATATCAGAAACCAGTTTAGACGCGGCATGTGAGATATCATGTCCACCCTTAAAACCGAATTTATTATCCGGAACTATATGTTTGTCCTCAACCCACCTAGACACAGCTCTATTGATTACTTTTTCAAAAACCTTACTGATATTCGGAAGGAGACTTATCGACCGGAGATTCGCCGGATTGGATATATCCTTTCCCTTTTTGGGTATAGGTTGAACCACCGCCGTTTTCCAATGCGCTGGATAATGTGCATTATTCATTGCATTATTAAACAGGGTGGTGTAAATGTCCACCGCTTCTAGAGGAAGATGTCGGAGAACGATGTTCGGAATACCATCGGTCCCCACCGATTTCTTAGCCCTGATTGTGTCGAAGATCTCATGGAGTCCTGCCTTCGAAATGAACGGGGGTAGGCCACCCTCTCTGGCAATGACGTTATTTGCCATATTTTCGTCGCTAAACCGGGTGAAACCAGAGCCCTCGGATCGCCAGTTCCCTATTTCATTTCGAATGCAGAAGTCGTGCACTAAGACGCGATTGTCCAGGTCGTAATTAGGGCCAATGTTATCAATGGCCTTGCATACTTCCTGGAAAGTCGCCCGTATGGCCTCAACCTTCTCCTGTGGATCCTCGATTACAAAAAAGTCGTCATCATCAGCGGCCTCATTTGGATCAATGCCTGCTATTGTCAGTAACCGTTCGTTGTCTGTTGTCCGGGCTATTTTAAGACACTGAAGGTCGTTTTGATTTTTTCTCAGTCAGTTGCAGTCGCTTGCTGTAGCCCCCCTACCTGACGCCATTTGGGCGTAGGAAATTTGGGACGTGACGGCTGGTGTTTGAAACCTAGCAGGTGGACGTTTGACCGCCACCTTCTGCTGCCGAGCCAGTTCTGCTTTCTTAATGTCAGCGAACTTAGGACAACCCCGATAGTTTGCGGTATGTCCCACGTTTCCACATAACACGCACGAGAGCTGCGACCTATCGGATGCTCCGTCAACACCCAGAGGACATTCTTCGGAACTGTGATTCTTAGCGCACTTCACGCATCGAGGCTGCATTTGGCAGTTTAACGCGGCGTGCCCGAACCTCTGGCAGCGAACGCATTGTATAACGCCTTCGCTCCTTTTTAGTTTTTCCCAGTGAACCACCTGGTAGTCTAGGACATTGATACTCCTTAGACTATCCAGATGGCTTTCGGGACTGAGTTGCACCAGGAAGAACGGCAGACTCCATTTCTCCCGCCTGGCTCTAGCTGTGGTAAACGGCTTTACCCCTACAAACTTGAGTCCTTCGCAATCCTTCTCTTTGAGCAGTGCCAGGATCTCCCCAGGATCAGAAGACGGTTCCAACCTCTTCAGCAGCATAGATTGCCGCTTTTCACACTTCGGTGTGAATGAGTAGTGCTCCGTCGTCGTTTCCTTTAGGAGCTCTTTCACTTTCGCGTAGCCCTCCACTGTATTACAGTGGATGGCATGGCGATCATTCCCCAATCGCTTAATATTAAAATTATTACCAATGACCAACTTACACAGGTCCTGGGTTTCATTTACCTCTAATTTATAGGTGTTGATAGGAGGCACCTTCTCCTTCTTCTTCCGCTGCTGCTGTTGCTGCTGCTGCTGTTGTTGTTGTTGTTGTTGCTGCTGCTGTTTTTTCAGCTGCTGTGGTTTCAGCTTTTGTTGTTTTTGCAGCTGTTGGTGTTTCTGCTGCTGCTGTATTGTTTGCTGCAGTTGTTGTTTCTGCTGCTGCTGGTTTTGTTGTTGCTGCAGTTGTTGTTGTAGCTTTCGTTGTTAGGAGCTCTCCATTTTTGATTGCTCCCTCTGCCTGCGCGCAGTTTGTTTCTGCTTAATTGCAAGAACTTTTTCTTCCAGCTTTAGTATACTGCTGGTAATAATGTTTATTTCTTCAGCTAAAGAGGCAAAGTTGTTATTGCCCCCCTCATATTGTGCCTCAACTTTATCTCCTTTAGGTTCCAATACGTCACTTTTTTTTCTTAAATTAGGAGGGGTTCGCAACCTACTCCTTCTTTTGGCGGCTTTCGCCATGACACCAGCAACCGTATTGTTGCCTTTTATAAGTCCCGTTATGGGAAGAGCGGAACGCTCTCCACCATCCATCACGTGATTTCTTTCCTTTTATTTGTTGGTTTTGTTTTTAACCGCACAAGGGGGTGGCCGTGCTGTAGTGGTAGTAGCAAACGCTTCTCACTCGGAGGATCCAGGTTCGAATCCTGCCCACGGCAAAAATCAGTTTTTCATTGTATAATTGGAACTCAGACAAAAAAAAATTCTGCGTGTGAAGGCATAACACTGACACGTAGATTTGGCTGTTATAAGAGTTTCAAGCAATGAAAAAAAATACTGGGAATTATATCTCGAATCACTCTGAGTGAAGAAAAACTCTCCGTCCTATTCGGACTCCCACCCCTGGAGAGCAAACATAGAAACCAAACACACCTGAGTTTCAAACCACTACAAAAACAATTTTCCTTTCTCCTCCTTCTATCTTTCCGCCCGCGCCCTGGCAACAGTAAAATGGTATCAACCCCTTAGGCGCGCGTAAATTATAAAAAAACAAAAAAAAAATTTGAGGAGAATAAAAAAAAAAAAGTTCTTAGTTTGGCCCGAGATTCGAACCCGTCATTTTTTTCATTTTAAATGCATTTTTATTATTTTAAATTCATTAATACTTATGCGCTATACAAAAAAATGCTTAAAAATTAGCTTAATTAACTTAAAATTATCTTATTTTAACTTACTGCGATCTCTAAATTAAACATAATACTTAATCAATGTCTTTCGACGTTTCGTACGATTATAGATCTTTTTTTTTTCTATATTTATTTAAACTAAAACTAAGAAAACATTTTATTTAATACAAAAACTTAGTATACGGACTTTCTTTTTTATAAAATCTTAAAAACTAAAACTTATAAACTATCTACATATAAATAAATCTTAACCTACTTAATCTATTTAACCTACTTAAACTAACTTATTGTATATATCATACAATTTTTATTTATTTTTTTTCCCCCTAGATGCGTTACCCGTTCTTCCGTTCTTTTAGAGAAGCTGTTACCCATCTAAGTTCTTTATGAATTTTTTTTTGCATTTTTATTTAATTTTTTTTTTATAATTTTTTTTTGTTTTATTATTTTTCTCTCTTATATCTACCTTAATCCTACTTAAATCTATGTAAGCCGGCCATGACTAAACAAATTAGGCTAACCGACTTTGCTTCCGAGTGAAGCTATATTGTACTAGAGGAATTCGACGAAGATACTTCCTCTCCTCCCATAAGCCACCAAAATTGTTGGTGCTGCCGTGCAACATCCCTTATGTCGCGACTCCCTACCGCCCTACTGAACCGGAGACGCTCCGCACTGCCATGTGCGACGTCTCTGTCGTAGTTGTGTCGCCTGTCCGCAGCTGTTCGAGCAAGGTGGAAGATTAGCGGCACCGCCAATCTGTCCTGGATCAGACCTTTCATATCTAGGTAGAGGAACGCTTCTGGAGGAACAAAGCCGTCAAAGCGAACTCTCTCATGATACATATAGTTAGGGTAGTAAGCCCCGGAGATCAAGTTGTTCGATGAGGTCATTGCTCTTGCAATGTGCCTTCGAGTCAACTTAATGACGAAATTGTTCACTCTTATTAGGTTCGCCCTATTGTACAAGACCTCATTAGGATAGAATTTTATGTACTCAGACTCTGGTGTTCTGTATAAGCGAAGACAAGTCCTGAGACAAGCCCTCTCAAACACCCAAATCTTTTCCAATAAACTTGCTCTTACGTTGAACCACACGGGACATCCAAACACAAGCATAGGCCTGATAAGGGCCATGTAGCAGATAACCTTTACCCTCGCATCGAGTTGGCTGTTATAAAACAGTCTCTTTGTAAGGGCAAAAGCACCTTTGGCTCTGGCCAGAGCAACATCTATATGTTTGTTAAAATACAGATATTGATCTAGCCAGATTCCAAGGTATCTGACTACATTTCGACAAGCAAGTGGATGCCCGTGCTGCCCCTCGATCGAGAACTTTCGCCAATTCTTTCTGGTATCCCTAGAGGCCCCAGACAAAGGCGTCCTAAACAAAATGGTTTCCGACTTCTGAAAATTGATTTTCAACTTCCAGTCATCGAAATATCGGGATTCGAACCCGTGTCCCACAATTCGATGACAAACGCCGCGAACCGCCGGGCTACCGAATCAGTTAACGAAGTTGCAACTAATTTGTTATAAAAGACTCAATCACTATTTTTATTTTAGTTTAGAAAAAGCCGAACACGTCTTTTCTCTGCAGAGATCTGCGAACGACTGGCAAAAAAAATCAATGTAAACACAGCGCTGTACCTTTCACAAATATCACGTTGTAATGCTAAAATTTGGCGGGATTGTCGGGAATGTCAACGAAATTAAATCGGCCTATCGAAATCAGCGTATACATTACGTGTATAAATACTATACCGCTAGAAGGAAACTTTTCGTCTGCGAAGCAAATAAAAAAAGAGAAGACTTTGCTGATGAATACAAAAACAAAGAATTTTACTTGTAGGATTTTTTCAGAAGAATCAAAATTTAACATTTATGGATCGAGTAGGCGTTCGAAAGCATGAAGACAACAAAATGGAGCTTTGAATCTAAAAACACAAGGAAAAAAGTAAGGCACGGATATGGTGGTTTTATATTGTGGGGCTAAATGTCCACTTTTGTGATCCGTAATTTACTCATAGTCATTGAGATCATGACAAAAATTTAGCAGGAAAATTTGCTTCAAAATACAGAAAAAGTGGTTATAGTGAAAGATTTTTACTTCCAAAAGGACCATGATCCCAAGCGTGGGGCATAAATGGTGAGGTTGATACATAAAGCCCCTTGCTTGCTAGTAACACCACCACAAAGCCCCGATTTTAACCCAATAGAACGTCTTTGGAATCATTTAAAGAAAAGCTTACGAAAACATGTCATTACATCAAATCCTCAGTTAAAAGCGTGAATATCTGGTGTTGAAGTTGACGCATTTCATGCCAGACCGGCTTAAGGAAGTTAAAAGACTTAAAGAGTACTCAACAAAGTATTAGGTAATTTCTGCAAAACTAAGGGTATCAACACTTTAGTTGCGCGCATTTTACATGCAGCGGAAAATTTTTATTTCTATATTTTTTTCTCTGAACGAATTATTATTGTTTTGCCTCTAAGAAAAGAAAAAAATAAACATTTGTTACTTTCAAAGAAACAGATCTGTTGAAAACAATTATAAATAAAATTCCCTCCAACAAAACCAAATTAAGTTGGGATATCAAGAGTTTCGCTTCACATTGTATCTTGAATTCTGGGATTTTTTTTTTCAACAAATTAGCAATTAACATACCATTGCTTTTGTACTTTATAATGTGTGAAAAAAACACTCTCGAAATATTTTTGAAAACCTTTAAATTCAATTAGAAAAAAAATATTTACCTATAAAACCTAAACAATGATCAAAAATGTTATTTAATTGTTGAGATAAAAATGTATTAAAGTGCTAAACATTAATAAAACGGCAACCCTAACTAGTACACATAAAACATTTGTATGTTTAATAATGTTAACATACGGTATAAATACTGAGTTATAGATTTCCCTTTTTCTTCAATCGTTCAATAAAGTTTATAACGTGTATACAAGTTGAAAGTCTTTGTTTAAATTCCTCATATAAAATTTGACAGGGCGATTTTTCTGTAACAAAGGTTATGGGCCCAGATAGTCATTATGAGTGCCGGACTGTACCAAATTGATAAATTGGACGACGGAAATCACGACTGCTGGAAGGTGCAAATGCGGTCAATATTAATTCACAATGAATTGTGGGATTATCTCTCTGGAGAAATTGCCGAATCTGTGTCTACTGCTGCTGGTAGCGGAGTTGCTACATGGAAGTTGAAGGATGACAAGGCACTGGCTACCATATTACTTTCAGTAAAATCATCTCAAGTTCTCCGATTGGCAGAAGTTGGAAGAGATACATTCTCCCCGAGGGATTGCAAGGAAGTTAATTTTATTTAAACGTCTCCTGAATCTGAAAATGCCAGAAAATTCATCTGTTGTCAGCCATCTTAATAATATTGTAAAATGTTTGTGTGGGTACAAATGATAGAACTTATTCTTTTCAATACAAATCCCTTTATTCAGTACAGTTACAATTCACTATTTAATTGTTTCTCTCAATACAATCCAATTTCTCAACCGCTTATACTTTTCTTATCTTTTACTTACACCTAATTAAATCTGTTGAAGAATTGGATTATTTTATCCAAACTTTGATGGTTGTGATCATACATGAACCTAGATCTACCGATGGTGATTATACAAGTCGATTCTTGTATCGATTGTATGGAAAAGCAGAAACAGTCCTCCAAGCAGACTCACTTGAAGAGAAAAAAGTCTTGTGTAACTGTTTATAAGCTTCTGGTCTTACTTTATTTTATTCCTCTTATTTATACTAACAAAAATTCAATAAATGCTTAGTCTACAATTCATACTTTTCTGCTAAGTTGCAAAATGATAGTTCGCAACAATATTCAATAATGCTGAATCTACATTTCTTTAAAGCGAATGAACCTGAAGATATTCAATTCTAGGTGGCATTGAAATTTGTTTTATTTATTTTTTTTATGTGAACTCGTATGATATGCATACGTAATCATATCACAATTATGAGATTTAACATTCTGCCCCCGGTTGAACAAATGGTTCAAAAAAAAAAAGTTTCTCCTGTATTACAATGCATAATTCCTTCTGTTTAAGACTTCGACTACTTATTAATACTTATACTAAATCTATCCTCCTGAACTTCGGGTTGCTGTTGCTGTCTTCTTGGAATGTCGTTGGTAGCTGCTCGAGGTTTTTGGTTTGGGGTTGGTTGCTGGATTTGTCTAGTCTTCCTTGCCTTGAGGTAACATTGAACAACCAAAAAGATGACAATTAAAACTGCTATTAACCCTCCAGCATGTCCCATGGTATGGTGAATTTCATGATGTTCCAGGCCAGTTGGTAGCTCATTGCGAAACCTTTCCAACTTCTGTTTCAATATTTCAATATCCGCGATATGACGCTGATAAAATTGTTGTGGATAACTTAGAGTTGTCTCTTGAACTGGAATTATGGTGTCAGTGAGGTTGCTTAGCGGGCTGTATGACAATCTTGTGGTCGAGGGATGTATATTATGTCCTCGGATGGTTACGAATTGCTGTTTCATTATACAATCCTTCTGTAGCCTTGCAATACCTGATCCTCGAATTGTAACATATGTTGTGTTCTGGCCGCATACAACATTTAAGGTGGTTTCTCGTAGTAAGGCGTAAATCCATTGATTTGGATTGTGAAGTTGAATCCAATGAGGACCATCACTAAATTCTTGTACTTGACATTTATCAAACTCAGGTAGATGATGAAAGAAGGAAATCTCACATGCACTGGCGGTTGAACCCTTGTGATGTAAAGGACCACCTGGCTTGCATAAATACTCCTCGCGAATAATTGACGAACAATCCTTCATAGCCCCTTCCGAAAGTGAATAGTACTGGTCACGATGAAGGTTTATAATTATGTATGGTGAGGATGGTTGTATGGCAGTGAAAGTTTCATTTATCAGCACTGGTACTGGTATTATGTGAAATATCTCGAAGTCTTCTGATGACACTAATGGTATTTTGATTTCAAAAATTGCGTGATTGGATAATATTCTTCCCCTTATAGTCATCAAGTTGTAAAGGGCTGTGACATCCAAGTAAGGTGTTGGCAGCCTTAATGATGATGGCAAATGCTCCTTTATGTAGCGCAGTTCTTGGCGCAACTGTGTTGACGGTATCAAAAGTGGGCTGATTTTTCCATGTTGACTGTGCGTTATGACATCTAATAGGGAACCTTGAATGCGTTGGAAATTAGATATGGTTGTGAGTGTTTGTATTGCTAGCGACATAAAACTTTGAGCTAACTTGTCTTGATATAGCTCCTTGGAAATACTGTTTGTTTGGCGGGTTAATTCATTAAGGTGGGCGGACATAGCTGTAAATTGGGTTGATACTGCTTCTTGATTACGGTTCATGATATTTACAGTAGCCGAGAAGAATGATGTCTGATTTTTAATGTGTCTTAGAAGTAATTCTTCATTGGTTTGGATTTCCTCAATTGCTGTTGATAATTTGTTCTCATATTCTGAATCTAGTACTCCGAATAATGCATTGGCCACATTTCCTACAAAGTTTAAAGCACCTCGTTTCATTCGGTTACTTCCGGATAGTGTTGATAGTGGTTCATTATTCCTCACGAGTTCTTCTGTCAGGTGCTGTATCTGGGTAGTTATTTTATCGCAAAGGTCCTTGGGTTTTACAAGATCACATAGGTGTCTTAATGAATCCGTTGTATTTGTTAAAAGCTGAAGTTCCTTCGCGTAAAGTTCCATATCATAGTAAGTAATAATCTTCCATTCACTAGATAATATGTTAGCTGCTCCTGGGTTTTCGAAATAAATTCCCGGTTGTGAGTTGAATGGCTCTAATTCGACGTTAACTCCCTTACCCAAGGGCAGCGTGATCAGAACCAAAAGGATCGTTACAATAGTGGAACTTAGTGATCGCCTCATTTTTTTCTTGGTCCTTCGTCCTTGTCCAAACGTGATTTAATTGATTCCTGGATTTCTGGTTGTCGTTCTAGATGCCCTGGTAGAGGTGGATTATAGTCTACTGGTAATGGTGCCAGTTTATGTATCGGTCTCTTGAGTAAACCGTTGGCAGTTCTTACTTCCACTACTCGTATCACATCGTCACCCCCCCTGATGCAATTAACAATCCTACCCAAGTGCCACTGCATCGGTGGTAAATTGTCGTCCTTTAAGATTACCAGCATACCAGGGATAATGGTGTTCTGCTGTTGTTTCCTATTCATGTGACCATCGGTGCCAAAACTGCGTTTTGATTGCGGTTATTGTCTTCCATCTGTTGCCTAAATTGCCGCTTGTAATTTCTGCTCGTGCATTGATTGTAGATGTTAATGCCTCACCGATTAAAAAATGTCCAGGAGTTAGAGCATTAAGATCGTTTGGATCAGACGACAAGGGAATCAGAGGTCTGGAGTTTAGTATAGCTTCAATTTCGATCATCAATGTTTCAAGTTCCTCATATGTTAGAATCGACGAAAGCAGGTTTCGTTTCAAAAAATGTTTAGCTGACTTCACGGCAGCCTCCCATAATCCACAAAAATGGGGCGCTCGAGGTGGAATAAAATGGAATTCCATACTTCTGGTAGTGCAGAACGAAGTTATTTTTTCTTTTGACGAAGGCGAATGTATTGAAGATTGAACTTCCATAAGCTGGTTTTTTGCGGCGATGAAGTTTGTTGCATTGTCGCAATAGAGGTTTTGGCAATTTCCTCTTCTTCCTATGAAACGCTTGAGGGCACCTAAGAATGCTTCTGTGGTTAAATCTCCCACAACCTCGAAGTGTGTTGCCTTAGTTGCGAAGCAGCAAAATACGGCCACATATGCCTTTCGGGGATGCTTTCCTCTGACTTTGAAGTGAATCCATACTGGTCCAAAAAAGTCTACTCCGGAGTTCACGAAGGGTCTGGCGGGTTGCACACGAGCCGCTGGCAAGTTTCCCATGATCTGCGTCATTAATTTAGGCCTTGCTCTGGCACAGCGAATACATTTTTGAACCACCGAACGTGCCATAGTTTTTCCCTTGATGGGCCAGTATTTCTGTCGTACAGCTGCCAGCAATCCTTGAGGTCCAATGTGCAAATACCTTGGATGAATCTCTCGCATCAATGATTTGCTGAGTTCATGATTATATGGTAACACAATTGGGTGCTTGGCGGCGTAATCTAGATCGGCGGCTTCAAGTCGTCCTCCTACGCGAAGAATTCCTTCTCCATCCAAAAATGGCGATAAACTACTCAGTGGACTCTGAGTATTGGCGTATTTTCCTTTGGATAGATGCTCTAGCTCCTCCTTGAAATTTTGATGTTGCATTTCCTTTATTATTACTTGAGTGGCATCGTCAAGTTAGTAAATGGTAAGATGGTTGGTGGCTTGTTGATCTTGATTATTTTTTTTGCAATTATTTATGAATCGTTTTACATTGGCAATAATCCGTTGTAAACGTCCGAAGGAATTATGATGATCTATCCTGGTTATGATACCTGGTGAAGTTTCGAGCGATACTGTTAGTGCAGATTTTGACCCTTTTCTTTCTATATCTGTCTTGTTCTCTCCTAGTTTGCATGGCCAAGTCTTCTCTGGGCCATATAGATACAAAGGCCCATAAAACCACATACTACAATCCCTTAGCTTTGAAGCCGATAGTCCTCTTGAAATTATGTCCGCCGGGTTCTGTTTTGTAGGCACATGCCGCCATTGCTGAGGAGTGGTCATGCTTCTGATTGCTCGTACTCGATTTGCTATGAAACGGTGATAGTTTGATGCTTCGGCATTTATCCAAGCCAACACGATTTCCGAGTCGGTCCAGAAGTATGTCTCCAAATCTCCTAATTTGAGATCTCCTTTTACCCGATGAATCAGCTCTGTTGCCAATTTGGCTGCACATAGTTCTAGACGTGGTATAGTGGTCGCGTTGATAACCTCCTCATTTGCCCCCTTCTTAATAGGCGCTACTCTAGACTTTGAGCAAAGTAGCTGAACCGTTATTGAATTGTCGCTGTGTAGATGACAGTCCCAAAGGCCTTTCCTGACGCATCGGCAAATGCATGTATCTGAATTTTCTTTGGGATTTTTGTGGAAAATAGATGTCTGGGGATCCTTAATTCCCTTACCTTCTCTAAATCCTTTCGGAAATTGTTCCAAGTTGTGTGGAGTTCCATCGGTAGTGCGGCATCTCAGTCAATTTTTAATTTCCATAGCCTTTGAATAAATAATTTTGCCGTGATTGTTATGGGATTGACGATGCCTAATGGGTCGAAAATATGTGCAATTTCCGATAACACAGTTCTTTTTGTGATTCGCTTATTCACTTGTAATGATGAGTTGATCCGAAGTTCATCTGTCTGTGGATTTCAGATGAGGCCCTACGTTTTTAGTGTTCGTGAATTCTTATCTTGCAGGTCGGATTGCAAGGCTTGATCGCTGGCTGGAATATCCCTTAGCAACTGCGGTGTATTACTGCACCATTTCCTAAGTTTGAATTGAGCTGCTTGTAAGATATGAGTTAGTTGCCTTTGCATATCCAGGGCTTCCGACAAACTGTTTGAGCCGGACATGACATCGTCCATGTAGAAATCGTTTGCCAAAATTTGAGCTCCCAATGGATATTGACGTATATTTTCATTAGCCAGTTGTTTGAGGCAGCGTGTTGCCAAGTAAGGAGCGGATGTGGTACCGTAGGTTACCGTATTTAACTGGTAACACTTCAGAACTTGATCCTTTTCCTTCCGCCAGAAGATCATCTGGTATGTTCGGACTTCTTCCCGCACAATTATTTGCCGATACATTTTTTCGATGTCGGCAGTGAACACAAAACGTGGTGTTCGAAAACGCAATAATAGCGAGAATATATCATCCTGGATTGTTGGGCCTGAGAGCAGTAAGTTGTTTAATGAGATATTCGACGAGGTTTTCATGGATGCATCAAATACAACTCTTAGTTTAGTCGTAGTGCTGTCTGGCTTGAGTACCCCATGATGAGGAAGGAAATAGTGAGGTGACCGTATGGTGCTTAAGTCTACCTCTGTCATGTGTCCTAATGCAAGATACTCCTCCATGAAGTTGACATATTGGATTTTCAGATGGTTGTCCTTGCTTAATTTTTTCTCTATAGCAAGGAATCGTCGTTCGGCTAATTCTCGTGAGTCACCCAATTCTGATGGTTGGCGTGCAAAAGGCAAGTGCACTACGAATCTTCCACTCTGCTGATCTCGCTGGAATGTCTTGTCAAAATGTCTTTCGCACTGTTGATCGGCTGGAGTTAAATTGTTTCTATCATCCGCTATTTCCTCTAATCGCCAGAATTTTTCAAGAATTTCGTTGAGTGGTTCATCTTCGGTGCATATCCCACATGTGGCTGTTGTTGCATCAGATCTCTCAACCCTACCAGAAATTATCCATCCGAGCAATGTATTTTGTAACCTTGGCAGTCCAATTGCAAGCTTTATTTGTCCGATCATCAGCAATTCGTGATAAAATTCAGCACCTAATAACAAGTCTATTTTGCCAGGTCGGTTGAACTCGCGATCTGCGAGGCTGATGTTTCCTGGGATTTTCCACGAGGAAACATTCAATGGCTGCGCAGGCTGAGGTGAAATAATTTCCTTAAGTACAAAGGCTTCAACCCTTGGTGAGTAATTGGTTGTATTCGATTGTATTCTGACATTTACTCGCTGGCTTGATTCTCGCCTTCCTTGCCCAACTCCTTCTATGATAAGAGAGTCATTTTTGGGTTTTAAATTTAGCGCCTTAATTAATCTTTGACTGATAAGATTGATCTGAGATCCGGAATCCAAGAGTGCTCGACAATCCAGTATTTGGTGATTAGGTCCTATTATTTTAACTCTTGCAGTTCCAAGTAAAACAAAGGTGCGCTGATGATTTTCCAATGATTCATTTTCTAACATCTCGCTCTCACGTGGTGGTAGGGTGGCTGCAGATGCCCCGACCTTGACTATGGTTGGATTCCCTTGTGTGCGAGTGCTGTTGGTCTCTAAATGTAGAAGCGTATTATGCCTCTTCTGGCATTTCGAACAATTGCGAGACTTGCAGTTCTTTGCAAAATGCCCAGATTTTAAGCAATTGATACAGAGGTTGCCCTGTTTGACCAGATTCAATCGTTGGGTAGGTGGAAGATCTAGGAATTGCTGACACTTATAAAGCGGGTGGTTGCCCTTGCATGATGTACAATTCAACTGTTGAGATGTTACTGCTGATAAGGTCTTGCAGACTGGGTTGGTTGTTCTATTATCTTCCAGTTTATCCTTAGCTCCCAACGCTTCTAGGGATTGGAAACGATTTTCCAAAAATTCCAAAAACTTCTTAAATGATGGAAGGTGTCGTGGATGGTCCAATGATTGTTCGTACAGTGTATGTGTATTTTTATCCAATTTTTTAAGGAAGAGATGAAGCAGGATTGGGTCCCATGAACTTGTATCTATCCGCAACCCCTGTAATCCCAGTACACATTCTTGTATGTTATCATGCAGGTTACGTATCGACTTAGCATTATCGGCTTGTGTATTCGGGTGAGACAATAATTTCTGCAACCATGAGGAAACTAACAGTCGGGGATTGTCGTAACGTTCGCGTATTATTTTCCAAGCTGCTGCGTAGTTGGCACCTGATACGGAAAGATGGCGTATCAATTTTTCTGCATCCCCAGTTAGGCTCGACTTGAGAAACCATATTTTTTGCACGTCCGATAATTCTTGATTATGGATCATTTCTGTGTAGAGATCCACAAACTGTTGCCATTTGAGGTAATTGCCATCGAATTTTGGCAACTCTACCTTAGGCATCTTCATAGTAGTTGGTTGAGTTCGCAACATCTGAGTTGAACCTTCCAAATGTTCTTGAATCTCTAGCAATGTTGCCGTAACCCGTCTCTGCATCTCGAAGTATTCCTGGATGTCTTCATATGTCAGCTCGTCTCTCAGACTTCGATACCTCATCGTTAGTTCTTCCCAATTCTGATCCACATTACGTATTTGGATACGGTAGAATTGCTCTGATTTACCTGTTTCTCTTATGCTATTGAGCAACAAGGATTTTACTGAATCCATAATCCATTTATAATGTTGCTTCTGGTTGCTTATGGATTCGTTCTGGTTTCCTGTGGGAACTTGGATTGGAACTTCACCGGATTCGTTATGGCGCCTCGCTGGTTGTGGTTCCTCGATTATTGTCTTCATTGTCTTGTTTTTCCCCGTTTCGATCGATACGGCAACCCTTCATCTTTTGGTAATTTGGACCTTGAGCTGGCTTCCTCCTCACTGCTTCTGCCTGAAGGTTCTAGGCGAAGGCAATTGGCTATGTCTCTTTTGAGCTCTTCTACAACCACTCGAACTTCTGTGTAGTAGTCCTTCTGGAAATATGGGTGATTCAAGTCTACCTCACAGGTTTCCCTTATGGTACTGTCGATTTTGTCAAACTCCTGCCATAATTCTTCCAGTTGAGTTGAGCGTTGTTGAAGCTCCTGCCGGGAACTACGAGTTTTAGGTCTCCTTTCGTCCCCTTCCTTCTTATGTTCCTTCCATAACTTGACAATTGCACCTCCAAGACTCTCCTGTTGTTGGGTGTAGTCGTCAAGTTCCATGTTTCAAATGTCGATTCCGTATGCAATGAAATCGTGTTTATTGATCTATCGTACTAGACTCGGTAGAAAAAAGTCTTGTGTAACTGTTTATAAGCTTCTGGTCTTACTTTATTTTATTCCTCTTATTTATACTAACAAAAATTCAATAAATGCTTAGTCTACAATTCATACTTTTCAAACAATAAATGCTAAGTTGCAAAATGATAGTTCGCAACAATATTCAATAATGCTGAATCTACATTTCTTTAAAGCGAATGAACCTGAAGATATTCAATTCCAGGTGGCATTGAAATTTGTTTTATTTATTTTTTTTATGTGAACTCGTATGATATGCATACGTAATCATATCACAATTATGAGATTTAACAAAATCTTCAAATTCAACTGATGAACTCCTTTGCATATCTTGGGGATGCTGGTTAGTTTTAGTTTTATATGCATTTTATTTTCTTAATCACTAACTCTTACATATTAACAAAAAATGCTTAAATGCTAGCTTACAATTACTTAATAATCTTATACTAACTTACTGGCCCGACACAGGCACTCTAAGCTACTCTAAATTCTTATAACTATGTCTTTCGACTTCATTTACATTTTCTTAGAACTATTTATTTTGTATACTTAAAGCTAAGAAAAAAATTTGTTAACAAAACTTAGCATATGTATATAATTTTTTATTTTTAATAAAAACTTAGTATCTAACTTAAAATAAACCTTAGCCTACCTAAACTAAATGTACAATACACACATAGACGTTATACACAATCATATACATATATCAGTATACACCTTTGTATACACTGATATATGTATATGTTTCTTAAATGCTAACCTAAACCTATGTAAGCCGGCCATCGCTGTTTACAGAGAAAACAGATTGGTCAGCTCTGCCTCATTAGTGAGGCTGGTCCGTAATTGACGGAAACGACGACGAAACATCTTCTCCATCATTCAACCACCAGAAATGCTGGTGCTGCCGAACGACATCCCTCTTATCGCGATTCCCCACCGCCTTACTGAACCTGAGGCGATCCACACTGCCGTGTGCGACGTCTCTGTCGTAGATGAGTCGCCTGTCCCCAGCTGTCCGAGCGACATGGAAGATTAACGGCACCGCTGCTCTATCCTGGATCAACCCTTTCTGATCTAGGTAGAGGAATGCTTCCGGTGGAACGAAGCCGTCAGAGCGCACACTCTCGTGGTAAAGGTAATTGGGGTAGTAAGCCCCAGATATCAGGTTATTCGTCGACGTCATTGCTCTAGCAATGTGCCTTCAAGTCAGCTTAATTACGAAGTTGTCCACTCGTATTAGGTTCGCCCTGTTGTAAAGGACCTCATTAGGATAAAATTTTTTGTACTCCGACTCTGGTGTTCTGTACAAGCGAAGACAGGCCCTAAGGCAAGCCCTCTCAAACACCCGAATCTTTTCCATTAAGCTTGCTCGTACATTGAACCACACGGGACAACCAAATACCAGCATGGGCCTGATAAGGGCCATGTAGCAGATTACCTTTACCCTCGCATCGAGTTGGCTGCTATAAAACAGTCTCTTTGTTAGGGCAAAACCACCTTTAGCTCTGGCCAGAGCAGCATCTACATTTTTGCCAAAATATAGAAACTGATCTAGCCAGATTCCAAGGTATCTGACTACATAATATGTCCAATAATCGAGAACTTTCTCCAATTTTTTCTGGTATCCCTTGAGGCTCTAGACAACGGCGTCCTAAAGAGAATGGTTTGCGACTTCTGAAAGTTGATTTTCAACTTCCAGTCATCGCAAAATCGTCTTATCTTATCGAAGTCACGCTGCAAGAGAGTATTAATGACCTCGATTTTTGGACCTGTTCTGTACGCTATCAAATCGTCTGCGTACGCAATAGTATGGGGAAGTGAACTTATCAAATCGCTTGTATAGATGTTAAATAGGATCGGCGAATTGACCGCGCCTTGCTGAAGACCATTTTTAATTTGAAATATTCCAACAGAAGTCACATCGCCATTCTTCACGATGAACTGTCTGTTAGTTAGCATATTATAAAGAATGTACAAGAGTGGTTTACTGATCCCCAGCCTAGTCAGCTTATAGAAAAGACCCTCTAACCATACCGTGTCGAAGGCCTTCTCCAAGTAGACAAGGCATGCACCAGTGCACTGTGCCTTTGCCTTTGTTCCATTGGATATCGGACACCAGTTTAGACGCAGCATGTGAGATATCATGTTCCGCCTTAAAACCGAATTGATTATCCGGAACTATATGTTTGTCCTCAACCCACCTAGACAAAGCTCTATTGATTACTTTTTCAAAAACCTTACTGATATTCGGAAGGAGACTTATCGAACGGAGATTCGCCAGATTGGATATATCCTTTCCCGTTTTGGGGATAGGTTGAACCACCGCCGTTTTCCAATGCGCTGGATAATGTGCATTATTCATTGCATTATTAAACAGGGTGGTGTAAATGTCCACCGCTTCTAGAGGAGGATGTCGAAGCACGATGTTCGGAATACCATCGGTCCCCACCGATTTCTTAGCCCTGATTGTGTCGAAGATCTCATGGAGTACTGCCTTCGAAATGAACGGGGGTAGGCCACCCTCTCTGGCAATGACGTTATTTGCCATATTTTCGTCGCTAAACCGGGTGAAACCAGAGCCCTCGGATCGCCAGTTCCCTATTTCATTTCGAATGCAGAAGTCGTGCACCAAGACGCGATTGTCCAGGTCGTAATTAGGGCCAATGTTATCAATGGCCTTATATACTTCCTGGAAAGTGGCCCCTATGGCCTCAACCTTCTCCTGTGGATCCTCGATCACAAAAAAGTCGTCATCATCAGCGGCCTCATTTGGATCAATGCCTGCTATTGTCAGTAACCGTTCGTTGTCTGTTGTCCGGGCTATTTTAAGGCACTGAATGTTAAGAAACCTGGCAGCACCGGTCCTATTGCCCAATAGATGGTGAAAACTCAATTCAATTCGAGATAACTAATTTCCTAATTATAAAAGTCATTAAGAGGCCATTTTGTTTCCTTTTTTAAATCTTACATTAAAAGCATACAGTCGAAGGAACTTATAAAATATTTGTTAAGTTTGTTCCAATACCAAACGTAAGAAAATTTATAAATTTTATTGTTGTCAAAAATGTATCGCATATAAATTTATTTAGGCAATTTTAGTTCTGCATTAACATGGAATAAAGAAAAATGAAAGAAAAAACCTGTCTTAATTAATGAAGGACTTAAAATTCGGACACTGGAAAAATCAAATTTAACATCCTAAAATTTCGTTTGTTTGGGATCGAAATTTCATTCACGTCGGAGAGTACCACCGTTGGAGGCATCAACCGAAAAAGCCAAAAAACCAGCTTAGTACCACGCCACGTACATAACCTCATTACTGTTCGAAAATTGGGTAAGTACCACTTGAGTCCATAAAATCCCCTTGTTTTCGTAAAACCAGTTATGATTCGCACACCGCCACAATCTTGTGCTGAAAGCGATATAATCGCAAATCCCAATTCTCTGCAAGCCCTTGAAACAAACGCATCCACAAGCCTTCAATTGAATTCGGCTATACTGCCACCGATTTCGAATGCAAATAGTTCCCTACCAATTTCACCTCCGCTACCGAAAAATTCAGCTCCAAAGTCTCAAAAAGCACCATCGGTTAGATTCAGAACATCTTCACGCAGGAGAATTTCTCTTGAGTTGAAGCGCTTAAAAGAAGAAAAGTCATTAGAGGAAAAATATTTGGCAAAGAAATACGAACTCCTTCAAGAGATGGCATCTGACGAAAACGAGGACATCGATGATGAGGAACTTTCAACAACATCAAAAAATCGTCTCGAAAATTGGTTAACTTTTCAAGACGGTCAACAAACCCTGATATCCAAACCACAGGTAACAAACAACAGCATTCTCAATAACACGTGGTTCGGCCCAAAAGTACCAGAAGGTCAGATTAATTCTTCACGCGAAGTTAATAACCAAAATGCTCCGCATATATCACCAGTTGCTGCAAACATCAGTCATCAGCATCAACCATTTCGTTCTGCTAGGGTGGAAGGCATTCAAGAAGAACCCACATACAAGTTATCACAACGTCAGATAGCAGCGAGACAATCAACACCGAAAGAACTTCCTAAATTTAATGGAAATCCGGAGGACTGGGCTCTATTCATTAGCGCTTTCCAGAGCAGCACAAGAATCTGCGGATTTTCGGATGAGGAAAATTTAGGACGTCTCCGCGCAAATCTCAAAGGGAAGGCACTTGATGCTGTGCGCAGTCGCTTATCACATCCAGGTCAAGTAAGCAAAATTATTTCCACCTTACAAATGATGTTCGGGCGACCTGAAATTATCATAAGCACGTTACTACAAAAAATACGCCGTGAACCTCCACTTAAAGTGGATAAATTAGACTCACTTGTGAAATACAGTCTCGATGTGGAAAATGTTTGTTCAACCATGGAGATAACTGGATGCTCCTCACACCTTAATAATCCAAGAATTGGTTGAACGATTGCCTCCTACAATCCGCCTAAATTGGTCAATTTATAAACAAACACTTTCCACTATTGACATTTCACAGTTCAGCATGTGGTTATTCGAAGTCGGTCGAGCAGCAAATGATGTGAATTTCTGCAACCCGGTAGGACACGAAAGAAACTTAAATCAAATACAGAAACAAAAACAAGAACGATCGTACGTCAACATCCACGACGATCTGCATGACAACAAATGTGAAATCTGTGATAAAAACTGTCCCTCCGTCGCAAAATGCCGAACATTTATACACTACACAGTGCAACAACGATGGGCAAAATTAAAAGAAAAACAACTATGTCGCACGTGTCTTCGTCGCCACAGTAACAAGTGCACATCAAATCAATTATGTGGAGAACACGGTTGCTCATTTCGTCATCATAAACTTCTGCACAAAAACAAAAACGCGATACCTACTGACACTGTGCAATCTATCGGCGCCGCTGCCGCCGTTTCCAAAACAGACAATTTGCCTTCGACGTCCTCATCTCCTATTTTTCACACACAATCGAGAGAGAGTGCGATCCTCTTTAGAGTTCTACCTGTCACACTCTACGGAAATAATACACAAATAGAAACATTTGCATTTTTAGACGATGGATCGTCAACGTCGTTAATCGAAGAATCATTAGCCAACAGCTTAGGGGTAAAAGGAGAACATTTGCCATTAAAGTTGAAATGGACATCAGATACAGTGCGCGAAGAAATTAATTCGAAAAAGATAACGTTAGAAATCTCAGGAAATAACAAGGAAAATAAATTTACAATGTGTGGTGTGCGAACTGTTGAACATCTGGACTTACCGGAGCAGACAATTGATGCATCAGAATTAGTTAAACGGTATAAGCACTTAAAGGATATACCATTTACTTCTTATTTAAGGGCAAAACCCGGCATTTTAATAGGATTACAACATTGGAATTTGGGAATACCACTTCGCACCAGAGAAGGAAGTGCTGCAGAACCTGTGGCAACCAAGACACGGTTGGGCTGGACAGTATTCGGACCATACAACCCAAGAGCAGGAAAAGTTTTAAGTGTTGGATATCAATTGTATGTCTGTGAGTGCAATCGGTCTGATGACGAACTCTTGAGTGACTCTTTAAAGGAGTTCTTTGCAATAGAAAACATGGGTACAAAAAAGGTCAAGCTTCTGTCGCCCGAAGAGGAACGCGCGAAACAAATTCTTGATGCACATTCACAGATGATTGGAAATGCCTTTCAAGTGCCTCTACTGTGGAAACATATTAATGTTAAATTGCCTGAAAGCAAAACAAATGCACTCCGTCGCCTTCAGTCTCTAGAAAAAAGATTTGTAAGAGAACCACACCTTCGTGATTTGATATCTAATTTAATTCAAGATTATTTAGAAAAAGGTTATGCGCGGAAGATCAGCCCGACATCTATTGTGACGGAGAGGACCTGGTATCTTCCAATATTCCCAGTTTTCAATGCACATAAGCCGAATAAAATTCGTATCGTGTGGGACGCTGCATCAAAAGTAAACGGTGTCTCATTAAATTCTGTTCTATTGACTGGTCCAGATATTATGTCGCCGCTTCTCGGGATTCTCTTTCGTTTCAGGGAACGAAAAGTGGGCCTGTGTGCGGACATAAAAGAAATGTTTCACCAGGTCAAAATCAGGAAAGAGGATCACGATGCCCAGCGATTCCTTTGGCGAAATGCAATTAGCAACGAGGTCGAAGTGTATGTTCTGCAGGTCATGTCATTTGGTGCAACGTGTTCACCGTTTTGCGCCCAATACATAAAAAATAGGAATGCAGAACGTTTTTTGCTACAATTTCCAGATGCTGTTGATGCTATAATAAACAATCATTATGTGGACGACTTCATCGCAAGCTTTGACAGCAAAGAAGAGGCGACAAAGATCGCCAATGAAGTCATGTATGTGCATAGTCAAGGTGGGTTTGAAATTCGTAACTTTAAGTCCAACTCACAATCTGTAATGAACCAATTGGAATTCCGCAGCAAAGAATCAGTTGTACCAATGTCAAATGCCGAGAAAGTGCTTGGGCTTTGGTGGTCAACAACAAGTGACGAATTCTTTTTCACATTCAACAGAGAACGAATTAATCCTCGGATTATTGACGGCAACCAATTGCCCACAAAAAGAGAAGTTCTTCGATTCTTGATGCAGATATATGATCCTCTAGGATTAATTGCCAATATTCTGATAAATCTGAAAATTTTGCTTCAATTAATTTGGAAATCCGGCATCAGTTGGGATGACCAAATACAACAAGATCACAACATTATATGGCGTAAATGGGTTCAGTTAATACCTTCAATTAGTCAAATAAAAATTCCTCGTACATATTTTACAAATTTCAGTATCGTAGAGGCAGATAAAGTCGAGCTCCATATATTCTGTGACGCCAGTGCGGATGCCTTTGCCTCTGTTGCATTTATTCGAATAAGCTGCGGCGAAAAAATTCAGTGCTGTTTAGTAGCAGCAAAGACAAAGGTAGCTCCGCTACGCCACATTTCAATCCCACGGATGGAACTTGAAGCTGCAGTCATGGGCTGTAGACTCGCCTCTTCCATCATTGAAAATCATTCAATAAAGTTTACACGTCAAGTCTATTGGACCGACTCCAAAACCGTGATCTATTGGATCAGATCACCCAACAGAAAGCTTCAGCAGTTTGTTTCACTGAGGATAGGTGAAATTCTTTCAACGACCGAGGCAACATCGTGGAAGTGGGTTCCATCAAAATTGAATATAGCGGACGAAGCCACAAAGACGCGTATGAACTTTGACTTCTCATCACAGAGCCGCTGGTACAAAAGTCCCGACTTTCTTTGGAAACCGGAGCAGTATTGGCCAAAATGTGAACTCGATCTTGCTTCTTTGGATGATGATATCGTTGAACAATTTTGCCACACTGCCGTAAATCAAACCTGTGTTATTGACCATTTTAAATTTTCGAAGTGGAGAAAACTTCTGAATACTATGGCAAGAGTTTTTCAATTCATTGACTTATGCAAGCGTGTTAATATCCAATTGCGCTACGTTGATTTCCTTAAGAAAAGTGAACACTACTTGTTGCGAGAAGCCCAAAAGGATGCGTTTGAGGAAGAAATACGTCAATTTAAGGAAGCGATTGGGAATGAGGGAGTCGTTCTTTCAAAAACTAGCCAGCTTTATAAACTTTCACCGTACGTAGACGAAAATGGGCTTTTGTGGATTTCTGGGCGAATCGACGCTTTGTCTGAGCTTGACGTCGACACAAGAAGACCGATCGTGTTGCCAAAGGGACATCACATTACATACTTAATTTTAGACCATTACCATCGTAAATTCCAACATCAGTACAACGAAACCATAGTGAATGAAGTCCGCCAGCGTTTCTTCATCCCTTGCTTACGTGTTATGGTTAAAAAGATACAACGTGGTTGCCAGTTGTGCCGAAATCAAAGGTCTGTACCATCGATTCCGATTATGGGTGAGTTACCTCCTGCCCGACTGAAGGTGTTCACGAGGCCTTTTACTTACGTAGGCATGGATTATTTTGGACCGTTACCTGTAGTGGTGGGTCGACGAAGGGAGAAGAGATGGGGAGTGATTTTTACCTGCTTAACAGTAAGAGCCATTCACGTGGAAGTTGCGTATTCTCTTACGACCAGCTCATGCATTCTTGCATTGCAACGTTTTATCGCAAGGAGGGGAATGCCAAAACACATATACACGGACAACGGTACCAACTTTCGGGGTGCTAGTAGGGAACTGAAAGCAGCAATTGGCAACATCGATGGTAAGAAACTGGTAGAAAATATAGGGGAAGGTAGACTCAAGTGGTCCTTTATTCCTCCAGCAGCTCCGCACATGGGTGGTTGCTGGGAAAGGCTGGTTCGCTCAGTAAAGCAAACCCTAACACAAATAAGTACAACAAGGACTCCGTGTGATGAATTGCTACAATCAATGATGGCCGAGATAGAAAACATCATAAATTCTAGGCCTCTAACGTATGTTCCACTGAGTTCGGAAAATGAGGAGGCTCTTACCCCCAATCACTTTCTGCTGGGCTCTTCCAGTGGAGCAAAATCTTTAGGAGAATTTTCCGAATCGGGTGTTGTTCTAAAACAGAACTGGATGGTCGCTGAGCAATTTAGCAACTCATTTTGGCGTAGATGGATTCGGGAATATCTACCGAATCTCACAAGAAGGACGAAGTGGTTTCATCCGACGAAGCCGATTTCAGAAAATGACATCGTTATTGTCGTCGACGAAAAAAGCCCCAGAAATTGCTGGTTAAAGGGCCGTGTTGTCGAAGTCAACCCCGGAAGAGATGGGAAAATCAGAAGCGCTGCTATACAAACGAAATTTGGTATTTATGTTAGACCTGTAGCTAAATTAGCAGTACTGGATGTTGCCAGTTCTAATCATATCGGTAAACAGGATCATAGATCCAGCTTACCGAGGGGGAGTGTTAAGAAACCTGGCAGCACCGGTCCTATTGCCCAATAGATGGTGAAAACTCAATTCAATTCGAGATAACTAATTTCCTAATTATAAAAGTCATTAAGAGGCCATTTTGTTTCCTTTTTTAAATCTTACATTAAAAGCATACAGTCGAAGGAACTTATAAAATATTTGTTAAGTTTGTTCCAATACCAAACGTAAGAAAATTTATAAATTTTATTGTTGTCAAAAATGTATCGCATATAAATTTATTTAGGAAATTTTAGTTCTGCATTAACATGGAATAAAGAAAATTGAAAGAAAAAACCTGTCTTAATTAATGAAGGACTTAAAATTCGGACACTGGAAAAATCAAATTTAACACTGAAGGTCGTTTTGATTTTTTCTCCGAAATAGTTTATTTATTTGCGGAAACATATTCGGGTTGCTGGTGTTTATAGCCCGAACCTTGTTGTTCCAATACAAACTTACAGAAATTCTGTAATTTTCTTTTATTAGCGTTTGAATATTTTTAATCGACGACTTCAGTGTCCTAATCTCCGGGTCTTGTCGGTCAGTTAACTGTCTGTACAAGTTTTTAAGTCTGGTCAGAAGTCTACTTTTCTGTCGGTGCAGTGCGTCAATAGTAGGATTGCGGAACAGGTCTTCGTTAGTCGTACGTCGATACCGCGGTATTGTACTGTCCATAGTTTGTTTAATTGTCTCATACATTTGTTTTAGGTAATTGTCGATCTCCTCGTTTGACAAGTTCCTATTGGACGGTGGGTGGAGAGTGTTCGAGGAGAGCGCTCTAGTCAAGGTTGCGGAGAAGTGTGTCCATCGAGTCTTACTGTAGTTGTAAGTATATCTTTGGACAAACTCCTCCAATTCCGCAATTTCGTTGGGAACCGTAATTTCGGTGCTAAAACCGCAATGGTCGCTGTCATACACGAATGTGCGCAGACAGTTTAATGTTTGTAAATTCGTACCTGTCTGTCGTATACGTTCGTCGTACAGCAGTAGATCCAAATAAGACCCGCCTCTGGGAAACGACGGGTTATCCGTCGCTTTAAGACCGAGTCTGTACATGACATCGTGCTGACCCCACCAATCGAGTAGTAGGTTCCCTCTAGTATTTGGCAAATTGTTTCTCTATGTCTAGCGTTGAAATCCCCACCGATTATAAAATAATTCTCCCCCGATTCCAGCCTCAGAAGTCGAAAAAGCGTGTTGAGCTCTGTAATGAATAGGGTGGATTGTGAAGTCTCAGATGCATATTAAATATTCCTTACTTTTAATAATTATGTTTTCTTACGTATAATTTGTAATTTTTTTGTAATGTACAGTGGCCAAGTACAGCCGCTTTCCACTGCGGAGCGGGATGTAAACGACGACTGCCTCCAACACCCGGAACCTGCGCAACACGCCCTTATACACTCTGTGAAATTTTATACCCTCTTTAATGAAGATCGCGACACCGCCTCCACGTTTGGATCTGGGCCGGTTTCTTCTTCTAACTATATAATTATTGTACTCCAGTTTGTGCTTATCGGTTAGCTTGGTTTCGCTAGCGAAAAGCACATCAGGAGTTTGGTCTTGTAGCAATTTAAACATCGCGGCTCTTCGTTCGATCCTAATCAATGACTTTACATTCACCGCAAGGACCTTCAAAGTTTGCTCCACCATGTGCGTACCCATTACGGCATGTGTTGCGTTAGGCCCGGCAGCAACGCGTAGATCTGGTCCGCTTGGCCTGTTCTTGAACCTGCTTTTGCAGCTGAGCCATCTGCCCTTGGATTGCGAGCAAGATGGCTAGCATGTTGGGTGCAGCTTCCGTTGTTCTCGGCATCGGCGCCGGAGAAGCAACAGTCGCTTGCTGTACCGTAGCCCCCCTACCTGACGCCATTTGGGCGTAGGAAATTTGGGGCGTGACGGCTGGTGTTTGAAACCTCACAGGTGAACGTTTGACCTCCACCTTCTGCTGCCGAGCCAATTTTGCATTTTTTAATGTCGGTGAACTTAGGACAACCCCGATAGTTTGCGGTGTGTCCCACGTTCACACATAATACGCACAAGAGCTGCGACCTATCGGACGCTCCGTCAACACCCAGAGCACACTCCTCGGAACTGTGGTTCTTTGCGCACTTCACGCATCGAGGCTGCATTTGGCAGTTCGACGTGGCGTGCCCGAACCTCTGGCAGCGAACGCATTGTATAACGCCTTCGCTCCTTTTTAATTTTTCCCAGTGAACCACCTGGTAGTCTAGGACATCGATACTCCTTAGATTATCCAGACGGCTTTCTGGACTGAGCTGCACCAGGAAGAACGGCAGGCTCCGTTTCTCCCGCCTGGCTCTAGCTGTGGTAAATGGCTTTACCCCCACAAACTTGAGTCCTTCGCTCTCCTTCTCTTTGAGCAGTGCAAGGATCTCCTCAGGATCAGAAGACGGTTCCAATCCCTTCAGCAGCATCGATTGCCGCTTTTCACACTTCGGTGTAAATGAGTAGTGCTCCGTCGTCGTTTCCTTTAGGAGCTCTTTCACTTTCGCGTAGCCCTCCACTGTATTACAGTGGATGACATGGCGATCGTTCCCCAATCTCTTGATATTAAAATTATTACCAATGACCAACTTACACAGGTCCTTGGCTTCATTTACCTCTAGTTTATAGGTGTTTATAGGAGGCACCTTCTCCTTCTTCTTCTGCTGCTGCTGTTGCTGTTGTTGTTGTTGTTGCTGCTGCTGCTGCTGTTGTTGTTGTTGATGCTGCTGCTGCTGTTTTTTCAGCTGTTGGTGTTGTTGTTTTTGCAGCTGTTGCTGTTTCTGCTGCTGCTGTTTTTTCTGCTGCAGTTGTTGTTTCTGCTGCTGCTGGTTTTGTTGTTGCTGCAGTTGTTGTTTCCGCTCTTGTTGCTTATTTTGTTGGGAGCTTTCTACCTCTAATTGCTCCCTCTGCCTGCGTGCAGTTTGTTTCTGCTTAACGGCAAGCATTTTTTCTTTGGGCTTTTCAATGCTGCAGCTGATCTCTTTTATCAGTTCATCCTCATCGTCCGATTCGGATGCCGCTAGAGAGGCAAAGTTGTTATTGCCCCCCTCATAATGGACCTCATCAGCCGTTAAAACGGCATTTATTTTCTTTTTTGTTAGGTTAGGAGGGGTTTTCAGACTCCTCCTCCTTTTAATGGCTTTCGCCACGGCACCGGCAACACTGTGCTTGCCTTTTTCCACTCCCATTATGGGAAGAGCGGAGCGCTCTCCACCATCTATCACGTGACTGTTTTTTTTCTGATAACACTATGTACTATTCTCAGAAATTAAGAAATGCAAAAACAAAAAAAAATGAAAGTCCCAAAACTTAGACTGGGCTCGAACCCGCGGTCTCACAATTTGACTCCGCTAACCGCTTGACTACAGCCTGAATTAGCAAAACTGCAACCAATTGTCTTTAATATGAAATCACTATATTTTTCACTCTGGCAAAAGTCGAAATACACGTTTATTCCTCACGGAGGTCTATGAACGACTGTTGGGGATGCTGGTATTTATACTCGAATCACATACTTCGAGAACAATCCTCGCCATCCAGCTCCCATGCAATTTCCAATTTGCTAAAAGATTCTATTCCGCTCTCCACTCTGGTCGAGACTTTGTTATTCAAGTATCAAAATCTTCTACTGCTCACATTTAAATGGTTATCACACTGCTCCCTCCCTACAGTTGTTCGTCCCGAACAACTTCGTCATTCATCATTCCGTCGAAATGACACATTCTATCAAAATGGACCACCTTCAATTTTTCTCGAACCCCACGCTAGACCCGGTAGACAACGTTATTAATGCGGGTTATCACCTTGTATAGACTTTCGCTGTCCTGTTGAAATTTTGGTGATTTGCCTTTCTTACAACCAGACCAGATCTCCTTCGTTGAAGCCGGAAGATTTCGAGTTGATGTCGTACCTACTCGTAGTCTTCATGCGGCTGATCGCTAGTTTCATCCGTTCTGTGGTATCTTCATGCAATTTACGAATCTTGCTGCGCAAGTCATCCACGTAGTCGTTCACCTCTTTGGGCTCCGTAGGTGGGGATCCGAATTTTGCTTCACTTGGCAACCGAATTGTTTGACCGAATAAGACCTAGGATGGTGTGTGTCCTGCTGAACTATGGACCGTGTTTCGGTAGGCCAATAAGAAGAGGGATATGTGTCGATCGGATTGATGCTCATTCAAGGTCCATTGGGACCCCAAATCTGCTCACCCAGTTGTTGACTATCTGCTCGGCTACGGTCTTAGCTTCTTGATTTGAGATAGCAAACACTTTCGGCCACTTACTGAAGTAATCCAAGACCACGAGAGTGTCGGTTACCATTGAAGGTTTTGTGTTTGGCTATTCGTTCGAATGGTGCTCCGACATTGTATTCTTGCATTTGTCAATGTGGCTTTACTTTTGGACCCTTAGTAGCCGCACACCTTATGCACTTTTTGCACCAATTCTCGATATCTTGTTTAGCGCTTAGCCACTAGAAAAGTTCCCTTACCTTTTCCAACGTCTTGTTTATTCCCAAATGGCCTCCTGAGATTTCGTCATGTATTTCATGCAGTACTTGGCTGACTCTGGACCGTGGCACGATTAGCTGCATACGAGATGTTGTCCCATCTGCACTTTCCTATTCTCTCTTCAGCAATCCATCTTGCACACAAAGCGAGTCCCATTGTGCCCAGTATGCATTCAGCGTTTGGCTCCGATCTGATATCTGCTGCCACCTTGGTCTTTCGTCGTGCTCCTTCCAGGTCAATATTGGTTCGATGTCATTATCTGCCTGCTGGGAGGAACGGATTTCGTCTATACTCCAACCTTCTATTGGCTCAGTCCTTATCATTTGGATAGTGGCCTGTTCTTTCGCTTTCTCACCACTGACTACTTCTGCTGGGAGGCTTTCATTGAATTGTTTTACATGATAATTGCCCTGGAGTCGCCGACTCCTGCTACAGACTTCTGCCCCGCGAAGTAAGCATTTCCCAACTGATGACTTCGGGAAGTTTGGCCGGCTTCTTGGTAATCGTTCCTGCCTGTTTTTCCTTCTATTTGCCTGTAACCCCATTGCAGGCAGCCTTTTCGACGTAACGGTTCTTTACAATGCCCTTGCAGGTGTCCTACGTTATAGCAGTTCCAGCAGCGCATCCTTCGCCTCCCCCGCAGAATATTTCGTTGCACGGTAGTTAGTCTTGAGCAGGAGCATTCACCAGATGCTATTTCCCTGACGAAATGTATTCCTTTGGAAGCATGATTGGCTGCTTCCATCGCCAGAGCAAAGGCAAGTGCTTCAGCAAGGGTTCTTTTCCCAGACATCCTTACAGTTGACTGTAGCACCAAATCTGCGATTCCCCTGATGAATGCGTCCTTTGCCATTTCTTCGCTTATTTCTTGGCTTGCGGTGGGAGGATATGACAAATGTGCCAGTCTACTGACGTCTGCTTCGAGGTGTTGCAGTGTTTCTCCTCGTTGCTGCATACGGCCCTGAAATTGAACCTCGTAAACCTCCCGCATGTGGTTATCCCCAAATCGTTTCTCGATAGCCTGCACTAAAGCCATATAGTCTCTATTCTTTTCGATATCGATTGTTTGTAACAATTCTGCTGCAGGACCGTGCAAGAATAAGTTCTATCATTTGTACCCACACAAACATTTTACATTGGTGTCAGAAGTGGGATAGAACTTATTGGTGTAAACGAAAAAACAAAAAAAAAAAACAAAAACAAAAGTGCGTTATGTGATTGTTTGAAAAAGCTCGAATGGGTCGAAAACTATTGCGGTTGATCCTCGTCCAACTCAACCCCGAGTTGAACAAGAGAAAGAGAAGCCTCAGCGCCAGTGGAGGAAAAAGTGACTTGGTGCTCTGACTTCAGGAGGCTTTGAACAACGAGGGACATAATCCTTATACATATTCCTTTGATGTTGACGAGGATGAACAGACGGCAGTGACATGGCTGCGATGATGCAACTCCGCTTGTTAAAAATGGACGAATAGAAGAACAGTCTCGAACAAAAAAAAGAGCAGCATTGAAGAAAAATTCGACGAACAAACCAACAACCTGCACGGTCTTCAACATAAAATGGATGAACAAAAAAATAATCTGGAAGAACAAAAGAACATTCTTCAGCAAAAGTTCGAAGAAATCGATGACAAATTTGAAAGAATAGAGAAGAACGTTGATGACAAATTTGGTAGAATAGAGAGAATGTTGACGAAAAATTCGAACAAATGGACAGCAAAGTTGAACAACTAGCAAAAGAGCTCGACACGGTGCGAAAACAGAAACTCCAAGAATGTTCCTTAAGCGCTCCAAGGAGAAAAGAGTTGAAACCTCTCTCATTCGGTGGTCAGTCCTCATGGTCTACTTATAAGAAGCAGTTTAAAATGGCTGCATGTGCAAACGACTGGGACAATGATTAAAAATGTTTTGCCCTAAAATTGGCCTTGGACGGTCCTGCAGCAGAATTGTTTCAAACAGTAGACATCGAAAATCATAAAGATTATATGACTTTAGTATAGGCTATCGAGAAACGGTTTGGGAATAGCCACATGCAGGAGGTTTACAAGGTCTAATTGCAAAGCCGGATGCAGCAACGAGGAGAAACACTGCAGCAGCTCCAAGCTGACGTGCGTTGACTGGCACATTTGTCATACCCCACCGCTGGCCAGGAAATTAGCGACGAAATGGCAGAGGATGCATTTATCAGGGGAATTGCAGATTCGAAACTTCAGTCAGTAGTAACGATGGCTGGGGAAAGAACCCGTGCTGAAGCATTTGCCTTCGCTCTGGCGATGGAAGCAGCCAATTAGTCTTCCAGGGGAACACACTTCCTCAGGAAAGTAGCGTCTATCGAATGCTCCTGCGCAAGAATAAGTGCCGGGGAAAGAGATACTCCACGCGATAGACGAAGAATGAGCTGCTGAAACTGTAAAATGCGACATTATCAAAGCCAGTAATCGTCGGTAGTACGAGTTGACGGCCACAGGACCACCATCCAAGTCTCGCTGGCAAAACGATGCAATAAAAGTCTTTTGGTGGAAGTAGTCAGCGGTAAGGAGAAATGGACGACAAAAATAGACACCGGTGTCACGGCCTCAATCGTTAGGAGGGATCTTGTTCAGAAGTCTTGGTTGCATAAAACCAGCAGTTGCAGCTTGGGAACAGCTACAGGAGCAACGATTAAGCTATATGGTGAAGTCCGCATAAAAATTCATCTGGCCGGAATAAAATTCTCTCACGCGTTTCTGTTGGCTGACATATGTGACAAGTGCATCATTGGTACAGACTTCATGAGAGAACTCGGACTTCGGGGCACAAACGCTGAAATACGGAAAAATGGAAATACCAATAGTATACGGAAACACCGATACCTCAGTCTTAAATGTCGTCATCTGCAGAAATCAGAGTTTAGAGCCTTCGTCTGAAGCAATTTTGTGGGCAAAAGTGGAAGGTGGTCCAGGTAGTCACCGATTCTATTTGATGAAGCCAGAAAATAGAAAAAATGATGGCCAAGACCTTAGTAGAGCCAAAGAACAACATGGTCACTGTAAGGATTCTAAACCCAAAGACATTCTGCGTAAAGAATCAGCGAATGCTGGCAGAAAAACTAATCAGTTAGTACACTGATATATATATATTTGCTACACAAGACAGAGAATATGAACGTACGAATATTGTTCAACATCACATTGATACCGGAGACGCTAGACCAATCCGTCAACCTGCAAGGTGTCTTTCATTAGCAAAGCAAATAGAAATTGCTGAAATGGTGTCGAAGATGAAAGCTGAGGGACTGATTGAAGAATTGCAAAGTCCGTGGGCATCTCCAGTGGTCCCCGTGAAGAAGAAAGATGGCAGCACGAGGTTTTGTGTAGACTAACGAAGTCTCAACGATGTCACTAAAAAGGACAGCTACCCACTTCCGAGAATCGATGACACTTTGGATATGCTTTATGGAGCGAAATGGTTTTCAACTCTTAACTTGAATGGAATGAAAATTGCAAGGACTTACGTTTAAAATCTGCCTAGTGTATTTGGACGACGTTATCGTCATAGGAAAGATGTTCGAGGAGTACCGCGAAAATCTAAGAGAAGTGTATGAGAAGCTGCGAAGTGCTCGAGTGTTCCCTGTTCCGTCCGGAAGTAAAATATCTGGGTCACATTATATCAGCAGAAGGAGTACGGACGGATCCTGACAAAATCGAAGCCGTGAAAAGTTGGCCTGCCCCAAAAGATAAACACCAACTGAGAAACTTCTTGGGACTCACCACGTACTGTAGAAGGTACTGCAGAAAGTGGAACACGAAACCTATTTTTTCGAATACTGGGAAAATTCTAAATAGGAATATAATACACATAATACCTGGCTCAAGTGCTCAAGCTAGAAATGCTTCTTCTCCAATGGAATGCTTCAAGCTATTTTTTTCGAACGAGTTGGTTGATAAAGTTTTGACTTTTACAAACCAGGAAATTATAAAACAAAGCGCAGCTTATAAATGCAACGATAAAAGTATCTACAGATACAGCACCAAAGAAGATCTTGACGCTTTTCTCGGATTTATAATATTATCGGCAGCTTTAAAAAGCAACCATTTGTCACTATACCTTATCCAACAAAACATGTCAGTACAGGGCTTATGGGAAAGCTTTTTTTCTAACAGTGGTGCCTGTAGGTGGACTCAATGGCACATTACCACTGAAACACAAAGGAAGCACTGAACTTTGTGTACAATTGTTGTTGTAATTATTTTCAGAATTAACCACAGCCACCCTATGACTTGCTTGCCCGATAGCCGTGGGCAGAATGATCATAAAATCACCATTCGCCATTACTGCTGGCTGTGCATTGAAAATAATCTCATCAAAGCAGTGTTACCATTCTCAAATGTTAACACATCGTTACTGATTTTTCAGTGTATTGTTATGCCCGCTTTCACACGTCGCAGGTTTCGAAAGATTCAAATGAGTGCAAAAGAGAGGGATAATGAAACAAAAAATACCCAATTAACCAAATTCCCACTGCATGTGGGTAGCAATTTCATTGCAAGTTTTTGACATTTATTTTTCTCCTTCTTCTTTCTTTTTCGCATTTGCTTCATTACTTCTTTCGCTGTGTTACGAGCACAACATTTCAGTATGGCGGATGAACTGAAATGGACCAAAGAATTAACAAGGGGGCTCATTTTCAATTATGAAAGACTGAGCGCCAAAGATGAAATGAAAGAGAACTGTCAAATAACATGTAAACCCAAAGAAGGGGAAAGTCTTCATGTAGAGTTGCGCGCATCACTGAATGACAGTTCAAAACAAAATAACCAGAACATGCGCATTACACACTTGCGACGTGTGAAAGCGGACTTTTCGATTTGAAGCTTTTGAGAACACAAAAATGAATTTGTGTGTAATAATATGTGTGGTGGTGTTGTTATTTGCTTTTTTTGCTCCTCTTTTTGAGAAACCGTTAAAATGTAGTCAAACCGTTTTTTTTGACTTTGTATTTTAAATTTTATTCGCGCGCTATTTTAATGCATTGCAACAAAACAGTGCAATAATTGACCATATTATTTTTGGACTATGTGCGTTTTAGTGATATTGTGTTAAATAATAGTGGTTCAAATTACTCTGTTGTGTCGGTGTTAATGTTGTGTTGAAAAAAAATGATTATTTTCGCGGCGTTTCGAAACTAGAATTCATTGACTGTGCAATTAGTGATCATATTGTGATAACCACTTAAATGTGAGCAGCAACATCTAGATTTACAGAGCAGAAGATTTCGATACTTGAATAGCAAAATCTCAACCATTGATGACTGGAGAGTGGAATCGAATTCTAGCAAAATGGAAATTATATGGGACGCTGGATGGCGAGGAAAAAGATAAATTAAATTTATATCGTTCATCAATATTTTTATTTGTTCATTTTAAATGGGGAGATGGTAACCGTAAGCGAAATGCTCTTTCTCTTTGTGGTGATTTATCATATACACCATGGCAACCCTATGAGAGCTTTAAAGAGGGACACATTTATGCATGTTATTGCAACCAGACTAAGAGGCAAATGTCCTATCTTCCCTGTACTGACATTTATTCTTGGATAAACTATAGATATTTTATTTAACATTTGCTATTCTGGAGATATTTTTCGTGCCACTATATCGAAAGAAAGATTTAAATTTATTATAAATTGCTTTAGATTTGACGACCGACAAATAAGACTGACTCGAAGATCTCAAACAAAGTTTGCTCCTATATCTGAGATATAGTTCTTACTGCACAATAGATGAGCAGCTTGTTGGGTTCAGAGGGAGATGCCCATTCCGGATGTACATATATGCTCAACAAACCAAATAAGTATGGCATAAAAATTGTCATGTTATGTGATTCGGCTAGCAAATACATGATTGATGCTGCGCCTTATTTGGGAAAGAATATGGATGTTGGTGGCACGCCTTTAGCTGTTTATTATGTTCTAAAGCTAGTAGAATCCACTAAAAGATCAAACAGAAACTTAACTGTGGATAACTTAACTGCGGACCAGATTATAAGTTGACATGCATTGGAACTATAAGAAAGAATAAGCGTGAGCTACCTGAGGAGTTCTGTATTGCAAAATTTCTTGATAGAGGAGTAAATATATCATTTTTCCTTTACAGTCCTGAAGTAACTACATATAAGCCCAAAAAAAAAACAAAATTGTGACGTTGTTGTCCTCAATGCACAACCCAATATAAATGAAGAAACACACAAGCCTGAGATTATTTATGCTTATAACTCCACAAAAGTTGCTGTAGATACCAATGACCAAATGTGTCAAAATATGAATTGCGGACGGAAGACAATGAGATGGTCATTATGCGTCTTTTATAATATGTTAAACATAGCATGTATCAATGCTTACATAATTTATGTTTCTAATTTTATAAGTAGAAATTCTACGGAAAAGCCAATGAGTAGAAGTGATTCTATGTTTTCTCTCAGTACTTCAGTCAACGTCTGGCTCTTGTAGCGTTTACATTCCGTTGTTGCCTGCTGTGTTATCTGCTCACTCTCAGTTCTTGATTCTTTTCGACAGAGTACTGTCGCCCCTTTCACTTTCCCCAAAACCTTTTTCCATCTACCGCGTGCTTGATTAATTAATTACTCTCCCATAGTTTATTAACGGCATGGGCCCATCAGGGCCAAGACTAATTGCCGGGAATCAGTTTGACATTCTTTCTGATTTGTCATCTGAATCCCAAAAGGAGAAAAAAAATTAACGTGCTCGCTCTCCGGTTGAATACCCAGAGTTACCCATTGTGCGCAATATAAAAAATCCCAAATTTGTAGTGATATCAGCAAAAAGTGATGATAAAAAACTTTCGTCTGTAAGTATTTTTGTATTAAGCAAATCAATTGATGCTATCAGCACTGAATACGACAAAATATCACTATTAAAAGACGGTAGCATTCTCCTATAAGCAAGAAACCAACGAATTGCCGATAAATTTTTAAAAACAAACAAGTTAGCGCAAGTCCCCGTGACAGTTACTCTCCACAAACAACTAAATTCCTCTAAGGGCATCGTATATGCGCCTTGGTTGAATAACGTCAATGAAACAGAAATCATTTCAGAAATGAAATCACAGGGAGTAACCGAAGTATATAAGTTCACTAAGAAAATCAATGGTAAAGTTGAACCTTCCGGTCTATTAGTATTTACCTTTGATCTATACCATATTCCCGAAACAGTAGAAATTGGATGGTACAAGGCTAAGGTTAAGGAATATGTTCCTTCACCAATGAGATGCCATAATTGCCAACTACTCGGGCATACTACAAAGAGATGCACCAGACTAAAAGTTTGCGTCAATTGCAGTCTACCACCACACGAGCCCGAGGCCTGTACAAGATTAATGTGTGCAAATTGCTTAGATAAGCACTCTTCATCCTCAAAAGAATGTTCTAAATTTATTCAAAATAAAGAAATATTAATTATAAAAACAAAAAACAAGTGCAGTATGGTTGCAGCTAGATCCATATACAACTCTCAACATCCAGGCCATATTTCTAAACCTATTTCTCTCGCCGAACGAGTTAAAAAGTCAATTGCTAATAATAACAATAACCCGCAATCCCACAATTTGCCTCTTTCCACAATCTCTTCCCAAACTAAGCCTACCGATAATAAACAAACACCATCACCAAAAAACATCTGTCCACCTACAAAAACAACCTCTGACCCATCACTACCATCCACATCATATTCAACAGAAAAACAATATGATCTAGAAATGCTCTCTCTCTCAGTAAACCAAAAAAAAAAAACCATAGACTCATTACAATCTAAACCAACCTGTACCGATCTTGATAAAAAATCTACCACAACAAATACGAATTATCTCACCTCGCTCTCTAACAGTAATAATAATATACTTCTTTCTCAAACAGCCAAACCTCGTACTCATCCTCTAAACACTAACTCTTACTTACCCAACTCTCTTAATAAAAATGGAAACTCATAATAACACAACTACGGAAACCTCAACGCCGATGGCCCTGCTTGCGGTGGGGAGCGCAGAGCTACCCATCACCAGTGGTAGAAACTGCGGTCGCCTCCGCAAGTGTGGCCATCGACACTTAATAGTTGAACGCCAAAACAACAGACAACACAAAAAATTTAACTCCCTCGATATTTTACAATGGAACCTTAATGGTTTCTTGAACAATTACGATGAACTTACCCTATTAATCAAAGAACGTAAATATGACATTATCTCGCTCCAAGAAACACACCTGGCTTATAAAGCTGACCCAATTAAACCTAAGTCTTATCTCGGATACTTCATCAATCATTCGTACAATTTAACATCGGTACAAGGTATTGGCGTACTTATAAAAAATAATATTCCTCACGTACAAAAGCAAATTATTTCAAATATTCTGTGTACTGCCGTACAAGTAGATGTTGGTATTAAAATTACTATTGTTTGCGTTTACATTCTACCTGGTCAAGCTTTTACCCAATCAGTCCTAGAAAACATAATTAGGCAAGTACACCCTCCTTATATATTTACTGGTGACATAAACTCCTGGAGTCAGTTGTGGGGTTCCCCAAAAACTAACAAAAGAGGGTCAATCATTGAAGATTTTATAACAAAATCTGACCTAACAATTCTAAATGACGGTTCCCCAACACACCTCTCAACTCATGGCACACTTACTCACGTTGATGTGTCATGTTGTTCATCTATCCTCTTCCCAAAAATTAAGTGGCACGTATCAAATGATCTGCACAACAGCGATCATTTTCCAATTCATATCTCATTGCGTCTATCTCCAAAATCAGATACTGCCAAACATATCCCAAGGTATAAAACGGAACTGTCCAACTGGGATTTATTCAAAAATAGAATTGAATTAAACATCGCAAAATCATCTTCGAACAATTGTATAAACAAGGAAGCTTCAATTATTCTTAAGAGCATTCGCAGCGCGGCAAACGACTCCATTCCTCAAACATCCACAATTTCTTATAATCGAATTGTGCCATAGTGGAATCTTGAACTCTCTAGGCTTAGAACCGTCAAATTTAAGACTTGGAGGACTTTTATGAAAAGCCCTACTCAAGGTAACCTCTTAACCTGTAAAAAAGCTAGCGCTCTTTTTAGAAGAAATCTAAAAAGCAGTAAATTAAAAAGCTTCAACGACTTCACAAGCACAATTAACTCCAACACATCCACAAGCACAGTTTGGCAACACATTAGAACTCTCACAGGCAACCCAACTTCAAAAACCATTTCAAACATCAACACTCCAACAGGCTCCATTACAAATCCTTACGAAATCTGCAATTTTTTCGCACAAATTTGGTCAAGTAATTCTAATGACTCAAACTTCCCAACAGCTTTTAACACGGTAAAAACAGCTTCACTCAACATTTTCCCACAACCTGCAAAGAACGCAGCTGCTCTCCGCATTGAGACTGATATCACTACAATTGAATTCGAAAGTTGCTTGTCTAGGCTTCAAGGTAAAACCCCAGGACGTGATAGAATCTCTTACCCAATGTTAAAGAACCTTCCTGTTTCAGCTAAGCAAAGGCTCATTTCGCTTTTTAACAACATCTTCAATAAAGGTATCATACCTCAAAGCTGGAAAACTGCTACCGTTATTCCCATACATAAGCCCAAAAAAGATATCGCATGTGTAAATAGCTACCGTCCAATCTCTCTACTACCCTGTTTATCAAAGGTTTTAGAAAAAATAATTGCGAATAGAATATTATGGTACACGGAATTCAAAAAAGTCTTAAGTCCTAACCAAGTTGCTTTCAAACCAAAAAGAGGGTGCATTGATGCACTCTTCCATATCGACTTTACAGTCACAAATGCTCTCACAGCTCGCAACCATATCACGATCCTAGCTCTTGACTTTGAAAAGTCTTTCGATCGCATTGGAATTCATCTCATCCTTAACACATTGAGAGATTGGGGTATTGGACCTAAAGTCTTTCAATATATTAAATCTTTTCTAACGAACAGGAAATGTTGCATTAAAATTCGAAATATGTTTTCTAAAACGAAGCCACTTGATAATGGTATTCCGCAAGGATCACCTTTATCTGTTATTTGCTTCACAATCGCTTTTAACCAAATAAGTAATTTGATTTTCCAACATAAAGATCTAGATCACTGTATCTATGCAGATGACGTGTATATATTATGTAAATACAATGACCTAGATAAAACTAAATCTGCATTCTCTACTTTGCTAAATGAAATTAATCAATGGTCTTCTACCTCTGGCTCAAATCTCTCTTTAGAAAAAAGCAAATTAATTCACATCTGCAGAAAACAAAACTGTACTAACTTAGAAAGTACCTTTCATCTAATAAAAGCAATGCACATGTAAATTCTCTTTGCAATATTTCTAAAATGCTAGTTTTGAGTAAAATAGATTATGCTTTGTCCATCTACGGTTCATGTCCAAAGTCAACCAAAAATATCATCGCACCAACATACCATCAAGCTGCTAGGAAAAGCCTTGGTGCTTTTCCAACTACACCAATCAGAAACATTTTAGCTGAAGCTGGACTTCCAACGATTGATGAGCGATATGTTGAAATCATTGCTAAACTCAACGTAAAATTCGTTTTTCAAACAGGTTCAGTGATAGATAAGGATATTTCGAAAGCAATTTCGCACACACGCAGGAGAAGGATCCCATCTGCAATACATCAAGTTCTTGAGTCTCGAAACAAATTGCAATTATCCTTAACCAGAACAGCAAAATTCACACCAACACAACCACCATGGTCACTTCCCAAGGAATCAGTCATTCTCGATCTACAGGAATTGCAAAAAGACAAGACTTGCAACACCATTTTTAAAGCTCGATTCCTGGAAATCTTCAATGATTTGACGGATAAAGGTTGGAACTTTATGTACACAGACGGCTCTAAAACGGATACGAACACTGCCTTTGCAGTCGTAGACCAAGATGGTTCAACCGTCACGCAAGGCATCCTACCAAACATTGCCTCCATCTACACAACTGAAGCATTAGCTATCCTTGAAGCCTCAAAGAAATGTACCTTAAATAAAGGGAAATGGGCCATATGCTCAGATAGTCTGTCAGTACTAAAGGCCATTGTTAATCCAAGAAATGACACAAATACCATAGCCAAAATCCGGGACACTCTCTCAAAAGCTAAGAAAAAAATCAAGCTGATTTGGACCCCGGGTCATGTAGGAATAAAGGGCAATGAACTAGCTGACGCAGCCGCAAATGCAACACTTAAAGCCCCTACCTATACTTTCAACTCTTTCTCTCATATGGACTTAAAGAGACACATCAATCTGGAGTGTTACAAAAATTCTTTACTGGACTGGGAACACTATAAACACCATTACAGTTCTATCAACCCCTTAAAAATTCAGCCTAAATATCCAACAGACATCACAAAAACTGACCTCAGAACCTTCATCCGACTACGCCTTGGCCATACCACACTCACCAACCAACACCTACTCAAAAAAGAACCTTCACCTACCTGTCCGAATTGCATGTATCCTATTACTGTAACCCACATTCTAAACCCATGCTTCTTATCTGGACACCCACAACTCCAAGCGCTCACTATCAACTGTAATCTCATGGATCTACTGAAAGAACCAAACAAAAGCAATATTTTGAAAGTTATAGAAATTATTAATATCCTAAAAATAACTATTTAATTAATTTATTTTATTCCTAGAGCCGAAAGCCTTTGTTGCTGTTTGCTCTTCCTTTTATTAATTGCAATTTTGAATTGTATATTGATACACTAATAAATAAATAAATAAAATTTTCTCTCAGTAAAGATCTCACTAGTAGCCACCAGAAAAAAAGAGAACAGATAGCAACACTCTCTACAGGTTTAAAAAAATATCTTAGCAATATTTTGGAAGTATTCGCGACCCAACCTGAAAACCAAACAGGCGAAAGAAAATATTGCGCATTTTGCAATTATAAAAAAAAGCGATATACAAAAACATACTGCCGGCAGTGCAACGTGCCCATATGTGGAGAACATCAAATAAAAATTTGCCAAAACTGCTGTAAATTTACATAGAACTAATTAATTTCAATATCTTTTGTAATAAAGTATACATGCATTTCGGAAAAAAAATTAAAGATGTTTTCTTTCTCTCCTTTAATAACGATGGAGTAAATTTTACTCCTAGTTAGCTTTAACGAAGTACAAAATAAGGTTAGCTTTCTAGGGTTAACGCTAGGGTCGAGCACGAAGCTAGGGTCGAGCACGAAACAGCAAAAGAAAAAGGTGCTCCGAACTGACAACGGTTGCGAGTATCTCATTACACATTTTTCACAATTCCTCGAATCAGAAGGTGTTCAATACCAACTTACAGAGCAGTACACACCGCAGAAAAATGGTGTTGCGGAACGCGCAAACCGGACCTTTTTGAAAATGGCAAAGTGCTTGCTATTAAATTCAAATCTTCCCGAGATGCTATGAGGTGAAGCCGTCAAAACTACTGTGTACTTTCAGAACTGCAGATACGAGATCTTTGGACAGCACAACGCCTTACGAAGCTTGGTACGGAAGAAAACCTTCTGTAGAGCATTGCAAAATATTTGGATCCAGGGCAGTTATGTTGGATAAGTGGCGTGGGAAATCGAAATTTAGTGCCAAGGGAATTGAATGCTTCATGTTGATCTATTCGCCTGAATCAAAAGCAGACAGATTTTATGATCAGGACAAATATTTAAGGCCGGGATGTTAAGTTTTTGAAGAGCATCGGTAAGAATATTTCATCAACCGATATTAATGATTATACCATTATAGACTTACCAAGGGAGGTAGTTCTTCCTGTCAAACAAAACACCGAGGCTATGAACGGTGAAAGTACGAGTATTTTGTTTGAGAAGAGGTTTTATGATACTGCCCAATCTGTTGAAAAAGTTGCTGCCTGTGTGATTGATACTGAAGACTCATTGATTGAAAGTTCTGGTGGAGGTAACGGTGCTGGTTTGGTGGAAAATCGGATATGTTCTCCATATACCTTTCGTTCACGCCCAAGAATGGAATGCCAAATTACACAAGGTCTTAAAGAATTTGGGCTTCAAACAGTGCAGTGCAAACTCTTGCGTGTACACGCTGAATGCAAATAAAGAAATCAACATTATCGCTGTATACGTGGACGATATTCTCTTAGCTTGCTCCAAATTAAAAGTCTTAAATCGAATCAAGACACTTCAGTGGCTTTGAGTAGCACCGAGGCCGAATATATGGCCTTATCAGCAGCAGCGAGAGAAGCAGTTTACTTGCGGTATTTCATCAAGGAGATGGGCTTTTCTGAGTTAGTGAAGGAACCCATCGAGGTGGATTGTGACAATTTGAGCTCGCAGCAACTAGTAAAAAATCCTGCTTATCACAGTCGCAGTAAACATATTGATATTCGAGTGCACAATGTACGAGCAATTTTTCAAGAAAAAATTTAATAACACTAAAATATATTCAAACATATGAAATGATTCTGATATTCTCACAAAGAATTTGTGTAGGTAGGTAGGTAGGTAAGAGTGGATGTTGGCCCATTGTGATGCCACGTGGATCTATGATCTTCTTACTAATGGAACCAGTTTGAGTTTATAATAAAACGTAAGAGGCTGCTAACGTCTATATTTTCTAGAGCCTGTATGGGAGAGAGGTGGATATGTACAAAGTTGGTGAACGATTGCCTCCTCCTCTTCCTCGTCCATGCCCCTTCTACAGAAATCATTTTTAAAAGCGCCAAGCCTTCTTGCGTGCTTGCCTATGAGGTAGTGTTCAGTATGACACCTATTATGGCGCTGAGATGTTTCGTATTTAGAAGGATCAGACACTTAGAGCGATTTAGATCCAGCCTTGGCCAGATCTGTTCGGTCGCTAGACATGTTTGCCCAACAGTCCACCTAAGGTCTGTTCTTTTATTGGCATCTAGCTTTAATGTTATTTTGCACGTAGCGATTGGTATACCTATGCTACCCTTTTCCGGTAGAATAGGTAGAGTAGTTCCAGTTTTATCGAGTTCATCGGCTCTGCAGTTCCGTGGAATGTCTCTGTGGCCCGGCACTCAACAAAGGTGAAGGTTGAACTGCTCTGCCATCTCCATGATAGATTATAGCCATTCAAGGGTAGCTTTAGAATATAATGAGACCGAGTCCAGGGACTTGATAGCGGCCTAACTATCCGAGGAGATGCGGGGTGGCCGTGGTGTAGTGGTACCAGCAATCGCTTCTCACTCAGAGGGTCAAGGTTCGAATCCCCATTCGAATACCCATAACAAGTTTTTCATTTGTGTAATTGGAACTCAGTCAGAAAAATTCTGCGTGTGAAGGCATAACATTTTCACGTAGATTTGGCTTTTGTAGAGTTTCAAGCACAAAAAACAACTGTGAATTATAACCTTCGAATCATTCTGAGTGAAGAAAAAACTCTCCGTCCTATTCGGACTCTCACCCCTGGAGAGCTAATATCGAAACCAAATACACTTGAGTTTCAAACCACTATAAAACAATTTTCCTTTCTCCTCCTTCTACCTTTCCGCCCGCGCCCGGACAACAGTACTAACTTAAAATTAACCTTAGTCTACTTAACCTACATACACAAAAGACACATACACACACATAGACATTATACACAATCGTATACATATATCAGTAAACACCTTTGTATACACTGACATATGTATATGTTTCTTAAATGCTAACCTAAACCTATGTAAGCTGGCCATCGCTATTTACTGAGCAAGTATATTGGTCAGCTCTGCCTCATTAGTGAGGCTGGCCCGTAATTAACAGAAACGACGACAAAACATCTTCTCCATCAATCAACCACCAGAAATGCTGCTGCTGCCGAACGACATCACTCTTATCGCGATTCCCCACCGCCTTACTGAACCTGAGGCGATTAACACTGACGTGTGCGACGTCTCTGTTATAGTTGAGTCGCCTGTCCCCAGCTGTCCGAGCGACATGGAATATTAACGAGACCGCTGATCTATCCTGGATCAACACTATCTGATCAAGGTAGAGGAATGCTTCCGGTGGAACGAAGCCGTCAAAGCGCACACTCTCGTGGTAAAGGTACTCGTAATTGGGGTAGTAAGCCCCAGATATCAGGTTATTCGTCGAGGTCATTGCTCTTGCAATGTGCCTTCGAGTCAGCTTAATTACGAAGTTGTCCACTCGTATTAGGTTCGCCCTGTTGTAAAGGACCTCATTAGGATAAAATTTCTTGTACTCCGACTCTGGTGTCTTGTCTTCAAGCCCTAAGGCAAGCCCTCTCAAACACCCGAATCTTTTCCATTAAGCTTGCTCGTACATTGAACCACACGGGACACCCAAATACCAGCATGGGCCTGATAAGGGCCATGTAGCAGATTACCTTTACCCTCGCATCGAGTTGGCTGCTATAAAACAGTCTCTTTGTAAGGGCAAAAGCGCCTTTAGCTTTGGCCAGAGCAGCATCTACATTTTTGCCAAAATACAGAAACTGATCTAGCCAGATGCCAAGGTATCTGACTACATTTCGACAGGCAAGAGGCTGTCCGTGCTGTCTAATAATCGAGAACTTTCGCCAATTTTTTCTGGTATCCCTAGAGGCTCCAGACAACGGTGTCCTAAAAAGAATGGTTTCCGACTTCTGAAAGTTGATTTTCAACTTCCAGTCATCGCAAAATCGTCTTATCTTGTCGAAGTCACGCTGCAAGAGGGTGTTAATCACCTCGATTTTTGGGCCTGTACTGTACGCTACCAAATCGTCTGCGTACGCAATAGTATGGGGAAGTGAACTTATCAAATCGCTTGTATAAATGTTAAATAGGATCGGCGAATTGACCGCGCCTTGCTGAAGACCATTTTTAATTTGAAATATGCTGACAGAAGTCACATCGCCATTCTTCACGATGAACTGTCTGTTGTGTAGCATATTATAAAGAATGTACAAGAGTGGTTTACTGATCCCCAGCCTAGTCAGCTTATAGAAAAGACCCTCTAACCATACGGTGTCGAAGGCCTTCTCCAAGTCAACAAGGCATGCACCAGTGCACTGTGCCTTTGCCTTTGTTCCATTGGATATCGGACACCAGTTTAGACGCAGCATGTGAGATATCATGTCCCGCCTTAAAACCGAATTGATTATCCGGAACTATATGTTTGTCCTCAACCCACCTAGACAGAGCTCTATTGATTACTTTTTCAAAAACCTTACTGATATTCGGAAGGAGACTTATCGAACGGAGATTCGTCAGATTGGATATATCCTTTCCCGTTTTGGGGATAGGTTGAACCACCGCCGTTTTCCAATGCGCTGGATAATGTGCATTATTCATTGCATTATTAAACAGGGTGGTGTAAATGTCCACCGCTTCTAGAGGAAGATGTCGAAGCACGATGTTCGGAATACCATCGGTCCCCACTGATTTCTTAGCCCTAATTGTGTCGAAGATCTCATGGAGTTCTTCCTTCGAAATGAATGGGCGTAGGTCACCCTCTCTGGCAATGACATTATTGGCCATATTTTCGTCGCTAAACCGGGTGAAACCAGAGCCCTCGGATCGCCAGTTCTCTATTTCATTTCGAATGCAGAAGTCATGCACCAAGTCGCGATTGTCCAGGTCGTAATTAGGGCCAATGGTAACAGTGGCCTTGTATACTTCCTGGAAAGTCGCCCCTATGGCCTCAACCTTCTCCTGTGGATCCTCGATCACAAAAAAGTCGTCATCATCAGCGGCCTCATTTGGATCAATGCCTGCTATTGTCAGTAACCGTTCGTTGTCTGTCGTCCGGGCTATTTTAAGACACTGAAGGTCGTTTTGATTTTTTCTCCGAAATAGTTTATTTATTTGCGGAAACTTATTCGGGTTGCTGGTGTTTACAGCCCGAACCTTGTTGTTCCAATACAAACTTACAGAAAATCTGTAATTTTCTTTTATTAGCGTTTGGATATTTTTAATCGACGACTTCAGTGTCCTAATCTCCGGGTCTTGTCGGTCAGTTAACTGTCTGTACAAGTTTTTGAGTCGTGTCAGAAGCCTACTTTTCTGTCGGTGCAGTGAGTCAATAGTAGGATTGCGGAACAGGTCTTTGTTAGTTGTACGTCGATACCGCGGTATTGTAGTGTCCATAGTTTGTTTAATTGTCTCGTCCATTTTCTTTAGGTAATTGTCGATCTCCTCGTTTGACAAATTCCTATTGGACGGTGGGTGGAGCGTATTCGAGGAGAGCGCTCTTGTCAAGTTAGCGGAGATGTCCATCGAGTCTTACTGTAGTTGTAGGAATATCTTTGGACAAACTCCTCCAATTCCGCAATTTCGTTGGGAACTGTAATTTCGGTGCTAAAACCGCAATGGTCACTGTCATACACGAATGTGCGCAGAAAGTTTAGCGTTTGTAAATTCGTACCTGTCAGTCGTATACGTTCGTCGTACAGCAGTAGATCCAAATAAGACCCGCCTCTGGGAAACGACTGATTATCCGTCGCGTTTAGACCGAGTCTGTACATGACATCGTGCTGACCCCACCAATCGAGTAGCAGGTTGCCTCTAGTATTTGGCAAATTATTTCCCCAATCTCTGTGTCTAGCGTTGAAATCCCCGCCGATTATAAAATAATTCTCCCCCGATTCCAGCCTCAGAAGTCGAAAAAGCGTGTCGAGCTCTGTAATGAATAGGGTTGATTGTGAAGTCTCAGGTGCATAAACAGAGGCCAAGTTCTTTGTTTTCTCTTCGAATAAACTTGCGTTTTGTAAAGCTTAATTTTCGTTTGGCCATTTAGCATACTCGTGGCCGATGGATATGAGCCAATATGTTACCCTCCTAATGACATTCCATGCAGTAGAAATAGAAATCCCAAACAAATTTGAGATTTCCCGAAAAGTATTTGTGTTCGCCATATACCACACCACAAGAATATACCACAAGAATATACTCGTATATATTTCTATATCCGGCGAAGATTTTAGTAGTCCTTTTTTAATTGTCCCTCGAAACCTTTCTGTTAACTTGTAACGATATAAATGCAGTTGCAATGTATATTTTCCATTGTTCAATATTGTTATAAATACCTATTAAAATTTTGGCAGTTGTAGTCTGAAATTACTTTTGAAGTCTGAATTGTTGTAGATTTTAATTACTTCCTCAAAGTCTCTTATTGACTATACAAAATGTTCGTCATCGACAGGGGAATCCGTGTCTTCAACATCCGACAACAAGCCCCCAGAAAACTATCCTCATCATCGTCATCACTTTCAAATAACCACTTTAATGTAAATAATAACTATTTGAATTACTCGTAAATAAATAAAAACATCTTTTATTTTTTAAAGTATCAGATCTTTGACAGAAGTAGACGTCATATTACCACAACACAGAATTAAATTTTTCGATGATCCGGACTGTTTTATTTTGCCTAATGATCCATACAGATTATCTGGTCATAATAAAAAACACCTAATGTCAAACTGAAATCGAATTTGCCAACTTTGAAATTATATGTAAAAGTGAGTATAAAAGTGAGTTGGAGCGTTTTTTGAAAAAGTAGATACGCACTTTTGAATAAAACACGCCTTATGAAACATAGAGAGCGTTCCATGATATGTTCCTTGCCTTGATTCACAATAATTCTTCTCTGTCTGATGTGCAAAGGCTTCACTATTTGAAATCGTATGTTAGTGTTGAAGCTGAAAGACTGCTGCAGTATCTAGTCATCGATAAGAACAATTATCAGCCAGTGTGGAAAATACTTACGGGTCGCTATAATCACAAAAGAGTTCTTGTTAATACGCAACTAAAGCTGTTATTTGGGCAAACAAGTATTACCAATGATAAATTCATTCATATTAAACGTATTCTCGACAATTCTCAAGAAATTATTCACGCGTCGAAGAATTTAGAATTGCCGGTGGAGAGCTGGGACGTAATTTTAATTTATGTGATCCTGCAAAATTTAACCAGCAAAACTCAACAGTTGTTCCTACATGAAAAGAATTTGTAGAGTTCTTGGAATGTAGATTTCGTTCTCTTGAGGCCGTAGAACAACAGGTTGATGGTAGTAACGTTGCACAAAACAGGTCAGGGAGTAATCGTATTTTTCACATACAATAAGAAAGGAAGAAGCAGGTTTGTAGGGTCTGTATGAAGAGTAAACATGCTATGAAGCAGTGCAAGAAGTTTTTGCGTATGGATGTACCCCAGAGAAAACAGATAGTACGAACTGCTAAGGTTTACGATAACTGTTTGGCATATAGCCATTATAAACAAAGGTGCCCCAGTGCGAAATGCTGTCACTTTTGTAATCAGCCACACCATACACTGCTACATGAAAATACAAATAGCTACAGGCAATCAATGCAACAGGTTCCATCATTTTCTCAAGCCTCTCAACCATCAACAGTCTCTACCTTTAGTGACATCCAAAGTGTTGGGGTGTGTATGGGTTTTCTCGATTCTGTACTATGTGTGGGGTTAAAGAAATGGGTTGAAAAATGCGGTTAAATAAAACACGTCTTTTCTTCTAAAATGGTTACAGCAAAGAGAAAGTTTATTAGTCCGGAAATGTGTAACGGGAACTCAGACAGAAAAATTCTGCGTGTGAAGGCATAACACTGACACGTAGATTTGACACGTAGATTTGTTGTAGAGTTTCAACCACAAATTATAACTTCGAATCACTCTGAGTGAAGAAAGAACTCTCCGTCCTATTCGGACTCCCAACCCTGGAGAGCTAATATAGAAACCAAATACACCTGAGTTTCAAACCACTACAAAACAAATTTCCTTTCTCCTCCTTCTAACTTACCGCCCGCGCCCTGGCAACAGTAAAAGGGTATCTAACCCCTTAGGCACGCGTAAATTATAAAAAAAAAATAAAAAAAAATCACATCCATATTTAACTTTCAACTGTCATACTCGTACATTTGTACTAAAAATTTACAATTCGTAATCTTACGTTACGTTTCCTTGTTTACATAAGAATTTAGTTGTTACATTTAAATTAAGTTTTAAATACATTTGACAATTTCAACAAAATAAATAATTATATAAAAATAAATGTAATTGTCTCCGAACATGCTCTCGCCCGGTTGTCGATTTTCTTCCGCAAATGTCCTCGATATATTAGTATACATCGTTTGTTATTGTTTTCGCGAAAGTGATATATGAGTGCAAGTGAAAAAAAAAGAAAAAAAAAGAAATGGAAAAATGAAAAAAAGTAGAAAATTCATTAAAATCATTTTCCAAATAACTCGGTACAATTTATGATGTTATTTTGTGCGATAACTGTTCTCCGCGTACGCATTTTTTGGTTGTGCAGTGCGATGATGTGCGACCAAATTTTCGCGAACGGCTTGTGTTTTAATGATGGCCGAATTAGCTGGCTTAGTGTGTGTGGTGTCAGCGTTTCCAAATCCTCGATTTCGTCCCACATTGGGCACAAAGGTCTGGAGTTGAGGCAGGCTTCAACCTGGGTAAGTAGCGTTGACAATTCTTCAAATGTTAGAGGTTCTGCCCCAACCGCTCTTCTGAGGTGATGTTTTACCGACGTCACCCGTGCCTCCCAAAGTCCTCTGAAGTTTGGAGATGCAGGCGGAATAAAATTCCACTTTGTATGTAGCTGAGTTAGTTGTTCGTTAACCGATCTCCAGTCAACCTTCGCCTTTTGCAGCATCCTTCCTAACTCAATTAACAAAATTAGTGCCACGATCACTGTACAGTTCTATGCACCGTCCTCGGCGAGCTGTAAATCTTTTGAAAGCCGCTAAGAACGCCTGTGTCGAAAAGTCTGACACGACTTCCAAATGCACTGACTTAATTGCTAGGCAAATGAATATTGAAAAATATCCCCTTAAAGTTTTTGCTCCTCGTCCTTTCCAGTTTTTGATATTAAAGGGTCCTGCAAAGTCTACACCCGATCTGGAGAAAGGCATTGCCATGCGAACTCTTGGCTCAGGTAGTTTCCCTGAGTGTTTGCATTGACGTCGCTTTGTGATGGAAACAGGTGATATACTCATGCACCATCTTCTTCACCCTTCTCCTTAAAGCAAAAACCCAGAACGCTGTGCGGATGTACGCCATCATTAAAGAAACACCATCATGGATTATGTTTTTGTGTGCATCTCTTATGATAAGGTGTGTGAGCTGATGATCTGGTGCCAAAATAGATGGATGTCTCTCTTCGTAGTTCAGGTTTGAGTTCTACAGTCTCCCTCCCACACAGAATGTCGTCAGCATCTATAAAAGGATTCAAATTCAAGTTACGTTTGGGATATATCTTTTTTGCAACATTCAGTTTAGGAAACTTTAGTTTTTGTGAAATTTTTATTAGCAATTTCATTGATTCGTCGATTTCGTTTACCTTTAATGGACCTTTGTCTCTTTTCTCAGCTTGCGTCTGGCAGTTTTCAACAAACCTTTTGCAGTATGCCAGAATGCGACGAAGCTTCATTAGCTAGGATTGTTTTAACATCAGTTTGCTGACTTCATCGCTCTCGCCCTTCCGTTGAGTAAAATGGAAAACGTTGGTGATGCCTTCCTTTCGTCTCTCTAAATCAGGGTTGACCCTTGTCGGCTGAATTGGAACTTCAAATTCCCATTTCCCTCGCAGAAAGCTTGGGCCCTTCCACCATAGTTCGTTTTGTTTAATTGCGGACAGAAATAGACCCCGGGATGCTAAGTCAGCTGGGTTATGTTGTGTTGGAATATGTTTCCAAGCGATGCAGTTCGACAGCCGTTGAATTTCTGCAACTCGGTTGGCAACAAAATTTCCCATCGCTTCGGCGGCGATGTAACCCAGGCGAGTGCAATTGTAGAATCTATCCACGCGTGTATCTCCATATTCGTTAGATACCTTCTTGGTATAATCGAGCAAAGTGGCTAAGATAACCGCTCCACAAAGCTCAAGCCTTGGTAGACAAACTGTCTTGAGTGGTGCCACTTTCATCTTGGCAAACATCAAGTGCTGGTGGACGTTGCCTTCGTCATCTTCGACACGCAAGTAGACGGCCGCCTCATATGCATTCTCTGAAGCATCACAAAACCAATGTAGTTGCAGCTTTGTTGTGCCTCGTTTGACCATGACATGTACCCAAGGTGGAATCCTGATATCCTGTATCTGCGGAAGTTCTTGCTGAAACGTTTGCCATCGCTCTTCTAGTTCTTGTGGTATTGGTACATCCCACGTCACTCCTTGACACCATAATTCCTGCAGCATGATTTTTGCCCTGATCATACATGGAGCAATCCATTCCAGTGGGTCAAAAAGTTTTGCGATTGATGATAGCATGCTTCTTTTAGTCACGACTGTATCTTCTGAAAAGAAAGTTTTGAAAGAAAACGAATCTTCTTTTGGCAACCAGAGAATTCCTAACGCCTTTATTCCATCAACCGCTTCGATTGGTAATGTAAATCCCACTTCCCGTTGATCAGCAGGAATATCCCGAAGAATATCTTCCGAATTGCTTATCCATTTCCTTAGATGGAACCCAGCTGACTGTAGAACGCTCCTAGCTTCATTTCTCTTCAATAAGGCATCTTCGATTGAGTCGGCTCCTGATATGAGGTCATCAACATACATCTCTTCACGTACGGCTTCGGCACCTAGAGGAAAATGCTGAGCCTCATCCGCCGCCGCCTGATGCAACGTTCGAATAGCCAAGTATGGAACACTGGCCGTGCCAAACGTTACGGTCTCAAGTATAAAAATACTTAATTTGTCCGTAGGATGATTACGCCAAAATATAAGCTACTAATTTGAGTCGTCTATTGGAACTCGAATTTGGTGATACATTTTTTCGACGTCCGCTGTAAATATAATTTTGTGTAATCGCCACTTTAAAATTAATTTGAAAATATCTGTTTGAATTTTAGGTCCAGTCATTAAGTGTGAATTCAAGGAGCATCCGTCCGAACATTTTGCTGCAGCGTCAAAAACAACGCGAAACTTCGTAGTTGTGCTCGACTCTTTGAATACCGCATGGTGAGGAATGAAGAAGTGGTGTGGTGTATCCAGTATGGTATTCGTTTCGTCAACCTCTGTCATCTATTGAAGCTCCTTATATTCATTTAAGCACTTAGAGTACTTCTAGTGAGGGGTTTTCCTGGAATCTTCTCTCCAGTTGATGAAACCTACGTAAGGCACCAAAACCAGGCTTACATCCGGTTTTAAATGGCACCGACACCTCATATCGCCCATCGGCCAATCTTGTAGTTGTCTTGAGATAATGCTCTTCACATGCTTTGTCTTCAGCAGTATCCTTAGTGTCGAATGGCAATTCCTCCAGTTCCCAGAACCTTCGCAGCTGTAAAAAGCTGTGGACAGGTTCTATACCTCGCGAAATTGTCTTCCAAAGGAGAAGCCAGTCTAGCTCTGATTCTTGTGCAATTGGAGATCTTTTATCATTACCACGTACAATGGATGCTAAAATAAAATCAGGATAAACATCGCTTCCCATCAGAATATCAACAGATGCAGGCTTCTTGAATTGTGTATCAGCTAACCTTAAGCATTCGATGTGTTCCCAGTTTTGTAGAACTAGAGGCTTGGACGGCAACAGACCAGTTGAATGGTGTTACCAGTAACCCAAAGGTAAGATTTACATACCGCTGACATGAACCACTACTGAGTTTCCCCAATCCAGATACCTCAATAAATGTTCGCCTTTGATGAAGCCCTAATAACTGGACAGTGGATTCAGTAATGAACGTTGCTTGCGATCCAGGATCGACTAACGCCCTAAGATGATAATAGTTGCCCTATGAAGACCTCACTTTCACAACGGCTGTGGCAAGAAGCACACTTGGTTGATCTACCCCAAGAGCGACAGGTTGGTTAATCTTTGATTTTATGTGGAAAGTTTGTGTAGCTATAGTATTGTTAGTACTAACCTTTGCGATAATCGACCCTCCACAGTTGACATGCAGCAGGGAGTGGTGTTTCTGCTTGCAGTAATAGCAGCGCACACTGCTTTTACATTGGTTAGTCCTGTGACTGTGTGCTAGACAGTTCCGGCAAACCAATTTTGATATGAAATAAAGAAAAAAAAAAGAAAAAAAACCCCCGATTCTGTCCACTGCCTTAGATCGTTCACAGATCTCCATGGCAATAAACTTTTGACAAGTCCGAAGAGAGTGCTGACCTCTACCACATACCTGGCATGCAAACTGCTTCTTTCCGATGTGTAACACCGTTTTCTTCTCGACCGCAACAGACTTGTGTGCAGAAGAACCGCTGACCTTTATGCCACTCGTTCCAGCTACTGCTTCCTACTCGTAGGTTCGAAAACGCATTTCCAGGAGCTCTATAAATTGTGTCAGTGTTGGCAACTCCTTCGAACTACGAAGGACGAAGCAAATAAAAAGGCAAAGCGAGTTTAACTTAAGTCTTTATTAAGTTGACAAAATCGAAAGAGAAAGTTTTGTGTGTTGGCTTTTCTTTTATACTTTTCGTATTACATGTGTATTAGTTATGTATTGCTTGTTGTATTAATTAAGTGTACATATTATACATAAAGACTAAAAAACATTCCCTCAAAACTGACTACTAAATTAACTGACCATTAATTAACAATTCATTAAATTACAAAAACAAAAAAATTAATTTTAATCCTAGCATGTGTGTAAAACCTATGTGTTTAGTTTTCTTCAAATTTTTCACAAAGATGTCAGCAACCATCTTATTAGTTTCGATGTAATTTAACGCTATGAGGTCTCTTTCATTCACCTCACGAACGTAGTGCATTTGTATGTCGATGTGCTTTGTTCGATTGTGGAACACGGAATTTTTGACAAGTTTCTGTGCATTAAGGTTGCCACTGTAAATATCTGTAGGATGATCGACAAGCTTCTTAAACCCCAGTTCCTCCAAAAAACGCTGCAAGTAGACAACTTCTTTTGATACCGTTGAGAAAGCAATATATTCAAGGCGTAACCGTTGAAGGATTTTCGATCAAAACTGTCACCACCCCAATCAGCGTCAGCGAATCATTTTAACTGCTCACCGTTCTGGAATTATGAGAGTTTATAATTAATTGTGGAGGCCAAATACCTTAATAGATGCTTAGCAGCATGTGCATGTTCGATGTGCAGACCCGTATTAAACTGCGCAAGCTTGCACACAGAATGTATGATATCTGGTCGTGAGCACACGCTTAAGTACGTCAGAGAACCTATTAATGATTGGTACTGTTTCTGATCCACCTTTACACATTTGGTGCAGTCAACACACTTTGAAAAACTTATCCTAGGTACAAGTAGTGTTGTGCAGCTTCTGCAATCAATCATTCTGAAGTCTTGCGTATCAGTTATTTTTGAGATATTTCAAATCCATGGTTTGTACGAGCAATCTCAATTCCGAGGAAAAATTCGATTGGACCCTAGTCAACCACATCAAATTGTTGACCAATCTTTCCTTTTATTTTAACCAACGTATCGAGATTGGAACAGGCTGACAGAATATCGTCAACGTAAACTGCGACTATTATAATCTCACCTGGATTTTCCAGCTGGAGCAGGATCAGGAACAGCAACACTATTTACTCCACGTGCAGGAAAAATTTCGGTATCCATATCACCAGGAACACTCGCACCATCATCGTTTGTGAGTTTGGAACTGGAATTAAGAGTTTTGAATTCAAACTGTTCATCTAACTCACTTTTCTTAGGAGACGTTGAGCCATTTTTTGATAAAGCTGGTTCTTCCTGGATGTCCATAATAGTTTCTGAATTATTTTCCGGAAATAATTGACCTGAAACAGGAGTCTTATTCAAAAAAAAGGGATGTACCCTGTCTACAAACACTATTTTTCGCCTTTGGTTATAGAGACGATATCCTTTAGACTCCTCCGCGTACCCCACCATAACACACTCAATACCCTTTGGCGAAAACTTTGATTTTTGTTGCATTTTTTCTAGGGCAATACCTTTTTCGCCGAAAGCTTTTAAGAACTCTACATTGGGTTTCTTACAGCTCCATGCTTCATAGGGTGTTAGCTCATGAAGAACCTTTGTTGGTGATCTGTTTCGCAGAAATACAGCCGTATTAATCGCCTCTACCCACACAGCGCATTCCGGAAGCGCTGAGTCTATCAAGAGACATCGGCCCATTTCCACTAAAGTTTGATTAATCCTCTCAGCTATTCCATTTTGCTGCGGAGTATATGGCACAGTATACTGCCTGCGAATACCCTCTTGCATCAAATATTGAATAAACTCACGGACCACGTACTCGCCACCTTTATCTGACCGGATCATTTTCACCTTTTTGCCTGTTTGCCATTCCACAGAAGCCTTAAAATGCTTAAACATGGCAAACGCTTCACTTTTATTTTTGATAAAATATACAAAATCTTTTCGGCTCCAATTGTCAATGAAAGTGACAAGGTACGAGTATTTAGCTCCACCAAGACACGCTATTTTCATTGGTCCACAAACGCCACTATGAACTAAGTCCAAAATTGGCAAACTTGTTGTATTTAGGTGCTTGGGAAACGGGAAAACATTTATTTTTCCTTTTCAGCATATGTCACAGTCAAACGATTTTATACTCTTAAAATTCATGCCACGCACCATGTTTTTGTTGCACAATAACTCAATAACTTTTCATATTTAAATGGCCGAATCGTCGATGCCACTCTAAACAGGAATTATTGTCATTAGTTTTCGCCAAACAAAGCCTATTTCGCGTTGTCGAAAAAAGAAATAAGTCACCGGTTTTTCGTAACCGCTTCACTCCGACTCCGTTTTCCGCTTTTACTGATGCTACTTTCTTGCCGAATTCCACCATGTAATTGTTTTCAGTTACTTTGCTTACTGACAAAAAATTTGCTCTGAGGTCAGGCACATAGAGAACATTATGTAAATGAACTTTACAAGTAGATATCTCAACACAAGCTTGACCCATACCTTCAGACGAAATGTATTGGTTTCCCGCTAGCTCAATTTTCTCCTTATGTTGTTCTATGTATTTAAACAAAGATTTGTCACAACACATGTGAACCGCCGCGCTGTCCAAAATCCAAACGGAACTATCTAGCTCTGTATAACTGAGCAGAGCACAATTTATGTTTGATTTTGCCGATGTATTGTTTTGGCATGAGGCTGCATAATGCCCTCTCTTTCGACATTTATAACACTTGCCCTTTTGTTTTCTGTTATTCGGGTGACTTTTCGTATTCCCCCTGTGGCGCCCGTGGCTTATTCGCAAAAAATGCAGTCCCGTGTGTTTCCTATCCTTTGATGTAACTTTTGTTCTTCCACAAGTTTTGTCTTTGACACAGTTGTACTTGATATCCATTGATTCAATAGCAACAACAAAATTTTCGTAGCTCTTTGGTAGCCCCGAAAGCAAAATAATCGCAAGAAGCTTAATTTGAGGTCTAGCTCAGCTAATTTTTCTGAAAAATCGAAAATTTGTTTAGATGCTCACCCATCGATGTTTCTTCACACATTTTTAAATTTATTGGCGATTTGGGGTGGCCGTGGTGTAGTGGTACTAGCAATCGCTTCTCACTCGGAGGGTCCAGGTTCGAATCCTGCCCATGGCAAGTCAGTTTTTCATTTGTGTAATTGGAACTCAGACAGAAAAATTCTGCGTGTGAAGGCATAACACTGACACGTAGATTTGGCTGTTGTAAAGTTTCAAGCACAGAAAAAAATACTGTCAATTATACTTCGAATCACTCTGAGTGAAGAAAAAACTCTCCGTCCTATTCAGACTCCCACCCCTGGAGAGCGAATATCGAAACCAAAGACACCTGAGTTTCAAACCACTACAAAACAATTTTCCTTTCTCCTCCTTCTACATTTCCGCCCGCGCCCTGGCAGCAGTAAAAGGGTATCTAACCCCTTAGGCGCGCGTAAATTATAAAATTTTTTTTTTTAAATTGTGACTTTTCTGGCAGGTCCACGAGGAGCATGCAAATCAGAGAGTTTCATCCATGCATCTTTTGATGTTTTGCAGTTCTTGATGTGGAGTAATTGACTTGGTTTGACTGACAAAAAACCAACGTAGCGAGAACTTTCTCATCCTTGCTCTTACATGCTGCGGACTCCGCACGATTCGACGGTTGTGTTTTTCGCCCGACACGTAATCCCACAAGTCACAATGCACGAGAACAGATTTCATCAAGACTTTCCAACCGTCGTAATTTGTATCGTCTAATTTGTCTATTTGATATAGCCCGGAACTCATCCTCGCGGTTTTAAGAATTTTTAAATAAAAAACGAATTTAAAAAAAAAAAACTAGTCACTAGAAACCTGGGCCCATTACGTCTGTTGGGACGAAACAAATAAAAAGGCAAAGCGAGTTTAACTCGAGTTGACAAAATCGAAAGAGAAAGTTTTGTGTCCTGGTTTTTCCTTTATACTTTTCGTATTACATGTGTATTAGTTATGTATTGCTTGTTGTATTAATTAAGTGTACATGTTATATGTTATATAAAAACTAACACTAACTTCTCCTCCCACAAACGCTGAGTAAAAGCAGGTAATTTCTGAACCAGTATATAAATTAAAATGTCATCCCAAGAACACTAACCGGCAATCCTAAGTTTCCCAGAGCGTAGAAACATTCCTTTGACGTGTCCAGTAGAGACTTTATGTTACTTTCAGTCTCCTTTGTTAACTGCTACTGTTCGATAAAAAGTTGGAAGTGAGCGTTTACCAACACTCGGTTGTGGTCGTATCTGGCGACAAGCAGTTCCCATGCTTTGTCATATACCAGCATACAAACCTAAATGCTGCAACAAACGAGCAGCTTCAACTGTAAGAGACGATTTTAAATAGTGAAGCTTTTGAATTTCACCCAGCTTTTTATTTGTGTGGACTAAAGACAAAAAAACATCATGGAAAGCCCGCCACTTCGTGTACGAGCCCTCAAAATGTGGTATTTGAATTTGGGGTAATGAAAGCTCATTACAAAAAGCACCTGTGGATTCACCTTCCACAATCTTCTCTCTAGATGCTGACTTGGCATTGTCGATAGTATCGACCAATTCACCGCGGTAAGTGAAATATGTTTCTTGAAGCAGAAAAATTTTATCAAAATCTTCTTCTTCCAGACCTTCTTCAATTTCTCCTCGTCGAATCTTCGCTTGAAGACCAAGCACATTCTTGAAGTTCCCGTCTAGAACAAGAAGACGACCCGGAAGGTAGCTGGCTGTATGACGTGAACCTCCCGTCTTTTTGAAGTTGGAGTGGTCACGAAGAATCTGATCCAGAACACCTTTTTGATCTGCACCCGATGACGATTTCGACATTTCTAAATATTTTATTTGTAAGTAAATTATAATCCAATATGTGTGTATGTATATATGTACATATTTAAAGTCTAAAAAGGAGAAAGAATAGGGGCAAGACACCGACCGCGAGGGATTCTGTGTATGTACTTAGTCAGTAGATTTTTATATAAGTTAACACTGCAAACCTTGAAACACTCCAAATTCTGCATTATCATCATTTTCCCACGTTAACAAGTGCATGCAATCATACGTCGTCACCCAACACCTTACACATGCTGGTAGCAGATCCATGGGAAACATTCGAATACGAAACTACTGACATTGCGTCTGCACCTGAGCAATGACTTGAATAAAATATTATAAATAGATGTAGAGAACTAGAATTGTTTTAAGTTTGGATTTGACAATAAAGAATTGCGGTTAGTCTTCCACTGATCGTAATAAAATAAGTTTTTTAAATATTTTAATTTAACAATATTTAATTGGCGCCCGAGCAGGGACCGGGTATAAAAGTTCGAGTTCGGTCGTTCTAGGAAAAATAAGTCGCGAATATTGCGTGTGGAAATAAATCAATAAAAGGTCCTTAAGAAGTATCAAATGCTGAACCGCGTGTGATTAGTGAACTACGCTAAACAAAGGAACTTGTTAACAAGCACCCCTGAATCGCGAGTGACTAGTAGACTGAACTAAGCAAAGGGTTCTCAAGTAGTACCGCTGTGAACTAAATAAAAAAGGCCCTCAAGAAGTGCCACATATCCGTGTCCAAACCGCAAACAAGGCCCCTTAGTAGCCGGAAACGGGAAAAATGAGCTAAGAGAATTAGCAGCCACTCTTCGCGGGATGTGATCCAGACTTCAACTAGGTTTACGTCTTTTTCTTGTATTGTAAGTAAAATTAATTTGATTGTATGGTTTTATTCAGTGAAAAAAAAATTATAAATGGATTTTAAAGAAATGTAAAAATTTAAAGTATCTGAAAAGAAATTGAAAATGAAAAATAAGCATAATCTGCATAAACTACATAATTATAAGAAAGAAAACGAAAGTTAAAGCAAAACTATTATTATAGGAAAGTGAAAGAAATTTTAAATTAGTCAAATATTAATCAAATACTGTAGAATTTAAGCCAAAAAGTAGGGTATTAAATACTAAAGTTTAAACACACAATTTTATTTAAATTTAAATAATTCATACACACAAAATATGGCTAATCAAAATCCTCTTATCCGACCTGCTGTGCTAATCTCAGCTGATAACGATGATGGCCGTCCTCAACCACAACTCAATCCTGATCCCCAACCTCAATCGCATTCCGTAGTCGGTACCCCCGTATTGGTATCCTTAATATCCGGTATTGTCTCCCAAGTATTAAACATTGAAGGTCGTAGCATGATTAATGCTATTCTCAACCCCAGTACTGAACTTTCGTCCGGTCGTGACCAAACGATATACCCAGAATTCAGAGCAAACATCTCAGATATGGACAAAATTCCAGACGTGGTGAGATGCTTGCGGGATTTTTCAGGAAATCCGGGAGAATTCAGCCCTTGGAGAAAGAGCGTCGACCGGATTCTTCAAATATATGAACCGCTTAAAGCATCGCCTAGATACTACGGCATCCTTATTGTAATAAGAAATAAAATTGTGGGAAACGCCGATACTGCGTTACGAGTCTTACAGCACACCGTTAGACTGGAAGGCAATTTCAAGGTGCCTTACGCTACATTACGCAGACAAGAGGGACATTGGTACCTTAGAGTACTAGATGACCTCTCTCATTCAAGGAAATGCCTCAATACAACAGTTCTATCAATCAGTTTATACCCACCTATCGCTTATTTTAAACAAAATCTCGAGCATGGAAATTAGTTCTGAATCATTGTCTTTACTCACAGAAACATACAGAGATAGGGCTGTAGACACCTTTATCAGAGATCTCAGAGGGAACTTGCCAAGGCTCCTCGGCATTCGCGAACCAGCCGATTTACCTCAGGCCCTCAATCTCTGTCTCAAGTTAGAGAACCAGAACTTCCGCTCCCAATATGCCAACAATAACCAGAATTTCATGAAAAAGGTAAACCACCCCATGCCTCCTCAGCAACCACCTCGCAGGACTAACCCTAATCATCAGCCAAAAACACACAGGGAACCCTTCCATCCACAAATGGCATATTTACCCTCAGCGCCACATGGTCGGAATGTGCGACCCACGAAAAACAACCCCTACTACCAACCACCTCCATATGGCAATACTCACTATCAACCAGTATACACTCAACCAAATCAGGGACCACCGAGGCCCTCCGCGCCAAAGCGACAGCCAAGGCCGGAGCCTATGAAAAGTTCGACAGATAGGACATCTGCCGTTAATTATCAAAATAAACCTCCACCGTTCAAGTATGCAGGAAAGAGACAACCAGGTCCTTCAGTACCTTAGAAGAATACGCTGAAAGCCAATTCTGGGACGGATACGCTTAAAACCAATCCAGGGACGGATACGCTCAAAACCAAGAAGGAACAGTAAGTGACTAGAACAATGTCTAGAACATACCGATATACATTTTTTAGGTTAACCGTCCCTTCTCTGCCCTACTTCCAGGTCAGAATGAAGAGTGGAGAGATTCTTAATTTTTTAATAGATACTGGCTCTAGTAAAAATTACACACAACCCCAATTAGTGGAAAAACCACTCCCAAATAATCAACCCTTTTTTGCTAAGTCTGTAGCAGGCGATGTTAAGATTACTCAATATACATTATTAACCTTATTCGGTCAGGACGTAAAACTGAAATTCTTCCTCTTCCCAACATTTTCGGCAGTCATTCATACTAAGGACAGTTTCATGAGTATACTTAATGGCGTAAAAATAAAAGTTAAACAACAATTAAATTCTCCCTCAGTAAACTCACTAGGCGTGGAATTAGAACATACTCGTATATCAGACACACAAAAAGTTGCAATAGATTCGATTATCCAAAAATTCCCTTCTTTGTTTGCCGATCCGAGATGAAAAATTGACATATACAAAGAAAGTTGTTGGTGAAATACGCACCAGCACGGATTCCCCGGTTTACACAGGATACTGCCCCTATCCTGCGTCTCTTAAGGACGAAATGACAAAACAAATTAATAAACTTCTCGAGGGCGGTATAATCCATCCAGATCACCATCTAACTCCCCGGTATAGGTTGTTAGCAAAAACCCGATTCCGCCGGTAATAAACAATATCGGATGGTAATAGATTTTAGAAAACTCAATACAGTCACAATCGCGGATCGTTACCCGATCCCGGAGATCAATGAAGTACTGGCCCAATTAGGGGAGAATAGGTACTTTACGGTGCTCGACTTGAAAAGCGGCTTCCACCAGATACCTTTAAAGGAATCTGATATAGAGAAGACTGCATTCTCAATTAACAACGGGAAGTACGAGTTCAACAGGCTACCTTTCGGCCTGAAGAACGCACCGTCTATTTTTCAACTCGCACTTGACGCTATACTTAGAGAAAAGATTGGCATAATCTGTTGGGTTTATATTGATGACATTATTGTCTTTAGTAAAACTGAGGCCGATCATGTCAAGCATGTAGAAGAAGTATTTCAAACGCTTAATGAAGCAAACATGAAAGTGCAATTAGACAAGTGCCATTTTTTTAAAGAGCAAGTCGAGTTTCTTTGGTTTATTGTGTTATCCGAGGGAATAAAAACCAACCCTGCGAAAGTAGAAGCGATTGTCAACTTCCCAATTCCAAAAACCCCCAAGGATCTTCGATCATTTCTTGATCTCTCAGGGTATTATCGTCGCTTTGTGAAAGATTATGCAAAACTCGGTGAGCCCCTGACATCCCTTTTGAGAGGAGAGTAAGGACGGCTGTCCCAGACTGAGTCAAGAAAGAAACTAATGTCTCTGCCATCCGACGCGACTGAAGCTTTCGAAAAAATTAAGAACACCCTAACCTCTAAATACCTAATTCTCGCTATCCAAATTTTAAAAGGGATTTTGAACTTACAACTGATGCGTCCAATTTTGCCCTTGTTGCTGTGTTATCACAGGACCAAAAACCCATGACGTTCATCTCCAGAGCCTTAAGTAAGGCGGAGGAGAACTACGCAGCAAATGAGAAAGAAATGCTTACGATTATATGGGCATTAAGTTCTCTCAGGAATTATCTATATGGAACTGCACACGTAAAAATTTACACTTACCACTAGCCATTGACGTACGCTCTCAGTAATAAAAACAATAATTCCAAGATGAAACCCTGCAAAGTGATTCTCGAGGAATATAATTATGAGCTCAGGTACAAGCCTGGGAAAAGCAACGTTGTGGCTGATGCACTCTCTCGATCGACTCAAGTATCCGAAATCAACTTAATGACTCCGACCCAACACAGCGATGAAAGTTCGGCACAAGAACTAATCCTAGCTGTTGAGTCCCCCATAAACGTTTTCAAAAACCAGATAATGCTACTGACAGGAAACGTCAACAACTATGAATTCAAAATTCCTTTCCCCACATTCCACAGGCACATATTTACTCAAAAACAGTACACTAACGCAGATTAAACAGCCATTCAACAGATTTTCAAATCCCTGACTGGGCTTCTTCCGGCCCAACAAATTACCTATAATAAATGGACACATTTGAGAGGTATACAACTCGATCCGACATTGCACTCACCCGCAAAAATTAATATCCTACTAGGAAGTGAGGTATGTAGTGATATCGTCCTCGGAGAAGTCATTAGGAACATAGAAGGTGCTGGTCCCATCGCGCAAAATACAGAATTAGGATGGATTTTGCTAGGAAGAAGAGGCACGACACAAACTGTCAGCGATAAAGACACTATTAGGAACAGCAGGCTTTAACCTTCGCAAACATGTCAGCAACTCACCAAAGGTACTTCAACACGTTCCATTAGACGAGCAAGGCGTACAATTTTCAGTCCCGACTGATGAAATCAACGTCAAAACTCTCGGAGTGAGGTGGCTTTCTATCCCCGATGCATTTTGTTTTCATATGGGCCCAATAACTGACGATGAACCGACTAAGAGAGCTATTCTTTCCTCCATAGCAAGACTGTATGATCCCATGGGTTGGATTTCGCCCTGCATAATTAAGGCGAAGATAATGATGCAAAAGCTTTGGTGGAAAGAATTAGAGTGGGATGCACCTCTCCCACTAGACATTAAGCGGGAATGGTCTTTTTTTCGCGAACAATTGCCACACATCGAGAAAATTGTTATGCCTCGCTGGGTCAACATAACCAGGAATACCACAAAATTAGAAATTCATGGTTTCAGCGATGCCTCTGAAAGGGTGTATGCAGTGGAAATATATTTGCGGTCGTTAGGAGAAGACAACAAAACACATGTGCATTCGCTTTTGTCAAAGACCAAAGTTGCTCCACTGAAGTCGATAACACTGCCAATGCTAGAACTATGTGGAACGGTTCTGATGGCGACGTTGTTGGCGGAAGTAATCCAACCGTTAAAATTAGAAGTTGCAACCGTGTGGGCATGACCGACTCGGTAATAACGCTTTGCTGGAGAAGAGCGCTTCCATCGAAGTGGAAGTGGAACATTCATTGCGAACAGGATCTCACAGATACAGAGACTGACAATCTGTTCTATGTGGAAACATATCACCTAGGAACTAATTCCTTCAGACCTAGCATCAAGAGAAGTTCAAGCTTCAAATTTAATTAACAACACCCTTTGGTGGCGTGGCCCGAAGTTTCTAAGACAAATTGGGGTACTCCGTTTCCTGAACAACATACCATATTGGAGACTCAACAAGGGGCTATAGCAGTGTCAACTAATCATCACTTTGTAGAAGAAGGAGTGATCGATACCCTACTTCGCAAGCATTCAAACTTACAAAAAAGTTACAGTGGCATAGTGGCTTATTGCATACGATTTGCGTTAGTGTTCAAAAGTAGGAAATCCAATGATGATACGTGGAGGGTAACGTTCACAACACAAGATCTTGAGTCAGCGTTCATTCGTATCATTAAGGCAGCACAACACAGCATGTTTTCGGAGGAATCGACTGACAAATTAAAAAAGTTTCGGGGACTGGAAGCGCTTAATCCTTTCAAAGATGTCGAAGGACTTTTGCGAGTCGCTTGCAAAACAAGATCATCCTTTATCTAAACTTATAGTCAAGGACGCACATGAGAAGAAACTCCATGGAGGGAATCAGAAGGTTATGGCGTACATACGACAACGGTTCTTTATCTTCAATCTTAAAAACGCTGTTAAGCATCACATATATAAATGCTGTATATGCTACACATTCAGGGAAAAACCAATGGTGCAGCTGATGGGCAATCTCCCACCAGCAAGAACAAGAATATCCAGAACGTTTACACATGCAAGAGTTGATTACGCTGGGAATATTGACGTGAAATTATGGAGAGATCGCAATGCAGTGCAGTACAAGGTGTATTTTGCAATTTTTGTGTGCATTGCTACGAAGGCTGTCCACATAGAGTTAGTGACTGACATGACAAATCAGGCCTACATAGCAGCATTTCGGCGTTTTGTGGCAAGGAGAGGACTCTGCCGAGAAGTATACTGTGACTACGGAAGAAATTTTATAGGAGCGGATAGAAAACTGCGAAAATTATTCAAGGAGCGCAGTTGAACTGACGAGAGGTCGCAGACAATCTAGCAAGCGATGACACAACATGGAAATTTATTCCACCGGCTTCTTCACATTTTGGAGGTCTCTGGGAAGCTGAGGTGAAATCCGTAAAATTCCATCTAAAACGCTTAGCTGGTAACCAATTGATGACGTTTGAGGAGCTCGGTTGGCTTCTCGTAAAAGTAATACCTATAAGATCAATTAATAAATTAATTACGCAATTAGCAACATTCCACAACTCAATCTTTAAAGAAGAAATTCAATAGATTCCGATCAAAATTTAAATTATAACACAAAATCTCACTCATAATTCATAATCTCAATAGTCAAACATTTCACTCAAACCAATAGTCATTAATCTTCCAAACATACAGTTCACTTAATAAATAAATTCGCGATCGAACTTCATACATTCTACTCGAAGCAACTTCCATTCATCTTCAAAGATATAATCCATGCACTCACACACACACACACCCCTAAGAAGGCACACAAATCAAAGAAACCAATGCTTTGTTGGTCAAAATAATGAAATCAACTAACTAAACTTACGAGTAACTTACATGAAATTACATGTTGTTGCTGATTATCTGTCCACGCAGGAAACAAATAAAATATATAATATGTATTGTAATTGAAATAATAAATAACTCGCGACACATCCCTCATCCGATCAATCGAGTCAAGAATGAAACTTACCTGTATTACGACAGTAGGAGTAGGGGAAAGGGAAAATTAAGCACGGAAATCGGAAACAAGTGCAACAGGGACAACGATAGGGCAATAAGAATTGCGATGTTACTATTGTTTTTCTGGTCAACTCGTTTTGTTCATGTCTTGCATCTTGTATACTCATACCAATTACATAGTACTTTCTTTCTTTGCATGAGTTAAACCGGACTAATGTCAGAGTTCAGCCGTTTCTGCAACGATAAAGATGAAGTATGTTCACGAGGAGTAAAACGACTTGAAATGCTATAGTAAGCAAGCAGTAAAGCTGCAGCATTTGATTGAGAGCTCGTTCACAGTGGGGGAGAATGTTGGAGATGAAATATGTATAAATAAATAATAAAAGAGAATTGTATAACGTTTATAACATCAACCCAAAACGATCATTTTATTCAGTTTAAATATTGAAAATTCAGAGATTTTTTTCAGCTTAAAATATTTAGTTTTCCAACACTAAACAGGTGCTCTAGGCGCTGGGACCTGAGCGAGAGGCTTCGATTTTTGTACCGTATTTCCCTTACCTGGTAACGTAGGGAGTAACGGCTGGAGTTTGTATATGCGCGGATGGACGTTCTCCTTATGTTGTTGTGGTTTTTGTTGTTCTTGCTGCTTTTGCTGTGGTGTACTGTTTTGTCGTGATTGTTTCTTTTTTAGCTCTTGTGTCGGTTTTGCTATGTTTTGTTGTTGTACCGAACTTTTCCGTGTGTTTTGTTGCGGTATAGACTCGCTCATTTCTGACTGCTGCTGAGAGTTCTGGAGTTGCTACTCCTTTTTTCTGCCCGCAATTTGCTTGGCTTTAATAGGCAGCACCTTAAGTTGTAGCTCTTTGATGCTGTAATTTATTGCTAGCATTTCTTTCTCTTCGTCATCTAACTCCGAGGCCGTTAACGATGCGAAAGGGGGACTCCCATGTAGTGTCTCCCTCCACCGTCAGATACATATTGGAAGTCATCTTTCTCAATTTCTTGTCTATTTTGGTGTTCTTTTGCTGCCCTTGCCATTGTTGTTGGCGCCTCTTTACTCACTCTACCAGGAAGATTTTTAGTAGACGCTGAAAGGGAAAGGCGCTTCATAAGGTTAAGAGTTTGCTTCAACGTCCTCCTCCTCTTGGTCCTGACATCTGGATTCCCAGTTATCTGGTGGGCCGATATTACGGCCTGGTCGTCAGATGACATTATGTCATCTGCTGGTCTCGCTATTGGGATAGCGGACCGTTCACTGCTACTCATTATCCGGTTTTACTACACGATATATAAGTACTTAAATTAATCTTGATTGAAATAAATATAATCCAATTTATTTCGGGGATCGAACTTGCGTACCATGCTTTGGCGGTTGGCGCCACTACCACTAGGCTACCGAACTTGAACTTGACAATTTAGTTTTTAAAACACTTGTTATCAAATTTCTTTTCTAATTCACTCTTTGTGCTTTAGAAGCCGAAGCGCGTTCAATCTCCACGGAGTTCTATGAACGACTAAAGCCAGTCCACTACCACTTGAGCCACGACTATCTAAAATTCTTCAATATGCTCAATTTCAACAGCAGCGGACAAGACACCTTCAAGAATTAATTTTCATAAATGCCTCTTTCAACTGTAAACTTGCTTTCTATTTAAAATTAAAAACTATAAATTGTACTTGGAAGGACAGGTTGATTCACTCATTGTAATAAATCAAAAGGCGAGTCTCTGGACAAGAAAAATATCACATTATTTTTTATTCCAAAATGCATTAGGATACATAAATCCCGCAGTCGGGAGTCACATACGAGGGAGTATCATAAGAAGTTAGCAAGTAAATCCAATTTGCCAAGACCCACCTCCTCCTCCTAAAACACACAGAGCTCCAATTGGAGCTTTAAAACTAAAATTTTTCCTAATTTTAAGCCTCCCACCCATGCTCCAACTCCTTCTATTAGACCCCAATTCAAGCCCCGACGTCAACGTGTCTCTTTAGACTTAACCCCTACAACTTAAACTCCCAGCATTCAACCCCTAGCACACACGCCTTTCCCTAATAATTTCCCAAATTTCGATCTCAAAACCGGAGCTAAATATCCCAATTTCATTAGTTCCCATATCATAAATCCCTCATCTGAAAATGTGTCTAATGCCCCTTCAATTACTGCTGCTTCGCCCCCAACATCTTCGTCCAATAGCCCCATTTTTGACCCCCTTCTGCCTCACGCAGTTAAAATAACTAACTTGTGACACAACATAATGTCGTTATGCACTTTCCAGGCTTAGAGAAAAAAAGACATACGAGAATATACGTCTACTTCTATCGTATCTGCATGACAAATCCGACTCAGTTTGCTATGAGGGAAAAACGAAAACAAGTTTCATGGTCTCCATACAGCAGGAAGGTCTCTCTAAATCTGAGGAACTTATATATCAACTGCCACGAGATTTTCAATATGTCTCCCCAAAAAGTCTCAGACGACCTTGCTGCTTTCGGTAACTATGTGCACTCAAAAAGCATCTCACACCTTCAACGGTGTTCCAACCATCCACTCCTACAAAAAAAAAAAACCGTGCTGTCTTGCGCCAGTCTCACGCTCTCCCATTTGAGGTCTACGCTCTGACCGAAACTAATTTAAATCCCGATATAAAGAATCAGGAATTATTGCCCCCTATTTTCAACGTTTTTCGAGACGACGATCTTACCCGTCCAAAAGATGATTCTCCGTGTCGAGGTGTCCTACTGGCCGTCCACAATGACCTAACCTCTTCTCCCTGTTTCTACTTCTTCTAAGCTTGACTACGTTTCAATAAAGATAACACTCCCTTGTAGGTCCCTGTACGCTATGTGTTTTTACATCCTACCGGCGCAACCTATCGAATTCTACCAACTCGCTATTGCAATTGATCAAATAATTAATTTATCTGATCCTCTCGATGATTATCTGATCCCGAATACGATGCGGCGATTTCAATCTACCTCAACTGCACTGGACTCAATCAGAGGATGAATCTTTTTTTATCGAAAACCCTAAATCGAGTAAAGAATGCCTCTTCTTGGATAAACTTAAAGACTATAGCCTATGCCAAGTTAGTGGGGTCTCCAACTGTATGGGTAGGCAATTAGGCCTCATTTTCACCACTGACCCCATAAACTCCTCTGTCTCGCTCTGTCCCCTTTCACTATCGACCATTGATAACTTTCACCCGCCACATCTGCGGCTGCCTCTTCTTTCGACTTTCATAAAGCAAATTTCCGCAAAATTAATGAAGATCTTAGTAAGTGTTCTTTTAATTTCGTCAATATGTCCCTCAGTAATGCTCTCTCTATCTTCTACAGAGAATTATTCAATTCTATTTCTCTCCACATCCCCTTTTCGCGCAAAAAAAAACCCTTCTACGAGCCCCCCCATGGTATAATTGTAAACTTCGCTCTTTACGTAACAAGAGAAACAAATTATTTGCAGTTTTTCTTCGATCCAATTCCTTTGCGGACTATTCCAACTACCACGGGTTATACCTTCAATTCGCCCAGTTTTATAACATTCTCTACCAGCTATACCTCGATAGTGCGCAATCAAGGCTTATAAACGATCCTAAGTCTTTTTACCAATTCGTTAACTACAAAAAAAATCCGACGGTTTTCTGCCATCCTTCGCATACGAAAATATATCACCAACTGATCCGCATACCATAGCCAACTTTTTTGCTACTTTTTAAAGCAATCTTTTGCCGATAATTCCTTCGTACCGGATCCCTCTTATTACAAATACCTGCTTAACTTCCACATTGGCCCCTCTATTTCTTTCTTTTGATCATACACTGATAGAAAAGAAATTACAACAACTTAAAGATGAATACTTACCCGGCCTAGATGGCCTTCCATCCGTATTTCTTAAGAAGTGTTCTTCAACACTTTCCCACCCCCTTTCTAATCTCTTCCAGTTATCGCTCTCTCAAGGTGAATTTCCACAGATATGGAAGTCTTCTTTCATAACACCGATACACAAAAAGGGAATAAAGAGCGAAGTCACTAATTACCGTCCCATAGCTAAACTTTCACATATACCCAAAGTTCTGGAAAGCATTTTGTACGAAGCCTTAAGCTTCCAGTGCAAATCTCTGATTTACTCTAATCAAGACGGCTTTCTCAAAGGTAGACCAACTACCACTAACCCCGTAGAATTCGTGTCCTCTGTTCTCTCAGCCTTAGAAAGTGGTAAAGAAGTTGACGTTATAACAACTGATTACAGTAAGGCTTTTGACAAGATACAAACTAATCCTGTTCAAATTGTCCGTCCTGGGCTTTGAACTCATTTTCCTAAAATGGACATCTTCTTACCTCGATAATCGCTTTTATAGTGTTCGATTCAGGTCTGCCCTATCGGCCCCTTTCTTGGCCACTTCAGGTGTTCCTCTAGGTAGTCACCTGGATCCACTGTTCTTCATCCAAACTATTAACGACCTTCAAAGAGTCATTCAACACTCATCACTTTCCTTCTATACTGACGATACCAAATTGTTTAAACCCATTTCTTCACAACATGGCTTTAGCCTCCTTCAAATAGATCTTAATAATTTTTCCACCTGGTGCATCAAGAACTGCTTAAAACTCAATGTCTCCAAATGTCAATCGATTACCTTCTCAAGTAAGTGCAAGAAAGTCTCCTTAACGAATTTATCATCTCCAAGGCCAACCTATATCCCTTGTTGAGTCTATCCGCGACCTTGCCATATTATGCGACAGGCAGCTTAATTTCCGCTCTCATATTGATGAGGTAATTTCTAAAGCAAACTCATCACTCGGCTTCTTTAAAAGATAGTCGAAAGAATTGTGCAACCCGTACGTGACCAGATCACTATACATCACTTACGTTCGCCCCCTTCTCGAGTACGCTAACCAAGCGTGGTGTCCCTTTCAACGTTATCTCCCTATCGAGATAGTCTCAAGCTCATTAATCTAAATACCCTTAAGGAACTCTTTTTTTTCTTTTACACTAACCCTTCTAATCTACGTTGCCACCGTCTCCTTTACCTACCAATCCATCGCATGACATATGGCTCTAACGAACCAATCTCCCGTATGCTGCGTAAGGTAACCTCCAACCTTTCCGTTTTCGATTTTAATCGCAGCACTCTCTCCCTCACACCAGACCTCCTTCACTATCCCTAGCTTTAAGCCCTAGTGATAAGTCCAAGTTTTCTTTTAGTTTTTAAGCTTGTATTAAGCCAAATAAAATAAATAAATAAATAAAACGCAGTAAAACAAAGTAATGATATGTAATATTAAACAAAAAGTCGGACCGAAAAAAAAAACAGAAATAAAATTGAAAAACAAAAGAAAAATTAAAATAAAGTTTCTCTTATACTCGTAAATAACGAAATAACATAACTTTTATAATTTAAAACATAAATAGTAAAAGAAAAATACATAATGACGGATAATCGTTACAATAATTCATAAAATTAATAAAAAATATATACTAAAAAGTAATCACTTTTCTGCTTAGGTCTGTAATATAGACCAGCTGTTTTGGGACTTAGTGAAACACAGGTAGATCTCCGCCCATACCTCTCAGATCACTCTGATCTGAAGCTACCTGGCTACGAACTAGTGCCATTATTCTTTTCTCACCGCCGTCTCGCTATTTACGTGCGTTGTGATGTAGGTTACCAAGCTCCACCACAATGTAGTCTCTATTCCAATCCGGAATTCAATTTAATGTGGTTAAAATTTCATCTCCGTAAGCAAATTATCCACTACTGCTTTATTTACAGAAGCCTCAAACTAGGCAGAAATTCGACTTTTAACGAGTTTGATGCGCTGTCTGATTCCATTCAAAGAATTGTATTCCTGTATACTCATACTGAAATCGTTACTATGGGAGATTTCAATATAAAGAACTCTGGGTGGCTTCGACATTCTGGAATACCCGAAGAACGGTGTGTTGAGATGTTCGCTGCAGAAAACAACTTAACGTAACTTGTAAATGAGCCCACGCGAATACTAGACTTTGATAGTCATATCGCCAACACCCTTTACTTGTTTTCAACTTCTCACCCTGATAAGCACACCATTGATGTGCTCTCCCCTCTAGGATCGTCGGACCATTGTGTCATATCAGCTAATTTCTCGTACACCGACATCGGGTAATATGATCTTATATCCGTATAATAGTATGTCATCTTCTAAAACAATATCATTACGAATCCTAAAATATGGTAATAAGTACTATTGTACGAGTATATTTGATTCATCATTGGGCCATCCATTTTTACAGCAATCGTACTTAAATTGTTATCCACCTGTGTAGGATTCTTAATTTTGATTTCCTTTTCTTTGCTGACATTTATTGAGTGAACAATTTCATTAAAATTTCAATCTTTATTTTATGGAGTATCTTTATCATATGACCTTGACAAATAATCGACGATGTGAAGAAATTTTCCTGGTACGAATTTGTGATTTAGGCGGTATCTTAGCAATTACAGCGTGTGCTGAACATTTTTGATAACTCTTTTTAAAATATAGAAATGAGTGGCTTATGGTCTGTATGCATCAGGACCTTCCTACCATATATGTATATAACAATGGAATTTATTTACAGCGGAAATTATACGAATAGCAAGAACTTTTTCACAATATGAGAATAATTCTTTTCAGCTTCATTCAAACTACGCGAAGCGAAACAAGTGGGTCAATTCCCTTGTAATGAACAAGCTCATCTGTCTCTATCGTTACCTTTTTACTTTCATTGACTAATTGCAAAATAATTCAATTCGATTTTTGACCCTTTGAAATTCTATTTCATACACCGATAGATATTGGACTTCCACATTAATAATTCCTTCATATATTTACATTCATCTTATAAATTCGGAATAAAATTATGGATATAATTTATCATACCTAACACTGATTGCAAACTTTTTCTGCCTTTTAAGGTTCTAATTTAACGAACTCTGTCAGGAGTGAAACCCATCCTTTGAGAATATGTGGCCAATATATTTCGCACTCAGGACCTTATATTGAAATTTTTCAAGGTTGAATTTTATATTTAAATGCTCTATCTAAAACATATTTTAAATTTCTATCATGTTCATCAGAATTTCTTCCAAACAGCAAAAAATCGTCAATATCAATAAAAGTGCCCGGAATGTTTACAAAAGCATCAGTGGTATACCTTTGAAACGCTTCATTTCATTTACATTTATTCCAAATGGCAAGCGATTGATAACACGCAAATGGAGTGCTAAAAGTGCATAAATAACTGGGTTCAGTATTCAATTTAATTTGCCAGAAACCTTGTTTCATATCTAGGGCCGAAAAATAGTCCAAATTTGAGAGTTTAAAGTCTAGTTCTTCTATTGTAATTTAGGTATAAGATAGTGTTCATGAACAAGTGACTTATTCAAATCCTTTGAATCTAAGCACAACCTTAGACCCTCATTGAGTTTCTCCACAATAACAAGATTACCAGCCCAGTTCTGGGGATGCTGAACTGCCTCAATTATATTGATCTTTTCTAAATCGTTTAGGTGTTTTTTCAACTCGCTTTCTATTGCTATTGCAACTCGATGAGCTGGTTTAACAGTAGAAGTAATATTAGGAAATATTTTTAGCTGAAATTCTTTTGGAAAACAACCTAGGCCTTGAAAAAGATTTTGATACTCCTTTAGAAAATGAGTCTTCTGCATTTCGTGTAAAAAATCTATTTTTCTCATCAACCCAAAGTCACGGCATGCTTGAAGGCCAAAAATAGGTTGTTCTTACAACAAGAAAATCCTAAGCTAGTGCAAGATTATTGTAAAATGTTTCTGTGGGTTCAAATGATAAAACTTATTCTTTTCAATACAAACCGATTTATTTAATACAGTTACAATTCATAATTTAATCGTTTATCTCAATACAATCCAATTTATCAACCGCTTATACTTTTCTTATCTTTTACTTAAACCACTTAATCACTCTTAATTAACACTTCAAATTCAACTGATGAACTAACTTGCACACCTCAGGGATGCTGGTGTGTATACTCGATTGACATATTTCGAGAACAATCCTCGCCATCCAGCGTCCCATACAATTTTTAATTTCAACAGTGGTTGAGCTTTTGCTATTCAAGTAAGGAGATCTTCTGCTATTGAAATGTAGATGGCGCTGTTCACGTTTAAGAAACAACTTTGTCATTCGTCGCTCCGTTGAAATGACACATTCTGTCAAAATGGACCACCTTCAATTTTCCCCGATCCCCACGCTGGATCCAGTAGACAACGTCATTAATGCGGGTTATTACCATCCTGTTGCAATTTTGGTGATTTTCCTTTCTTACGCAGAGGATTATACAAGCAGACCAGATCTCATTCTTTGAAGCATTCATGTAGTCTTCATGCAGCTGCTCGCCAGCTTCATCTTTGCTCTGGTGTTTTCATGCAATTTACGAATCCTGCTGCGCAAGTCATCCACGTAGTCGTTCACCTCTTTGGGCTCCGTAGGTGGGGATCTGAATTTTGCTTCGCTCCAGAAAGCATATCTAAAGTTTTATCGATTCTCGGAAGTAGGTAGCTGTAATTTTTAGTGACATCGTTGAAATGTCGGTAGTCTACACAAAACTTCGTGCTGCCATCTTTCTTCTTCACGAGGACCACTGGAGATGCCTACGGACTTTGCGATTCTTCAATCAGTCCCTCAACTTTCATCTTCGACACCATTTGGGCAACTTCTGTTTGCTTTGCCAATGGAAGACGCCTTGCAAGTTGACGGATTGGTTGAGTGTCTCCGGTGTCAATGTGGTGTTGAACAATATGCGTACGCTCATATTCTTCGTTTTGTCGTCCAGATTACAGAGGCTGAGAATTTTGTTCTTGATTTTTATGCTCTGAACTTTGCGACCGGTGTTCCGCCATTTGTTTCCGTTGTAGTTGGTATAGCCTCAACAGGTACACATTTTCCCACTATCTCCCCCTTTTTTACCTTTACACTGAATGTCTTTGGATTCAGAATCCTTACAAGTAGCGTGTTGTTCTTTGGTTAAACTGAAGTCTTTTCCACCATGAGGTCCCTCCTATCTTCTGGCTTCATCAAATACAATCGGTGGCTACCAGGACCAAATTCCACTTTTGCCCACACAATTGCTTCCGTAGAAAACTCTAGACTCTGATTTCTGCAGATGACGACATTTAATACTAAAGTTTTGGCGTTTCCGTATATCATTGGTATCTCCATGTTTCACTATTTCAGGGTTTATGCTCCAAGTCGACTACTAGTCCATGTTTTCTCATGAAGTCTGTACCAATGATGCACTCGTCACATACGCCGGCCACCAGAAACACGTGAGAGATAACATTTTGTCATTACAGCTGACTACTTCCATCAGAAGACATTTATTGCATCGTTTTGCCAGCGAGACTTTGATGGTAATCCTGGGGCCAGTTCATGGTATCGACGATCGATGGCTTCGTGAAGGTTTGCCGACTTCTTGATAGCTGTTTCTGCTGGTTTGTTCCTATATTTGCTTGTTTCCGCAATGCAGGCCAATTGTTCAACGCACCGGCTCTTTACACTGGCTCTGAAAATGTCCTATTTTATTACAGTTCCAGCAGCGCATTCTAATTGGCTGCTTCCATCGCCAGAGGGAAGTGCTTCAGCAAGGTTTTTTTTCCCTGTCATCCTTACTGCGGTACTGTAGCTTCGAATCTGCAATTCCCTGATGAATGCGTCCTTTGCCATATTGTTGATAATTTCCTGGCCAGCGGTGGAGTATGACAAATGTGTCAGTCTACTCACGGCTGCTTGGAGGTGCTGCAGTGTTTCTCCTCGCTGCTGCATTCGGCTTTGCAATTGGACCTTGTAAACCTCCTGCATGTGGCTATCCTCAAACCGTTTCTCGATAGCCTGTACTAAAGCAACATAATCTTTATTCTTTCCGATGTCTATTGTTTGCAACAATTCTGCCGCAGGACCGCACATGGCCATTGTTAGGGCAACGTAGTTTTCCTCATTGTCCTAGTCGTTTGCACAGGCAGCCATTTGAAACTGCTTCTTGTAAGTAGACCGTGAGGTCTGGCCGTCAAATGAGGGAGGCTTCGACTCTTTTCTCCTTGTTCCGCTTTCAGAACATTCTCGGAGTTTCTGTTTTCACACCGTGTCGAGCTCTTTTGTCAGTTGCTCAATTTTGCTTGCTATTTGTTCAAATTTTTCGTCAACATTCTTCTCTATTCTATCAAATTTGTCATCAACATTCTTCTCTATTATTTCAAATTTGTCATCGATTTCATATTTTGTTCTTCCAGTTTTTGTGCTAGACTATTCTTTTGTTCGTCGAGTTTTTGTTTAATGTTGTTCTTCCCTTTGTCTAGATTCTTCTTTAGTTCGTCCAGCTTTTGTTCGAGGCTGTTCTTCTGTTCGTCTAAATTTTTCTTCTGTTTGTCCATTTTTTGTCCGAGACTGTTCTTCTGTTCGTCCATTTCTTGTTCGAGGCTATTCTTTTAACAAGAGGAGTTGCATCACCGCAGCCATGTCATTATTCGCACTTATCTATTCATCCTCGTCAACCTCAAAGGAGTATGTATCAGGATCATGTCCCTCGTTCAAGGCCTACTGAAGTCGGAGCACCAAATCACTTTTAAATTTCCCCGCAACAAGTTTGGCTTTCTTTTCCCTTGCAAGTCTCTTCGGTCCCTCTTTTCGTTGTGTGGGAACACCGAGCTCTGGCTGAGGAGGAGGGCAGCCATGGTCTCAACAACCCCAGACCTCGGAAAACGACCCACCTAGGTGCACGGGCTGTTTTTCCTGCAGAGGAGAACGAGGAGGTTCGGTCTTTGAAGTCCTAAGGACAGCAGGAAGACTCACGACAAACCAGGAACCCATGGGTGCGACAGGAGGTCCACCAGCAACACCGTTGTCGGAGCCCATAGATAGACGGGAGACTCGCAACGGGCAGCATCAGACAGGACGTCTGAAAGCCATGGACGGGGGGGGGGAGGGGGGTCCTTTCAATCCAGACACCTCAACACATTGATGACGGGTGGGGGAAGACGACGCCTGGAATATACACCCCAAAAAAAAGTCAAGAAACAGGGGGCTTAAATAACATCCCATCCTGCTACCGATGTGGGTGCGGACACCGGCATGACATCCCACAACTGATGTAGATACAGCTAGCCAGAGCTAGCACCGAGCCAATTGATTGATGGCTCGTGAAGAGACGACGATGACTTTGATAGCAACACCCCAACAAGGGAGCAACAAATGAGCAACAGCGGTGTGCAGGCGGACGGCCAACAAAATCGAGCACACCCCAACGACGCACGTTTCGGAAAGAACTACCGGAACTTAAATTGATTCATATCCCTCGTTGGATCCACACAGACGACCACCATAAGGATCTAGAATTACACGGCTTCAGTGACGCGTCCCAAAAGGCATACGGAGCAGCGATCTATCTTCGAGTTCTCGATGCACACGACAAGATCGATACACACTTGCTTCTATCTAAGACCAGAGTTGCTCCAGTTAAAACACAAACCCTTCCAAGGCTTGAACTCTGCGGAGCGGTAATTCTTTCCAGACTACTGGAGTACACTTCAAGGGTTTTAGGATTACGATACGTAAAGCAGTATGCATGGACTGACTCAACAATTGTTTTATCTTGGATCGCAGCACCTCCAACCAAGTGGGTCACGTTTGTCAACAATCGAGTGGCGGAGATACAGCGACTAGTCCAACCAGATAGTTGGAGACATATTCCAACCGATGACAATCCTGCAGATCTAGCATCGAGATGTATAATGCCTTCAGCTTTGCAGTCGAACAGCCTCTGGTGGAATGGTCCAGCTTTTCTCAACGAATCTTGGAAGTTCCAGTGTCCTCCTCAGCCAACGAGCCTATGTACAGAAGAGGAAAAACGTTCACTTAAAGCCCACACAATCATTCCAATAAAAAATTATATGATAGATCTCATATTTAAATATGCTAGCTTGAGCAAAATATTGAGAATTATAGCATATTGTCGGGGATTCATACGAAATGCAAAAAACTTACCAGGCGCTAGAAATGTTGACATCCTTTCTCCAGCTGAAATCCAGGCAACAATTCTTGTAGTATTTGCACTTGTGCAAGTAGACATGTTTGAGTCAGGCACGACAAACGTTGCGAGCTCACTCTGGCCTTTCAAGGACTCCGATGGTATTTTACGAGTAGGGGGTAGGTTGCAGCACTCCGAGCTCTCATTTAATCAAAAGCATCCAATTATACTCAAGGGTAACCATCATTTTACGAAGCTATTGATAGCCGACGCTCATCTGAGAACGCTACATGGAGGACTACAACAAACTACATCATATCTTCGCAATAAATGTTGGATTTAAAATTCAAAAACTGCGTGAAGGGTGTCATCCATAAGTGCAATATATGTGACAGGTTTCGAGCAAAACCATCGCAACAACTCATGGGTAACCTGAAAGCTCCAAGGGTTCTTATATCTCAACCCTTCACACATTCTGGGGTAGACTATGCAGGACCGATAGATGTCAAAGCCTGGAAGGGTCGAGGCTCCAAAACGTTCAAGGCATATTTTGCTATTTTTATATGTTTAGCCACAAAAGCCATACATATTGAACTAGTCAGCGACTTAGCATCACAAGCCTTTATCGCAGCCCTACGACGTTTCACGTCCAGAAGAGGACTTTGTTCGCACATATTCAGCGACAACGGGACCAACTTTATAGGAGCCAACAAAGAGTTGAAGAAGGCGTTCGATTGGAAGATTGTATACCATTTCCAAGGAAAGTATACAGTGGCATTTTATTCCTCCTGCTTCCCCTCACTTCAGCGGACTTTGGGAAGCGGGTGTGAAATCAATAAAATACCACCTCAAAAGAATAACCGGCGCTGAGACATATACGTTCGAGGAACTCAACGCGCTTCTGCATCAAATAGAAGCCTGCTTAAATTCGAGGCCTCTATGTCAAATGACGGATGACCCTAATGATTTCAATGCATTCACTCCCGGACACTTCCTTATCGGACGAGCTCTAAATACCATCCCTCAACCGGATTTAATAAACATAAAGATTGGACGCCTACATCGTTGACAGCGGATACAAAAATTACATCAACTATTTTGGAAGAAGTGGCTGTCGGAGTACCTGTCACGATTGCAACAGCGTCCAAAGTGGTTAAAGATCGAAAATCAACCCAAGATCGGAGACTTAGTTTTGCTAAAAGATGATTTACCACCAGCAAAATGGAGTTTAGCGCGAGTAACAAACGCTCATCCAGGGACAGACAATTTAACCCGAGTCGTCACCTTGAAAACATCAAACGGAGAAGTCAAGCGCCCGATCACTAAAATATGTCTACTTCCATCCAACGACACATATAGCTAGGTAATTGCTTAACAAGGAGTAAAATCACCACGGATCATACATCTCCATACGATGTAAAAAACAAAACACACAAACAAAAAAAAAAAAAAACCAACATACATAAAACCACGCCTCCGACGGCAAACAGTTCTTAAAAGAAAACACTGAAATAAATTTTTTTTTGCATCGTTTTATTAATAAACTACTACCTATAACAACACAGTTAAAACTCTAATCAGCCGTACACAAATAAAAAAAAATAATAATAATAAAAATACAAAAAATAAATCAAGAAATATTCGATTGCAAGTTTAGAAACCTAAACGGAACACAAAAGCGCATATCTTGGAAATTGCAGGCATTTACTCTCATGATAAGGTTTCTCCCAGCTCTTCCACTGTATCATGACCCATATTTGCAATGATATTGCATGCCGCAATTTGAAACATCAATGGCGTAAAAGATGTAAACAAATAGAGTATCACTTTCAGTTCAGCTATGCAAGTATGCACACATGGGTAGCCATTGCAGTCACACACACTATGTTAAACGATTTCGCTGCGAATCGAAACACACCAATACAGCGAAACGGAGCGTCGTTTTATTTTAATATATTATGCACTTATTTTTCTCACTATTAACAAAAAAAAAAAAAAAAAATAGGAATATTTTCACTAACGCCCTTTGTTTAAGTCTTTTCTCCAGGTAAAGAATGCAGCACTTCTGAAATTGGAGTACAAGGACGACACTAGACTTCACGAAAATCTGGACGAGTTCCAAAATCCCTATACGAAATACGAACGAACAAAAGAGATGCAAACAGGGGCGAACAGATTTCTTTCCGAATCATACTACACACTACACTTAGAACTACAAATTCGATTGACCCAAAAGAAAGAAATAACATAATAAAATAATATAAAATAAATACAATTGAAATTACGTTCTCAATGTAACTTACACAACCACACTTAATGAAATTTTTGATTTTTTTTTTCTTTCTTTCTTTTCGAACTTTAAAATATTATTACATTGGGAAAATAACAACAATACACTACACATTATGCGGGTCGGCAAACAAAACAGCTATTGCTGCAACATCAAGAATGAAAAAAGAAAATGGCCGGGGGTGATCGACAAGGAAAGCACCACAACAACGAGGCAGAAATCTTTGCGGACTTTTAGGGTCGATGCACATTGAGAACTTTGTTCACGGCCGGGGAGGATGTTCAAGAAACATATCATATATCGCTAAATTAATTAATTATAAAAATAACAAGCAATATTGATAATGTAAATGATTAGTAATGCACTGCATTATCAATCATACTGCAATTTAGAAAAAATCCCCTTATAAAAGCGGTTAATAGCCACACATTATTGCATACCTTTTGGTGATAACATTATTATTAAAAGTAAAGTCAACCGAGATAGACGTGTTTTTTTTTTTCTTTATCCGAATCCTAGCTCCAGTTCCAATTATTAATTTTCCGTTTGAATTGAAGCAGTCGGTGAACCCGCATTACTAGAACAGTCCCCAGACATTAACGTTCAACCTCTAAGAGACTTCCTTTTTTTCTTCGGTGTTCCAAAATCTGTTTATTTTTCAAGGGATCGATAGAAATGTATTTGTAAAGTCCGGGATTTTACGCCGGGGTACTATGCCCATGTGGCGTTTTTCAATAGCACGCAGTGTACGGAGTTCCCATGTGGTCCCCAACTAGGTATTTACCGCGCCCACACTGCTTGATGTCGGTGATCTAGTGGGAACCGTGTTCCAAAATCTTTAGTCTTAGATAACGAACCCGCTATAAATTCCCCCTCCATAATTTTTATGATGAAAGATGAACATAATATTGACATATACAAAGTACCCCCGTACCGCAGTGAAGTTAATGGTCAAGTAGAGCGTTTTCACTCTACATTAGCAGAAATCATGAGGTGCATTAAAGAAAAGGGTACCGAAAGAAACTTTGAAGAACTGTTGGAAAGATCCGTAAACGAATACAACGAATACAGTATCCACTCATCGACCGGAAAAAGACCAGTTGATATTTTCTTCGGGCGAACAGTAGAATTTAGTCCCAATGATTACGAGAAAACCAGGCAATCAAATATAGAGAAACTCAAAAAGCAACAGAAAAGCGACTTGGACTATCATAATAAACGAAAGCACGAAATAAAACAATATATCCGAGGACAAGTCATATACGTCAAAATGAACAAAAGACTAGGTAGCAAACTTTCCAATAGATTCAAGGAGGAAATAATTAAAGAAAATAGAAATACCACCGTCTTAACGGAAAGTGGTAGAATTGTTTACAAATCCCATATACGAAACTGACTTTAGATTTTTTTACTGGACTTTACTACAACGGACAAACGCGGAGACCCAACTTCTTGACTATACAAATTCGCAACTCATAACCCTAGAAACAGGATTAGTGAAAATTCAAACTGGATCATTTAAATTAATCCATACAATAGAGGATTTTCAAACAATAACAACAAAAATTGACCCTAAACATCTTCTATATCCTTTCCTAAGATAAGAAATAAACCTAATTAATGATCACATACTCGTAGATCGGCTTTTTCCAACGAAAAATACAAAGTCTAAAAGATCCCTGAATTTCATTGGCAGTGCGTGGAAGTGGATTGCCGGAAGCCCCGACCACGCTGATTTCGAAATAATCAAAAGCAAAGTTAACAATGTCCTATTAAGTAACTATCAAGTAATATTGAATAAACTCACACTGAATATGATAGAGGAACTAAGAAATATAACGAATACAATTATAAAATTAAACGAAGGAAATGTTAAGACCGAGCTTATACTAGAATGAAAAGCCCTAGTAACTATTATAAAAGATGAAATAATAAATATTGAATATGTCATTAATTGGCAAAAACAAACGTTGTTAACGGTTATATTATCGAACAAAGAAATGCATATTATTAATAAACACTTAAAAGAAGAAAATGCACTATTTACAAACTTAGATGAAGCAATTGAACTGCAGATATTAAGTTAACCTCGAATGGCTCAAATATAATTTATATTGTTAATTTCCCTATAACTAGTAACGAGATCTGTAAAACATTATTATTAAAATCAGTTAAAATAAATCTAAATTTAATTAATAAACTTAATTTCGAAAATATAATATATATATTGCAAAGACTTTATTTTAGGTATAAGAAGTAAATGTAAATGTTTAAATGAAATACTTATTTTGTAACAAGGAAAATGTAATAGACATAAGGAACGACACATGTACGATGCACCTTCTTAAGAGCAAACCAGCCAATTATATGAAAATCAACAATGAACACGTTCCACAGGTAAAGGAGATACTACCCGACACCTTATTCCTAAACAACTTTAGTGACCATGTACAAGTTGATGACAGAACATTCGATCTAAATGGAACCTTCCTCATTCGGCATCAACAGCGAAGATACACAATCAAATCTACACCTGGAAAGAAATATCCGGAACAAAACCACTGTCAGCAGTGGTCCAGATGACTTCATTCACCTACTCCACACACAAACATCTCTTATTGGAAACGATCAATGAAATGAATGCTAAAAATACCGAAATTATAAAAAATTGAAGAATAAAAGTACCCGGGGGCTAATTGCGAATATTACTACATCATCATTGCTAATACTCTTACTGCTGTATTTCACGATCAGACGATGTAAATTAAGGCAAGTTAAGCCTAAACCTAAGCCTTCAAATTCTACACCACAAGATGATAAAGAAGACGTAGAAGAAAGTGTTGCAGAGGCAAAGTTATCGCATAACATCCAAAGGGAAAAACCATCACTAAAAATACTTCGTATAAATCAAATCCTGCTTTTTTAATACGCAAACGAGGGCGTTATCATTTAAGTGCGGAGGAGTTAACATAATACTTTATGCCACAAGTTTGTTTCCCATAATCATCACTAAATGATTTGGCACGAGCACATGACATGACCACATTCCATCACGTTGATGTATTGCCATACAGTAACATGATACAGTTGTACATCAAGCAGCCGCATGCAGCAACCTGAGATACCTGTGGAAGCACGAAGCAGTCGAAGGTAGCTGTCAGAACGTCTGGGAATAAGAAGCTCTGTGTCAACAAATTAATAGTATATAAGATGTAGTTTTTAAGCAAATTCATGTAAGTACTCGTATCTTCATAGGCAGAATCGCAACCGGTTTGTATTTTAAATAAATAAATTATTTTTTTTTAAACTTTAAGATTAAAGTTTTTTAATTTATACATTATTTTATTTTGACATACATATATGCATACATTTATATATTTAAATTTAATTTTTGTTTTTGAGTTTTCTTGTGGGGTGTTTTGTTTTATAAAATCAGTGTGGCCATTAATTTTTTTTTCGATAGATTTTGATTCGAGACATCGGGGTGACCATTTGTTTTTGCGTTTTTTTTTTTGCTGCGCGTTTTAACTTTTTGCTGTTTTTTTTTAAAGGTTTCATCGGTGGGTTCGCTTTTTTTGACTCCCGAGCAAACCGAAGAGAAGTGTAACCTCAAACATCGGTTGATTGTACTAGCCGGGGAGTTAGCCTGTGGTATAGAGGATTCGGACGACGAGGGCGAGGTAGAGCCATCGTGCTCCAGGCTTGTCAAGGACCGACGACCACAGCCAAGGACGGGTGAGCACAACGAAAAACAGCAGCAGCAAATCAGGCAAAAAAAGGTTTTCCCTCCAGTAGCATCAAGCAGTGGACAGAACACCAGTCCGCGCTGTGAGACCACCGGTGACTACTGCTGTTGCGGAAGAGACCGGTTTTTACGCCAGCACAGGTGACCATAGCGAGCGCTTGCTGCTGTGGAAGAGCTCAGTTAAGTGAGCGGGGTGACTGAAGCTCACTTGTTTAGGGCAGCAGTCGAACTTTTCTCGGGGAAGACACTCACTTGGTATAGGGCGATTAGGTTGTCGGTCTCTTCTTGGCAATAGTTGGTGGCGGAACTGAAACTTCAGTTTCTTTCCGCCAACTATAATGACCTCCTACCTGAGGAAATCAGGCATCGTACCCAGAGAAGCAATATATACTCCATAGGAGTATACGTCGCGATGGTACAAAACATGTTTGGCAGGCTTTCGGAACCGCTAACGGAGTGGCGGAAGTTTGCCATCGTTCAGAGGAACCTGACCCCCTTTTACCTGCAACAACTTGGGCTAGCGGACCCCAAAACTGTTGCAGACCTAGTTAAATTGGGTCGCATGTTGGAGACGGTGCGGGCTAACGTGGAAACGTTTGCTCCGCCACTCAATCCGAGGTCGCGTCGGTTGTTGGAGCTAGATTTGGCATTCGTCAACTGGGAGGAACCCAGAGTTTCGGTTGTCCGATAGGACAACCCACCGCGTGCACCCATCCCGTGCTTCAATTGTAATGGCGAGGGCCACTTTTCAAGCGCGTATTCAACTTGTAGACGCTGCTACGGGTGTGGAGCGAGAGGAGTGACACGGTGCCAATGTCGGAGTTGGCTGGGATCTCAGAAGCAGATCAAGACCCTATAATTAGGAAAATGATTGCGGCAGTAGAATCTGACGCGTTAGCCTACCTCTTGTGGAGAGTAGAGGGGGGCAAACTGTTCAAGTTTATGTAGAATAGGCAGGTAGTAGTTTATGAAGTGTAAGGAGTCAGTTGGCCACGGAGGCATTCATGATGCAGGAGTAATTGGCAGTGCCACGCTCGCTGTTGCTCGGCTCTAGGTCGTCGGGTTGGATTGGTTCTTGCCACTACCCCGTGCATCGCAACTCAACTTACCTTTTTGGTTCGTGCCGAAATATGAAAAAAAGGACCAAGGATAATTAGGAAGAAAGCTACGTTAGTTTTCGGACGGACTTAAAAGATAGGAGGAGAGAAAGACGATAGAAAAGAGAGGAAATGGAAAAGCAAGATCACTTCTGTGTGCCATAACCACTGTGCAAGACAGGGACTAACGCGATGTAGCTAACTAAACCTATACTAACTTAATCCTTATATACCGCACTTAAATAACGACTTATAGCTAAATATAAAACCAATTTACCCTTATGTACCCTACACCGAATAATGCGTCCCAGTATCGCACACCGATGACAGCTCGTTACGACCTGAAATAAGCCGGGTGTTGTTGGCTGAGAGATGGCCAACCCACCCCTATCGCACTTGGAAGCGACCAATTGCAACAGACCGGTCTGCTAGACAGTGGCACATCCATAACCTGCTTGGGAAAAGGGGCGCTAGAATGTTTGGAGAGACATAACATTATACTGACTAAAATGAGGACCGATATACAGACAGCTGATGGCAACCATCAGCAAATACTTGGAAGGTTTACTTATCCAGTCTCATGGCACGTCAAAACCAGGGACTTAGAAATATAAGTGGTCCCGAATTTACAACTACCATTATATTTAGGGGTAGACTTTTGGAAGAGTTTCGCGGTCACTCCTAATATTATATCGGGACTAGACCTGCCATCGCCGACCGAAAACGATTCACCAATCCAAGCGCTCACCCATCCACAAACTGAGCAGTTGGAGAGGGTGAAACAACTTTTTCCGTCGTTCCTGGGGTTAGGCAAGACGAAGCTTCTAGAGCATGTGATTGAAGTAGACGAGCACCAAGCTCCTATCAAACAATGACATTACCCCATTTCGCCAGCGATACAAAAACTCTTATATGACGAGCTGGATCGAATGGTCGAACTAGGGGTAATTGAAGAAAAAAGTAGCGCTTGGAGTTCACCGGTAGTCTTGGTGAGAAAACCGGGGAAGAATCGTCTATGCCTAGATTCACGGAAGGTCAACGCCGTGACAAAAAAATATGACTACCCTCTTCCCCCCATCGACGGTTTAATCAGACAGCTTTCACAGTCCCGGGGCGGCGACTTTACCAGTTCACGGTCATGCCGTTTGGACTGTGTAATGCTCCCCAGAGAATGTACTCGTATCAGCTAATAGACAAAGTCATTGCCCATCGGTTGAAGGAGAAGTAAAGAAAATAGTGTTGAATGTCACTTCAAAGGACTTTAACAATATAAAATTAAATTTTTTGGGGTGGGGTGTCCCTGTAGGACACAAATATAAGATTGGAATATTTTAAACAATTTAAAAATGTCTAAGAAAAAGTTCATGTAAGCATAATAGAGTATAACAGAAACATTTTTGTTTTAAGAAAAAAATACATCAGTTAGATAGCTAAATAGACAAAGGATGAATACAATAATGAGCTAAGGTTTAACCAGAATGTCAGAAGTCGAGCATCAGTGAATGAATGATTCTAGACTAGCATGGTTAAATTGGAGGAGCCAGAGTTTTAAATGTTTTATAAACAAACCAGATGTTCAAATTGCCCTGATTGTGTGAGGAAGTTTGTTAAATAAGCGAAACGACAAAATAGAGTAAAAATTACGATAAGCAGTGGTACGAAAAGTAGGTACAGATAAGATATTAGAAAAGTTTCCACGTAGATTATAAGATGATATTAAACGAAAGTTACGACTACCAGACCTCATAAAGAAAGCTTTTAAAACCTTAAAACAATATAAATGACGAATTGGAAGAATGTTCAGTTCACAGAACAAAGGATAACTCGGATGTCTGCCAGGCTTACGGCATATTATTTTTAATACATATTTCTGCAAGGTTAAAAAGGATTGAATTTTATTTAAATACGCACCTCTCCAACAAGCGATTCCATATTGCAACTTAGAATGAAATATTCCATAATAGATTGTTTTCAGCAGTGTATTTATATATTACGTAAATAAAAGAAGTGTCTGAGAGTCCATCGAAAATACTTTCTCAATGTTTCAGCATGATTCAGAAAGCTCATTCTAGAATCAATAGTGAGTCCCAAGTATTTAAATTCATTAACTTTCTCAATTAAAAAACATGTGTCACTGCAGTTCAATTTGCTACAAAAAGATTTAGTAGAAATACCAGCCGCACAATGACAAACGGACAGTGCATGAAAATAAACATTTGCATCCAAGTTATGTAAGGATGATAAACTGAAAAACATTATTTTCGTTTTAGAGCTTATCGCCAATATATATAAGATATGTTCAGCAAACTAGTTTCTCAGTAAGTTGAGATCCCAATTAATGTCCGAAACCAGATCCAAGGGACTGTTACAACAATAGGAAAAGCCAACATCATCAGCAAAAGCAGTTGGTGTACCTTTAAAATTAAGTGAAAAAAGTGAATTTATGTAAATCAAGAACAAAATTGGTCCTAGAAAGGAGCCTTGGGGTACACCCAAGTTGAAGAACTTAACTTCACTCCTAATATCGTCTAATTTCACTCTTTGCGACCTATTTCCAAGATACGACCTGCACCAATCAAGCATGAAACCACGAAGACCTGCTTTTTCCAGTTTTCTCAATAAAAGATTATGATTGACCATATCGAAGGCCTTGGCGATGTCAATAAACAAACCAGCCGTGCACTTTTTACTATCGAGATTTGACATTATTTGAGAGCAAAACTGTAGTAGTGCGTCTTCAGTTGACTTCCCCTTTTGAAAACCAAACTGAGTTGGATTGAAAAATTTAGTTGCTTTTAAAAAATTTACTAATCTATTTTTTACAAGTTTCTCAAAGATTTTACTGAGAACTGGAAGAACTGGCCCTATAGTTTGAGATTTCAGCAGCAGAACCTTTTTTATGTATTGGCACAACATCTGCTCATTTAAGTGCTTCCGGGAATACATCTGCAAATACGCAACAATTAAAGATATGTACCAATGAAACTCAAAATACCATCAACCCCACACGAATTAGATTTTTTTAGAGTACCAATAGCTTTAAATACCTCGAGAGGAGTAAAGGGATTGCACACAAAACTGTTTTCTTGAAACTGTTCCGTACATTTATGAGTGGAACATAGGGGACAGATTGGTTGAACCGGACACGGTTGTAGGTTGCTAGCTATATCAGTAAAATAGTTGTTGAATTTATTTGCAATAGTAAGTTTGTCGGTCATTTCGCAGTCATCGGCATGTATAACTGTAGGTTTTTTAGAGGAAGACGATTTATTTAGAATGTTGTTAACTACCTGCCATTGGTTTTTTTAAGTTTCCCATAGCAGAATTGAATTGGAAACGGTATTATGTATCACGACAAACAGGAATCTCCTTTTTGAGTTCTTGTATTTTCTTTTCAAGATCAAATTTCTTGGGTACTTACAGCATTTGATTCGAAGTTTGTTTTTGACTTTTACTTTATTCAATAAATACATAGAGATCCACGGTTTCAGCCTTTTTACCACTTTTCTCGAGGGCAAAAAAGAGTAACAACTCAGAATATGTTTCTTTAAGGAATTAATAAAGATTGTAAAGGACTTTGAGGCATTTCTACACAAGAAAACATCTTCCCAGAGCTCATTCAGCAAAAGATTTTTAAGCTTACTGAAGTTAATTATCAATTGCTTACTAGGGAGTTTTGAATCTTTAGTACCAATGCTATTCGAAACGCTTACTAATATTCCTGTCATAGAATGATCGGTTATCCTCAGATCAAAAACACATTTATCGCAATTACTCAAAGAAACATTACTAAATCGACCATAAATGTGATCTAAACAACTGCCCGATACTGGGCTCATTGATAAAAGAAGCTAAACCATGCGATGCTAATAACGCCATGTAACTCGAGACCATCTCACTACTTTCCAATATGTTCAAATTAAAATCCCCTAAGATTAGATTTTTTGCTTTTTCGTTTTCCAAAAGACCAGAAAATTCTTTTACGAACATCAATATAGGGTGATGGCACCAGTAGTCAGCCACTTAACTCTTTTTTTTGTGTTTGATTAACTCCTAAAAATCAGTTATTTAATTCTTGGATATAGGAATGAGTTTTATGATTAGTTGAAAAGTTTATATTGGGTAATTCTGAAAGTATTAACTAAATTTGCTACCTTAAACAAATTATTTATGATTATTAAGACAAAAGTGTGATTCTTATGTAGTCGGCCCCTTCAGTTCCAGAAGTCGGCCACGTGAGTATCCAGTTACAAGTACTTCGGTATCATTTTAACGATTTATAGTAAGTAAAGAACAATTTCATATAAATAGGAATATGTATTTCAGTCAAATGTATTTAAATATTGCTTCATAAGATATGTTTTTGAGCCTAATGAGTAAATAAATAAATATATATGCACACATAATTAAGTAAATAAACTATGATTACCTATTTGCTAACGAATATTAATGAAAAAATAATAAAATAAAATAAAAAAGCTACATACTTCAAAAGTTATGTTGTCTTATGCAAATAAATAAATAAATGAACTATGAATACTAACTAATTAGCATAGATACTATACCTAGGTATAGTATACAATTTCATAACATAAATCTCATTCTGTACACATTTTGTATAGTTTATTGCGTTAGGATTGAATAGAAACAAACCAAACTTTCGGAAGGCGTTTCTTATACTTTCTGTCCTATCTGAACTATCTAAAACCAATTTAAGCACTTCACAAAAGTTGGTTTTGTTTACTGTTTTGCCTCTGTTTTCCGGAATGCTTAGCCATTTATGTATGGTACTTTTGTAGTTTGTTTTTAAGCCCTTAAATGAACCCACATTAGCTGGCTGTGTTATATGGGTGGTGTTTGGCAAGAGTGCATATAAAATAATGCCATTATTGCGGTAAAGGCCACTAAGGCCCATTGTTAGATATGTAATTTATGCCCATAGAACAGAAATAAAATTGGCCGTTTAATGTCATTTTCGGCTACAAATGACTACAGAATCGGCTACAGTCATTGAAACTGTTGGCGACGTATTCATAAAACGTTTCCGATCGCATCCAGCTACTCTCGGACGTACCTAAAACCCGGGCATACTTCTAACTACAGCCTGAGGAGGGCGCACATAAGGAAAGACGACTAATGGTGGTAATGTTTTTTCCATCAGCACAAAAAAAACTGTAAGTGTCTATCGTTGCCGGAAGAAACTTTGTATACATTTTTCAAGCCCTTAGGAGCCAAACAATCCCTGATTTCGAAGAAAGACAGAAGGATGTTTCATCACCATTAAAAATTCTAGAAGCATCTTCCAAAATGTCTAAGGCATCAATTTCTTCTAGGTAATCTTTGAGCTCCCGGAACCACTTTACTCGTATTATGTACTTCTCAGAGACCAACGCCCGTTCTTTCGACAGTCCCTCTGCTCTTCTGAGAGACAATTCTGGGTGACGTTTCAGAAATCCATAGTACCCTGGTAGCCCATCTTTAAATCGGCTCTTCCTATTGTCTTCCAAAATTATTTTTTGGACAAGTCTGTTGGCTTTCGTCTATGAGCCAGTTTACAAGCCATTGTCCTTCGGCCGCAGTAAGAACAGTGGCAGGACCCATTTTTCTTAAATAAATCGGAATTTTTGTTACCTACATATGTAGGTATGAACATTATTTTTGTGCAAAACATAAGTGGCCGACATAAGAACTTTTGTCTTCTATAGTCGGCCTCCCATTCTATCTTTACGTTTGCAAGCGGCCGAGTACTGAAGCCGCGCAATATTTTATGTTTTTTTTTTGGCGTCAATTAAAAGAGAGTACAATTTCCACTGATTTCGCATACTCGGTTGACAAAAAAAAATAGGTGGTCTTCTATACTTATATACAATCATCAAATAATAAAATTTAAGTTTTTTAGTCAAAAATATCTAATTAAAGCTATAAACAACTTAAAAATAACCATACAGTGCGGCAGCCTCAGTAGTTTGCCGCTTAATTCTTGTTTTAAAATTCACTTCCACTATTTTTTTTTGTCCGAAAAATTTTTTACAAAAAAACTAGCAGGTGCAATGGAATAAAATTTTACATCCAAACAGAAAAACCGTTATCCTGTTGGAACACATGTTTTGTATTGAATTTAAACGAAGATTTTTACTATTACACTGTGTTTTACAACGTAGTGGCCGACTACTAGAGAAGGCCGACCTTACACGACATCACCCTATTAAACATATGTAGTCTATAAACACACAGAAAGACGTAATTTATTTCACAGGAAACTCTAATAATATCGGCACTTAAGAAATCGAGATGTAGAACATCGAGAATCTGATATTCACATTTAACAAAAAACCCAACACCACCTGCAGCGTAATTTTCATTCGTATTTGCATGGCAATTGAAACCGGGTATATTGTAATCATTTTTTTTCGCAGTTATAAATCCAAATTTCAGAGACAAAGACAAAATCTGGAATGCATTCAAAGGAATCATATGTGTGACAAGAGATAAGAAGTTTTCTCCCAAACTTCTGATATTTTGGTGAACAATGAAAAGTTTATTCTTACAATAAGAACTATTTGTAAAAACATTAACACAGTTGGAACTACTGAGGTTGAGGATAGAAAATTCATCGATAAAGTTTATAGAGTCAATCACCTCCAATAAATCGCCTTAAATAAGCATAAGATCATCAAAAGATCTAATTGAAATGACTTTTCCACCCTCAACCTTTCTAACAAGAATTTGGTTATCTTTATACGAGTACCATACATATTTTACACCTTTCTGCTTTATTGTCTCTTTCGACTTCATGAAGAGAACCTGCGTGTACTTGGTGAGAGAATTGTTAATATAAATCAGAGTACCAGTGCCTTTGCCACCGCTGCTGTTTTTGTTGTTATTGCTGCTGCTGCTGCCGCTGCTGCAACTGTCACCATTGTTACCAGTTACTTGTGTTCATCCTCTTTGAGCTCATGATTTGTTGTTTCATAGTTGAATCCGAGAATCTTACGTAGATGATTGAATTCACTTTAGCAGTTTTGGATTGCACTTTTTTAACGTAGCATTTTCGGATTTCAACGTCAGGAACATCAATAGACAAAGCTTTGCTGAAGATTTGATTTGCCTTGCTGAGAGCATTACTGTCATTGACATTTGGGACACCAACAATTTCAATAAGATTGCTACGAAGCTGTTGTTGCTGCCAGTTCAGCTTGCTCTCCAAACTATTTACCTTCGATTTTAGCTCTTTATTTTCCGTACGTAGTTCATTGAGTTGTTGAAGGAAACGATGATTTAATTCCTCCAAACTCGAGAGTATGGCATAGGTCATTTGGAGGGTATATTCGCTTTCGCTGTCCACTATTTGTTTAGGAGATACCATATCTGATGATCATGAAGAACCTCTTTCTGCTTGTTTTTTGTTGCCGTTGGTACACGCCTGAGCATTGTTGTTACATTGCCTCGGTATGGATGAGACGGGCAAATGTAAAGAACGGCGTCTTAGCACTCAACATTTGGCACACCGATATAAATTACCACTTGTCTTCATGCAATCTGCATCTTCTTCAGTGATATTAGCATATGGGTAGTGGAAATAGTGCTTACAATCACTGCAATTTATTTTTGTAGACCAGTTGCGGTCAATTTTCTAATAGTTGCGCAGCCCACGACAATCTAGAGAGAACTGAATATGAGGAGTTGAAGAAAATCGTAACAGAAAGGACTGACTTCCCGACACATGTGTCTCAGACTGATTTGTGTATAACGATCAGCAAACCCGGTACAAGACGACTTATCCTGGAAACTTTGGATTCCGAAGGACTCTGACTCGCCTGAGGCAGATGTACTTCTGGCCAGGTATGGTATCTGTCCAGAATATCGTCAAGTCTTGCGAGGCCTGCAAGTCCTGCAAGCCACTCAATACTTTATCTAGACCGCCGATGGGACAGCAAATCGTTACGGAGCGACCTTTCCAGTGGCTTTATATTGACTTCCTAGGACCCTATCCGCGAACTAAGAACGGGAATACCCACATTATCGTGTTAGACTATTTTTCTAAGTATGTGTTTTTGAAACCAGTAAGGAAGGCAACAGCAGTAGAGGTAGTAAGGTATTTAGAAGTAGGCGTATTTCATATGTTTGGTGTGCCCGAGTATGTGCATTCGGATAGCGGTAAACAATTCGTCTCTGAGTTGTTTGACAGTTTCCTAGGAAAATAATGCATCAGAAAGGTTAACCGGTCTGTACTGGCCAAAATACGGTCATACATACAGGATGACCAGAAGAACTGAGACCTCCATGTGAACGACGCGGCATTTTCTTTGAGGAGCGTGGTGCACGATTCGACCAGGTTTGAGCCGTATTATGCCATTTTCGGGACACATATGATTCAACACGCCAAATCATATGAAATATTAAGGGAACTAGACGTAGTGAAATATCTGAAAACTGTGGTATTAGAAAAAAATGACAAATTAGAGCTTATGCGAAGGACAATTTTTGACAATCTAAGGCTAGCACATGACAAGGCGACGCGATCGTATAATACTAGGAGTAAGGATGTAAAATATAAGGTAGGACAAATAGTATATAGACGCAACTTTAAGCAAAGCAGTTTAGCTGATAGTTACAATGGCAAATTAGGACCCAAATTTTTAAAATTAGTTATACTAAGCGTGATAGGCAATTCCCTTTATGAAGTTGGTACCCAAAATGGAGAGAGCGTGGGCATTTTCCACGCAAAAGATCTCCGTTCCTAGCTTCATAAAGGGAACCTTAAAAACTTGACGCACTCTACCTGCTGTTGCTGGATGCTTTTGTTTATTTTACTTATCTATTTATTTTATTTACTTATCTATTTATTTATGTTATTTATTTATTTTATTTATTTAGTTATTTTACTTATTTATATTTTATTTATTTATATTTTTATTTACATATAGACTTACTTACTTATTTATTTATTTATTTATTTATCTTTTATTTTAGTCATTTACATCAACTTATTTATTTTATTTATTTATTTATTGTAGGTTAGGAATTTAGCTGTGATATTAGTATAAGTTAGATAGGTAAATGTGAGAGCTATTTTGTAAGCATTGATTGTGATCTTCGTAGATATAGGTTTCATTTGAAAAGGAGTATCTCAGGGAGTGGGCTCTTGCACCACGTATCAGAGTAATAGGCATGCTCGTCTGAACAATTCTTGTAAAAGGCCTCCTTTATTTTACGAATTCAGAATATTTACGACCACTCACACTTTGCTTTCGAGCCTGTAGCGTCGGTCTTTCTGCAAAAAAAAAAAAACAATTGTTTACTTGTGGTGTTCTGTTTGTGTTCCCTCACTGTACCAAATCCAGTCAATTACCCCTTTTCAAATAACGGACCTTTTCCCCTCCCAATCTATTAATTGGACCTACTAATCTCTCTTTCGCAACTCACAGCAAAACCTGACTCTGTCAAACGTCCCTCTATTTTCGAATTACCTCATTCCACTTTCTTCCTTTTTCACTCTCTCCCTGTGTTCTTGTTTCCATGGTGAATATGTCCCTTTTGTCGTAGAGAGCGTTGTGTTTTATTAATTTAAATTCAGGAGGAAGAGGTGGAAAGCCTTGTTAAGGCTATAGATCGTGTGGGAGTAGTCTATGTAGATATGAATGCTTATATGTAGGCTGTGTACTGTGATGAAGAATATAATTTAGACAGGAATCTATTTTTACGAGAGAGAATCTAGAGTAGTAATAGATTATATGAGTAGTAAGCGAAAGAGGTAGAAAGCGAAATAAGAAGCAAAGAAATGGGTCATTTCTTTTTTTAGAGAACGAGACCAATTATACAATGGCCTTTACGGGTTTTGATCAGCTGATGGAATCAGCAGACGAGATCGGGTTTTTTTGTTGGTATGTCTGGGTACATAGCGGCAGGGTCATGTTGGATGGGACTGTTTTTGAGGAAGTCTGAGGATAGAGCATTCGGGTCCCTTTTCGTGTTTTTTGCGCAAAAAACAATAGTAAAAATAAAAATAAAAATTTGGAGTGCGGCGCGTACAGTTTTCCGCTCCGTGTTTATGGGACAGATTCTTTTTTTTTATATCCACCGAGTGTCCGCGTTCTTTTTTTTCAAAAAAAAAAAGTTAGCCGACGGAAACTTCTCCCCGGGCAAAACAAAGAACAACGACAAAAGAAAAAACTCAAAGTGACTGCCGCGGTACAAAAAAAAATAACAAAATTTGAATTACACCTATCTCATTACATCTACGTGGTGCATAGAGAAAAAAAAGGGTGTGAAATACGATCCCCCCCACCCAATATAAAGCTACAAAGATACATCGCCTGCAAGAGGTGCTCCGCGGGACCACAACCACAACAACAACAACAGAAAAAAAAATTAATTGGAAAAAAAAACATTAACAATCAGCGACAGACACAGTGACAAGAAAAAAAATAGTTTTTATTGGAAAAAAAAATTAATTACAAAAAACAAATCATAAGTACATATGCAGATATTGTATATATTAACAAAAAAATATATATCTATAAAAAGTTTGAATTTACTGAATAGGTTAAGTTCTGAGTTTTTTTTTTAATTCACTTTGTAGAGTAAGGTTAGGATTAAGGGAGTTGTTTTTTTTTTAATTTGTTTTTGTATTCTATTTAAATATAGTTTTATATGCGCAGAAAAAAAATTTATCATCCAAGCGATTCTTCGAAGTGCTGGCGCCAGAACTACGGGGGATCCATGTATAATCGGTAAGTCTTTCACATATTTAAGTTTCCTTGGTTTGGCTAGAATAAGTGTAGCCTTACAGTTTTTTTTACATAGAATTCAAAAAGAAAAAAAGGCTCGTATTAGTTATTAAGTTTTCCGTTTGTGAATTTATCTTTTTTTAATAAACCCTATTGTAGTTGTAATGAGTTGAATTAGTTTTTTTTACTAAAATGATGGAGTAAATCCTACGCAAGTGGTGTGTGGATGGGCGGACCGACCGTCCTTCGACGGTGCGACTGTGACTAGACATGATGCACAAACGATGACGACCTGACAGGGAATGACGTGACTGACTTCCGCGATTTCCTTCTCTTTTACAGGTGGTGACTCGGTGGAATTTCGTTAGGGGGTACCATTCACAGTTTTGGCCAGAATGGTAGCAATTGGTCGCGTTTAAGTGCGATAAGGGTGGGTTGGCCATCCTCAGCCAAGAACACCTGGCTTATTTCAGGTCGTAACGAGCTGTCATCGCTGTGTGATACTGGGACGCATTATTCGGTGTGGGGTACATAGGGTTAAGTTAGCTTTAGGTTTAGTTATAAATCGTTATTTAAGTTCGGTACTTAGGGTTTAGGTTAGTGTAGGTTTAGTTAGTTTTAAATGCGAAATTCCCGGTCTTGCACAGTGGTGATGGCACACAGAAGTGATCCTGCTGTTTCATTTCTTGTTTCTTCTATCATATTTTTCTCCTCCTCTCATTTAAGTCCGTTCCTTTTCTTTATAATTCGGCACGAAACAAAAAGGTAAGTTGAGTTGCGATGCACGGGTTAGTGGCAAGAACCAACCCGACGAGCTAGAGCCGAGCAACCGCGAGCGTACCACTGCCATCTACTCCTGCATCATGGAAGCCTCCGTGGCCAACTGACTCCTTACAGAAGATAACAGTAACGAGAGGAAACTAGTAGTAGGAAATCTAGGTAGATTAGGGATTAGGCGTGACATGACCCATTAGCGGGTCCGATGGGCTTCCACAAAACATTTGCGAGAGTAGGAGATAGGTACTACTGGCCGAAAATGCGGTCAGATTTAACTAAATGCGTAAAAATTGCACGATTGCCAACAGGTGAAACCTGTGAACGAGCAACCCGCTGGTCTGATAGTTGAGAGGGTAGGTGTGTCAAGGTGTTGGAAAATGGTTTGTATAGATTTGGAAGGCCCACTTCCCAAGACCACTCGGGGTAACCCCCGAGTTACGCTTGTCGACTATTTTTCCAAATTCCTCTTGCTCTTTCCTCTACGTTCCGCAACTGCAATGGCAGTGTGCAAGGAACTATAGGAAAATGTCTTCTTATTGTTCGGCGTACCCAAGGTTTTCGTGTGTGACAACGGTCCCCAGTTTAGGGGGAAGGAGTTTAAAGCTCTTTGTGACTCTTAAAAGTCACAAATTAGGTTTACGGTCCATTACCATCCGCAGCCTAATCCTGCGGAGAGCGTCAAGTAAATAATTAGGACAACGCTCAGAGCGTATGTCTCAGAGAATCACCGAGGTTGGGATTTGCAGTTGGTGAAAGTAGCGTGAGCGATTCGCACGGCCCAACATGAGGTGCTGGGTGCCCCATATTATGTGAACTTCGGGAGGGAGATGGTGACTCGCGGCACAGAATTTTATGCCTCGAGGAATTATCTTCAGAGTAGGATAGGTAGCGAGAGTAAGTTAGGTAGTAAGGACATAGTACCAGGTAGTGAGACAGGTACTATAGGTACGGACTTAAATCTTGAAAGTAGGGAAAGGAATAGGGAAGTTAGGGAACTAGATATACCGGAGTTAGGTAGGAGATTCGAGATGTTGAGGGAGGATATATGTAGGAAATTGGCGGCGGTCGCGAAGAAGTCGGTGAAAGCTTACAACATCCGACGGCGAGATGTGCAATATCTTCCGAACGAGATAGTATGGCGAGGAAACTTCGTGTTGTCTGACGTAGCTAACTAATACGCAGCCAAGCTTGTGCCGAAATTCGTGGGACTATTCAGGATCCTCAAACGTGTGTCAGCGTGGACATACAGTTTGGTGGATTCGAATGGTCAAATTAAAGGTACCTGGCACGCTAAGGACCTTAAGCACTATAGCGCTGAGCCGGAAGAGTCCCAGTAGAGTAGAGTAGCTTGTAAGACCGATTGGGTCAGAATTTTAATTTGTTTTTATATAGAATGGCGGTATTGCCATTGATGGGAATGTCTCTCCTAAGAAACCTTTAGTCTCGGGAAATGGTATGCGCTTCTTAAGAATGCAAGCCCACTTCCTAGGAGGTGAGGGTGGGGTTTATTGCGGTATTTTCCCGCAACAAGTTTGGCTCTCTTTTCCCTTACAAGTCCCTTCGGTCCCTCTTTTCGTTGAGTGGGAACACCGAGCTCTGGCTGAGGTGGAGGGCACCCATGGTCCCATCAGCCAGTGGCCCACCAACCCCAGACCTCGGAAAACAACACACATAGGTTCACGGGCGGATTTCCCCGCAGAGGAAAATGAAAGGGTTCGACCGGTGTGAAACCCTAAGAACAGTAGGGAGACTCACGACAACGGGTGGAGACGGACGGTCTTTCAATCCAGACACCCCAACACGAAGATGACGGGTGGGGGAAGGCGATCCCTGGGACCTATACCCCAATGAAAGCCAAACTACAGAAAGCTAAGGGAACACTCCATCCTGGTACCGAGGTGAGTACGAGCACCAGCACCACATCAATATAATGGATGTGTATGCACCGAGACAATTGATCGATGGGTGAAGAGGCGACGATCTCTTTGATAGCAACACTCCAACGAGGGAGCAACAAAGGAGCAACGGCGGTGTGCAGGCAGGCGGCCAAGACAATCGAGCACACCCCAACGACGCACCAGCTGTAAAATTCAGGGATGACGACCCATTTTAAGCTAGCACCCCACCGATAGAGCACCGAAGGAGCAGCAGAGGCGTGTAGCCGGACGGCCAAGTAATAAGACCGTCTCCACCGAGGGAATAGGCAAACATACATACAATGCACAAACATAGAACACCAACCAACAACAAAGAACAACAACCAACACCAACCAACAAACAACTATTGTAAAAAAAAAAGGTACAAACTGGCAGAGAGGCCAGAGGGCAGTAGGGCACAATTTTGAAATTTCAAAAATTTAAATTTGCACAAGCACTAAGCTTGGCTTTTGTGAGGGTCGGCGATCCAACGGATAGTTGGACCGAGATACAATGCCTTTTGGATTGTATCTACACTTTTTTCCTTTCGTCGCAACACTTCAGCTGCCGTCCCATTGCATTTCCTTTCTCCCTCGCGCTTGTTTTGATTTATGTAACATTTTTATTAGTTAGTTAGCATCCACAGCTTCCATAAACTCGCTCAATGTAGTTCCCAGTCATTACTGGAAGTGGGAGCGAACTCCGAGACTGAGGAGTTTAGTATGAATGTGGAAAATGTGTGAGAGGCCTAGTCGGACAAGGGTACACACACTAGCAAAGGTTGCTCGTTTTTTTGTTTGGAAAGTCGAGAAAAGCCGGGACCGTTAGTTAACGTTCGTGCTGTGTACAGAGTGTACCTCTAAAACAACGAAAATAAATTGTCGAACTCCAACGGAGCTTTATAACGTAGTGGAATTTTTTTTCCTTTGCTTTTTTCTCTTGTTTTTGTTCGTTTTTTTTCTCGGGGAAGCTTTTTTCTTTTTGTTTCTCTCGAAAGGTTTCGTGATTCCGGGGGAAAAAATCACGTTGCGCCCTTTTTATTTTGACCAAGTCTAGCTGCCGCCTAAGCGCAACTTGGAGGAACCCACCGCGGGGATAGTTAGATCCCAGAGAAAGTGTTATTGTTTCGTTCGGGGCATCGCCGTATCGGTGCCGGGAATTAAACCTAGCAAGTTCTTTCTTTCCCCATTTTGTTTTGTGAATTTTATACGAAATTGCTAATAAGCGTCTGTTGTTGATTTATGTGTTTCCTAATGTTCCCGACGCGTTCAATCATCTGATTATTTAGTTTGGTTTGGTTGCTTAATGTAGTCTTAATTTTGCCTTCGTTCGCCAGTAGTGTGTCTAGTTGGTTATTAATATGTAGTGCGCCGTCAGAGTCCATATTACCAGTGATAGTTTTAATTATGTTTCCTAGTCCAGTTATCTGTCCTCTTCGGAGTCCAATTCTAGAGCTAACTATTTGAAATTTTCCATTTAGGTCTTTTAACTGTAGTCTCAAGATACTAAGGAGTTCTTTGCCTTCTTTAACTTTACTAAGTATTTCTATGGAATTTTCTCAATATTTTTTTACAATTATCTAATATTATTATGTGGAGGAAATTTTTATTGGGGTTTATTGTATGAGATTTGCTTACGAGTATTTTTAGATGGAGCACACCATTGCTGGAGTTAGAAGTAGGAAGATCAGCAGCATCCTTATGTGTGTACTACGGGTTCTTGCACTTACGATAATCCGTCGTATAGTTAGAATGTTCGCGTTTGTTTCATGTCAATCACTTTCTAATTTCATATATTTTCACTTTTAAATATTTGCTATAAAGTTCGATAATATTTTCACGCACAATGTCGAAATTCCTTCATAGAGCTAAGTTCTTTTTTTCAAACTGCACCAATTACGGTTATTTTCACATCTGGCGATAAAAAACAAAATATAAACAACAAAATAAAATTTTATAAGAATGTATATTTATTTAATTGTTGAGGCTGCAATTCCCAGCGTGAGAATGGAAAGGTACAATAAAATTCGAACAATAGATTCTATTACAGAACGAAAAATATGGAACAGAGTGTAATATTAGATTAGAAGAATGTGTTAACAATGAACGGAAATATGATATTACATAAAAATATGAAAAAAGTCCAAACGATCTGGTATGTCGGGTTTTTGGGTGTTTCAGGGTATGTCGCGTGAGTTACATACGTGTGGGAGAAAAATAAATAAAAAAAGTGTAGAAGGAAATAAAATATTACATAAAGATCATAAAGTTACGAGTACATAGATATCGCATGCAGAGTAAAAAATATGTCACTTTTCCAAGCGAATGGGATTTAGTACTACGTCCCAGCTTGATCGAACTCGTTCGAATCGTGCATACGACATTATGTTCTTTCAAATTTGGTTGGAACAACAAATTGCTTGTTACTTTTACTTATTTCTCTTTGTCTTTTGTTTTGATCGTCCATTTTTCATCATTTCGGTTTTTGTTTTCATCTACCTAGTGTGTTTGTTTTTGAATTTCAGATTCTGATTTTGCCTATCACTCTTGGGATGCTGGTTTATAGTGAGGTCCCCGTGCCTCTCACTCTGGCGAAGTTGGTTCAATTTCGTGATAGTTTTGCATTTGTTTTCCTGACAAAATTTGAATTTTTTGATTTTTACTGGTAATTCTCTTTTGGATTTTTCAGGCACAATGTTTTCGCAAGAGAATAAAAAAGTAAAGAATTTCTTTGCGATGCTCAAAGCATTGGTTTTGCTCATCAAAACAGCTCGAGTCTCTGAGGTTTGTTAGTCTCATGCATTCTAAGGCCATTCTCTCCCTTATATTTCTAATATGCGGACGATCTCTAAAAATTGTATCGTGTACTTTGAAATGGAGCTTACAAATATTGAAAAATTCATCTAACAGACTTCCAAAATCACTATTTTGGGAAAAATTCTCAGCAAAAATGAAAAATTCTGACTGACATGTTATTTGTTCATCACTTTTTAAAAATAATTTCGAACAATTTGCACACTGTGTTTTAAAAGCATTTTAAACACCAGATATCCTGTAAAATAACGCATTGCAGTCGTTTCCAATGAAATTCTTTTTGTAATTTTGATTTCATTTTACATTTTTTCGAACAAAGTATTACTCGTATCAAATACAGTTTCCTCGCGTGCCACGGGTAATAAAAAAGTTCTTGATGTGTGCGGTTGAGTCTGGGAGGTATCTAAATTTAAAAGTTCTACATCGTCATCGTCACAATTACTATGAGGAGAGAAAGCAATTAGATTCGAGGACAGAATTTTTGACAATAAAACATTAACTTCATAGACAGGGGAATTTTTGTTATTACCGCCTTTACCGCGAATAATAGAAAATAAATTTTCGAAAATATCTTGATGAGTTCTCTTTGTAAGTAAATTCTCAACTTTCCCGAATAAACCATCACTTATATCTTTACTAAGTACTCGTAATAAAACCCCGTTTATTGTCTGTACAATTCCTTTTACACAAATGTTCCTTGGAAGATTAGCAGATTCTTGCATTGATCTTAAGTAAGACAAGAATTGTTTAAGCTCATTATAAGCTGGATTTTCAACCTGAACTCCACGCTTTAAAATATTTTTATCGTAATGAGACCCACTATCCATATAGTTGAAAGCATTATTCATTTTTTAATGTAAACGCTTGTGTTGCTAGAGCTTGATTTGAACAATTTTTTAGGCAATTAAGTTGATGAGCAGTTTGTATTGATGCTGCCGTTGTTCTACTAAAGTTTTCTGTTGCCAAGCGAACACTCATTTTTTCAAATGCATTTGGGGCTATGTGTGAACTTGTAAATTTCAAGATTGTTTTAGCCACATTATCTCTTTCTAAATTGAATATTTCTCTGAAAACATCAAAGGCAACATTACCATCTGGAGTTAGCATATCAGATTTGAGTAAAATATTACGCATGGATTTTAATAAATCAGGAAAATCATAAAAACAAAATATTTTTTTCATTATTGAAAATTGTAATAGACTTTTCTTCTGTAATACTTAAAATTGGTAAGCTTTCCTGTTGTTAAGTCCTTGGTCGCAAACTATAGCGCACATTTCCAGACCAAGTTCTTGGCAAATTGTCAAATTATTTTCTAAAATAGACTTCAGGTTAACCCCTTTGACAGAGTTTGCTAAAACAAAATAATTTAAAATACTTTTCCAGCTATCAAACAAGCCATTTACCATGAAAACACAAATTTCGTTGTCGTACAATCAATTCAAGTATGAAGTGTACAAAAATAGATTTAGACAAAAAGATTGGATAGGGATTAATGCAAAAATCATTGATCTTAGAAATGAGGAGATAATTTTATTGAATGAAAAGAATCTTCCGTTCATAAGCAAATCACTTGCCAATGCACCTGCAACGTTTCAATGATTAATGAAAGATATATTACGAGACTATATAAACAGAATATGCGTTGTTTGCCTAGATGATATACTATATTAATATTCTCTACAACCTTGGAAGAACACATTCAATCAGTAGAAAAAATATTTAAAACACTAGAAGATCATAACCTTAAGATACAAGCAGATAAATGTAGTTTTATGGAACGAGATACGGAATTTATTGGTCATATTTTGACTAAGGAAGGAATTAAATCAAATCCTAACAAGATAAAAGAGATTGAAAATTTGAGCGTACCTAAAATTGGAAAACAACTTAAAGGTTTTTTAGAAATGACTGGTTACTACCGCAAATTTATTAGGGATTACGCTAAAATCTCAATGATGAGGTATTTAAAGAAAGATGAAAAAAGTAATTTTAAAGACCGCCTATACATTTCAGCCTTTGAAAACCTTAAACATTTAATATGTTCACATAAAGTATTACAGTATCCTTTGTAGTTACAACTGATGCAAGCAATTATGCCACTGGTGCAGTCTTGTCCCAAAACGGACATCCGATTTGCTTTGTATCCAGAACCTTAAATAAGCACGAACAAAAATATAGTGTAACTGACAAGGAATTCCATGCAATTGTCTATTCAATTAATTACTTTCGGCAATATTTGTATGGAAATCATTTTAAAATTATAACTAACGTGGTCAGTTAAGTATCTAAATTGCAAATACAAAGGTAAAGAATTTTACCAGTGGAATTAAAGATGGCTCTTGAAACTCCAATAGTATAATTTCGAAATTGAATACCTAAAAGGAAAGGAAAATAAGGTGGCAAATTTTCTTAGCACACTAGAAAATACACCTAAGATAAATGAAGATAATAACTCAGAATCTAATATGGAACTCAGAGAAACAATTCATTCAGTAGAGGAGCAACATCTAGATCATATAGGTATAGAGGAACAAAAAGTTAACAAATAATATTAACATATAGTAAAGGGTCCGCCATCTAACGTTTTTTTTCAACTAGTACTTATTTCGTGAATGGTAACACTTAGCTCATGTCTGATTTGACAGATAATTAGTTTTATCCTTCCGGTTAATAATGGAAAATAATTTCATTCAAATAGCTGCCTCGGCTGGCCATGCAGTAGCCTACACGATCGGTCCAATTTTTAAGCACATTATCGATTGTGTGCAGCTGTATTTCACCAATGGTTTCACGAATATTGTCCTTTAAAGCGTCAATTGTCTCTGGCTTGTCGGCGTAACACTTATCTTTTACGGCACCCTACAAATAATAGTCCAACGGTGTCAAATCGCAGCTCCGAGATGGCCAAACGACATCAGCTCTGCGGCTGATAATGCGATTGTATGTCGCTCTAATATTTTTTAAAGAGAATAAAAAATAAACCCGAATATGAAAATTGAAAAAGAACTAACAACTTTATTGCTTCATGGATCAACAACGAATGAACAAAAAAAAAAGAAAAATAACTGGTCATCATCATGTCATACATGGCATGATGACGACCGTTATACAAAGTTTATTATTTACGAGTACATAGTATGCTTATGTAGAAGTTTACATAATAATGAAAACAAAAGTGCTTCTCAATTGAATCTACAAAATGTGCTTGTTACAATGTTAAAATAATTATTCAACATTCTCCCCGCGTTGAAACCCCTTGCTTTCAATAACATCATCGTTGTCGTCGTCGTTGTTGTCGTAGTAGGCATATCTTTGAAATGGCCCTTCTTATAATGCCGCCTTGGGTTTTGATGCCTACAACACGAACTAGATTGTCGGATCCAGCAAAGGTGCTAACAACCCGACCTAGCGGCCATTTCAACGGCGGTAAGTTTTCGTCCTTTACCAAGACTAGAGCGCCCACTCGTAGATTTTTTGCCTTTGACGTCCACTTTTGGCGACTTTGAAGGGTGCCCAAATACTCCTTGACCCATCTGTTCCAAAAGGTTTGCTGCATGCTCTGGACCAGCTGCCAATTTACAAGTCGACTTGTTTTTTGCGTAGTGAAATCAGGCTCTGCAATGGAATTCAAAGGGCCGCCAATCAAGAAATGCGCGGGTGTTAGGGCGTTTAAAGGGCGAGAATTTATTACAGCTTCTATTTGACAAATTAAAGTATGAAGCTCATCAATTTTCAAGTATGCGTATCCAACTATGCGACGCAAATGATGCTTAGCAATTTTAATTGAAGCCTCCCAAAGGCCTCCAAAGTGCGGAGATCGCGCGGGAATGAACCTCCATTCAATCCCCTCTTCGACGCATTTCACTTGAATATTCTTATATATTTGTTTACTGTCGTCAAATATGTCCTTCAACTCCATCAGCTGTGAATTGGCACCAACAAAATTAGTGGCATTATCCGAATATATCATGCATGGTTTTCCTCGGCGTGCAACAAAGCGTCGAAGTACGGCTAAAAATGATTCAGAAGACAAATCTGCTGCAAGTTCTAAGTGAACAGCCTTACTGCACATGCAGATGAAAAGGCTCACGTATGTTTTAATAGGACCCTTTCCTCTGATCCCTGACCTAATGTAAAATGGTCCGCAAAAGTCCACTCCAGTTTGAAGAAATGGCCTCGACGGTTTTACGCGTTGCTCTGGTAATTCTCCCATAAGCTGACTTATAACCACTGGTCGTGCTCTAAAACATCGGACGCATTTATTAATAATCCTCCTAATATTGTGTCTCCCTCCTAAAGGCCAAAATCTCTCTCTCAAAATCGCAGTAAGAGCTTGACATCCCGCGTGTTTGTTCACGATGTGAAAGTGTGTTACTAGCGTCTGAGTAAATGTGTGATGCCTTGGAAGGATTATTTGATGTTTAGCATCAAAATCTAGCATCAAAATTTAGCCTGCCGCCCACACGTAGAAGGTTAGAATCGTCAATGAATAGACGAAGATTTCTAAGAGCACTATTTTTTGCAATATCAATGCCGCCTTGAATTTGCTTGTATTCAGTAGAAAATGATATAATTTGAATAACCCTGATGATTAACTTTAAGCCAATATCATACTCAACAGAACTGAGTTGGCCATAACTCTTATTTTCAGACGATGAAGTAGTGTTTACTATAAAAACTTTGACGAAAGCAAATGTTCGAACCAAGCGGCAAAAGTTGTTAAGGAATTTGCATTTAGAAGTGAGATCCATTATGTTAGTCGATATTAAGCAAAGTTTCGATTTTTTGCGCTCAGGTATGTCTTGTTGATGGTACTGTCCTAACGTTGGCCACTCGTGCATTGGTTTAAGTAAAAATGAAGGTCCTTGAAACCAGAGCTCATTTCCACATAAATTCGAGGGTCCCATCCCACGTGAAAGAATGTCGGCTGGATTTTGATCGCTTCGAATATGCCGCCAGTTGAAGTTTTTCGTAGAAACTTGAATTTTTGATACTCTATTTGCAACAAAAGTGCTCCAGTTGCATGCTGGGGAAGCAAGCCATGCAAGAACAATCGTGGAGTCAGACCAACAAAAAACATCTGTGAAGTTTATAGGTATGATTCGAATGACGCGTTGAATTAATTCCGCCAAAATAAGTGCAGCGCAAAGCTCAAGCCTAGCTATTGAAATTGTATCTATTGGAGAAATCCTTGATTTAGAGCATAGAAGCCTTACTTGCACCCTTCCATCTTCACATTCGCTTCTAACGTAGATACACGAGCCATATGCTTGTTGACTTGCATCAGCAAAGCCATGCAATTGAAACGTAGCCTTTGTATGGAAAGCATAGCGTGGTATTCGTATCTGATTTATAGAGCTTAATTCATTCAAAAAGTTAAGCCAAGATAAATGAAGATGCTCAGGAAGTGTTTCATCCCAATTAAATTTCTCCTTCCACAAGGTTTGCACAAATACCTTAGCTTGAACAATGACTGGCGCTACGAATCCTAAAGGATCATACAGACGAGCTAAAGATGAAACAACCGAACGCTTGGTTATAGCCCCTGTCAGTGAAAATTCCTTCTTTGAAAACCTGAACTCATCTATCTTTGGCTCACAGATAAGCCCTAACGCCTTCGTGACATCATTTTCATCTATCTGCAGAAACTCTTCTTTGTCTTCTGCGGGAATCGAGTGTAAGAGTTCCATGGAATTGGAGCACCATTTACGTAGGTGAAATCCGCCTGCTGACAGCAACGAGTTGATTTGATCCTTCATTTGCAGCAATTCTGCGAGTGTATCAGCGCCTGTCAACATATCGTCAACATAGAAGTCGGAGAGTACTATTTTTGATCCTAGAGGAAAATTTTGTTGCTCATCTCGAGCGAGCTGAATTAAGGTACGAATAGATAAAAAGGCAGCAGATCCTGTGCCATAGGTTACGGTATCTAACGTAAAAATTTGAAGGTCTTCGGAACTATTTTCACGCCAAAGGATACATTGCATGTTTTGATCTGGACTCTGAATGTTAACGCAGCGGTACATTTTTGCAATGTCGGCTGTGGCTGCCAAGTAATGCGTACGAAATTTTAATAAAGTTGTAAACAAATCATTCTGAATAGTTGGCCCAACCATAAGAGCGTCATTTAGTGATAAACCCGTGGTGGTTTTAGCCGAACCATCGAAAACAACACGAAGTTTTGTTGTAGTGCTTTTTTCCTTTAAGACACAATGATGCGGTAGAAAATAGTGGCTACTTTGAAGTATGTTTGGAGATGCTAAACTCATATGTTTAAGTTCTTTATACTCTTTCATGAAATCTTTATATTTTTGTTTAATTTGAGGGTTTCGATCTAATCTTGATTCAAGCCTAAAAAATCTTTTCCTGGCCAGATCATATGATAATCCTAAATTGGATGGCGTTAACCTAAACGGCAACTTGACTGCATACTGGCCTGTTGGAAGCCGTATGTGTGATTGGACGAAATGATTTTCGCAATCAATCTCTTCAGGTGATTTAGTTTGACTGGGCTGATCCTGTGAATCGATTTCCCAGAAACGTTTCAAAAGATCATCGAAGGTCTTGTTAGATTCTTCACTTGAATCGCGAGAACGTATAGCAAGGCAGACTTTATTAACACTACTTAAGCTGCAATCTCCAGAGACTATCCACCCAAGACGTGTTTTTCGCAAAATAGGTTTATTTTCTCCAAGACGAATTTGTCCCACGCTAAGTAAGTCAAAAAATAATGAAGCTCCAATAAGTAAGTCGATTTTATTGGCTTCAAAGAAAAGTGGATCGGCTAATTAGATGTTTTTAGGTAGGTTCAGCGACTTAGGATCCAAACTATCATTAGGCTGGCAATCAGTTATTGACGGAAGAATATAACATTCAATTGCATTAGTATAATCATTGATTCTTGACCGGAACGTGATGCTGGCTTTTCGCTTAACTGGTGCGCTTGTGGTGTCGATTCCACAAACTGACATTTCTACATTGGTTTGATTGACCGCCAATAACTGAGCAAAACGAGTTGTCATGAAATGTAGCTGAGAGGCAGATTCTAGTAAGGCTCTAGCTGGAACAAATTTGCCGTATTTATCGCGAACTAGAATAGAAGCCGTAGCAAGAAATACAAAGCGCTTAGATGAGGAGGATGGCTAGTAGATAAATTCAGTTGTGATGATAACGCAAACACGTTGTTGTTATTACTACAATCTGACGATATGCCTGGCAGTTGAGTTGATGTGGACGGACAAGAAACTATATTTTCCTGAGAATCAGCTGGATTAGTGTTAACTAAATGAAGCAATGTGTTATGTCTCCCTTTACACTGTTTGCAACCTCTTGAATTACAGAATCTCATCAAATGCCCCTTTCGCAGGCAGTTTAAACAAAGCCCTAAACGTTTGGCCTCAGATATACGTCTTGCGATAGGAAGTGCAATAAAATGTTTTCAATTGTAAATGGTATGATCACTTATATTACAAAATAAGCATGCACTACTAGAACTTGAAGTCAAAAATACCTTGCGTGTGTTAGACTTAACCTCAAAGTTGCTTCCTTTCCTCGTAGATCCTTGTGGTAAAGCGCTTTCTAAATTTTCAAGCGTTTGACATCTTCTTTCTAAAAATGCTGACATTTCGGTCCATGACGGAATCACATTAAGTGGAGCCTCTTCCTCCCATCTGGCTTGTGTTTGTCCATCCAATTTGTTCCCAATTAGAAACAGTAGTAAGCCATCGGCGAGTTGATCTCTGCTTCCAAGAGTTTCTAATGCTCGTAAGTGTGAGTTGACGGAATCCGACAAATTTCGAAGTCCATGTGCTGATACCGCAGATATCCTTCGTAGTTCAAATAATTCACGAATATGAGCCTGGAAAATTAAACATTTGTTACTGAATCTAGTCTTTAATATACTTAACGCCTCTGCATAATTTTCGGAAGTAACTTCCAACGAAGCAATGGTGCGAAGAGCTGAATCTGTCAAACTGGAGCGTAGATACTGAAATTTTTCAACTGCAGAAAGTTGCTCGTCGGAGTCCACTAACGTATAAAACATCGACTGAAAATTGGGCCAGTCTGTATAGTTTCCCGAAAAATTTGTTAATGTGATTTTTGGCAGATTTGCATTTTTCGCCTTCGATGCTTGTACCAACAGCGAATCATCTGCACATGGCGGTAATGCACGTGGCTTCTTCAATCCGAGTAATGTAAGAATTTTTGTTTTTATGGTGCAGTAGCTATCCTCAAATGCCGATCTCCAATTGCTATCCAGCTCCTTCTCATCCAGCACTTCAATTTCGGTTTGTATAATATTAAACTTTGAGGCATATGCGTCCAGCATGCCAAGCCTAGTTTCTAACTCTGCAATTGAAATATCACTTTGAACACTCATGAAAAAGTTCTTAAGTTTTGTCAATTTCCCGATTATTGAACTGCGTTTTATTCTAGCAACTGCCATCTCCTTCTCCGATATTGACATGGTAACGATAAAACTATATTATAATAAACTATTAAAATCAAATGTCCTGTCACGGTCGCCAAAGTATGTCGCTCTAATATTTTTTAGAGAGAATAAAAAATAAACCCGAATATGACAATTGAAAAAGAACTAACAACTTTATTGCTTCATGTATCAACAACGAATGAACAAAAAAAAAAGAAAAATAACTGGTCATCATCATGTCATACATGGCATGATGACGACCGTTATACAAAGTTTATTATTTACGAGTACATAGTATGCTTATGTAGAAGTTTACATAATAATGAAAACAAAAGTGCTTCTCAATTGAATCTACAAAATGTGCTTGTTACAATGTTAAAATAATTATTCAACAGCGATCTTCAAAAACAGAGCGCAAAACATCGAGTGTAGCTTCGGCTGTGTGGCACGTAGCGCCGTCCTGTTGAAACCAAATGTTGCCAATATCCTCCTCTTCAATTTTTGTGAACAAAAATTCGTTCAATATGGCCCGATAACGATCGCCATTGACTGTAACGGCCACTCCTTGCTCATTTTCGAAGAAAAATGGCCCAATTATGCCTCTGGACGAAAATCCGCACCAAACAGTGACTCGTTTTGGGTATATCGGCTTTTTAATGTATGCGTGCGGGTTTTCTGTGCCCCAAATGCGACAATTTTGCTTGTTTTCATACCCGCCAAGGTCAAAATAGCTTCATCTGAAAATATGATTTTTTCGGCATCTTCTCTAAGTCGATCGCAGGGCCACTTAGCGAAGCGTTGTTCAAGTGTATACACAACCATATTCGTTCAGCGGAAGGATAAAACTAATTATCTGTCAAATCAGATATGAGCTAAGTGTTACCATTCACGAAATAAGTACTAGTTAAAAACAAAAACGTTAATGGCGGACCCTTTACAATTCCAAACGAAATAGAAATATTGCACAGACGTAGAATTATATATCTTAATCCTCTCAACGGAATAGGTAAAACCAAAGACCTATTAATTAGATTCATAAAAAAATTAACAACAGGTATATATTCTGAAGTGGAAGATCATGAATATAATAAGGTTCAACAAGTTATAATTCAATTATTTTCTATGAATGAAAATATAAAATTCATAAAATGCTCTTATAGGGTAGCCGAAATAAAAACCGAGGAGGAGACCCATAAACAGATTTCTCTATATCACACAAGAGGATCTATGCACAGTGGTATAAACGAAACGTACTACACGCTGAAAATTTTTTTTTTTCCTAAACTTCAAGAGTAAATACAATTAGTAATCAATAATTGCATAAAGTGTCAAGAAAATAAATATGACAGGAAACCCATTAAACCAAAATACCGGAACATAAAATCAAATAATACATTCAGATATATTTCATATTTCATTTCATATATATTGAAATATATAGGATATGTTATAACTGACAGAAATTGGAGAAGCAAAAAAGCAATTTTTATAGACCATTTTGCAAAATTTGGCAAACCAACGAAAATAATAACGGATAACGAGTTCAAATCGGAACATATTTTGGATTTTCTTAATTCAAGTGATTTCGAAATACATTTCACGAAACCCAATAGACACACAGGAAACTTAGATGTTGAAAGATTACATTCAACAATTCTTGAAAAAATAACAGTTATTGAAGAAAAGAATTTATTCGTAGAAATGAAATTACAAATAGTTTTAGATAATTACAACAATAGATTTCACTCTATAGATTTCTTCTAAACTAAAGAAGAAATCGACGAATCAGTACTCAGAGAAAGAGTTCAGCAAACTAAAGTTAGGAAGATAAACAAACTTAATGAAACTTACATACTCGTAGAACAGAGACAAGTAGCACCAATAAAAAATTACAAAAATGTTAGACATAAGGAAGAAACCAGATATAGAATCAAAAATCTTAATCACGTACACGTATGTAATATTAAAAGATCTTGTAAATTTTCAGGCAACAATTCTCCTCATAATAACACTAACACAGGAATACTTCAAACAACACCAATAAATGAACAGACAGGTTTTATGAAAGTTAAAATTAAAGATGTTGAAATTACGAATCAAACAAACACTATTTTAAATGTAATTAATCCAGAAGACATTCTTAACACAATGAAATTTATACAAACTAACATAAAACACTTACAAATTGATAACAAAAATATGGTAAATAAAGAAGTAGAAATACTGCGAACATTAAGTCAATTACGCCCAGAGACGAGAAAAGATCTAGAAGAGGTTTGATAAACGCAGTAGGAAACATAGACAGATGACTCTTCGGAACCATGGATAATAAAGATAGAGAAAAAATTTGGAATTACTTGAACATAGCTGAAGAAAATAGTCATAACGCAATAGAAACAATAAATCAGCAAATTAAAATCAATAAACATTTTAATTAATCGGAAAACAATAATTTTAGACGATAGAAGAACTATATTCAATAATTATAATAGAATATGTGGTGACCTGTCAGCGAGGACGAGCTCTGAGCTGACACGCAGGTTTACGCTCTCGCCACTCATCGCTTCACTACATAGTGCTCTCTACACCCACGATGCGCTCTCTCGCTCGCCGGTAATCATCCACACAACTTCGGCTACGCGAGTTAGTCTGTTACTGATCGTGTCAGAGCGTGGTAGTCTAAATAAATAAAAATAAAGAAATTCTATCGAAATTACCACTTGTGTTTGTTATGCTATCTACTGTTTCAGCACCGGTCATTACATTGGCGACGAGGATAAAAAAAAAAAAAGGAGAAACAGACAGACAGTACTCGTAAGTACTCGTACACACATAACGTGGTGTGGATAAATGATTAAATGATTACATTCAATTGTAAACAAGTTCATACTTGAACAGGTGAATTGACCAACATTGAATTGTGAGAAACAGAGAGAGAGGGATATATGCATAAATATATAGACTGCACATTCAATTGTGGTGAAGATTACTTATTACATTCAATTGTAAAACTGGGAAAAACAATAAGTTTTGTGTCTGAGCAGGATAAGAAAGTCTTCACATTGAATTGTGTCTCTTAGCAAACAGACCAACTGGCTTAATCGTTCTTGGTACAACAGGTTCATAAAAATGAATGACACCGGAATAAGACCATTTCTGTGTGAGACTATTGATAGAGCGGTCATTCGATCCGAGTGGTAGAAATGGCTCCGTTCATTTTCATTGTATTTGGAGTCGGGAGAAATCGTGGACGCGGTAAAACATGTGCAATTTTGTTCTATTTATCTATTTATTGTTTGAATTTTTAATTTAATGAGATTTGTTGTAGTAGTATGTAGTATACTCATAAAAAAAAAACAAAAAGAAAGAAAAGTGAGTGGATGAGCGAAAGTAAGAAAGTTGATAACAGATGTGAGCTATGCCCATTAAATTAGACTAAATTGTTGTAATCGCATTAAATTGCAGGGAAAGGGGGATTACATTTAATTGTAAACCGTTGGCATTAAATTGCGAAGTTGAACATTAAATTGTTCTTCCTAAAAGAGAATAGGGAGGAGCAAGAGTGAGTAAAGCATCACTCCGGGCAAAGGCATTCCGGGAAAGAAGGATGAGTTTATACGATGGACAAATCTTTGATCCGAGATGGGAGAGATGGTATCGGTCATCACATAGGTGATAGATATGTGCTCAGTACATGAGAAAATCGCGAGCCAGACGGAAACTATGGCCCCTACACCATCGTCGAGTGGTATCAATAACATTTTCTCTGCGCAAAAGGAGAAATATTCAAACCATGGCAGAGAATGCCAGAGATGTGGGCGATTAGGTCATTCTAGAGAGAGTAGTGGCTGCCCGGCCAGAAATGTCAGATGCAATTAGTGTGGGTTTGTGGGACATTTCGCCAGATGATTTAGGACTAAAACAGATAACGAAAGAATAATTTTGAAGACAGGTGGAGTTCGAAAAGAAAAATATTTGGACAGTCAAATAGAAGGTTTGTAGACGAAGAAAAGGAAGAGGAAAAGGTGACCAAAGGGGAAAGGCATCATGAACATGACTGCTTCGAAATAACAGAAGAGCTAGGCGAGCCATCAAGTGGGAAAATTGTTTGCTCTGTTGGTGCTGTTAGCTGGCGATGGTTATGGATTCAGGGTCACGATTCAATCTTATAGGGGAAAAAGACTGGGAGCACTTATTTATAATAATTCGAGAGCATTGCTGAACATCCGAAAGGAATCACCAAACCGGTTCAGAGCGTATGCAGGTATGGATCTGCTTGAAATAATATCAGTTTTTGAATCCCCCATAAGCGTGAATGAGCGAGTAGAAGCAATCGCTTCGTTCTACGGTATTAAGAACGACAAACAATCGTTACTAGGTCGTGAAATAGTCATCAAATTAAAAGTTTTTAAAATTGGGGTTGACATTAATCATCTTGAAGAGCATTCCCAAAAAAATAAAAGATATGCAGGTTCAACTATCGTGAGGTGAGTCAGTCAAGTCGGTACAACAACATCTACGTCGTATTCCATCTGCGTTATAGGACATTGTGACATATCTAGGGAAGTTCATTCCGGCTATGGCAGACGCTACGGAACCATTATGGAGTAAAAAAAAAAACGTCCCCTTTACGTGGGGCGAATAACAAGAGCAGTCGTTCCGGCGATTAAAGAATTCTCTTGTGAAAATTCCCACTCTGGCTTATTTTAACTCCAAGAATCTCACTCGTCTAATAGCCGATGCAAGTCCAGTAGCGTTGGGTCCAGTCCTCTTGCAGTTTCAAGATGGAAACTCTCAATTTATCTCATTTGCCAGCAAAACCTCTCTACTGTAGAGAGGAGATATTCACAAACTGAAAAGGAAAGCCTGGCGTTAGTCTGAGCTGTAGAGCTCTGTTATTACTATCTCGCAGGAATAACTTTTGAGCTTGTGACTGATCATAAGCCCCTAGAAGCCATTTTTAAACAAACATCAAAGTCTCCAGCTCGGACTGAAAGATGGCTACTAAGATTTCAATCCTTTAATTTTAAAGTAATATATCAGGCGAGTAAATTGAACATAGCCGATTCGTTATCAAGATTGTACAAAACTGAAGAAACTGACTCCTTTGACACCCATTGTGACAGCGTTTTTCACGCACTTACAATAAGCGAGATAGTAAAATGCATCGACACGGATCAAGAACTCGTAGAAGCAGTAAAAAGTGTAAAGATTGACCACTGCTAAAGACAAGTTCTTCCCATTTCAGTTGGAATTGTGCACCCTGGTGAATATTCTCTTTCGCGGGGCCCGAATTGTCATACCAGCGGTATTACGACGAAGAGTACTAGATCTAGGGCACGAAGGCCATCCAGGAGAAACAGTCATGAAGCTCAGACTTCGATCAAAAGTATGGTGGCCGGTAATGGACAGGGAAGTAGAGTCATTCGTGAATGTCTACTAGTTTCAAAACCATCACCACCAGCTCCCATGCAACGACATGCATTCCCAGACGGACCTTAGCAATGTATCGCAATCGACATATTGGGGCCATTACCAAACCACGATTTCAGTTTTTTCATCATTGATTATTACCCCCGATATCAAGAGACAAAGTTTATGAAGAAAATTACAACAGCGGATATCATTGCCAACTTCGAGGAAAAATTCGGCAGATTAGGCTACCCTAAGTCGATAAAGGCGGACAACGGTCGGCAATTCGTTAGCAGCGAATTCAAAGACTATATTGAAGCCAACAATATTGAATTAACCACCTCGCTCCCCTATTGGCCACAGGCGAACGGCGAGGTGGAGAACATGAATCGATCTATTCTGAAGCGGCTTCAAATTGCCCACGAAAAGGGGGCAGATTATGAAAGGGAAGTACAAAAATTCACCTTAATGTACAACGTTACACCACATGGTACAACCGGTGAGTCATCGTCGAAGCTTCTTTACAACAGAACAATCAGGGACAAGATTCCCTCTGTACAAGATATAAACGAAAATATTTTAGATTCAGAGGCGCGAGACTTAGGCACAATGAGCAAACATTTGGGGAAAGAAAAAGGTATTGGTGTCGGTGATAAGGTTTTGCTTCGTAGCCTGGTTCCTGCAAACAAATTTACACCGACTTTCGAGTTGAAGTGTTCCAAAAAGGCCCGAGCGAAGTAGTTGTTCGAGTAGAAGACGGAAAGACCTTCAGACGAAATGTAACCCATGTAAAGAAGTTCCCAACTCGATCTCAGACTGCTGTAGAACAATCAACAACTGAGGAGACTCACGACCTCTCACCTGGTGAAGGTAAAGAAGACGTCGCAGATGATGCTCGGACCGAGGATTCTTCCATGAAGCTGAAGCTAAAAAAAATCGGAGGGATGTGGTGACCTGTCAGCGAGGACGAGCTCTGAGCTGACACGCAGGTTTACGCTCTCGCCACTCATCGCTTCACTACATAGTGCTCTCTACACCCACGATGCGCTCTCTCGCTCGCCGGTAATCATCCACACAACTTCGGCTACGCGAGTTAGTCTGTTACTGATCGTGTCAGAGCGTGGTAGTCTAAATAAATAAAAATAAAGAAATTCTATCGAAATTACCACTTGTGTTTGTTATGCTATCTACTGTTTCAGCACCGGTCATTACAGAATAGAAACTTCTATTTCAAAATTTGTACAACAACAGTTAGTATTAGACCAAATTACTAAGTTAAGATTCCTAGAAAGCAAAATAAATCAAATTCAAGATAATATTGTATCAGCCAAATACGAGTACAACATTATACATCCCAGTATATTAACATTAGAAGAGCTAAATGAGTATAAAATTGATTTGTATAAGCTTAAATTAATTAGAATGGGTATTCTTAAATACAGACACAAATTCCTCATAATTGCTTTCAAGGTTCCAAAAAGTACAACAGTAGAAAAAAATATTAATATTGCCGTTACCTAATACAGAACATTTTGAAATAGAATATGAAAACGAACATAGTATTCTAGAAATAAATAATAAAACATACATATGAATATCAAAATGATGTAACTCTACAAGAATTAACTCTAAGTAAGCATTGTGTTGTAACTAACAGTTTTAAATTGAGATATTATAATAAAACTTAAACCCAAATAATAGATGACGAAACTATAATTATTAAAAATGCATATAAAGAAGAATGAAAATAAAACTGTGACAACAGAAAACTTGTACTAAATAATAATTATATTATCAACTTTTTCAAGTCAAATAAAGGGTCCGCCATCTAACATTTTTTTTTCAACTAGTACTTATTTCGTGAATGGTAACACTTAGCTCATGTCTGATTTGACAGATAATTAGTTTTTTTTTCCGCTAAACGAATATGGTTGTGTATACGCTTGAACAACGCTGTGAAATATTGCGACATTACTTTAAAAATCATGGTAATGTTGCAGAATGTGTGCGAAAATTGCGTACGGATTTTGGAAGAAGAGAAGCACCGTCAGGTCCGTATGTTCGTTATCTTGTGAAAAAAGTGAAAGAAACTGGCATCCTCATCGATAAACCAAAGCGTGAAAAGCCAAAAACAGTGCGTACACCCGAGAATATTGCTGCAGTGGCAGAAAGTGTGCGTGAAGCGCCATCAACATCAATTCACCGTCGTTCTCAACAATTGAACATTTCGGAGACATCATTGAGACGAATTTTGCATAAAGACCTTGGTATGACGCCATACAAAGTCCAATTGGTTCAGGAGTTGAAGCCAACTGACATCCAATGCGTTTTCGACGCAATCGACTTAGAAAAGATGCCGATTTTGCCAAAAAAATCATCTTTTCAGATGAAACTCATTTTGATCTTGGCGGGTATGAAAACAAGCAAAATTGTCGCATTTGGGGCACAGAAAACCCGCACGCATACATTGAAAAGCCGATACACCCAAAACGAGTCACTGTTTGGTGCAGATGTTGGTCCAGAGGCATAATTGGGCCATTTTCCTTCGAAAATGAGCAAGGAGTGGCCGTTACACTCAATGGCGATCGTTATCGGGCCATGTTGAACAAATTTTTGTTCACAAAAAATTAAGAGGAGGATACTGACAACATTTGGTTTCAACAGGACGACGCTACGTGCCACACAGCCGCAGCTACACTCGATGTTTTGCGCCCTGTTTTTGAAGATCGCATTATCAGCCGCAGAACTGATGTCGTTTGGCCATCTCGGAGCTGCGATTTGACACCGTTGGACTATTATTTGTGGGGTGCCGTAAAAGATAAGTGTTACGCCGACAAGTCAGAGACAATTGACGCTTTAAAGGACAATATTCGTGAAACCATTGGTGCAATACCGCTGCACACAATCGATAATGTGCTTAAAAATTGGACCGATCGTGTAGGCTATTGCATGGCCAGCCGAGGCAGCCATTTGAATGAAATTATTTTCCATTATTAACCGGAAGGATAAAACTAATTATCTGTCAAATCAGACATGAGCTAAGTAATACCATTCACGAAATAAGCACTAGTTGAAAAAAAAACGTTAGATTGCGGACCCTTTACATCTGTTAAAAGAAACTTTTTATAATAATCAACAATTTATTCAAGAAAAATATTTTTATCCGAAACTAATCTTAAAACATTTTTTGAAAAAGCTATCACTTTTGATGATATTATTTTTAATAATTTTGAGAATATTAAGGAAACAAAAGAATTTAAATTCCATAAAAATATATCATATGCCATAAGCTTAAGTATAATTTTAATAATCATTTGTACAATAATAGGGCTAGCATATTTTTGTAATAAAATATATAACAAACAATTCAAATACAAAATTCAGGAGAATTTCGACTCAAACCAAGGAGAAGTAACATATGCAAATACAGCAACACGAGCAACAGACAACGCACCATCAGCAATTCAACTCATATCGATTAGCCAATCGATAAATGCAACATCTGGAAATATTGAACCCGACAAAAGTGCAGCATCAACAATTACCAAGTATAAATGCCGCTGCAACGCTAATGGTGATCGCTTAGTAATACGTTATTGATTGACAAGTAATCGCAGCGACGCTGTGGAAGGCGGATTACTTGTAAATCAAATATTGTAATTCAGATATACGAGTAATATAATAATAAAGTACAATTAGGCCTGTGGCCGTTCCAGAAAAACAAATTACGTTTTTCTTTTGTTTGTGGACGCCACATAAAACGTAATTTCCGCGAAAATTATAAAACAAAAAAATTGTTGTTAACATTGTGTCGTAAGTTACAAGAAAGTTGCACTTGATAAATGCGTGCATTTGGGATCGACGACTCTCTTCTTCAATGCATTAGAAACTACCTTTCGGAATGTTCAATTCGAGTTGTCTTGGATTGTTTCAAGTCTGATATTCACAAAATAAATGCTGGTGGTCCAGGGCTCTTTTTCATTTTTATCAATGATCTGTTGTATAATCCAATATATTCCTTTGCTGACGACAGTACTCACTGCTTTTCATATTCATTGCCGCTCTTCGGCTGTAAAACAGCAACTCCAGCGTAGTGTAAGCTCATTAAATTCTGATATTACCAGCATAACGAAATGGGGAACTGTAAACAGAGTTGAATTTAACGCATCCAAAACACAATGCTGTCTACTGCCGTTAAATGCGAAATTTAAATACCCAGTCATTATTCATGGATGGCACTTGCATTGTCGAAACCGAAAATCTTTCCATTATCGGTTATGTGTCAATGACAACTTACGTTGGAATGACCACATATTCGATGTCCACAAAAATGCTGCGAAGTGTCGCGGTTTCATTAAACGGTGTAAGAAATACTTTTCCCCTCTGATCTGGCCTCAATACAAAATGAATTTATACGCCCAAAATTGGAGTACAATGCAGACATCTGGTTATGTGCGCCTAAAATATATCTGCACTTGCTAGATTGGATTCAAAACGGTGCGATACATAGGTGATACTTACATCACTCAGTCAATGGACACCCTCGAACGCCGACAAAATATCTTGTATCTCACTTTATTTTATCGCTATTTCCACCACTAGTGCTCCATATAAATCGCCAGTAGCATTTCGCCCTTTCAAACTTTCAACCGTAACACTCGTCTCGCTATGAATGCTCACCAGTATATCCTCCAGCCCACTTTCAAATGTACTGTGATAACCACTCAAATGTGAGCAGCGACATCTAGCAGAAAATGTCGAAACTCGAAGACTAGAAGGTTTCGATACTGGATTAGCAAAGTCTCGACTGGAGAGTAGAATCGAATTTTCTAGCAAATTGGAAATTGTATGGGACGCTGAGTGGCGAGGATTGTTCTCGAAGTATGTCATTCGAGTATAAATACCAGCATCCCAAAGGTATGCAGATCAGTTCCAAAGTTGAATTTGAAGTGTTAATTAGAAGAAGTGATTAAGTGGTTTAAGTAAAAGATAAGAAAAGTATAAGTGGTTGAGGAATTGAATTGTACTGAGAGAAAGAATTAAATAGTGAATTGTAACTGTACTGAATAAAGGGATTTGTATTGAAAAGAATAAGTTCTATTATTTGTACCCACACAAACATATTACAGTACTCTCAAATATTGTGATTCGTTAAAATTTTTTTTTAATAACGATCATGCTTTTTTTCACTCTAAATAGAAAATAAGTTGCAAGTGTTGCAGTTGGTCCTATTCGAGTCATATAGTTTAAAAGCATTTTAATTTTTTCGGTTTTTTTTTTTTGTTGTGTGGGAAATAATTCAATACATAGTGTGACGGCACATCTTAAAACGAAGAAAACAGGATAAAGGATAAAGCGGAGAGCCGCAAACATCATTGAGCAGCAGTGACGATACATCAAAGAACATATTTTATCTCAGAAGGAAGGAACTAAAAGGATTTATTTAAAAGGAATCTGCAAAAAGACGCAAACTGAGTACAATTATACACTTATGTACATACGTATAATACACACCTATTTATAAAAATGAGTCCAGCTTAAATTAAATTATTTAAGAATTCTTGTGGTCAAATACATAAAGATCGTGAAAATTTTAATAAAACTAAGGACCCCCTACTAAGAACAAACAATTATTTATCCACACGACTTGGTGTGCTAGACGATAATTTTAAGCTCGTTGGTGGGAAATATCGAGAAATAATCGCATCTGAAAAGGACGAGAAAGTGGAAAGTAAGTGTGAAATGATAAGACAAAGGAAGTTTAGATTCCTCCACTAAGAAATACCACTTTAGAATCCAATGATTCCATGAATTCATCGCTCAAGCATGACATTAGGTTGCCAAAAATCACGATACCGTCATTTTCCGGGGTTTACGATATATGGCGCTCCTTTCACGATCTTTTCGTATCATTTGTGCATTCTAATCCTTCCCTTTCTGAGATACAAAAGCTGCATTACCTTAAATCTAGCATAACAGGTGAAGCAGAACGATTGCTGCAGCATTTAAGCATCGATATTGGAATTTATGAACAAGCTTAGTCCATTCTGATTCGCGGTATGATCACAAGCGTATTTTAGTTAATGCTCAACTTAAGATCTTCTTTGATCACTTTGAACACTGGGATGTTATTATTATTTACGTTCTGCTACACAAGCTACCAACTTCTACACAACAATTGTGGAAAGAAAAACTGGGTACCGCAAAGGACTTACCAACTTCTAAGGCCTTTTCCCATTTCCTGGAAAACCGAAAACCTTACCCAAATTCACATTCAGTGTCCAATAGTAACAATAGTAACCATTCACCTCTATCAACTCATTCCCCATATAATAAACAAACGTTTCCGACTTCCGCTCTTGAGCATAATAGTCAGTCCATATTTCATCCAGCAGATGAACAACCGACCACAAGTTCTGGAGTAAATACACAATTCTCAAATCCTTTTAGTGACTGCTATTGTGAAGGTTAGGTCCTCTCGAGGTGAATACTTCAATTTACGTGCACTTATTGACCCTGGTTCTGAAGCCACATTCATTACGGAATCAGCCGCACAAGTTCTCAACCTCAAGGGACACAGTACATTTGTTGAAGTGTCAGGGCTTGGAAAAACAAGCAGCGGGAAATGTAATAGATATGTTGAAATAACGTTTGGTTCATTGCATTCTACCTTTGAAACCAACGCACGAGCCTTTATATTTAAATCTCGTACGGGTCTTCTTACAGCCAATCGTCTTAAATTCAACAAATGGAAGCACATTGATGGATTAATATTAGCTGATCCAATGTTTTACAAACCAGATAGTATCCATATTTTGTTAGGCAGCGATGTGTTTTCAGAGTTCGTATTACCGGAGATATTAAGGGGCGATGATACGTCTCCTATCGCCCAAAAAACGCAATTGGGATGGATTCTGCTCGGTAAGTTTTCTACAAATTCACCCGTACCTATCAGAAGTTTTGTCCAGGTCTTCGACGTAGACACCCAACTAAGAAAATTTTGGGAGATTGAGGAGGTATCATTCCATACTATCGACACGGTGGAGGACGCATCTTGTGAAAAACACTTTGTCGAAACTACAAAGCGCTTGCCTAATGGTCGATTCGAAGGTTCATTGCCATTTAAGGTTGGTTGTTATCCTGCGCTTGGAACCTCAGAACGAGGAACCCTGCGTAGGTTTCTGCAATTAGAAAAACGACTAGAAAACAATCCCTCGATGCGTAAAACATATACAACCTGCATCAACGAATATCTGCAGCTAGGCCACATGTACGAAGCAAATAAGAGTGTGTTGAACTCGCCTCACCATTACGTGGTGCCTCATCACGCAGTTTTTAAACACTCTATCTCAACCACAAGGATGCGAATAGTATTCGATGCGGCCTTCAAAACCGCTGATGGCACATCCTTAAACGACCATCTCATGGTAGGACCTAAGACACAACCAAATATATTCGACATCATATTAAATTGGAGGAAATATAAACTCACCTTTACTTTTGATATCGAAAAGATGTATCGACAGATTGAGATGCGTTACGATGATTCTCTTTATCAGTTTATCTTTTGGCGTGGTGAGCGCCATCTCATAGTTAATAGAAATATGTAAAATAGAATTAAGACAAAAGAAAGAAGATGAAATAAAGAGAATCAGTCACTTCGCATTTGACTACCTACTCGAATACATCGTATTGGCGACGAGGAGAAAAGAAAAAAAAAAATAATTTTTTTTTTTGATAAAGCGAAACGTGTTGATTTCAACAAAGAAAATTAAAAGATTGGTATTTTATATCATTGTGGAGTGTGGTAGTCATTTTTTCAAACTCAACAAAATAATTATAATGGCGAACGCAGACAACATAATTAACCCAGCAAATGAGAGTTTGTTTGGAGTAGCGTCGATATCGACAGGAGTACGTGAATTCAGACCAGGAATGGATAACTGGAGAAACTGGAACGAGGTATTAAATTCGAATTTTGTGGAAGCCGCGTGTGACGATGATCGTGTAAAAAGATCGGTGTTGTTAAAGTCTGTGGGCCTGGAAGCATATGGGTTACTCCGAGAGTTGTGTGATCCGGTATTACCGGCATCAAAACCGTACGAAAGCCTGTGTACGTTGTTGGAACGGCATTATTCCCCTCCAGTAATAATTTTCCGCGAACGCAGAAATTTTTTTGACGCGAGAAAAGTGGAGGGCGAATCGGTCGCAACGTGGTTCGCTAGAGTTAAAAAGCTAGCGATGGTGTGCAAATTTGGTGTGCAGTTAGATTCGTTCGTGCTAAATAAATTTGTGACCGGTTTGGAAGGAAGCATTTTCGAACGATTGTGCGAAGAAGAGGAAAGTCTAAAGTTAGAGGATGCGTTAAAAAAGGCGCTTATGGCAGAAGCGAGAATTCTTGCAAAAAATACGTACTGCAGTGAGGTTAACTATCTTCATAATCGTCAGCATCGTGGCACGAAAAAGAACAGCTACATCGAAGCGGGGACAAATAGCAACAAAATGGCCAATTACAACAAGCACGCGACGAACAGCAACAAGAACAACAAAGGCAAAAGAAGGTGCGCACATTGTGGATGGAAAAATCAAGCCAGTGAAAAGTGCCGGTACAAGCACAGTACCTGCCATAATTGCAACAAAGTGGGACACTTGGCGAGTGTATGCAGCAGTAAGCAGATCAACGTGGTGGAGGTTTCAAAATTTAAGCAAAGTAATTGTAATAGTGTGGATGACGTTAGTAATGAATTTTCAATTTACAGTATATCAGGTGGACACCCGCCTGCTCATCCATTTACTATGGCAGTGTCAGTCAGTCAACCGGATCCGACTCAATTTTGTTCTGGACACGGGTGCAGCTGTTTCCTTAATTTCTGAAACGACTTTCGACAAATATTTCGACAAAAATTGTCTGCAACCATGTTTTGACGAGTTCTGCTCATACAACGGCGACCGCATTAAAGTAACGGGTGAGTTTACTGCAATAATTAAATTTCGCGAACAATCAAAAATTTTACGACTAGTAGTAATAGACACGCGTAGTCCATCTATTTTGGGACGCGATTTTATGGTTTTGTTCGATATCGGGATTTCACAAATAAATTCTTTATATAATGTAAACGAGTATGTGGCTAGCATAAAAAAACGGTTTTATAGTGTTTTTAAAGAAGAATTGGGTTCATATAAAGTAAATACAGTAAAGTTAGAATTACTCGCGAATATTAAGCCTGTTTTCTGTAAGCCAAGGCCAGTGCCATTGGCATGGCGAGCAAAAATAGAAAATCAGTTAAAAGAGTTAGTAGAGAAGGGTGTATTAGTGCAGGTGGACAATGCAGATTGGGGTACACCGTTGGTTCCCATAGTTAAAAAAAACGGAGAGCTTCGCATTTGTGGGGATTACAAGCCCACAATAAATAAGTTTCTAGTAGATGTTAAATATCCCTTACCGCGCATAGAAGAATTGTTTTCTTCGCTAAGAGGAGATTTTTTCTCGAAATTGGATTTGTCAAACGCTTATAACCAATTAATTCTGGACGAGTCGTCGCAATTGTTATGTGCTTGGAGTACACATATGGGTATTTTCAAAATGACGCGTTTACCTTTTGGTGTAAAGCCAGCAGCTGCTATTTTTCAGAAAACCATAGAGAACGTTTTGCATGGTATTCCAAATGTAGTTAACTATTTAGACGATATCGTAATAACGGGAGCTAATTTTCATGAGCATGTGAAAACATTAGAGGTAGTGTTGACAAAATTGGAAGCAGTGGGGCTTCGCCTTAATGCTAGGAAGTGTGAGTTTTTCAAGGATAGAGTTTCATATTTGGGTTTTAACATTGAGCGAAATGGGTTGAGTAAGAATAAGGATAGAATCGCCGCAGTTTTAGAGGCTCCTGTACCACAAAATGTATCTGAATTAAGAGCATTCGTGGGAATGTTGAATTATTATTCAAAATTTATTCCAGACTTTGCACATAAAATGGCTCCATTGTATGAGTTGCTTAGGAAGGATGTAAAATTTATATGGTCAAAGTCATGTCAAAAAGCTTATGCTTTGTTGAAGCAAGAAGTGACGTCAGACCAAGTCCTAGTTCATTTTGATCCCAAGAAGCCAATAGTTTTATCTACAGACGCATCGAATGTAGCCGTAGCAGGTATTTTGTCACATAGGTCTATAGAGGGTTCCGATAAGCCAATCGCGTTTGTTTCAAGAGCACTTACTCAAGCAGAGCGAAACTATAGTACCATTCAGAAGGAAGCATTAGCAATTGTTTTCAGTGTAACTAAATTAAAGCAATATTTGCTAGGCAACCACTTCATTTTAGAATCGGACCACAAGCCACTTTTGGCAATATTTGGTGAGGGCAAAGGGCTACCAGTAATGGCGGCCGCCAGAATGCAAAGATGGGCTTTTATTTTGTCCGGATTTAATTATAGCATGCGGTACATTAAAGGTTCTGAAAATTTTGCAGACCATTTGTCTCGTTTGCCTCAACGAAAAGTGGAGAAAGACGACAATGAAGTCAACTATGTTAGTTACATCCAAGTAGATAATAAGTTAATCTTGAATTTTAAATTAATATCAAAGGAAACCCGGCGAGATCCTATTTTATCAAAGTTGATGGAAGCAATTCACAGGGGCAGAGTAGACATGCTGGAAGGGGAGGATTTTGTTTCATTTCATAATAGAAAAGACGAGCTTTCGGTGGAATACAACTGCATTTTATGGGGTTACCGAGTAATTATACCGTCGAAATTACGTAATACGGTTTTAGCAGAGTTACATCGTTCACATTTAGGCATCGTTAAAACAAAAGCGTTAGCACGTTCGTTTGTCTGGTGGCCTAAATTGGACCAATGTATCGAAAGGTTAATAGCCAATTGTGTACCATGTAAAACTATCCAGCCAAGTCCTGAAAAATGCTCGCTTATTCCCTGGGTGCCTACCGAATCAGCATGGTCGCGAATCCATGTCGATTTTGCCGGACCAATCAAGCAATTTTATTTTTTTATAATAATAGATTCTTTTTCTAAATGGGTAGAAGTTTTTAAAACTAAAGATATTACGACTAGTTTCACAATTGCTAGGTTACGCGAAATTTTCTGCCGATTTGGGTTGGTGGATACGCTGGTTAGTGATAATGGACGTCAGTTTACGTCGGAAGAATTCCAAACATTTTTGACGAAAAATAATATAAGGCATATTTTGACAGCTCCAGGTCACCCTGCTACCAATGGGCAAGCGGAAAACTTTGTTAAAACGTTCAAAAAGGCAGTTTCGGCTAGATTATTGGAAGGTGAAGAGAAAAACATAGAAAAGATTATAGATACGTTTTTATTTGATTATCGATGCACTAAGCATTGTACAACAGGAGAGACACCAGCGAGGTTACTATTAGGTAGAGAACTAAAAAATCGTTTTAGCCTGCTTAGACCACCTTTAGTAAAAGACAAAATTGTCGAGAGCCAGTTATCGAATATCAAAAACCATAAAGGGGCGAGAAATATTGAATTTAAAAACGGCGAAAATATTTTTGTGCGCGATTATTCGAATCCAAACAAAGCATGTTGGCAAAAAGCTGCCGTTACAAAACGTTTAGGACCACGAGCTTATCGTTGCATTTTAACCAGAAATAATAAAGTAATAAAACGGCATGTGGACCAAATGAGTCGTGGTACGACAAATGACAACGAGAATTCAGTCAAAACATCGGTTGAAGAAAATCAGAGCGCGACCGAATCATCTGGTTACAATATGGATTGCAAAGAATTTAAGACACCAGTAGGCGGGACAATGTCGGCTCCGATTGCCTCAGCAACAGTTAGGGGGGATGAGCAGGCGGATGCACCCGTTGCACGGGAAGAAAACACTAAGAGAAATTTAAGGTGTTTGAAACGTATAAATTATAAGCTATAACTACCATAACTATATTGTAATAAAAAGAATATGTACAATTAGTTGAAAAAAAAAAGAAAAAAAAATGGAAAATATTAAGATGTAAATTAAAACTAATAATCTTAAATTTTTGTCGGTCGTGGTGATCCTAAGATATTGAAATTCTTGAATTCTTATAAAATTTGTTTTCTTATGATTATTATTATTATAATATTTCAAATACAACTTTTCAACTTAATGGGAGAGTTGTAACATAGCGCCATCTCGTAGTTAATAGAAATATGTAAAATAGAATTAAGACAAAAGAAAGAAGATGAAATAAAGAGAATCAGTCAGTTCGCATTTGACTACCTAATCGAATACATCGTACGATTAAGACTGTATCGTTTGAAAACAGTCACCTTTGGTACCGCATCGGCACCATTCTAGGCAATTCGTACGTTAAGGAAACTGTGAAGTGATGAGGAGGCAAAATACCCATTAGCAGCACAAATGATACGGGAGGAGATGTATGTTGACGACCTATTTTCGGGGGCAGATTCGCTTGAAGATACAAACAAACGTGAGTAAGCGTTCTATTCTCTCGACGATTGCAACAATGTTTGACCCTCTTGGATGGATTTCGGCATGTATCATCAGGGCTAAATTAATGATGCAGCAGTTATGGTGGAGAGGTCTGTCATAGGACGAAGCTGTTCCACTAGGACTTCGTCAGGAATGATAACAATTTTGTGAGGAACTACCAGTTCTTGAGCGCATTCGAATTCCACGTTGGATCAGTACCCGAAAGCAGAGCACTCACTTGGAAATCCATGGATTTAACAATGCTTCTGTGAAAGCGTATAGTGCGGTAGTGTATACTCGAATCATAGATAATCAGAACAAGGAACACACACACCTGTTGATGTCGAAGACAAGAGTAGTCCCGCTTAAAACCGTATCTCTTCCACGGCTGGAACTCTGCGGAGCTGTTATATTGGCGAAACTATTAGATCACACCATTAAGGTCCTAAATTTGAAGAACATCAGAACACATGCATGAACTGATTCGACCATAACCTTAGCTTGGATCTCTGCACCACCTTCAAAATGGAAAACTTTCGTAGCCAACAGAGTAGCAGAGGTGCAGAGATTAATTAACGTTAATATTTGGAAACATGTTCCCACTAAGCATAAACCAGCAGATCTCGCATCCAGAGGAATTCTACCATCAGCACTGGAACACAACCGTGTTTGGTAGAAGGGACCCGAATTTCTTCAAGAAGATTTTCATTTTGCCTCCCCGGTTCAACCGTTAGATTTGGAAACCAATGAAGAAACACAACCGATCAAGGTACATTGCATTACCACCTGTAATAATGTAATATGTAAATTATTAGACAACTACTAAAATCCATCTTTATGTATTATTGCATATTGCAAAAGATTTATTGCAAACATGGAGAATCGACCAGAATCTAAGATAGGGGATATTCTTTCGTCAACAGAGCTATATGCAGCAGTCCTCACTATTGTAAAGATTGTCCAACAACAAATGTTTGCGGATAGGGAACTTCAAACAAATTTTAAGACACTTTGTCCTTTTTTGATGACCATAGGATCCTTAGGGTACCGGGTAGGCTGCAGAACTCGGACTTGCAGTACGAGCAACGACAGCCTATCATTTTAAAATCACAGCATCGATTCCCGGCCTTATTAATAAGAGATGCACACGAGTCAACCCTCTATGGTGGAGTTCAGCAAACACTCTCACAGCTTCGCCTAAAATATTGGGTTTTAAATGCTAAACGTAGCATCGAAAAATATATACACCAGTGCGTTATTTGCTACAGATGCAAGACCTGCCGCTGCAGCAGTTGATGGGAAGTTTACCAACACTTCGTGTTACAGTTTTCAGTTTTTTTCAGTTTTTATGCATTTTTATTTTTTAACTTAAGTTTCTCTTATATGCTAAACAAAAATCACTTAAAAATTAGCTTAAATTACTTAAAAATAATCTTATTCTAACTTGATGGCCCCATGCGGGCACTCTAAGTTAAACCTAACACTTAAACTATTTCTTTCGACGAATCTTACAGTCTACTTTTATTTCTATTTTAACATTAATTAATACTAAAACTAAGAAAATAAATTTTAATCAAAAACTTAGTATATGGACATTTTTTTAATTTTTTATAAAACTTAAAACTAAAAGCCTACAAACTACTTAAAAATAAATCTTAATCTACTTAACCTACTTACATCTAACACAAACATAGACATACATACATATATATAGACATAATATGTATATACATAATATATAAATACATGCATATATATATTTTTTTTCATTTTTTTTTGGTTTTTATATATTATTTTCTTCTTAAAATCTAACTTAAACCTTCCTAAAACTATGTAAGCCGGCCATGGCTAAAACAAAAAAAAAATTAGGCTGGCCCACTTTGCTTCACATTAAGCTACATATCACTGAAGGAGTTCGACGACGAAGCATCCTCCCCTTCAACAAGCCACCAAAAGTTTTGGTGCTGCTGAGCAACATCCCTCATGTCGCGACTCCCTACCACCCTACTGAACCGGAGACGCTCCGCACTGCCATGTGCGACGTCTCTGTCGTAGTTGAGTCGCCTGTCCGCAGCTGTTCGAGCGACGTGGAAGATTAGCGGAACCGCCAATCTGTCCTGGACCAGACCTTTACTATCTAGATAAAGGAACGCTTCTGGAGGAATAAAGCCGTCAAAGCGAACTCTCTCGTGATACATATAATTGGGGTAGAAAGCCCCGGAGATCAGGTTGTTCGATGAGGTCATTGCTCTTGCAATGTGCCTTCGAGTTAACTTAATGACGAAGTTGTCCACTCTTATTAGGTTCGCCCTATTGTATAAGACCTCATTAGGATAGAATTTTATGTACTCAGACTCTGGTGTTCTGTATAAGCGAAGACAAGTCCTAAGACAAGTCCTCTCAAACACCCGAAACTTTTCCAATAAACTTGCTCTCACGTTAAACCACACGGGACATCCAAATACAAGCATAGGCCGGATAAGGGCCATGTAGCAGATCACCTTCACCCTCGCATCGAGTTGGCTGTTACAAAACAGTCTCTTTATAAGGGCAAAAGCACCTTTGGCTCTGGCCAGAGCAACATCTATATGTTTGTTAAAATACAGATATTGATCTAGCCAGATCCCAAGGTATCTGACTACATTTCGACAAGCAAGTGGATCCCCGTGCTGCCCCTCGATCGAGAACTTTCGCCAATTCTTTCTGGTATCTCTAGAGGCCCCAGACAAAGGCGTCCTAAACAGAATGGTTTCCGACTTCTGAAAGTTGATTTTCAACTTCCAGTCATCGCAATATCGCTTAATTTTGTCGAAGTCACGCTGCAAAAGTGTATTAATGACCTCAATCTTTGGACCCGATCTGTACGCGATTATGTCGTCTGCGTACGCTATTGCATGGTGAAGTGAACCTAAGAGATCACTCGTGTAAATGTTGAATAGGATCGGCGAATTTACCGCACCTTGTTGCAGACCGTTTTTAATGTCGAATGTTCCAGTACAAGTCACTTCGCCATTCTTCACGATGAACTGTCTACTGGAGAGCATATCAAAAAGAATATACAGCAGTGGTTTACTAATTCCCAACCTGTCCAGCTTGAAAAAGAGTCCCTCTAACCATACGGTATCGAAATCCTTCTCCAAGTCAATCAGGCAGGCACTGGTTCTTGCCTTTGTTCCATTGGATATCAGAAACCAGCTTAGACGCAGCATGAATGATATCATGCCCCCCCTTGAAACCGAATTGATTATCCGGAACTACTCGTATATGTTTGTCCTCAACCCACTTAGTCAGGACTCTATTGATCACCTTCTCGAAAACCTTACTGATGTTTGGAAGAAGACTGATAGATCGGAGATTCGCCGGATTGGAAGTGTCTTTATCCCTTTTCTGGATGGGATGTACGAGTACCACCGCAGTTTTCCAATGCGCTGGATAATGTGCATTATTCATTGCATTATTAAACACAAGTGCACAAGGACTCGACCTTCCAGGTCGTGGTTCGGGCCAATGATGTCATTCGCCTTATATACTTCCTGGAAAGTCGCTCCTATAGCCTCTACCTGCTCCTGCGGATCCTCGATTACAGAGAAGTTGTCATCATCAACAGCCTCATTTGGATCTATGCCTGCAGCTATAAGTATTTGTTTGTTGTTCGTCGTTCGGGCAATTTTAGGACATGAAAGGTCGTTTTGATCATTTCTCCGAAAGATTTTATTTATTTGCGGGAACATATTCGGGTTGCTGGTGTTTACAGCTCGAATTTTGTTGTTCCAATACAAACTTACAGATGCTCTGTAATTTTCTTTTATTAATACTTGGAGGTTTTTGATCGACGACTTTAGCGTCTCCGGGTTATGTCTGTCAGTAAACTGTCTGTACAAGGTTTTTAGTCTTGACAGCAGTCTACTTTTATGTCGGTGTAGTGCGTCAATAGTTGCGTTGCGGAATAAGTCTCCGTCGTCAGTGTGTTGGTACCGAGGTATCGTTCTGTCCATTGTTCGTTTGATTCTCTCGTCCATTAGTTTTAGATACCTGTCAATCTCCTCGTTTGACAGATTTCTGTTGGACGGTGGGTAGAGCGAAATCGAGGAGAGTGCTCTAGTCAGTGTTCTGGTGAAGTTTGTCCAACGTACCCTACTATAATTGTAGGAATGCCTTTGGACAAACTCATCCAATTCCGCAATTTCGTTGGGAACAGTTATTTCGGTGCTGAGACCGCAATGGTTACTGTCATACACGAAAGTGCGTAGACAGTTTGCAGTTTGTTGGTTAGTGCATGTCAGTTGTATTCGTGAGTCGAACAGCAGAAGATCCAAATAGGACCCGTGTCTGGGAAACGACGGACTATCCGTTGCCTTGAGCCCGAGTCGATACATCACACTGTGCTGACCCCACCAATTGAAAAGTAGGTTCCCTCTAGTATTTGGTGTATTATTTCCCCTATCACTATGTTTGGCGTTGAAATCCCCCCCGATAATAAAATAGTTGTCTTCCAATTCCAGCCTCAGGAATCGAAAAAGCGTCTCGAGCTCTGAGATGAATAAAGTGGATTGAGTAGCCTTAGGTGCATCGACAGACACCATGTACAACCGCTTTCCACTACGGAGGGGGATATACACGATGCATGCTTCCAGCACCCGGAACCTACGTACTACACGACTGTACGCTCTTTTAAAACGTATACCTTTTCGTACGAAGATTGCAACTCCACCTCCCTGAATGGAGTTGGGTCGGTTTCTCCGTACTATTTTGTATCTTCTGTGCCTTATTTTGTGTCTCTTGGTAAGCTTAGTTTCGCTAACCAAAAGCACATCAGGGGCTTGGTCTTTAAGCAACTTAAATAGTCCGGCTCGTCGTTCGAGCCCAATCAGTGAATTAACATGCACAGCAAGGACCTTCAGGGTTTGCTCCGCCACGTACGTACCCATTACGGCAAAAGGTGCGTTAGGCCAGGCATCAGCGCTTACACTTGATCCACCCGCGCGGTCTGTTCAGTTAGATGACGTTGTAGCTGAGCCATCTGCCCCTGGATAGAGAGCAAGATAGCTAGCATGTCAGGTACTGGTTCCGGTGCTCTGAGCGCTGGGGCCTGAGAAGCAACCTTCGCTTGCTGTACCGTATTTCCCCTACCTGCCGCTATATGGGGGAGTAACGGCTGGAGTTTGCAAATGCACGGGTGGACGTTTCACTTCCACTTTCTGCTGCCGGGCCAGATTTATTCTTTTGATGTACTGGAATTTGGGACAACCCCGATAATTTGCGGTGTGACCCGTGTTCCTACATAACGCGGAAGAGAGTTGGCTTTTTTCGGACGCTCCGTCCTTACCAAGAGCGCATTCCTTGGACTTGTGGTTCTTTCCGCACTTCACGCATCGAGGCTGCATTTCGCAGTTCAACGCGGCGTGCCCGAACCTTTGGCAGCGAACACATTGTAAAATGTCGCTCCGCCAGGCAGCTCTTCTGTTGATGCTGACAGGGAAGGGCGCTTCATTACCTCAAGAGTTGGCTTCAGCGTCCTCCTACTCTTCATCTTTGGCTCTGTTTGACTTGAAGAGCTTGAAGTATCGCCTGACTTCTCCGCTGATCCCGCTATTGGCTTAGCGGACCGCTCACCGGAATTCATCGCGCGATATTTTCTCACTTTTTATTTATTTTTATTATTATAATGTCTTTTTTTATTATTATAAAAAAAAAACTTTTCGCTCCACGTGGAGTGGACTCGAACCCACGACCTGTGTTTTGTTAACCAATCACACTGCCACTACGCCAATTGGATCCTAATAAAACTTCGCAAATGTCTTACTTGTTCGTTTTATCACTTTTATCACTTTTTTTCACTCACAAGCCGAGACACGTTTACACTCTACTGAGGTCTATGAACGACTGACACCTCGTGTTACAGTTTCCAGACCATTCACACACACCGGAGTGGATTATGCGGTTGCGGGAAGAACTTCGTGGGAGCAAACACTGAACTCCTAAGGATGCTGAACTCTGCAAAAACAGATTGGAAGGAGGTGGCTGAGATCGTAAGCAACAGCGCTACAATTTTTTCACCAAAGATCCTCAACGCCAATAACACCGAATCAGATTGTCCCGCCAAATGGCTTCTCCCCGACAGTACTGGTACCACAGGTATTTCAGGAACTCGGGGGGAGCAATCTCTTCCACAAGGACCACAACTCTATTTTCTACAAAAAAACAAAAGAATCGGACTCGAATCATGAATAACCAAACATAAAAAAAATAAATAAATAAATAAATCAACACATCAAGTAAATCATCTATGATATAATATTTAACTGAACTCAAAATATTATCCACACACTTAATTAAAAATAAAATTAATTTAATAAACTACACTCCTAAATTTACACACACAACAAGTATTTATTTTTCACCACTCTGCTAACACTAAAATCTAAATCACTCATTACAAATAACTCATTTCCCATTCATCAAAATCACTCATTTCAGAAATCACTCAACACTCTAAAACAATCCATTCACACGCGCCATAGTAAAACCAACAATATCACTCGCATTAATATAATCACACAAACATGCATACCTACAGTCCCCTAACAAAAAAAAAAAAAATATTTCCCTCGCATCGATTCCAAAATAAATAACTAATTCAGCACCATTTTACCAAAAACACTTACCACTTACTTGCAAAAAAAAAATTGCACCCAACACCAATAAACAGGAGCCATAATCAATTAATAATTAAACACATAAAACAGAAACAAAACAACAAAATAAAAACAACACCTCAACTACCATTTGCGGCATTGACAATTGATTCATGTCGCAACCGCCATTTATAGTACATACTCTTTAGAATTTCCAACAATAACTAGTCAGAGTCCAGTGACAGCATTCAGCCGATATGATCATCTTTGAGAAGATATGATAATGTAGTTTTATTACTCATGCCACTTCATGTTGTCTATCTATTGGTTATTCTTTTCAAATATGACTAATAATTTTGAATCTCTTTACATGTAACCACAACACATGTCCACTGTAATACAAACCGAAGAAGACAGGCTGTTCCGGTATTAGGAGAAGAATGAAAGCTTAATTGCATTGCGAATTTCGTTCACGGCCGGGGAGAATGTTGCAGTTACATTAAAATCTTTGTTAATAATTGCATAAATGAATCCATGTACACGTTATGTAAACGTTGAAATTGTCAAATCAAACATACTAATAAATTCGAAGTTAACTACGAGTAGCATGCAACAAATATCAACGAATAAGATGACATGTAAACATATATAAGAGATGAACAGTTTAACCCATTAGTGCCCAGAGCGTTTACTTTCGCTTAAATAGATACAAATTTCAGGATGACCTTAATTCCTGCTGCAAACATTAATTTTGTTTTCAATTCTTTAAAAGTTATCATACCCTCCTCGTTTTTACCTGTTGCATATATGCAACAGTGGGCAATATTCAATACTAAACATGAAATTGTTATATAAATAAAAGATAAATAATTATCGTTAGTAAATGCTTAAATTTAGAGTTTTTTGTAATATTTATTGTACAGAATATAAAATATACAGAACATAAAATTAAAACACAAAATTCATTCTAAAAGCAAAGGAAAAGCTAAATCCACAAAACATATTACATATACATAAAACATTTAAAATACCTAGTATTTCAGTCTGATTGAATAAAATGATACATCAATTGGCACTTTATGCACAAACCAACGTCACATTTGCTGCACATAGTTTTCACAATTGATGAACAAAAGGAAATGGCCAATATTGTCATACCGAAGAGAGTATTCATCAACTTATTGCGGGCGACGGTATCCTTGTGCTGGTCGTACGGTGCCAAATGTATGACAGTAATGCAACGCTATTTTCCCGCGAAATTGTAACTGTGTTAATGAACCGCCTCCATTCCTTTGCAATATCCATGCGTTTTGTATTGACGCATCTACCAGCCACGTAAAAATAGAATACCACCATTTTTTTCCTCGAGCGCCTATCCTGTAGTTATTGATATTCTGGTCCATACGATCAGTACCTCCCATACATTGATTATATTTTGCAATGGAATTTGGTTGTGGCACTGAAATACGCTGACGTCGTATCCTAGAATATAGTTGTACCTTTCCTATAGGATTTCTGCCAAATAGAGTTGAAGCTATAGCAACAACAGAGTTGTCAATCCATTTTGTAATTATAATATTACTATCGCTTATTTTACTACTGACTACAAAACCTCTAACCTCTTTCTTCAACTCTTTTTCCAATGGCAATGGATACGATTTTGGTATCATATTTTCCTGAATAGTACCGGTACCGTGATAGCCCCTCTAAGCCCTATAAGAGCACTAACTGAAGTAAATAAATTATCAAAATAAAAGCAAAATGGAAATCTTTTCACATTTTCATCAAATTGGTCAACTATGTCGAATAGAGGTGAAATATTTTTACCATAATTAGACTGATAAGCTTTGTTTAAGCGAGGATTATTTCCTTGATACATCTCAAAATTTACAAGGTAACCTAAAGGTGTATTCAAGCACCACATTTTAAATCCAAAGCGTAGTGGCTTTCCCCTCAAAAACTGTTAACATCCATGTCGTCCAAAATATTGTATCATGGATTCATCGTACGATAAGTCTTGTTCTGGACAAAATATTTTTAAAAATTTATCTTTCAAAGCATCAGTCAATGGTCGCAACTTCCAAATACTGTCCTCTAAATTTTGTTTTGAATTATCTGTGAAGTGTAGATAGCGGAATATTACATCAAAACGATTTCTTCTCATAGCATTTGAAACTAATTAATTTTTGAAATCAGCCTTATTTGACTAATAACTACGTTTTGACGGTGTAAAATTGTAGCCCGTTATAATTAGAATTGCAATGAAGACACGAATCTCACCAGCGGTTATGTTAGAATTTGCCTTTCCACAATAAACAGTATAACTATTACTTTCGTTAACGAGTAATGTTATTATATCGTCATCAAAAAACTTACAACTCATATGGTTGTAATTGACTAAATTCTGTATAGTTAAGCTCTTGAAAAATAGGTTTTTCTTCCTGGTCATTGTCTTCAAACCAAACAAAAGAACTTTGAACAGACTGTTTTGAAAGTTTTTTTGATGAAGTAGAAAGGCCTTTTCGTTTTTCAATTTTTTTGGTGAAATGGCTGTCTTTGTTGATGCTGATGAGTGTGCTTGAGAATCCTGTACAAGCGGTGCATTGTGTTGGGTTCCTGGATCAACATCAGAAATATCCCGTGAAGATTTAAGTTGAATGCAGCATGGAGTAAGAAGGCTTGATTTTGGTAAGTTGTGAAGCATTCCACCGTCGTCTTCATTACCAGAATCTTCTTCGGAATTAATATTCTCAGGTGCAGGCGGCTCAATATACAACTTCTCAATTTCACAATCATTTTCTTCGTCAGATTGCAAAGACTCCAGAAAATTAATTGCATCTTCGGTAGTACGAAAACTAAATTACACAAAAAAAGTACCACAGAATTATTCTAGAATAGCCCAGTGTTGCATTTATGCAAAATTAACATTTTGTTGAAATTTATTTCAAAATTTAATGAACTATTACACTGAATCGAGATTCATTATGAAAAGCAATCACATGAATTCATTATGAAAAGTTCAATAACTGTACTAAATAAATCGCCGCTGTGAAACAAAGTAAAGAAATTATTAAAATACTTACTATTCGCGTCTCGACATGTTTACTTTTTTTTCCCCACAAGCACACAGATGTTCAATACGCGACTTATCATTCCGAACACTCGCACAAAACTAACTTCTTATCTCTTTATTTGTGATCGCTACAGATGTTACTAGTCACAGAAACTGGTTTTACACGTTTCACTCCTAGAACAGGATCAAAATCCTTTATCAAAGCTTACTAATGTAGCGTTGCACATACGCAACAGTGGTCATTAATGGGTTAAGCAAAATAAAGAATTGGTTTTTTTATAACGTTTAACAGAGACAGTTGTTTTTTATTAAGTATTTCTTACAGTAATAAGTATTTTAAATACAGAACTTGCGGTCCACACAGTTTAAATGTTTGCATTTTCCATTTTGGAGTCCAGCGTTCAACAAACTACTTGTTTTTATTTGGCGTGCACAGTAAAGCAAACACAATAACGGCTGCTGTTGATGATGGTAAGGGTGAGAATGAATTTGAATATGTCAACTTATGCAGAAGCGGGTAATGAATCTGCTTTAAATACTTTGTATTTCCATAGTATTGAACGTTTTTCAAGCAGTGCATGTGAGTAGTTTGAAAACATTTATTTTAGACACACTCATTAAATTTAAAATTGAAACGCGTTCCTCCATTAATGTTTTTCCTAATAAGCATCTTAATTTAATAATTTTAAGCAAAGAAATTTCTCCATCGAGAATATCGAGATTTACTGTGGAAATAAACTAATTCCAGAAGGTGCTGTTCAATCTGGCAGTTATAATAATGTGATATCTGTAAATATGAACATCTACCATCTACATTGAACATAATTTCCAAAACCATCCTTAGTCTAGAAGAATTATCTCAGATTAAAACCATTCTAAAAGAACAAAATATTAAAATCATATCCGAAGATTATATGTATCTATGGATTACTTGAGTTACAAGCCTACTATGTACTATGAAACTAATGGCATATTTAATGTCCAAATTCCAGGCTTTACGAATAGTGTACTCGTAAATAATTACTTCCATCTCATTCCTATTCAAATTTAAAAGAAATCCAGACAAACGAAAACCTTCATATCTCTATACAACACTTTAGTATTCTTCACACTACCTTGCTCATCAACGATCGCAACTAAAATGAAAAAAAATATGTCAGAAATGGAACGATAGTCCGCTTTTCCACGTCGCATGTTTCGAAAGATTCAAATGAGTGCAAAAGAGAGGGATAATGAAACAAAAAATACCCAATTAACCAAATTTCCACTGCATGTGCATTTTAATTGCATCTTTTTGACATTTCTTTTCTCCTTCTTCTTTCTTTTTCGCATTTGCTTCATTATTCCTTTGGCTATTAATGCGAGCACAACATTTCAGTATGGCGGATGAACTGAAATGGACCAAAGAATTAACGAGCGGGCTCATTTTCAATTATGAAACACTGAGCGCCAAAGATGAAATGAAAGAGAGCTGTCAAATAACATGAAAAATGTGTAAAAATGTGCTCATCACTGAATGACAGTTCAAAAGAAAATACCTAGAACATGCGCATTACATACATGCGACGTGTAAGAGCGGACATATGAAAAAAAAACTACTTGTTTCACTCGAAAATCCACTGTAGAAATAGATTTTCGGTGGAATTAACTCTTCTTCTTCACACTTCAATAAAACGCATTCCCTCTCTTTCGAACAATCTTCCTGCCCACGTCAATGTGAAAAGGCACAAATTCTTTACTACGAGGAGAAGTGCAAGAACATCGAAAATATATATTACTGTCCCGAGACCAGATTCGTAGAAAGTCTATCTGATTCAAAATGTATCAGAAAACTACCAGGACGCCGAATGTGACCTAATGGAAACAGCAAATTTATCGGACATTCATCGACTAGAACATCAGTTCATACTCATAATCAACATTCCTGAAACCATACTAAAGACAACATGTACCCCAAACTCCATTACAATTAAAGGTATGGCTTTAATACATTTCAAAGATTGTATAGTCAATATTAACAACTACACATATGATAACACTGCAATCAACCACTTTGACGAGATGCAAAATAACAGCAACCAAAGCAACAGAAATACCAACGATGACAAAACTTCAAAATGTGTTGATTGTTTTTAAATTCATTTTCTTTTTTTTGTTGTTGTTTTTTTTCGCAACACACCACACAAGAGGAGGAAAATTTACGAGTGCATTGGTTAGCATGTGCTAACTGCTACACATGTTTACAGCTGTCCCTAAAGTTAAATGTATTGTGTTTCCTTTTGTTTGCGGTTATAAAATCTCAATCGTTCATATATTGCATTCTTTTTAGGGCTGTAGTAATCTGCAAATTATTTAATAATCGCTTCCAAAGTAGCGTAATTTTTCTTCGATATTTCCCACGTGTAAAATTTTTGGCGAGTATCTTGACCCACAAGATTCAAAAATATTAAAATTTTTTTATCTTTTTTCGAGGCAGCAAGCATTTTTAAGATCCATTAAAAATATATGTAAACTTACTGATATATTGTAAAAGAAGTGGCCCAAGTTTATTAAAATACTAAGGTACTCGTTTTTTCATGATTTTTCTTATTTTATAGTATCAATTTCCGTTAGAGGTATTAAAACACCACGATTTTTTTTTATAGGAATGATGTTCTTTCCACTTATGGCGTTTTCGTTTGGGCAGGCAGAAGGCTTTTTTTTGTGTACTCCGATTTTGATTATAATGGAACACTCAGAATAATAAATTGACCGATTACACGAAAACAGAAATCAAGTTTGACACACAATACTATATGTATGTGTTAGTACATTTTGACATAAAATCCAGGAGAGAAATTTTGATTCTGAAATAAAAACTAGAAGCAAAATTTTGCTTCTGAAAAAAGTGAGGGGAAAAAGTTTTATATCACTTGTGCGCAGGGAGCACAAAAAAAAGCCCAAACGAAAACGCCATTAGAAAGTTATATTCGACTGCGCCATATTTTACTTAATTGACAATAAAACTCCGATCATCATGATGGAACAGAACTCTTTATTATGACGGTCCATTTATGACTGCCTGTGGTCACAAAATTAAACTTCTTTAACCCTTTATAAGGCAGCTTTAGTTGGAGCCGCCTAAGAAAATACATGTTTACTTTTGATTTAGTTAGGAAGTGTTTGAAGAAATTTTTGAGAGAAAAAAAAATTTGTTTAATTTTTTGAGAAATGTGAGGTGGCAATATGCTCGCCACAGCCTATTATTGACCGAAAGAAATATGTGAACTGCAACTATTTTTTTGTTCATTTTATTTTTTATTTAGAAAACTAATTATTTACAAAAAATTTTTTTTTTGGAAAAGACCAAAGCATGGAGTAATGCATAGTGGTACTTACGAGTAGCAGTGCGAGCATTGATCTTTTATTGTTTGTTGTTGTACTGCAAAGTCTACATGTGCGATGGGTCGAAATCTCCTCATAGCATAAGTACTCCTACATTTTTCAATCTATGTTCATTAAGTACACCAAATGATTTCCTTGTTGACTAGACTGGAGTTTTTTTTGATGTTACGTGGCCTATTTTTTTACCTTGTTTGTTTGGAAGCTTCCAATACGTTCTTGGCCAAGTAAAACCCTAAAATAAAAGTGGGATAGTTCTTGTGTCCTCACCCGGACTATAGAAGAGTGCAAAATATGAGCATTTGTCACAGCCGTATCGACGAAAAAATAAAAAATGCGTAACCATCGGCGTCCTACACTATAGTGGCACACTTTTGGCCGAAAAGGTAAACGCCACCCATGCGCTTAGTATAATGTTGGACTGTAAGCGGACAGGTATCAAGAAGCAGACCACACAACAGAATAATAATAACACAAATAAAGCACAAATGTTTCACGGTGCCAGTGACCTAATGTAAAACAAATCTAAAGGACACACTTCCGAGACCATTACTTATTTGAACTGTAGAGTCATGTTTCTTGCTACGTTACACTTCCGGTTGCCAGCAAAGTCACTGTACTGTATGTACACACGTGACCATGCTAAACTTGTATAAATACTCGAACAACATCAATAAAGAAACAAATAGTTCCGTGCCCTATCGAAGGCAAAACACACAAGTTTTTTATTTCGAACCTACAACATACATATTACATGGGGATCCTACCAGTCTCTACAAAGGACTGAATCGGCAGCTAGATCCCATTTTTTTCCAAATTTTTTTTGGCATTTCGATGCCTAAACATTAGCATTGAGAAACCCTGCCTAAAGAAGGCCATATCGAAATAAGAATTCGATATTTGAAAAGTGGGCAGCCTTTCTGGCTAAAGAAAAGCCACAACAAAAACGAAGCGGCTAGCAGAACCAGACCAGCCAGCCAGCAGAACCAGCAGACTACAAGAATACACCACCACCTAAACAAAAAGATGACCTACTCAAACAATCAGCCAAGGTACGAATTGGGCCTACACATATAACAATCGAGCAGTATAGAAAACGAACAAAAGGAGGCAACGGCAGAAGAGCAACATATAAACCAATTCAGAAGCAGACAAGAGGTGGTAAACAATACGCTCGCCGGAAGGCAATAGCCTTGGTATATAGAGAATTAAACCTAGCCACCACACAGGAGAAGAAGAAGAAGCTGAAGCTTCAGATAAATGCAATAAGAGAAGAAGGACTAATGAAAAAAAAACCAGAACCCATTTTAATCATATGACTAATTTTTATATAAAAAAAAAAACAATATCATTTTATAATATAATATATTATTGACCATACTGACCATTTAGAGGATATTTGGTTGCTGATACTCATCTTAATAGCTATAACTGGAACCTCATTGTTTTTAAAAATCTATTCAGCTCATAATAAGTATTTGAAAAAGAAATATCAAAATAACATAACAAAGATATAAATAGAAAAAAAAATAAACAAAAATATATTAGGAATTTAACTTTTATATTCTTGATAGTAGATTTTCAGACATTTTATGAACAAAATAGAGCCAAATGACAATAATGGAAAAGTGGAGTGAAGTAGAACAAGTATTATAGAATCATTAAGCAGAGGTAGGAAGATCATACAAGTGCATTAATAAAAATACACATATTAGAAAAAAGACAGTACAAAAACACTTAGGAAGCATATTAGATAGCTTAAATAATATGGCACACATTTTACAAGGAATGTACGAACATTTAACACCAACACATAAGACACAAGGAAAACGAATTTTTGTCCTTGCTAGAGATAAGCTAATAGCAGGTCCAGCTAAGCAAAATCTGGAAGCAGATGTGCCACCTACTTTCTACAAAGATATTCAGATTTTTTATTTTTTTTTCTAATTTACTCGCGCCTAAGGGGTTAGATACCCTTTTACTGTTGCCTGGTCGCGGGCGGAAAGGTAGAAGGAGGAGAAAGGAAAATTGTTTTTGTAGTGGTTTGAAACTCAGGTGTATTTGGTTTCGATATTCGCTTTTCAGGGGTGGGAGTCCGAATAGGACGAAGAGTTTTTTCTTCACTCAGAGGATATCGCACTAGTTTTTTGTGGTTGAAACTCTACAACAGCCAAATCTACGTGTCAGTGTTATGCCTTCACACGCAGAATTTTTCTGTCTGAGTTCCAATTACACAAATGAAAGACTGACTTGTCATGGGCAGGATTCGAACCTGAACCCTCCGAGTGAGAAGCGATTGCTAGTACCACTACACCACAGCCACCCCAGATAGATAGACTTTATTTATTTATTTTATTTATTAATTCACAAAAATTCTTGTACATGTAAGATTGAATCTTTTTAAATTGTGCAAGCTAGGCAAAAATACATTACAATACTAAATAAAAAGAAAATAATATTATAAATAGTAATAACTATAAGAAATAGGGGATGTAGGAAGGAAAAAGATGCGAAAGAAGGAAATAAAAGTATAGAAATTCCATCAGTAAGTTTGGCTAAGTATTTAAAAGCTTCATTTGTAGATATACGAGGGGCGTTCAACATATTCTCGGTATCGGGGTGAAGCTGTGGTTGTGTATATAAATTTACTTATTTATCAATATATTATTTTAGTGCATTCATGTAAAATTTCATATAAATGTGATTATTAATTCGCGTTTTATCTCTAGTTAAACAGAATCATAATGGCAACTGAGACGATGATGGTGAAAATTGAGCATCGCGCTGTAATTAAATTTCTCACTAAGCAAGGAAAAAGTCAAAAAACTATTCATGAAGAGATGGTGGCTGTTTACCAGGGTTCCGCACCTTCATTATCAACTGTGCAAAAGTGGTCAAGTGAGTTCAAGAGAGGCAGAGAGAGCATTGAAGACGACCCCCGCTCCGGCGCCCCGGCTACTGCTTGTACGGGAGAAAGCATCAAAGAAGTCGAAAAACTTGTTCAGTTTAACAACTGTCGGAAGGTAGTCTTTTGTGGGACATAGACCACGAAGAGCGCCATACACTTTTGATACTACTTTGTTTACGTGTAAATTCCAAGTAAGTGTACTAGTGAAATAAACTCTAAGATTTTTTACCTTATCAACATACTCTATGGGAGTGTTGTTAAGAGATATTGGGGCGAAATCTCCAGTTTGTCTATTTCTATTAATGATCATAGCTTTTGACTTAGATGGATTGAGACTAAGTTCATTTTTTGCTGACCAAACATGGATTCGCTTAAGATCATCATTAATATTGATTACCGCCTGATTTGCATGGGATTTCGGAAACAAAGAATATATTTGTACATCATCGGCATATATATGGTGTGCGGAGGTCATGAAACTTTCGGCTATATCATTTATAAAGAAATGGAACCTAGAGGGACACCTAAGGGGACATGGAGAAGTGAGGAGTGTTTGGTGCCATTAGAAACATATTGTTGGCGGCCAGATAAATATGAGGCTATTAATTTGAATTGATTATGCAGGTTATTTAATAGTTTAGAATTATTTACGCCGTCAAAAGCCTTTGAGAAATCTAAAAAGACAATAAGGCTCAACATATCACAATCTAGTCGTATATCTTCGCACACTTTTAGTAAAGCTGTAGTGCAGCTACGTTGTGCCCGAAAGCGCGATTGAAATTTCGTGATAAGATTTTTTCTATTCAGGTAAAATTTAATTTGGTTACTTATTATTGCTTCGAAAACTTTGCTTAGAAAAGGAAGGATTGCTATAGATCGATATTCACTACTGTTAGATTTTGGTGATGGAAGAATTTTAGCAACTTTCCACTTGTTGGGAAAGCGGACGATGTTAGTATAGTATTATTAGTATAGTATAGTATTGTTAGTATAGTATAGTATTAAATATATGAGTAATATGAGGGAGGAAATCGGGAAGAAGAGTTTATATGAGAGTCGGGTATACACCATCAGAGCCAGCAGCTTTTGATTTGAGCTTTAAGATTGTTTGACCTACACATATATCATCAATTCCAGAGAGCGAAAAAGTATCTTCTTATTGGTTGTCGATATTGTTGGGAAGTGCGTCTTTTACAGACTTAAGCCCGATATCGCGAATATTACTCCAGAATTTGGAATTCGAGTCCCTCGGGTTAAATTTATCTTGATAAAAGATTTTTTTGTTTAATCGTACTAGAAGACCGTGTTTCGTGAAAAGGCATATTCTTTATAAATAGCTGAGCATTTATATCTTCATTAATGACAAATCGAGAGGAAAACCACAACGAACAAAAACCACAACAAGTCAATAAGCAAGAAACAAAACTATATGTTGAGTTCGACTAGAGGATAGAAAATAGGGCAAGTTTCATAGACGCTATTGAGATATTAGACCAGATTAAGGAAACTCATGAAGACATGGCCGTTTGTATAAGTAAAACAAAGCTCAAAGGAACAGCCAGGAATTTGATTAGCAATGAACAAACATTGCAGCAAATAAAAAATACCCTGATAAGTAAAGTTAAAGGGGAATCAGTAGAGGTATTGACAGCAAAGATAATTAACGTAAAAGAAACTTACCAAGTCTTTAGAAGGAGCGTATATATCGGACGAACTATTTTCAAAACTAGCATCTAAGTATGCAACACAGACTGCCGTAAAGGCAATAACGAAGAATTGTGCTGTAAATAGTGTAAAATTGATCATGCAAGCAGGTACATCACATCATTGAACGAAGCTATATCTATATTCACAAATAGTTGCACAGAGGCTACTGGTTGTCAAAATTCGATACTACAAAAAAGGCGGCATCAAGGTAATTACCATGGAAACTATCGCAGAGGCTTTCAGGGTAATAGCCGAGGCTGTATTAGTAATTCCAACTTCAATAGAGCCCATGGTAATAACTGGAACAGAAGTCAATTCAATAGTCCCCGACAGAAGCGTCCAAATAATCAAAGCAATATAAGACAGCTTAATGGACAGCAGGAAAACCAACCAACTCCACTGCAAGACCAACAATAAATAGTACAAGTAAGAATATATTTAATCTGCATTTAAGCTGTCACGTTTTTTCCAAATCATAATTTCAACATTTCTAATAGACACAGGAGCCGATATATCAATCTTTAAAAAAGGTCAGATTAATACTGATATACAAATAGACAAATTACAGATAACAGCACTAATTAGAATAGGACAAAGAGCAATAAGATCTCTGGGAGTAGTTTCAGCAGACTTAATATGTGAAGAACTGTTAATTAAACCGAATTTCATATGGTACTGGATGATTTTCCCATCCCATGTGCAGGAATCTTAGAATTAGACTTCACCAAAAAACACAATTGTTTGTTAGATTATAAATCCAATCAAGATAGACTCATACTAAGACCATGTGATCAACACGAAGATATAGCTCTTCAAATAACAAACACACCTACTGTTAACACTATACCATCTAGATGGGAAGATATATGGTTAATTAACGTAGAAGTTTCGCTTCCCAAATTTTTAATACCACACCAAGAAATAGCACCGGGTATATTTCTTGCAAATACCATATCAACTAAAAATAAACCATTCGTAAGGGTAATTAATACAACCAATGCGAACGCAATTGTACAAAACTATAAAGTTCATACAGAAAATTTTCAAGGCTACATAGTAGCAAGTAACTCACATCACCCAATAGACACAAATAACAAAACAAAATCAGAAAAGTTAAATAAAAATGTTCCAATATTTGCAAAAGACTAACTTCACATGTTATGTTCTGAGTTCGTTGACATATTCGCGTTAGAAACTGAACCTATTACCAGCAACAATTTTTATAAACATAATTACATAATTAAATGATGATCCAGTTCATATTAAAAATTATAGGTCACCACAAGCACACAAAGAAGAAACAAATTAGTAAGTTAATTCAAGATGATTTAATTAAACCATCGGTTTCGGAATATAATAGCCCAATGCTATTGGTACCTAAAGCGCCACACCCAGGCACAACTATGTTACAAAGAAGATGGAGATTAGTAATAGATTACAGAGGAATTAACAGAAAACTAATCGCAGAAAATTCCCTCAACCAAGAATAGACGATATTCTCGACCAGCTAGGTAGAGCTAAATATTTTTCATGTCTAGATTTAACATCAGGATTTCAGCAAATAGAATTAGAACAGCAATTTTGTGACATAACATCATTCACAGCAGACGGAGACACATACCGTTTCAAGAGGTTACCTTACGGTCTAAAGATAGATCCAAATTCATTTCAGAGAATGATGACATTAGCATTCGCAGGTCTCGCACCATCTCAAACATTCCTATACATGGACGATTTGGTCGTGTTAGGATGTTCGGAGAAACATATGATGGGAAATCTACGGGACGTTGTCGGAAACACAATCTCAAATTGAAACCTGACAAATACAAAATTTTCCGTGCACCAGTAAAGGTATTTTACTCGACCCAAATAAATTTGAAGTAATCCAACAATATCCCGTCCCCAAAAATGCTGATGAAGCAAAATGATTCGTAGCTTTTTGTAATTATTACCGAAGATTCATACCATTCAATTTCGCGGATTATTCTAAACACCTGACTAGGCTTTGTAGGAAAATTAAACAATTTGAACTACAGAATACACAAATGCATTTAACTATTTAAAATCTGTGATATTTAACCCTAATATACATCAGTACTCTGATTCCGAAAAAGAATTCTGCATTACAACAGACGCTAGTGGTTACGCGTGCGGAGCAGTGTTACATAAGTTAACAGAATGGTGATAAGCAACTACCTATCCCGTTTGGCTCAAGATCCTTTACTAAAGGCGAGTTGAATAAGACAACAATAGAAAAAGAACTAGCGGCAATACATTGGGCGATTACATATTTTAGACCCTATATTTATGGTAAAAAGTTTCGCGTAAAAACTGATCATCGACTTTTAAGATACCTTTTTTCAATGAGGAATCCTTCCTCTAAACTCACAAGAATTACACTAGATTTGGAGGAATACGACTTTGTAGCGGAGTTCATAGCACTTAAAGAGAACTATGTAGCGGACACACTATCCCCCATATATGTATATCTCAGAGTTAAATCAAACTTCAATAGAAGCAAGTAATAGTAAAAGTTGACACATATCATAAGTTAGATAATAGATAATAAGGGTCTTTTAAGAGTAGAAAGCACGGATAAGAATAATAATTGTAGTTTAGCACCTAACAACATAGACAATGACAATGTCAGAAAATAAATAAGTAAAAATATTGTAATACACAAAAACAGGCTAAAACTTATAGACTAAAAATACTTATAGACTTAAAATTTACATTATATACATACATATACATACACATATAAAATAAAATAAAATTAATAAACAATACATATATAAAATTTAAATTTGAGTAGATATAAGTAGATATTAAAATTCAGAGACAAAAAAAAACAACGACACCATACAAACATTATTGCAAAAACCATAATATGCATATCATTGTACAAATTATGAAAATGCACAAAAAAATTTAATTGACACAAAATGTAAACAAACTTAATTATACAACATATTACATAACAATGTGAAAGAATGTTTATCCATTGGCTGACAACGTATAAGCATTCTTCAAAAAGAAGGGAGATGTATTGTAGTGTATCAAGAAGCAGACCACACAACAGAATAATGATAACACAAATAATTCACGGTGCCAGGGACCTAATGTAAAACAAATTTAAAAGACACACTTCTGAGACCATTACTTATTTGAACTGCAGAGTCATGTTTCTTGCTACGTTACACTTTCGGTTGCCAGCACATGTATAAATGTACCTATAAACTATCGAAGGCAAAACACATAGTATTTTACAATATTTCGAACCTACAACATATTACACAGGGGATTTCAGCTTAGGATCCATCTTCTGCGTTTTGCCACAAGCTTCGTTTTCGGATCAAATGCAGTTGATTGATAACAGATTTACCTGTTTCGTATCGATCCACTGCATAAAAGCTACATTTTGCCTTCCTCCACTTATATTCCCTTTTCATCATTTTGCACTTTTGGTGCTGCGATTTTTGGGAGTCCCTTTCGATTTGACCTCACCGTTGCAGTTGCATAAATTTTGTTTTCGTTTTGAAGAAACTGAAAAGATGAAAAGAAATTGTCAAAAGCAAAATAAGCATTAGTGCCTTTCAGTGAGTGAAAAAGCTGTTGCACAACTGAAGCTCCTAATCGCAGTTCAGGCGTATTGTCTGTTATTTTGCCGGTGTATACATCGAACTGGTATAAGTATCCAGTTAGCCCACACTTTGAAGCCTCTCTTAATTGGCTTGAGTGACATATACTGGATTGGCCTTTGAAAATAACCATGCCTCTTCAGAGTAACAACATTTTTGCTGCTGCCTTGTTACAGATATTTGTTTTTTTTTACATATGTAGATGTCTAAGGTAAAACTAAATGATGACGAAGTTGAGAAATTGTTTTATGAAATTGATGGCAAGCATTCCGAAGACGGAATTTGGAATTGATTGGGACTTAGTTGCCATAGCAGAGGTTTCAAAAAGGCAATTCAAAGTTGTCAGCACCGGCCTTATTTTGAATAAGCGATCAAAGTTAGCTCTCCATATTTGGGTTTGATTGAATTGTCAGCCAAGTGACAATGTCGTTAATGCGTGTTATCACCTTGTGTGAACCTTCCCATTGCAATTTTGGTGATTCGCCTTTCTTACGCAGAGGACTATACAGACACACCACATCTACTTCAATGAAGCCGAAAGGTTTCGCTTTGAAGTCGTACCTAGTCTTCATGCGGTAGCTCGCTAGCTTCATCTTTTCTCGGGTATTTTCATGCAATTTATGAATTAGAGGTCTGCATAAATGCATTTATTTGCTTTCTATTTTATTGTACAGTAATTCAGTGAACTATATTTACTGCATTCACTCTCAATAGAGTGCATTGAAAAAGAGTACCACTATCCAAAAAACAAACACTGTACAACATTCGATCACCTCATAACGAATGGAATGCACTGTTTGATTTCTCTCTGCTGCGTGGTTGTTTTACCCAAACAAAACGAGTTCACGCCAAACCGCACAAAACTCACTCAGTGCCTGCACCGAGTGCACCGTGTACACCGATCGAGTCGTTCATAGACCTCCGCGGAGATTAGACGTGTTTCGGCTTGTAATTGAAAAGTGATTTTTGATTAAGTAAAACATTTGACGGAATCTATATAGGCTCCAATTAGCATACTGGCAGTGTATTCACGTAAGGCGACAAAGGTTGTGGGCTCGACTCCGAGCCGGACAGACATTGTTTTTTTGTTTTTTAAATAAAAAATAAGTAATTTAAGTGTTACTAGTGTTGTTGACTACAACATCACGCGACGAATTGTGGAGAGCGTTCGGCTATGCCAATAGCGGGATCAGCTGATAAAGCAGGCGAGGCATCAAGTAGTTCCAGCCAAACACCAGTAGAGGCAGAACCAAAGACGAAAAGAAGGAGGAAGCTAAGGCCAACTTCTAACTTGTTACAACGTCCCACCCTACCAACTTCTACTGTAAAACTGCTTGGTGGAGTAAGGGAAGGGAACAACCGACCGAATCGGAAGATGAAGAGGAAGAAATGAAGTCAGTAAGTAGCAACATGAAAATGCTACAACAAAGAGTACTGGCCATAAAAGAAAAGCAAATGGTAAGAAGGTAAGAGCAAGAGCAATCCCAGCAACAAAAGCAAGCCAAAAGCAGACCCAACCACAACACCAACAAAACCTTAAGAAACACCAGCAATAACAACAAGAGCAGCCACAACAACGGCAACAGCAAAAACAACAGCAGCCACAAAAATGGCAACAGCAAAAACAGCAGCAACAGCAGCAACAACAACAGCAGCAGCAGCAACAACAACAGCTGCAGCAGAAGAAGAAGAAGTAGAAGATGCCTCCTAAAAACGCCTATAAATTAGAGGTAAATGTAACCAAGGACCTGTGTAAGTTGGTCATTGGTAATAATTTTAAAATTATGGGATTGGGGAATGATCGCCATGCCATCCACTGTAATACAGTGGAGGGCTACGCGAAAGAGCTCCTAAAGGAAACGACGACGGAGCACTACTCATTCACACAGAGGTGTGAAAAGCGGCAATCGATGCTGCTGACGGCGTTGGAATTGTCTTCTGATCTTGAGGAGATCCTTGCACTGCTCAAAGAGAAGGAGTGTGAAGAACTCAAGTTTGTGGGGGTAAAGCCATTTACCACAGCTAGAGCCAGCCGGGAGAAACGGAGTGTGCCGTTCTTCCTGGTGCAGCTCAGTCCCGAAAGCCGTTTGTATAGTCTAAGGAGTATCAATGTCCTAGACTACCAGGTGATTCACTGGAAAAAATTAAAAAGGGAGCGAACGCGTTATACAATACGTTCGCTGCCAGAGGTTCGGGCACGCCGCGTCGAACTGCCAAATGCAGCCTCGATGTGTGAAGTGCGCAAAGAACCACAGTTCCGAGGAGTGTGCTCTGGGTAGGAACGGAGCATCCGATAGGACGCAGCTCTCGTGCGTGTTATGTGGGAACGTGGGACATACCGCAAACTATCGGGGTTGTCCTAAGTTTGCTGACATTAAGAAAGCAAAACTGGCTGGGCAGCAGAAGGTGGAGGTCAAATGTTCCCCTGTTAGGTTTCAAACAGCAGCCGTCATGTCCCAAATTTCCTACGCCGAAATGCCATCAGGTAGTGGGCTATGGTACAGCAGGCGACTATTGCTTCTTCGGGGCGAATGCGGAAAACAACGGAAGCTGCACCTAACATGCTGGCCATCTTGCTCGCAATCCAAGGACAGATGGCTCAGCTGCAACAGTAGGTAGAAGAACAGGCCAAACTGGGGGACCAGATCTACGCGCTGCTGTCGGGCCTAACGCAACACATGTAGTAATGGGTACGCACATGGTGGAACAAACTTTGAAGGTCCTTGCGGTGAATGTTAATTCACTGATTAGGATGGAACGAAGAGCCGCGATGTTTAAATTGCTATAAGACCAAATTCCTGATGTGCTTTTCGCTAGCGAAACCAAGCTAACCGATAAGCACAAACTGGAGTTCAATAATTATATTGTGAGAAGAAGAATCCGACCCAGATAGAAACGTGGAGGTGATATCGCCATCTTCATTAAACAAGGTATAAAATTTCACAGAATGTACAAGGGAGTGTTGCGCAGATTCCGGGTGTTGGAGGCAGTCGTCATTTATATCCGGCTTCGTAGTGGAAAGCGACTGTACTTGGCCTCTGTTTATGCACCTGAGGCTTCACAATCCACTTTATTTATTACAGAGCTCGACACGCTTTTTCGACTTCTGAGGCTGGAATCGGGGGAGAATTATTTTATTATCGGCAGGGATTTCAACGCTAAACACAGAGATTGGGGAAATAATTTGCCAAATACTAGAGGGAACCTACTACTCGATTGGTGGAGTTAGCACGATGTCATGTTCAGACTCGGTCTTAAAGCGACGGATAATCCGTCGTTTCCCAGAGGCGGGTCTTATTTGGATCTACTGCGATACGACGAACGTATACGACTGACAGGTACGAATTTACAAACGCTAAACTGTCTGCGCATATTCGTGTATGACAGCAACCATTGCGATTTTAGCACCGAAATTACAGTTCCCAACGAAATTGCGGAATTGGAGGAGTTGGTTCAAAGATATTCCTACAACTACAGTAAGACTCGATGGACACGCTTCTCCGCAACCTTGACAAGAGCACTCTCCTGGAACACACTCCACCCACCGTCCAATAGGAATTTGTCAAACGAGGAGATCGACAAGTGCCTAAAATGAATGGACGAGACAGTTAAACAAACTATGGACACTACAATACCGCGATATCGACGTACGAGTAACGAAGATTTGTTCCGCAATCCTACTATTGACGCACTGCACCGACAGAAAAGTAAACTTCTGTCAAGACTCAAGAACTTGTATTGACAGTTAACTGACAGACAAGAGCCGGAGATTAGGACACTGAAGTCGACGATTAAAAATCTTCAAACGTTAATAAAAGAGAAGTACAGAATTTCTGTAAGTTTGTATCGGAACAACAATATTTGTATTGGAACAACTATTTCGGCGAAAAAACCAAAACGACCTTCAGTGTCTTCCAATAGCCCGAACAACAGACAACGAACGGTTACTGAAAATAGCAGGTATTGATCCATTTGAAGCCGCTGACGATGACGACTTCTTTGTGATCGAGGATCCACATGAGAAGGTTGAGGCCATAGGGGCGACTTTCCACGAAGTATACAAGGCCACTGATAAAATTGGCCCTAATTATGACCTGGATAATCTCGTCTTGGTGCACGACTTCTGTATTCCGAGGGATCTAGTTTCACCCGGTTCAACGACGAAAATATGGCAAATAATGTCATTAACAGAGACGGTGACCTACCTCCGTTAATTTCAAAGGAAGAACTCTATGAGATCTTCGACACAATCAGGGCTAAGAAGTCAGTGGCGATCGATGGTATTCCGAACATCGTGTTTCGACATTCTCCTCTAGAAGCGGTGGACATTTATACCACCTTGTTTAATAAGGCAATGAATAATGCACATTATACAACGCATTGGAAAACGGCGGTGGTTCAACTTATCTCCAAAAAGGGAAAGGATATATCCAATCCGGCGAATCTCCGGTCGATAAGTCTGCTTCCGAATATCAGTAAGGTTTTTGAAAATGTAATCAATAGAGCTGTGTCTAGGTGGGTTGAGGACAAACATATAGTTCCGGATAATCAATTCGGTTTTAAGGGTGGACATGATATCTTACATGCCGCGTCTAAACTGGTTTCTGATATCCAATGGAACAAAGACAAGAAACAGTGCATTGGTGCCTGCCTTGTTGACTTGGAGAAGGCCTTTGACACCGTATGGTTAGACTGTCTTTTCTATAAGCTGACTAGGCTTGGGATCAGTAAACCACTCTTGTACATTCTTTATAATATGCTACACAACAGACAGTTCATCGTGACGAATGGCGATGTGACTTCTGTCAGAATATTTCAAATTAAAAATGGTCTTCAGCAAGGCGCGGTAAATTCGCCGATCCTATTTAACATTTATACAAGCGATTTGATAAGTTCACTTCCCCATACTATTGCGTATTCAAACGATTTGGTAGCGTACAGAACAGGCCCAAAAATCGAGGTGATTAACACCCTCTTGCAGCGTGACTTCGACAAGATAAGACGATTTTGCGATGACTGGAAGTTCAAAATCAACTTTCAGAAGTCGGAAACCATTCTTTTTAGGACGCCGTTGTCTGGAGCCTCTAGGGATACCAGAAAAAATTGGCGAAAGTTCTCGATTATTAGACAGCACGGACAGCCTCTTGCCTGTCGAAATGTAGTCAGATACCTTGGCATCTGGCTAGATCAGTTTCTGTATTTTGGCAAAAATGTAGATGCTGCTCTGGCCAGAGCTAAAGGCGCTTTTGCCCTTACAAAGAGACTGTTTTATAGCAGCCAACTTTATGCGAGGGTAAAGGTAATCTGCTACATGGCCCTTATCAGGCCCATGCTGGTATTTGGGTGTCCCGTGTGGTTCAATGTACGAGCAAGCTTAATGGAAAAGATTCGGGTGTTTGAGAGGGCTTGCCTTAGGGCTTGCCTTCGCTTGTACAGAACACCAGAGTCGGAGTACAAGAAATTTTATCATAATGAGGTCCTTTACAACAGGGCGAACCTAATACGAGTTGTCAACTTCGTAATTAAGCTGACTCGAAGGCACATTGCAAGAGCAATGACCTCGACGAATAACCTGATATCTGGGGCTTACTACCCCAATTACCTTTACCACGAGAGTGTACGCTGTGACGGCTTCGTTCCACCGGAAGCATTCCTCCACCTAGGGTTGAACCAGGATAGATCAGTGTATCAGTATGACAGTGACCATTGCGGTTTTAGCACCGAAATTACAGTTCCCAACGAAATTGCGGAATTGGAGGAGTTTGTCCAAAGATATTCTTACAACTACAGTAAAACTCGATGGACACGCTTCTCCGCTAACTTGACAAGAGCGCTCTCCTCGAATACGCTCCACCCACCGTCCAATAGGAATTTGTCAAACGAGGAGATCGACAATTACCTAAAAAAAAATGGACGAGACAATTAAACAAACTATGGACACTACAATACCGCGGTATCGACGTACAACTAACAAAGACCTGTTCCGCAATCCTACTATTGACGCACTGCACCGACAGAAAAGTAGGCTTCTGACACGACTCAAAAACTTGTACAGACAGTTAACTGACCGACAAGACCCGGAGATTAGGACACAGAAGTCGTCGATTAAAAATATCCAAACGCTAATAAAAGAAAATTACAGATTTTCTGTAAGTTTGTATTGGAACAACAAGGTTCGGGCTGTAAACACCAGCAAACCGAATATGTTTCCGCAAATAAATAAACTATTTCGGAGAAAAAATCAAAACGACCTTCAGTGTCTTAAAATAGCCCGGACGACAGACAACGAACGGTTACTGACAATAGCAGGCATTGATCCAAATGAGGCCGCTGATGATGACGACTTTTTTGTGATCGAGGATCCACAGGAGAAGGTTGAGGCCATAGGGGCGACTTTTCAGGAAGTATACAAGGCCACTGATATCATTGGCCCTAATTACGACCTCGACAATCGCGACTTGGTGCATGACTTTTGCATTCGAAATGAAATAGGGAACTGGGGATCCGAGGGCTCTGGTTTCACCCGGTTTAGCGACGAAAATATGGCCAATAATGTCATTGCCAGAGAGGGTGATCTACCCCCATTCATTTCGAAAGAAGAATTCCATGAGATCTTCGACACAATTAGGGCTAAGAAATCAGTTTGGACCGATGGTATTCCGAACATCGCGCTCCGACATCGTGCACCCAAATACCAGCATGGGCCTGATAAGGGCCATGTAGCAGATTACCTTTACCCTCGCATCGAGTTGGCTGCTATAAAACAGTCTCTTTGTAAGGGCAAAAGCGCCTTTAGCTCTGGCCAGAGCAGCATCTACATTTTTGCCAAAATACAGAAACTGATCTAGCCAGATGCCAAGGTATCTGACTACATTTCGACAGGCAAGAGGCTGTCCGTGCTGTCTAATAATCGAGAACTTTCGCCAATTTTTTCTGGTATCCCTAGAGGCTCCAGACAACGGCGTCCTAAAAAGAATGGTTTCCGACTTCTGAAAGTTGATTTTCAACTTCCAGTCATCGCAAAATCGTCTTATCTTATCGAAGTCATGCTGCAAGAGAGTATTAATAACCTCGATTTTTTTACCTGTTCTGTACGCTATCGAATCGTCTGCATACGCAATAGTATGGGGAAGTGAGCTTATCAAGTCGCTTGTATAAATGTTGAATAGGATCGGCGAATCGACCGCGCTTTGCTGAAGACCATTTTTAATTTGAAATATTCTGACAGAAGTCACATCGCCATTCGTCACGATGAACTGTCTGTTGTGTAGCATATTATAAAGAATGTACAAGAGTGGTTTACTGATCCCCAGCCTAGTCAGCTTATAGAAAAGACAGTCTAACCATACGGTGTCAAAGGCCTTCTCCAAGTCAACAAGGCAGGCACCAATGCACTGTTTCTTGTCTTTGTTCCATTGGATATCAGAAACCAGTTTAGACGCGGCATGTAAGATATCATGTCCACCCTTAAAACCGAATTGATTATCCGGAACTATATGTTTGTCCTCAACCCACCTAGACACAGCTCTATTGATTACATTTTCAAAAACCTTACTGATATTCGGAAGCAGACTTATCGACCGGAGATTCGCCGGATTGGATATATCCTTTCCCTTTTTGGAGATAAGTTGAACCACCGCCGTTTTCCAATGCGTTGTATAATGTGCATTATTCATTGCCTTATTAAACAAGGTGGTATAAATGTCCACCGCTTCTAGAGGAGAATGTCGAAACACGATGTTCGGAATACCATCGATCGCCACTGACTTCTTAGCCCTGATTGTGTCGAAGATCTCATAGAGTTCTTCCTTTGAAATTAACGGAGGTAGGTCACCGTCTCTGTTAATGACATTATTTGCCATATTTTCGTCGTTGAACCGGGTGAAACTAGATCCCTCGGAATACAGAAGTCGTGCACCAAGACGAGATTATCCAGGTCATAATTAGGGCCAATTTTATCAGTGGCCTTGTATACTTCGTGGAAAGTCGCCCCTATGGCCTCAACCTTCTCATGTGGATCCTCGATCACAAAGAAGTCGTCATCGTCAGCGGCTTCAAATGGATCAATACCTGCTATTTTCAGTAACCGTTCGTTGTCTGTTGTTCGGGCTATTGGAAGACACTGAAGGTCGTTTTGGTTTTTTCGCCGAAATAGTTGTTCCAATACAAATATTGTTGTTCCGATACAAACTTACAGAAATTCTGTACTTCTCTTTTATTAACGTTTGAAGATTTTTAATCGTCGACTTCAGTGTCCTAATCTCCGGCTCTTGTCTGTCAGTTAACTGTCAATACAAGTTCTTGAGTCTTGACAGAAGTTTACTTTTCTGTCGGTGCAGTGCGTCAATAGTAGGATTGCGGAACAAATCTTCGTTACTCGTACGTCGATATCGCGGTATTGTAGTGTCCATAGTTTGTTTAACTGTCTCGTCCATTCATTTTAGGCACTTGTCGATCTCCTCGTTTGACAAATTCCTATTGGACGGTGGGTGGAGTGTGTTCCAGGAGAGTGCTCTTGTCAAGGTTGCGGAGAAGCGTGTCCATCGAGTCTTACTGTAGTTGTAGGAATATCTTTGAACCAACTCCTCCAATTCCGCAATTTCGTTGGGAACTGTAATTTCGGTGCTAAAATCGCAATGGTTGCTGTCATACACGAATATGCGCAGACAGTTTAGCGTTTGTAAATTCGTACCTGTCAGTCGTATACGTTCGTCGTATAGCAGTAGATCCAAATAAGACCCGCCTCTGGAAAACGACGGATTATCCGTCGCTTTAAGACCGAGTCTGAACATGACATCGTGCTAACTCCACCAATCGAGTAGTAGGTTCCCTCTAGTATTTGGCAAATTATTTCCCCAATCTCTGTGTTTAGCGTTGAAATCCCTGCCGATAATAAAATAATTCTCCCCCGATTCCAGCCTCAGAAGTCGAAAAAGCGTGTCGAGCTCTGTAATAAATAAAGTGGATTGTGAAGCCTCAGGTGCATAAACAGAGGCCAAGTACAGTCGCTTTCCACTATGAAGCCGGATATAAATGACGACTGCCTCCAACACCCGGAATCTGCGCAACACTCCCTTGTACATTCTGTGAAATTTTATACCTTGTTTAATGAAGATGGCGATATCACCTCCACGTTTCTATCTGGGTCGGATTCTTCTTCTCACAATATAATTATTGAACTCCAGTTTGTGCTTATCGGTTAGCTTGGTTTCGCTAGCGAAAAGCACATCAGGAATTTGGTCTTATAGCAATTTAAACATCGCGGCTCTTCGTTCCATCCTAATCAGTGAATTAACATTCACCGCAAGGACCTTCAAAGTTTGTTCCACCATGTGCGTACCCATTACTACATGTGTTGCGTTAGGCCCGACAGCAGCGCGTAGATCTGGTCCTCCAGTTTGGCCTGTTCTTCTACCTACTGTTGCAGCTGAGCCATCTGTCCTTGGATTGCGAGCAAGATGGCCAGCATGTTAGGTGCAGCTTCCGTTGTTTTCCGCATTCGCCCCGAAGAAGCAATAGTCGCCTGCTGTACCATAGCCCACTACCTGATGGCATTTCGGCGTAGGAAATTTGGGACATGACGGCTGCTGTTTGAAACCTAACAGGGGAACATTTGACCTCCACCTTCTGCTGCCCAGCCAGTTTTGCTTTCTTAATGTCAGCAAAATTAAGACAACCCCGATAGTTTGCGGTATGTCCCACGTTCCCACATAACACGCACGAGAGCTGCGTCCTATCGGATGCTCCGTTCCTACCCAGAGCACACTCCACGGAACTGTGGTTCTTTGCGCACTTCACACATCGAGGCTGCATTTGGCAGTTCGACGCGGCGTGCCCGAACCTCTGGCAGCGAACGTATTGTATAACGCGTTCGCTCACTTTTTAATTTTTTCCAGTGAACCACCTGGTAGTCTAGGACATTGATACTCCTTAGACTATCCAGACGGCTTTCGGGATTGAGCTGCACCAGGAAGAACGGCAAACTCCGTTTCTCCCGGCTGGCTCTAGCTGTGGTAAATGGCTGTACCCCCACAAACTTGAGTCCTTCGCACTCTTTCTCTTTGAGCAGCGCCAGGATCTCCTCAGGATCAGTATATGATACCAACCCCTTCTGCAGCATCTATTGCCGCTTTTCACACTTCGGTGTGAATGAGTAGTGCTCCGTTGTCGTTTCCTTTAGGAGCTCTTTCACTTTCGCGTAGCCCTCCACTAACATGGATGGCATGGCGATCATTCCCCAATCTCATAATTTTTAAATTATTACCAATGACCAACTTACACAGGTCCTTGGTTTCATTTACCTCTAGTTTATAGGTGTTTATAGGAGGCACCTTCTCCTTCTTCTTCTGCTGCTGCTGTTGCTGTTGCTGTTTCTGCTGCTGCTGTTGTTTCTGCCGTTGCTGTTGTTTCTGCTGCTGCTGTTTTGTCTGCTGCAGTGGTTGTTTCTGCTTCCGCTGGTTTTGTTGTTGCTGCTTTTTTTGTTGGGCGCTTTCTGCCTCTAATTTCTTCCTCTGCCTGCGTGCAGTTTGTTTTATCTTAACAGCAAGCATTTTTTCTTGCAGCTTTTCTGTGCTGCTGCTAATTTCTGTTAACATTTCATCCTCATCTTCTGATTCGGATGCCGCTAGAGAGGCAAAGTTGTTATTGCCCCCTCATAATGTTCATCATCCTCTGATAGAACGGCATTTATTTTCTTTTTTGTTACATTAGGAGGGGATTTCAAACTCCTCCTCCTCTTAATGGCTTTCGCCACGGCACCGGCAACACAGTTGTTGTCTTTTGTCACTCCCGTTATGGGAAGAGCGGAGCGCTCTCCACCATCCATCACGTGATTTTGTTTTGTAGTAAACACTTTAGTTTTTCTTATTACAATTGTCTTTTTAAATATATGAAATAAAGAAAGGAAAAAAAAACTTCCGAGGAGGTTGGGAAGCGAACCCAAAACCCCGCGATTTGTCGTCCGGGTTTTTGCCCCTTAGGCTACCGAACACCCGAAAAATTATGGAGTAAAAATATACTTCTTTTTTTTTTTTTTTTTTTTCTTCCACACATGTGAAGCCGAACACGAATTATGCCTGATCTCTTCGGAGGTCTATGAACGACAGTTTGTAGTTTTTTGGTTAGTGCACGTCAGTTGTATTCGCGAGTCGAACAGTAGGAGATCCAAATATGACCCCTGTCTGAGAAACGACGGTCTATCCGTCGCCTTAAAGCTGAGTCGATACATTATACTGTGCTGACCCCACCAATTGAATGGTAGCTTCCCTCCAGTATTTAGTGTATTATTTCCCCGATCCTGTGTTTGGCGCTGAAATCTCTGCCGATAATGAAGTAATTCTCCTCCAATAACAAACTTATTTGGTGGGTGTGGAAAATATAAATTAGAAATAAAAATACCAGTTCGAAAAAAAGAAGAAGAAAAAAAAGAGCATCCAACAACGTCATCACAAGCAGAAGATTCCAGCAAACCAAACATTCCCCCAGCAATAGCTACCAGCATTCAGTTCAGAAGAGTCTCTTAAGCGGCTACCAAAGGAGAAGCCAACAAACACGGAAGGAGGAACTTGAAGGACAGTTAAGCCAACACTCAAGTAAGTCCGTTCGACATATTCTGTTAAATCCTGAAATAGTTGATTCTTTATTGTATGTAAAATTAATAATACAAATATACCATATACGTACCGATATAAATATTCCGTACATTCAGTTGTTTGCTAAAATAAGGGTAGAAAGATGTTGTACGGTAAACTTCAAATATATGTTCTTGAACGTATGATAAAAGATTACGACAATTTTAAAAAAGCCGATAGCGCACGCTTGAAAAAAGTAAATTATTTTCAAACGCGTATAAAAATTTTGGAAGAACAGTTGGTTCAGGCAAAAAAGTACCATGAAATCATACTGGGCAGCACCACTGCCATTGAAACTGGTGAAAAAATAAAATAAAAGATATATACGATTACTCGGAATACAAAATCGATCTGTTAGATGCTTTGGATAGGATTCCGCCTGCAGCGCAGTTAGGTCCAGGTAGTTCTGCGTAAATAAATTAGATAATATTAGAATGAAAGAACAAAATAAGCTAAGTTTATCTGTGATAAATATCCCCACCTTTTCTGGTAACTATAGTCGTGTTCTATTCAAAAGTGCATAGCTACTTTTCCATATAAACAAAAACAAAACCAAAAGTGAAAATAATTTAGTTCATTTTCAGAAGTGAGGATAGATTTACGAATGATTTGAATTATGGATGTCGCAACATACAACTAGAGGGCATTTATTCATTTCCTGGTGGTTGGCAGCATGCCGTTTCTCCCTATTCTGGGATGTGTTCGTCGATCAACTTATGTTTTGAAAGAGCAAGTCAATTATGAACGTTCTTTTAGGCTTTTTACACTTGGAAAAAATATTTATTTTTCTTCTACCCAAAAAGGAACTTGGACCTTTTTTTAAAATTAATGTGTGCCAAGGTGCTTATATGCTTTCAAAACTGCTTTCAAAATGCCACCAAAGCTCCAGTTTATCGGAGAAAATATTAAGGAAAAAGCAACTAACTGCTTTTGCTTTTGATATCTATTGGGTTAACTGGGTTGGGTTAATTTAATTTAATTGATTTTCCTATTTAATTTAATATTTAAAACTAAAATCTCCATATAAAACTGAAGCAAACGCACTAAATGAAATTTAAAGTACGACTGAATTCGCCCAATGGAAAGCCACTCAAGGCAACTTTGACACCAACATTGCGAACATAGCCGCGAGATTTTCTGATTTAATAGGTGTTTTTTATTATGACCGGATGATCTATATGGATCATTAATTTCTATGCATTATAATAACGACACGTGATCCAGATCTTGATCTGGATCTTCATGATCCGAAAATTAGTTCAGTTAACTCGCTACTAGGCTTCAATTTCATTCGTGGATGTTGGTATCACAAATGGAATCATTCAAAGTATGTCATTTCCTGATAAATGTACCTATTAAATATTGTTTTGTAAATCGAATTTTGTTAAACAATTTTAAATATATTTTACTCATACAATATATTTTACTCATACAATAAAAAATTTTGTGAATTACTTTAAAATTCTAAAACCCTTAAGTAAATTCCGGCTAAATTACACTTATTAAGATAAAAATTAAAATCAACTGCATAAAAAGTCGAACGTATCAAATTTTTATATTTTTTTTAATTTTTCCGTTGGTGTGTAAACTCCATACATAAACGTCAAAATACATAAATGTCAATAGAGTCGGCAAACAATAAAAAGTAAATCTTCAAAAATAATAATTTATTTAATTAAAATAGACACGTGTACATATGAAGTTAACAATTGTTTTTGTAGTTTAAGAATATTTTGAACAGCAGCAGAAACAAAGGCTTTTCTTGTAGCATATGATAGATTAGCGGTCCCGTTAATTTTTCATGTCTCAACTGCAGCAGAGACGTCGCACACGGCAGTTTTTTTTTAATTTACGCGCGCCTAAGGGGTTATGATAACCTTTTATTGTTGCCAGTGCGCGAGCGATGTTCACCGCTTCTAGATGGAGATGTCGAAGCACAATGTTCGGTATTTCATCGGTTCCCACTGATTTCTTACTTCAAAGTGATTCGAAGATCGTTTGGAGATCTTCCTTCGAAATGAACGGAGGTAGTATCCTATCGTTGGTGATGACATTATTTGCCATATTCTACTAACTGAACTGGGTGAAACCCGATCCTCTCGAATAGCCAATTCACAATTTCATTTCGAAGGTAGAGATTGTGGACAAAGAATTGATTCTCCAGATCGTGGTTCGGGCCAATAATAACATTCGCCTTGTACACTTCCTGGAAAGTCGCTCCTATAGCTTCTACCTGCTCCTGCGGATCCTCGATCACAGAGAAGTTGTCATCATCAACAGCCTCATTTGGATCTATGCCTGCAGCTATAAGTATTTGTTTGTTGTTCGTCGTTCGGGCAATTTTAGGACACGAAAGGTCGTTTTGATCTTTTCTCCGAAAGATTTTATTTATTTGCGGGAACATATTCGGGTTGCTGGTGTTTACAGCTCGAATTTTGTTGTTCCAATACAAACTTACAGATGCTCTGTAATTTTCTTTTATTAATACTTGGAGGTTTTTGATCGACGACTTTAGCGTCTCCGGGTTATGTCTGTCAGTAAACTGTCTGTACAAGGTTTTTAGTCTTGACAGCAGTCTACTTTTATGTCGGTGCAGTGAGTCAATAGTTGCGTTGCGGAATAAGTCTCCGTCGTCAGTGTATTGGTACCGAGGTATCGTTCTGTCCATTGTTCGTTTGATTGTCTCGTCCATTAGTTTTAGATACCTGCCAATCTCCTCGTTTGACAGATTTCTGTTGGACGGTGGGTAGAGCGAAATCGAGGAGAGTGCTCTAGTCAGTGTTCTGGTGAAGTTTGTCCAACGTACCCTACTATAATTGTAGGAATGCCTTTGGACAAACTCATCCAATTCCGCAATTTCATTGGGAACAGTTATTTCGGTGCTGAGACCGCAATGGTCAATGTCATAAACGAAAGTGCGTAGACAGTTTGTAGTTTGTTGGTTAGTGCATGTCAATTGTATTCGTGAGTCAAACAGAAGAAGACCCAAATAGGACCCGTGTCTGGGAAACGACGGACTATCCGTTGCCTTGAGCCCGAGTCGATACATCACACTTTGCTGATCCCACCAATTGAATAGTAGGTTCCCTCTAGTATTTGGTGTATTATTTCCCCAATCACTATGTTTGGCGTTGAAATCTCCGCCGATAATAAAATAGTTGTTTTCCAATTCCAGCCTCAGGAATCGAAAAAGCGTCTCGAGCTCTGAGATGAATAAAGTGGATTGAGTAGCCTTAGGTGCATAGACAGACACCATGTACAACCGCTTTCCACTACGGAGGGGGATACACACGATGCATGCTTCCAGCACCTGGAACTTATGTACTACATGACTGTATACTCTTTTAAAACGTATACCTTTTCTAACGAAAATCGCAACGCCTCCTCCTTGAATAGAGTTGGTTCGGTTTCTCGGTACTATTTTGTATCTTCTGTGCCTCAATTTTTGTCTTTTGGTAAGCTTAGTTTCGCTAACCAAAAGCACATCGGGGGCTTGGTCTTTAAGCAATTTAAATAGTGCGGCTCGTCGTTTGAGCCTAATCATTTAATTCATATTCACACCTTCAGGGTTTGCTCCGCCACGTACGTACCCCTTACGGAAAAAGGTGCGTTAGGCCAGGCAGCAGTGCGTATACTTGATCCACCCGCGTGGTCTGTTCAGTTAAATGACGTTGTAGCTGAGCCATCTGCCCCTTTATAGAGAGCAAGACTATCCATTTTGCCGTTGGAACTTAGGTGGACCAGGAAAATCGGCAGTTGCCTCTTCTCCCTTTTGGCTCTAGAAGTGACAAACGGCTTGACCCCCCGAATTGGAGCCCTTCGCACTTCTTCTCTTTCAGCAGTGCAAGGAGCTCCTCCGGATCAGTCGACGGCTCTGATCCCCTCAGCAGCATTGTTTGCAGCTTGTCCCACTTCGGGGTGTAGGAGAAGAACCCCGTCGTCGAATTCGTCAGTAATTTTTTAATTTTGTAATAGCGCTCCACTGTGTTACAGTGGATCGCATGCCTATCTACGCTAAGTCTTTTAATATAAAAATTATTGCCTATGGCCGACTTACATAGTTCTATCGTTTCCTTTAGTTCCATCTTGAATGTATTTATGTTGCTGTTTTTGCTGCTGCTGTTGATGTGGCTGCTGTTGTTGTGGCTGCTGATGTTTTTGCTGGTGCCATTGTTGTGGCTGCTCTTGTTGTTGCTGCTGGTGTTTATTTAGTTTTTGTTGGTGTTGTTGTTTTTGTAACACTTGTGTTATTGTTTTTGTTTTTGTTTGGTGTTGATGCTGCTTTTGAGCTAGCTGAGTCTGCTGCTGTTGTTGGGAATGCTCTTGCTCTTCCCTTTTCCTTCTAAGCATTTGCAGTTCTTTTATTGCAAGAACTCTTTGTTGCAGCATTTTGATGTTTCTACTTAGAGACTCCATTTCTTCCTCTTCGTCTTCGTCTTCCGATTCGGTTGGAGCCAAGGAAGCGAAGGTGTTCTCTCTCAGATAGTGGCTTTGACCACCATCTGAGACATTTGAGTTGTCTTCAATAAATTGTCCGGTACAATTATTTGCTGCTATCGATGACGTTGAATGCACCCCTTTCCTCACTCCGCCCAGCAGCTTTTCAGCGGAAGTTGGTAGGTTGGGACGTTGTACCAAGTTGGGGATTACCCCTTTGCTTCCTCCTTCTCTTAGTCTATGGTTCTAATACTACTGGCGTTTGGCTTGAACCACTTGATGCCTCGCCCGATTTTTCAGCAGATCCCGCTATTTGTATAGCGGGCCGCTCTCCACAATCCATCACGTGATGTAACAGTTTAAATTAATTGTTTTTGTATTTATTTAATTAAATAAAAAAGAATCACTTGCACGAACCTACGACTTATGACACGTCAGCCGAACACACTGCCAATGCGCTAATTGGAGCCTATAGGAAATTGCTCCAATGTCTCTTTCTTACTGATTTTACTGTTTTTTTTTTATTTTACTATTCACTCGCAAGCCGAGACACGTCTATAGTCTCCAGAGATAATGAACGACTGATTTCATCTCGGTGTATAGTTAGATCACTCTCTCTTTATCAGACATGGCACCCACAAAAAGAACAGAACTTTCAATTCTCGACAGAATCAATATCCTGGATTCACTTAAAGGCAAAAGGAATTCTAGAAAAGGTATTATCGAAAAACATGAATGCAATGCCTCAACCATTACACGTATTTTACAAAAAGAAAGCGCAATATGTAAGATTGTCGAAGGGAATAAAAACTTAAAGAGAAATAAAGTTCGTTCAGGACACAGTGAAGAACTGAATAAGGCTTATTGCTCATTTGTTTCAAAAAAGTTCACTACGAAAGAAATGATGCTGATGTTCTAGCTGCATCGCAATGGATCGAAAATATTTTACCGACATTATTAAACGGATTTGAAAAAGACATTTTTAATGGACACGAAAGTGGGCTTTATTACAAAATGCTACCTTCTGGTACTTTGATGTGAAAAGGGGAAGATCCCGCAGGACACAAATTGAGAAAAGACCGTATAACTTTATTGTTTATTTGTAATATGGATGGATCAGAAAAATTTGTCTATGCCAAAGGTAAGGCAAAAAATCCTCATTACTTCGAGGTAAAACGATTCCCATTCCGTACTTTGACCAACAGAAATCATGGCTGGTTACTGAATTATGAACGCAAATAATAACAGACCTCGAAAAATAGATGAAAAAGGAAAATAGGCACATAGGATTATTTGTCGACAATGCAGGTTACTATAAATTGCTTAATGGCGTGGAACTTCAACATGTGAAAATTCGTATGCTGCCTCCAAATAAAGGGTCCACCATCTAAGGTTTTTTTTTTCAACTAGCGCTTATTTCGTGAATGGTAACACTTAGCTCATGTCTGATTTGACAGATAATTAGCTTTATCCTTCCGGTTAATGGAAAATAATTTCATTCAAATAGCTGCCTCGGCTGGCCATGCAGTAGCCTACACGATCGGTCAAATTTTTAAGCACATTATCGATTGTGTGCAGCTGTATTTCACTAATGACTTCACGAATATTGTCCTTTAAAGCGTCAATTGTCTCTGGCTTGTCGGCGTAACACTTATCTTTTCCGGCACCCCACAAATAATAGTCCAACGGTGTCAAATCGCAGCTCTGAGGTGGCCAAACGACATCAGCTCTGCGGCTGATATTGCGATCTTCAAAAACAGGGCGCAAAACATCGAGTGTAGCTTCGGCTGTGTGGCACGTAGCGCCGTCCTGTTGAAACCAAATGTTGCCAATATCCTCCTCTTCAATTTTTGTGAACAAAAATTCGTTCAACATGGCCCGATAACGATCGCCATTGACTGTAACGGCCACTCCTTGCTCATTTTCGAAAAAAATGGCCCAATTATGCCTCTGGACCAAAATCCGCACCAAACAGTGACTCGTTATGGGTGTATCGGCTTTTCAATGTATACGTGCGGGTTTTCTGTGCCCCAAATGCCACAATTTTGGTTGTTTACATACCCGCCAAGATCAAAATGAGCTTCATCTGAAAAGATGATTTTTTTTGGCGAAATCGGCATCTTCTCTAAGTCGATCGCAGGAGATATTTCCCAGCATTGTTCAAGCGTATACACAACCATATTCGTTCAGCGGAAGGATAGAACTAATTATCTGTCAAATCAGACATGAGCTAAGTGTTACTATTCACGAAATAAGCACTAGTTAAAAAAAAAAACGTTAGATGGCGGACCCTTTACTACCAGCATTATATAGCCACTGGATCAGGGCATAATCAGGTGTTTTAAAGCATATTATAGGAGGAATCTTTTACGAAAACAATTATTGGTACTCGAAAATGAACAAACTTTGCCAGATTTCGTAAAATCAAGTAATTTTTTAGAGGCATGAGAGATTGCCAAGCGTTCCTGCTGGCTTGTTACTCCCCAGACTACAAAAAATGTTTTAAGAAATCTGGGTTTGTAAAAGATGGAGTCGTTGTGGATGAAGAAGTATTGGAAGAGATTGATGTGTTCTCAACAGAAGAAGAGTTTGACGATCTACTGAATTGCGATGATGAATTAGAATGTTTCAGATGTTTAACCGACCAGAAAATTTGTGATGATGTGGTTTCATTTGAAGAATGTTCAGTAACGGTTGGTGCAGATTTGGAGATGGAAATTCCAGTAGTCGAGAATGTGGTTGAAATTCCTTCATGCAACTTTAGTAACGTACCTGGATGGAAACAACCTAAAAAAGGCGAAATATCTTCTGCAACGAAGTGCACTCAAACTCAAGCCGATAAAGAATATATCTTCTGTAAACACGAAAAATGGGCTTGTATAAATTAAAACATTTAAGATTCAATTGTTTTAAAAAATAACTTTATTTTGGCAGCGTAACTGCCTTACCAAAAATAACTTAAAAAACTGAGTACAAGATTCTAAAACTAAGAGCTTAAATACCTAAATAATGCTGACCAGCTAGCTACCTGTCGTGGGAACGGATGTGATTATCTGAAACGGTGTCATATTGTCGTTTAGTGGATACAGTGTTGCTTGCTGCTTGTTGTTTATGCTGACGTCTGATGAATACAGTGTTGCTTGCTGCTTGTTGCTTGTTGTTTATGCTAACGATGTTGTTTAGACTGTTGCCGGTGGAACGAAGGTATCATGTATCGAACGTTGCAGCATGTGTGAACTTCTGTCGTTGACTTGTAATGCTGTTTATGCTGACGAATCGAATGTTGAGTTTGTGTGAACTTATGCTGTGTTAACTTATATGTGCGCACATTAAATGGAGAGCAGTTACCCATAACAAGAAGAGAAGACCTGGAGAAGCTGTGCAATCAGCCATGCATATTAGAAGACAACAACAAGAATTAAGTGATTTCAAAATTTATTACTCTTTCTTCTATTTTTCTCTTCTATTTTTCCTTTACTTCTCTTTTTTCTTTTATTACATTCTTTCATATCATCTTTCTTTATTACTATTTTATTTTCCTATATCTAAATGTTCATTTTCTGTAATAATTTATAAAGGCATGTCATCGTTAATTGTTTCTTTAGTGATTTTAGTGCGTTACTAACATATGTTTTTCTGTGTTCTCTTCGTTTCACTCGTCTGCCTCGCAGACAATGTACAGACTAAGTGACACGGGTGGGAGCTGCGAGTGTCCACTGGTGCGACACTTTGAAAAGTCGAAGATGTTGCTAAACATTTTGAGAGAAAGTAATTTGGGGATCAGTGTTTATCATTTCAATGTGCAAAGAATCGTCAAAAAAATAGACGAAGAGCGCTCTTTGTTTGAGAGTGGATCTATGGATATTATTTGTATTACAGAGATTTGGTTAAATCCGGATATGGAGACACACCTTTTTAAAGTATACGTATATAAAATGTACCGCGCTGATCGACTCAATGGGCCTTGTGAGGGTGTCGCAGTGTATGTGAAAAATAATTTGCAGCACACAGTAGTGAGGCAATCTACAATTTTGGACAATGCAGAATACATTTTCATTGAAATAGTTGTTGAAAATACAAAATGCCTTATTGGAGGCCTATATTTGGCACCTAAAGTATCGTGTTATAAAAAAGTAAGGAATCATCTTGAAGACTTAGGACCCCTGTATACTAAAGTTGTAGTATGTGGAGACTTTAATCTCGATATTCTAAGAGACAAAAACAAACAATTTGTAGACACGGTCAATTCACTGGGATTTCATTTTGCTAATGATGCCCACCCCACTCATTTTCAACCTGACAAAGTGCCGTCGCTGATAGATGTCTTTCTTGTTTTTGAAACTGTCTTGGTATTACATTATGATCAAATTTCTTCACCAGGATTCTCATACCATGACATGGTTATTATTTTCTTAAATATTGCTCCTCCTAGTTCATATGATGTCCTTGTAAAATTTCGTCAGTATTCGTGCACTGATGAATTGGTCGCCTATTTACTGCACATCTGACATAAATTTGCAATTTTCTGGACTCAAAAACAACCTTGACTATATTTTTGACAAACATGTACCCCTTGTAAAAAGGAGAATATAGAAACCTATCATTCCTTGGTGCACTCAACAGGTTGTATACCTTATTAAAAAAAGAAATTTGTTATACTTTAGATGGCGTGGTATGCCCATATATATATAATGAATTCCGACAAGTGCGAAACGCTGTTACCCGCCTAATTCGTAAAAATAAAAGTAAGTACTACCAAGCTAAGTTTAACTCCAATAAGTCACGTTCAGGGTTTTGGAAATCCATTTGACAGATTGGCATTAAGAAAAGTGAATCTGGGTGTAGCAATATTGACTTAAATGAACTTAATAGAAAATTTACCAACAGTGCACCCTCGACTAATAGGCAGATTGACTTTTCCTTTTTTGATGGGCTCCAACCAGAGCTAGAAGTACTGCAACCTATTTCCTTTCAATGTGTTGATGAGACGACCGTAGGTAATGCTATTCTTTCTGTCAAATCAAATGCCGTAGGTTTGGACGATCTTCACCCGAAATTTATTAAAATCTTTCAAAATCATCTGGGTGCCTCAAGGATCTGTCCTTGGCCCTCTTTTGTTCACGATGTTCATAAATAATATATATAAAAGGATAATCTACTGCGATTATCATATCTATGCGGATAATGTGTAGTTATACAAAAAACTACCCACATCTTCAGTGTCTTCTAGTGTCGAAAGCCTTAACACAGACCTCGATTCCATATTTGTTTGGTCACAAAAAAAATGCCTTAGCCTTAATCCGTCAAAGACTAAGTCACTGCTGATTGGTAGTAACAATCAGGAGACTGTGATTTTGCCTCTTGTTATTAATAATGATGTCATTGAGTCTGTTACTAAAATTAAAAATTTGGGAATTTATTTTAACAAACAACTCAACTGGACCGATCACATAAACTTCGTTGTCTCAAAAATATATGGTGTCCTAAGGGGATTGAGCCCGACAAACCGGTACCTGCCTGCCAAAGTCAAAATGAAATTTATGAAGTCTTTCGTCCTGCCCATTATACTGTAGATTCTTCGTCCTTGAGAAAGCTAAATGTCGCATTTAACAGCTGTGCTAGGTATATATTTAATTTGAGAAGGTATGATCACATATCCGCCTTTACTAAACAAATAGCTGGGTGTTCACTGGATACAATTCTAAAATATCGAACTGTCCTTGCACTGCATAGAATTATTTACTTTGCTACACCGAATTATTTGTTCACAAACTGATGCTTAATTTAATAAATACAAAATAAAAAACAACCATACTATCAAAACTCTAAATGAAATAGAGGATCATTTTTTGGAAAATCAATGATTCAAAGGAAAATTTCAGATTTTTTTCATTAAATGTATTAACAATTTAATTTACTTTAATTTAATAACATTTCTGTTTTTTTAAGACTAAGGTACGTACATATTGGCCAATACAATACTCGTATTATTGTGTTTTACTATTTTGTTTGTTTTTTTTTGTGAATTCTTATATTTATGTATATTTTACATTATTTTTGATTTCTCTGCATTAGTAAATAAAAAAAACTTGGAACTAAATCTAATTATTTATAAATTTGAGAAAATACCCTCCTAAAAACATATTTATATGTTATTAGAAGGGTTCCCGCATAATAGGAATTTAATTGAAAACCCGTTTATAAGCGGGTTTAAACCCATGTGCATGTGCTATTATCCGGGAAGTACTGTATCTTTTTTTGCTCTTCTTGTAATGGAAGTAGAGCGATTACGTGCCCTACAGAATATCTCACAATTAAGATTTGTTGGCAATGACTTCCATTTAGCATATAACTTACTACGTATTTTCATCGCATGGTATGCTTCACTAGTGAACCATGGACATATTTTGTTACGTATTGCAACCGTCTTCAAAGGGATATGCCTGTTGAATAAACCAAGTATTAGGGTTTGCAAATAATTGACTTTGTCGTTCACATTGGAAGCAAATTAGCAATTACGCCATGGGAGAAGGCTTGCATCAAGTTGCAATGCGTCATTATTTACAGTGGAAAAATCTCTAAAATTAAATGATGTCGGTATTGGGATACGACGTAAGTCAACATTGTACGTACAGAAAATAAAATCATGATCTGACATACCACCCAAAGGTAGGTGGTCTTGGAGTAAGACATTAGAACGATTTGAAACCATGATGACATCAAGTAAGCTTGGGGGGTTGTGAGGAGAAAAGCGGGTAGCGAAGCAGTTCACAACCGATAGTTCTGCAACAGCCGTAAAAGTTGGCGAGATTTACTGTCGGTTTTTAGAAGGTCAGCATTAAGGTCACCACAAATAATAATGTGCTCGTAGAGTGCAGTATATTCGTGGATTGTGGTAAATAATGGCTCTGGAGAGTAGCGTCGGTTTGGATTATATGCGACTCCAACGAGGCACTTATTGATGCCATCGCTTACTTCTATTAAGATACTCAACCACGCTTTCTTCAATTCTTTGAATTTTTGTGAGGTATTATAGTATACTGCAACTCCACCACCAATGTAGTGGTGACCCTATTATTTCTTATAAGTTTGTACCCTGATATTTCAAACAGTTGCTCCTTAGCTATATCATCATCCATGTCCGAATCAAACCAGGTCTCCGTAATGAAAATTAAATCAACCTCCAAACCCCCAAAGACATATTTTAAGTAACAAGTTTACTTAAACTTAGACTAAGGGCATTAATATAGCAAACTTTTAGGCGTGGACAATTAAAGACGTAATCACAACAACTAGAAAGAATGACAGGATGATAGAAAGTGATTAGTAAAATATGAAAGAGATAGAGATGATAGAAAAGTAGAGTGAGGGGAGAGTAGGAGTAGGAGGATATAGTGCGAGTACATAAGTTGTAACACATTAACATATTAATTTCAAATATATAATTGAGACAGAGTATTTTTAATTCACATTTTGAGTACGACTAGACTTAAGACAGTTAACGATATTTGTTGATGTCCGATTTGCTCCATTATCATTCCTAAGTTTATAAGTGGCGACAACTTCATTAAACTTATCTAGGCTGTCAATAATCACTTGGTCTGAAGTTTCAGTAGCTTTGATTATAATAGCTCCACGCGTTGAATAGGCAGAGAAAATTTATTTTGCCCTCTTATATGTTATGGCATTTCGCATAATAATTCGTTTTTTTGTCGTTAGGCTTTGTTTGTTATTCTAGTATCGGAATCTTCTGCTCTTCGACTATTTAAGCCGTCTGCTATGTAAATCTAGATGACGCTGCTCACATTTAAATGGTTATCACACTGCTCCCTCCCTACAGTTGTTCTTCACGAACAACTTCGTCATTCATCATTCCGTTGAAATGTCACATTCTATCCAAATGGATATTCAATTTTCCTCGATCCCCACGCTGGATCCGGTAGACAACGCCATTAATGCGGGCTATCACCTTGTAGAGACCTTCCCAGTCCTGTTGCAATTTTGTTGATTTGCCTTTCTTACGCTGAGGATTATACAACCAGACCAGATCTCCGTCGTTGAAGCCGTAAGATTTCACTTGGCAACCGAACTGTTTGACCAAATAAGATCTCGGATGGTGTGTGTCCTGTTGAACTATGGACCGCTCTCCCAATCCCTCTGGCAGTTGCTGACTACCTTAGATAGGTGCTTATTCAAGGTCCGATTGAGTCGCTCGACCATTCCATCAGACTTTGGATTCAAAGTTTCGCCCTTGATAAGAATGTAGCTCCATTGGGACCCCAAATCTACTCACCCAGTTGTTGACTATTTGTTCGGCTACGTTCTTAGCCCCTTGATTTGGGATGACAAACACTTCCGGCCACTAACTGACGTAATCCATGACCATGAGTGTATCAGTTACCATTAAAGGTTTCGGGAAACGGCCCAGTGAGGTCGATCGCTATTCGTTCGAATGCTGCTCCGACATTCATGTGACTTTACTCTTGGACCCTTGGTAGCTGCACACCTTATGCACTTTTTGCACCACTTCTCGATATCTTATTTAGCGATTAGCCAATAGAACGTTCCCTTATCTTGTCCAACGTCTTGTTTATTACCAAATGGCCTCCTGAGATTCCGTTATGTATTACATGGAGTACTTCATGTTGAACAATATGCGTACGACCATATTTTCTGTGTATCAAAAAGATCAGCGTATTCACCGATTAGTTTTTCTGCCAGGACTGGCTAATCTTCGTCCAGATTACAGAGGCTGAGAATTTTGTTTTTGATTTTTATGCTCTGAACTGTTGCGACCGGTGTTCCACCATTTGTTTCCGTTGTGGTCGATATAGCCTCAACAGGTACACATTTTCCCACTATCTCCTCCTTATTCAGCTTTACACTGAATGTCTTTGGATTCAGAATCCTTACACGAACCATGTTATTTTTTGGTTCCAATAAGGTCTTTCCCACCGTAAGGACTTTCCTGTTTTCTGGCTCCATCAAATAGAATCGGTGGGTACCGAGACCAACTTCCACTTTTGCCCACACAATTACTTCCGACGAAGTTTCTAGACTCTGATTTCTGCAGATGACGACATTTAAGACTGAAGTATTGGCGTTTCCGTATACCATTGGTATCTTCATGTTTCCGTATTTCAGTGCTTGTGCCCCCAAGCCTACTACTAGTGCATGTTCTCTCATGACGTTTATACCAATGATGCACTCGTCACATATGTCAGCCACCAGAAACATGTGAGAGAACGTTATACCGGCCAGCTGGATTTTTATGCGGACTTCACCGTATATCTTAATCGTTGCTCCTGTAGCAAGCTGCAACTGCTGGTGTTATGTAACCAAGACTTCTGCAAGATCCTTCCTGTTGATTGAAGCCGTGGCACCGGTGTCTTTTGTTCCTATCCATTTCTCCCTACCGCTGACTAGTTCCACCAGAATACTTTCATTGCATCGTTTTGCCAGTGAGAATTGGAAGTAGTCCTGAGGCCGTCAACTCGTGCTCCCGACGACTGATGGCTTCGGGAAGGCTGACGAGCTCCTTGATCGTTGTTTCTTTTCCTTTCTTTTCTTTATCCCTCAATTTTCTTGTTACTACAGTGAGGGCAGCATTTTTGTCGCACTGGTTCTTTACACTGCCTTTGAAAATGTCCTATTTTATTGCAGTTCCAACAGTGCATTCGTCGTCTATCCCGTGGAGTATCTCTTTCTTCTGCACTAATTCTTGCGCAGGAGCCTTCAATTGATGCTATTTCCCTGACGAAATGTGTTCCCCTGGAAGCCTGATTGGCTGCTTCCATCGCCAGAATGAAGGCAAGTGGTCCAGCAGGGGTTCTCTTTCCGAATCTGCGATTCCCCTGATGAATGCGTCCTTTGCCATTTCGCCGATAATTTCCTGGCCAGCGGTGGCGTATGATAAATGTGCCTGTCTACTCAGGTCTGCTTGGAGCTGATGCAGTGTTTCTCCTCGTTGATTTGTTGGGCTTTGCAGTTGGACCTTGTAGACCTCCTGCATGTGGCTATCCCTAAACCGTATCTCGATAGTCTGTACTAAAGTCACATAATCTATATAGTTTTCGATGTCTATTTTTGGCAACAATTCTGCTTCAGGACCGTGTAAGGCCATTGTTAGGGCAAAGCACTTTTCCTCATTGTCCCAGTCATTTGCACAGGCAGTCATTTCAAACTGCTTCTTATAAGTAGACCATAAGGTCTGACCATTGAATAAGGGAGGATTCAACTCTTTTCTCCTTGGACCACTTAAAGAACATTCTCTGAGTTTCTGTTTTCGCTCTTTGTCGAGCTCTTTTACAAGTTGCTCAACTTTGCTGTCCATTTGTTCGAATTTTTCGTCAACATTCTACTCTATTCTTTCAAATTTGTCATCGATTTCTTCAAACTTTTGGTTCTTCCAGATTATTCTTTTGTTCATCCATTTTCTATTGAAAGCCCTGCAGGCTGTTCTCCTGTTCGTCCATTTTTTGTTCTTTTGTTCGTCTAGATTTTGCTTTTGTTCGTCGAATTTATTCTTCTGATTTTGTTCAAGGCTATTCTTCTGTTCGTCTAGATTTTTCTTTTGTTCGTGGAATTTATTCCTGATATTTTGTTCAAGGCAATTCTTTTGTTCTTCCATTGTCGACAGAAGGAGTTGTATTATCGCAGCCATTTCACTGCCGGTACTTATTTGTTCTTCCTCGTTAACGTCAAAGGAGTATGTATCAGGATCATGTTCAAAGCCTCCTGAAGTCGGAGCACCAAGTCACTGTTTCCTCCACTGGCACAGAGACCTCTCTTGTTCAACTCGGATTTAAGTGAACAAGGGTCAATTGCAATAGTTTTCGACCCATTTTAGTTTTTTTTTTAAACAATTACAAAATTTTTATTTTTTTTTTGTTTTACACACAATAAGTCCTATTCCACTTCTAACATCAATGTAAAATGCTTGTGCGGGTACAAATGATAGAACTTATTCTTTTCAATACAAATCGCTTTATTCAGTACAGTTACAATTCACAGTTTAATAGTTTTTCTCAATACTATCCAATTTCTCCACCGCTTATACTTTTCTTATCTTTTACTTAAACCTCTTAATCACTTCTCCTAATTAACACATCAATTTCAACTGATAAACTGACTTGCATACATTGAGGATCCTGATATTTAAACTCGAATGACATATTTCGAGAACAATCCTCGCCTTCCAGCTTCCATACAATTACCATTTTGCTAGAAAATTCGACTACATTCACTGTTGGGATGCGTAGCGATCCTCGTGAAATTTGAATGTAGAAAATAAAAAAACGACAATATAATGGTTATACTCGTAAATGTGTCTTTATTCCTGAGCACATCTTAGCACGTTGAGTGTTAGTTTAAGAAGAAGGAGTTAGGAAAATGTACAATGGAGAGGATTGTTCTCATTTCTTTAGAAGCCAATTTGGTAACAAAAGTGACCTCTGTATGTTCATACTATAAAGGATTCTTAAGGTTAAGTGGTAAGTAAGGACACACGGTGTCTTGTTTTGACTTGAACATTGCCGCCCGCCATTGCAGAACTACGTCTGCAATAAATATTCCAATGTATATATTATATAATAAATCTAAGCCCTAAATCTGAATCCGAAATTCGGATGGGGAACCTTTGTATGAACACCGAAGGGGTTCCACTCACTTCGGGGGGAAAGGTATGTTAGTAAAGGATCTCTAACCTATACCGTAATGGTAATTACATTGATTACTTTACTCTAGATACAGTAATGAAATTTTAAATATTATGTATTTAATTTAGATAATATGTATGTATTTAATGTATTTAATAAGATATGATGTACTTTTCGTATTTCAGTGCAATTAAAAAAAATTAATATTGAAATAAAAAACAACCAAAATATAAATATGACGCGAATATCATTACTCCGAAGGAATAACACGAAGTTTAACTATGGGTCTAGTTATTTCACCTTGCTGTGTCCGCAGCCTAGCTACTCTTACTCTCTTCCTGGAAAAACCGTCATTACGCGTCCTAATCGCCACTCAGTAGGAGGTACCTTTTCTTGTCGTACCACCACCAGGTCGCCAGTTTGAATGTTACGCTGAGGAAATTTCCATTTGTACCTTTTGTGTAATTCCTTGAGGTACTCTTCCTTCCATCGTTTGCAAAAGTGCAGATGAAGCAATTTAAGTTTTTCCCACCTTTGAACTAGATACATAGAAGATTCGTGAACCTCAGGTTCTTGAATAGAAATAAGTGGGCTTCCTATAAGGAAATGACCTGGCGTGAGGGCGAGTGGTTCGTCTGGATTTTCAGATACGGCCGTGATGGGACGGGAATTGAGGCATGCTTCGATTCGGCAAAGGAGAGTTGAAAACTCTTCAAAAGTATGTTTGGTACCCGCGACAACCCGTTTGAAGTGGGTTTTAAAGCTTTTGACGGCTGCTTCCCACAGTCCTCCCATATGGGGTGAACCTGGAGGAATGAAGTGCCTAGTGAGGCTAAGATTAGTGTTTTGAAAAATCTCCAAGGTTTCTTGAAGATATTTTTTAAAGTTTTCCTTGATAATACGGTCTGCTCCCACAAAGTTAGTCCCGTTGTCGGAAAATACCTCTTGCGGCAGACCTCTTCTCCCGACAAACCGATTAAAGGCAGCTAAAAATGCAACGGTCGATAAATCGGTCGTTCCTTCTAAATGGATTGCTTTCGTGCAGAAGCACACAAAAACACAATCGTATCCTTTGGATACCCGACATACGTTTTTATATCGAAAGGACCCGCAAAATCAACCCCGATATTGGTAAACGGTCTTGAGAACTCCGACCTTTCTGGAGGTAGAGCTGCCATAATCTGACTACGAAGATGTTTTTTGTGAATCACACAAACTTTGCAATGGCTTAGGCATGTCTTAATTAGGACCTTAAGCTTCGGTATCCAGTATTCTTTCCAAATAAGGACGAACATAAGCTGATTTCCACCATGAAGCGATATTTTATGGGTGAAATCTAGTAGAAGTCTTGCATAGCAGGATTTATAGGGCAAGATTATTGGATACCGCTCGGCCCACGATATATTTGAATCGACTATTCGACCATTGACTCGCATTATGCCTTTGGTGTCTAAAACTGGGTTCAAAGTTAAAAGCTTACTCGAACGCTTTATGAGTTCATTCTGTTGAAGAGACTGGTACTCGGATTCCAAGTATATCTTTTGGGAGAAGAATATAAGCTTTTCTTTGGCTTCCAATATTTCTTTTTTCTGAATGATTTTCGTTTGATATGCATATTTATCCTTGAAACGAGGGTGTGTGTGATGAAAAAACCGTAATATGTAAGATGTTACTCTAAGTGCTCGGGCTAGGCACGAAAATCTTTCGAGCACGTCTTCCCATTGACTTAACTGCGTCTGAAAAGATTTGACTGGTTTACACTCGAGGTCAGCCTCGTTGATAGATGAAGGAGGGGAAGAAAGCCAAGGAATTTCAGAACGACGCAGCCAGTTGGGACCCTTCCACCAAAGCTCCTTATCCAGCAGTTCACCAGGAGCCATCCCCCTAGTCGCGAGATCTGCGGGATTGTCTTCTGACGACACATGCCGCCATGGGAGACCACCAACATATCTCCGGGTCTGACTTGTTCGATTGGCGACAAATGTTCGCCATGAACAGGGTGACTTTTCGAGCCACGCAAGCACAATAGAAGAGTCTGTCCATAGAAAGACAGAAGGGTTTTGCGACTGAAACATAGGAAGTATCATTTTTAAAAGTTTGGCTAACAGAACTGCTCCACACAACTCCAATCTTGGCAGTGAGACTGGCTCAACGGGTGCCACTTTACTTTTGGAACACAAAAGGTTCGAAATGCTTTCCCCCGAGCTGTGTAAAACTCGTATATAGATGGCAGCCGCATAAGCCCGTTCCGAGGCATCAGAAAATCCGTGAATTTCTAATACCTTATGTGGAGAAGTTCCAGTCCATCGGGTTATTTGCAACTTTGATAGGTCTATAAAACTTGTAGCAAAGGCTTCCCATGTAGCCAGAGAATGCGGCGATAGGCTTTGATCCCATTCGGTTTTATCTTTCCAAATCTGCTGCATTAGTATCTTCGCCTTAATGATTACTGGGGGCAACCATCCAGCTGGATCGAAAAGCTTGGCTATCTGGGAAAAGACTTCTCGCTTAGTACTTGACTTGGAAAATAGAATAGGGTTTATCTTGAATGAAAATTTGTCCGACTTTGCGTTCCAAGATACCCCTAGAGTTTTGACGGAACTCTGATCATGCAGATAGAGGAATTGTTCATTAAGAATTTGTTCCTTAGCAACATTTTGCAAGAGAGATTGATGGTTAGCGGTCCACTTACGGAGCACAAACCCGGCAGAAACCAATATCGAAATGATTTGCGATTGAGCTTCATGAGCCTTCTTGAGTGAATCAGTACCATATAGTAAATCGTCCATATAAAAATCGTTACGAAGGATCTTAGCCCCAATCGGATACATGTTGTCTTCGTCGTCCGCTAACTGCAACAAAGTACGTTGTTCTGAGATAAGGCGAGGATTTTTCACCGAAGACCACTATTAACAACTCGAAATCTTCGATTGGATGGTTCGGAAAACGTCTGAACAAAATTCGTTGGAATGGCGTATGGGAAGGGTGAACTCGTATCTGTTTGTACATTTGAGTAATATCGGCATTGAACACGAATTCGTGCCTTCTCCACCGGAGTATTGTCATGACTAAATCTTTCTGCAAAGCAGGACCTGCACATAGAACATCATTAAGACTATTGCCAGTCTCTGATGGATAAGACGCATGAAACACCACTCGCAGCTTAGTAGTAACACTGTCTGGTTTAAACACGGCATGATGCGGTAAATAATAGGACATTACGTTCCGATCATGAATCAATTCGTTGGATGAAACTTGCTTCATATGCCCTAGATCCAGATACTCATGAATGACGTTGTTATAAGTAGTTTCTAAGGAGGGAGTTTTCCTAAGACGGCGTTCTGCCGCCATGAACCGTTTTTCACAACCATTTCATGAAAGTCCGAGGGCAAGTTCCGTTGGGAACTGAGTCTTGAAGGGCAGTTGGACAACATAGCGTCCGTTGGCATCTCTTTGAGTGGTCTTAGAATACAATAATTCGCAATACTGATCTTCAGGGGAAAGAGGTCTGGTCTCAGTTATCTCTTCCAATTCCCAAAACCGTTTAATATCTTCATTAAGCGATACTTGGTTAAAATAGGTGACATACTTCGTAGCAGTGGATTCAGTCGACCTGGGTGCTGGCCCTGAAATGATCCAGCCAAAAATTGTATTTTGGGCGAGAAGATTACCTAACCAAGGATACGTAGACCCTCGAGTATGACCTTTGGATAGAGATCTGCCCCAATTAGTAAATCTACTCGCGATGATTTGTGGAAATAAGGATCAGCCAACTTAAGGACGGAGAAATCTGTCAAGTTTATTGTATCAACTGACTGAGACGGAAGTCTACCAGTTGGATTGTCAACAACTAGAGCTTGAGCCGAATATTCTTCGTAGCACTTAAGAGGGAACCTAATGTGAAATGGCATAGACGCGTAGAGGTGGCTGCTAAGGCGGTATTGACTCCAGATACCTGTGCCTGAATTGGAGTGACTGGAAGTCGTAGGCGAAATTGAGCTGCCTTGGATATCAACGTGACTTCTGACCCAGGGTCGATAAGAGCTCGAAGAGTGAATGTCAATCCTTGGGTACCAACCAGCACCAAGGCTGTAGCTAGAAGGATTTGTTTTGTCGACTTTGCAAAGTGAGTATGAACATTAGCTGAAGTGGATGACGGAGTGGACTGTATTGGCGGATTGGCATGCATATTGCCATGAAAGTGAGGATTAAAAGGTTGGGACAGCACGTTGAGCTCCTTCTGTGGGGTATCCTTCACGTTATGCAAGAGAGTGTGGTGGCGGTTTTTGCAGATATTGCAAGTGAACCGGCTGTTGCACGCTTGTAAAGAATGGTACTATGTCAAGCAGTTGAAGCACAACTTATTTTTTTGTACTATCTCAAGTCGAGATGTAATTGACATTTGTAAAAATGTCGGACACGCGCGTATAGAATGATTAGCTGAACACGCTGGACAAGCCGATTTGATGGGTTTGTGGTTAATATGATGAGTATTGATCCTTCTTGCCGATGGTCCTGGCTGAGAATTTGCTATATGTTTTGATTTAGCTAAGTGTCTGATGTCACTTACCGTCTCAAGAACTTTGTACCTAGTCACTAAGAACTTACTCATATCTTCCCATGTGGGAATCTCCGAAGGGTTTTTCAATCCTTGCTCCCAGAGTGAAAGTGTTTTCTCTGGAAGATGATTAGAAATAAAAAACGTAAGAAATGAATCCCATGAATTAGTATTAATTCCGAAGGACTTTAAAGCTGATAGACAATCACTGACATCTCTATGAATCTGTTTAAGGGCTTTATCAGTTTCTACAGTTATGTTAGGAATTTTTAACAAAACCTTCAATCGACTATTAACCATTATTCTTTTGTTATCGAATTGCTCCGTAAGAGCATTCCATGCGAGTTCGAAATTGTTATCTGTTAACGAAAATTTGCTAACAATATTTAAGTCATCGCCTCGTGTCTTTGCTCGAAGATGAAACATCTTCTGTACTGGACTGAGACGTGTATGTTTGATATATACGGCCGAAAACATATCACGAAAAGTTGGCCTTGACAAATAATCTCCATAAAAGACTTCGGAATCACAGGGTGGAAGAGAAAGTCCACTAGTTACAGTCACTGAATCGCCACCAGAAGATGTTTGTACTTATATATCGTGAACGTCGACTTCACTTAGAAACTGATTACCTGACACCCCGTTAGTTTTATTGCCTTTAGTCTCTAATGCCTTGTACAGCGTCAAAAGATGTTCCAAACACGAGAGATAGGTTTCTGTCGATAACTTATACTTGGCTTTTACAGCAGCTAGATTATCCGCCTCTAATATTTCTATCTTGCTACGAACGCACTCTGAATATGAACTTTTCACTTCTGACCACAAATTCCCTAGTCCTAGCTCTCTAGCTTGCAGAGATATGAGCGAGAACGAATCACTAGATTTTTCTTTTATATCGGCGAAATACTCCACCAAACAATCCGCACAAAATATAAATGTTTCCATTTTAGAATATGACATTTTTCACAAATTCCTGCTATAACGAACTAAGCCAAATGAAATTACTAGCCTGTATTAATACTCGTGTGAGTACAATGCCCGATTAATCGTTGGATATAATTTTATACGGAATATAAATCAATTTACGTGTCTTACAAAAAAAAATACTTAATTGCACAAAAATATCAAAAACACTCATACATATTAGCTGATAAGCGGGAGTTGCTATCAAAACCAGTTTTAATGAATTTTGGATGCTGCCACGCCATTGCTTTCTTCGGTGACCATGTGGAGTTTGCAATCAAACTTCGTTATGATGTTAGATGCACCTGTGATGAAGGCTTGTAGTTTGTGGGTTATGAGTATGATGCTTAATCTCTTGGATTTGATTCTTTCTGATGCTTGTGGGTTATGTGAATGATGGGCGATGATCTGCTAGCGTACGCTCTTGATAATTTTGATATGTAGAACACTAATAATTTTATTAATTTTTGTTGGTTTATTGAAAATAATCCGGCTCGAAGGACCAAATGTTGGGATGCGTAGCGATCCTCGTGAAATTTGAATGTAGAAAATAAAAAAAACGACAATATAAAGGTTATAAATGTGTCTTTATTCTTGAGCACATCTTACCTCGTTGAGTGTTAGTTTAAGAAGAAGGAGTTGGGAAAATGTACAATGGAGAGGATGGTTCTCATTTCTTTAGAAGCCAATTTGGTAACAAAAGTGACCTCTGTACGTTCATACTATAAAGGATTCTTAAGGTTAAGTGGTAAGTAAGGGCACACAGTGTCTTGTTTTGACTTGAACATTCACCAATGATTGAGTCTTGGCTATTCACATCTTGGGTTACCCCACGCCCGGGAAAATAACCATCGTGGACGCAGACGCTAGCTATGTTGGGGTCGGAGCTGTGATGGTCATGATTTAATTTACTTTAATTTAATAACATTTTTGTCTTTTTAAGACTAAGGTACGTACATATTGGCCAATACAATATTATTGTGTTTTATTATTTTGTTTGTTTTTTTTTTGTTAATTCTTATATTTATGTATATTTTACATTATTTTTGATTTCTCTGCATTAGTAAATAAAAAAAACTTGTAACTAAATCTAATTATTTATAAATTTGAGAAAATACCCTCCTAAAAACATATTTATATGTTATTAGAAGGGTTCCCGCATAATAGGAATTTAATTGAAAACCCGCTTATAAACACTACCATTTTAAACCCATGTGCATGTGCTATTATCCGGGAAGTACTGTATCTTTTTTTGCTCTTCTTGTAATGGAAGTAGAGCGATTACGTGCCCTACAGAATATCTCACAATTAAGATTTGTTGGCAATGCATGGTATACTTCACTAGTGAACCATGGACATTTTTTGTTACGTATTGCAACCGTATTTATTCAACAGGGATATGCCTGTTGAATAAACCAAGTATTAGGGTTTGCAAATAATTGACTTTGTCGTTCACATTGGAAGCAAAATAGCAATTACGCCATGGGAGAAGGCTTGCATCAAGTTGCAATGCGTCATTATTTACAGTGGAAAAATCTCTAAAATTAAATGATGTCGGTATTGGGATACGACGTAAGTCAACATTGTACGTACAGAAAATAAAATCATGATCTGACATACCACCCAAAGGTAGCTGGTTTTGGAGTAAGACATTAGAACGATTTGAAACCATGATGACATCAAGTAAGCTTGGGGGGTTGTGAGGAGAAAAGCGGGTAGCGAAGCAGTTCACAACCGATAGTTCTGCAACAGCCGTAAAAGTTGGCGAGATTTACTGTCGGTTTTTAGAAGGTCAGCATTAAGGTCACCACAAATAATAATGTGCTCGTAGAGTGCAGTATATTCGTGGATTGTGGTAAATAATGGCTCTGGAGAGTAGCGTCGGTTTGGATTATATGCGACTCCAACGAGGCACTTATTGATGCCATCGCTTACTTCTATTAAGATACTCAACCACGCTTTCTTCAATTCTTTGAATTTTTGTGAGGTATTATAGTATACTGCAACTCCACCACCAATGTAGTGGTGACCCTATTATTTCTTATAAGTTTGTACCCTGATATTTCAAACAGTTGCTCCTTAGCTATATCATCATCCATGTCCGAATCAAACCAGGTCTCCGTAATGAAAATTAAATCAACCTCCAAACCCCCAAAGACATATTTTAAGTAATCAAGTTTACTTAAACTTAGACTAAGGGCATTAATATAGCAAACTTTTAGGCGTGGACAATTAAAGACGTAATCACAACAACTAGAAAGAATGACAGGATGATAGAAAGTGATTAGTAAAATATGAAAGAGATAGAGATGATAGAAAAGTAGAGTGAGGGGAGAGTAGGAGTAGGAGGATATAGTGCGAGTACATAAGTTGTAACACATTAACATATTAATTTCAAATATATAATTGAGACAGAGTATTTTTAATTCACATTTTGAGTACGACTAGACTTAAGACAGTTAACGATATTTGTTGATGTCCGATTTGCTCCATTATCATTCCTAAGTTTATAAGCGGCGACAACTTCATTAAACTTATCTAGGCTGTCAATAATCACTTGGTCTGAAGTTTCAGTAGCTTTGATTATAATAGCTCCACGCGTTGAATAGGCAGAGAAAATTTATTTTGCCCTCTTATATTTTATGGCATTTCGCATAATAATTCGTTTTTTTGTCGTTAGGCTTTGTTTGTTATTCTAGTATCGGAATCTTCTGCTCTTCGACTATTTAAGCCGTCTGCTATGTAAATCTAGATGACGCTGCTCACATTTAAATGGTTATCACACTGCTCCCTCCCTACAGTTGTTCTTCCCTACTTTTAATGTTTTCCGCGACGACGATCCTACCCGCACAAATAAAGATTCCCCCTGTCGAGGCGTCCTACTGGCGATGGACAACAGCCTTAACTCTTCTCCCATTACAATTTCTTCATCCTCTAAAGCCGACTTTGTCGCAATAAAAATATCACTGCCTCTCAAGTCCCTTTACGTTATATGTTGCTACATCCTACCAGCTCAACCTATCGAATCTTACCAATTTGTTATTGATGCGATCGATCATTTAATTGACCTGTCAGACCCCACTGATGATATCCTTATTTTCGGCGACTTTAATCTTCCTCAGCTACAGTGGACTCCATCAGATGATCAATCGTTTTTCATCGCTTCAAATGCCATCTCAGCTAAGGAATGTCTCTTCTTAGATCGCTTAACAGACTCAAGTCTATGCCAAGTCAGTGGTATACCCAATTATATGGGCAGGCAATTAGACCTTATTTTCACAACAGATCCAATTAACTCCTCAGTCTCACTTTGTCCCCTATCTCTCTCAACAATCGATAACTACCATCCCCCCCTTCTACTTTCATTTTTTCATAACTCTTCATTCCAGTCCACTCCCCCCACAACTCTCTCATCCCACGACTTTCATAAAGCAAACTTTCACAAAATCAGTGAATATCTCAGCAGATCCCACTTTAACTTTCACAACTTAAGTATAAATGATGCCTTATCCATTTTTTATAAAGAAATATTTAATTCTTTTTCCCTTTACGTTCCGTTTTCCCGCCTTAAAACATCATCTACTAGTCCTCCCTGGTATAATCGCAAGCTTCGTTCCTTACGAAATAAGAGAAATAAGTTATGGGCTGTTTTCCTGCATACCAGATCCTTTACCGACTATTCCAACTATCTTGGTGCTTATCTTCATTTCACCGAACTTTACGATTCCCTTTACCAGCGCTACCTTAACAATGCGCAAGTCAACCTTATAAACCACCCTAAGTCCTTTTTCCAATTTGTTAACTACAAAAGAAAGTCCGATGGTTACCCTCCTTCCCTCTCTTTCAACAACAGGTCATCAACCGATCCACTCATCATTGCCAACCTATTTGCCACCTTTTTTAAACAATCCTTCACCAACGACTCCTTTGTACCAGATCCATCCTATTTTAGTTACCTACTGAACTTCTCTAATGGCCCACTTCTCTCTCATATTTTTGATCCGTCTTATATCGAACATAAATTACACCAACTCAATGACGAATTCACACCCGGCCCAGATGGCCTCCCTGCCATATTTCTTAAAAAATGTTCTTCCTCTCTTTCCCTTGCCCTTTCTAATCTCTTCCGTCTATCCCTTTCACAAGGAGAATTTCCTCAGGTTTGGAAAACCTCCTTCATAACCCCGATCCACAAGAAAGTATCAAAGAATGAAATAACCAACTATCGTCCCATCGCTAAACTCTCCCATATACCCAAACTCTTCGAAAGTATTTTGTATGAAGCTCTAAGCTTCCAATGCAAATCACTTATTTCCCCTAGAAAACATGGCTTCTTAAAGGGTAGGTCAACCACCACAAATCTCGTTGAATTCGTATCCTTTGCCCTCTCTGCCCTAGAGGATGGCAATGAAGTCGATGTAGTTGCAACCGATTTTAGCAAAGCCTTCGATAAAATCTCTCATCGGTTAATTATCTTTAAATTGTCTGCCCTCGGCTTTGAACCCATATTGTTAAAATGGATATCCTCTTATCTCGAAAACCGTTTTTACAGTGTTCGTTTTAGGTCAGCCCAGTCCGCTCCATTTTTGGCCACCTCTGGAGTTCCACAAGGCAGCCATCTCGGTCCCCTTCTTTTTATATTAACCATAAATGATCTCGATATGATCATCAAACACTCGTCTGTCTCCCTTTACGCCGACGATACCAAATTTTTCAAAACTATTTCCTCTCCCCATGACTCTTTCCTCCTTCAACAAGATCTTGATAGTTTCTCGATCTGGTGCCTCAAAAATTCTTTGGAACTTAACATCGCCAAATGCCAATCCATCACCTTCTCACATAAGCGGAACCAATCTCCTCCCCGACTCTATCTTCTCCATAACCAACCTATCTCCTGCGTACAGTCTCTTCGCGACCTCGGCATTTTGTGTGACAGCGAGCTCAACTTCCGTTTACATATGGATGAGATAATCCTCAAAGCCAACTCTGCACTAGGTTTTGTAAAACGGTGGTCCAAAGAATTCACCAATCCATACGTGACCAGGTCCCTCTATATTACCTTTGTTCGCCCCCTCCTAGAGTACGCCAGTCAAGTATGGTCCCCATATCATCGTGTTCATATCTCGAGAATTGAAAGCATTCAGCGTCGTTTTCTTCGATTTGCTCTTCGAGGTATGCCCTGGGACGATCCTTTTAATCTACCCCCTTATCAAAATCGTCTCAACCTTATCAACTTAAACACCCTCGAAGATCGCAGAGATGCAGCAGACTTTCTCTTCATTCATCGACTCCTTTCAGGTCACGTTGAATGCGCGTCCCTTCACAACTCCATTTTCCTCAACACTAACCCTCGTAATCTACGTACCCCTCGACTCTTCTATCTACCAACCCACCACACCTCCTATTGCGCGAACGAACCAATCTCCCGTATGCTACGTCAAATCAACTCAAACCCTACCGTCTTTGACTTTCACCGCACCACTTCCTACCTCAAATCTGTTCTCCTTCACCACTCCAACCAACCTTAGTTTTAAGTTTTAGTTTAAGTTTATTGTTTAAGTTATAGCTTGTATTAAGCCGAATAAATGGGGGCATTCGCCCCCACCAAAATTAAATTCCCGAACAACTTCGTCATTCATCATTCCGTTGAAATGTCACATTCTATCCAAATGGATATTCAATTTTCCTCGATCCCCACGCTGGATCCGGTAGACAACGCCATTAATGCGGGCTATCACCTTGTAGGGACCTTCCCAGTCCTGTTGCAATTTTTGTGATTTGCCTTTCTTACGCTGAGGATTATACAACCAGACCAGATCTCCGTCGTTGAAGCCGGAAGATTTCACTTGGCAACCGAACTGTTTGACCAAATAAGATCTCGGATGGTGTGTGTCCTGTTGAACTATGGACCGCTCTCCCAATCCCTCTGGCAGTTACTGACTACCTTAGATAGGTGCTTATTCAAGGTCCGATTGAGTCGCTCGACCATTCCATCAGACTTTGGATTCAAAGTTTCGCCCTTGATAAGAATGTAGCTCCATTGGGACCCCAAATCTACTCACCCAGTTGTTGACTATCTGTTCGGCTACGTTCTTAGCCCCTTGATTTGGGATGACAAACACTTCCGGCCACTAACTGACGTAATCCATGACCATGAGTGTATCAGTTACCATTAAAGGTTTCGGGAAACGGCCCAGTGAGGTCGATCGCTATTCGTTCGAATGCTGCTCCGACATTCATGTGACTTTACTCTTGGACCCTTGGTAGCTGCACACCTTATGCACTTTTTGCACCACTTCTCGATATCTTATTTAGCGATTAGCCAATAGAACGTTCCCTTATCTTTTCCAACGTCTTGTTTATTACCAAATGGCCTCCTGAGATTCCGTTATGTATTACATGGAGTACTTCATGTTGAACAATATGCGTACGACCATATTTTCTGTGTATCAAAAAGATCAGCGTATTCACCGATTAGTTTTTCTGCCAGGACTGGCTAATCTTCGTCCAGATTACAGAGGCTGAGAATTTTGTTTTTGATTTTTATGCTCTGAACTGTTGCGACCGGTGTTCCACCATTTGTTTCCGTTGTGGTCGATATAGCCTCAACAGGTACACATTTTCCCACTATCTCCTCCTTATTCAGCTTTACACTGAATGTCTTTGGATTCAGAATCCTTACACGAACCATGTTATTTTTTGGTTCCAATAAGGTCTTTCCCACCGTAAGGACTTTCCTGTTTTCTGGCTCCATCAAATAGAATCGGTGGGTACCGAGACCAACTTCCACTTTTGCCCACACAATTACTTCCGACGAAGTTTCTAGACTCTGATTTCTGCAGATGACGACATTTAAGACTGAAGTATTGGCGTTTCCGTATACCATTGGTATCTTCATGTTTCCGTATTTCAGTGCTTGTGCCCCCAAGCCTACTACTAGTGCATGTTCTCTCATGACGTTTATACCAATGATGCACTCGTCACATATGTCAGCCACCAGAAACATGTGAGAGAACGTTATACCGGCCAGCTGGATTTTTATGCGCACTTCACCGTATATCTTAATCGTTGCTCCTGTAGCAAGCTGCAACTGCTGATGTTATGTAACCAAGACTTCTGCAAGATTCTTCCTGTTGATTGAAGCCGTGTCACCGGTGTCTTTTGTTCCTATCCATTTCTCCCTACCGCTGACTAGTTCCACCAGAATACTTTCATTGCATCGTTTTGCCAGTGAGAATTGGAAGTAGTCCTGAGGCCGTCAACTCGTGCTCCCGACGACTGATGGCTTCGGGAAGGCTGACGAGCTCCTTGATCGTTGTTTCTTTTCCTTTCTTTTCTTTATCCCTCAATTTTCTTGTTACTACAGTGAGGGCAGCATTTTTGTCGCACTGGTTCTTTACACTGCCTTTGAAAATGTCCTATTTTATTGCAGTTCCAACAGTGCATTCGTCGTCTATCCCGTGGAGTATCTCTTTCTTCTGCACTAATTCTTGCGCAGGAGCCTTCAATTGATGCTATTTCCCTGACGAAATGTGTTCCCCTGGAAGCCAGATTGGCTGCTTCCATCGCCAGAATGAAGGCAAGTGGTCCAGCAGGGGTTCTCTTTCCGAATCTGCGATTCCCCTGATGAATGCGTCCTTTGCCATTTCGCCGATAATTTCCTGGCCAGCGGTGGCGTATGATAAATGTGCCTGTCTACTCAGGTCTGCTTGGAGCTGATGCAGTGTTTCTCCTCGTTGATTTGTTGGGCTTTGCAGTTGGACCTTGTAGACCTCCTGCATGTGGCTATCCCTAAACCGTATCTCGATAGTCTGTACTAAAGTCACATAATCTATATAGTTTTCGATGTCTATTTTTGGCAACAATTCTGCTTCAGGACCGTGTAAGGCCATTGTTAGGGCAAAGCACTTTTCCTCATTGTCCCAGTCATTTGCACAGGCAGTCATTTCAAACTGCTTCTTATAAGTAGACCATAAGGTCTGACCATCGAATAAGGGAGGATTCAACTCTTTTCTCCTTGGACCACTTAAAGAACATTCTCTGAGTTTCTGTTTTCGCTCTTTGTCGAGCTCTTTTACAAGTTGCTCAACTTTGCTGTCCATTTGTTCGAATTTTTCGTCAACATTCTACTCTATTCTTTCAAATTTGTCATCGATTTCTTCAAACTTTTGGTTCTTCCAGATTATTCTTTTGTTCATCCATTTTCTATTGAAAGCCCTGCAGGCTGTTCTCCTGTTCGTCCATTTTTTGTTCTTTTGTTCGTCTAGATTTTGCTTTTGTTCGTCGAATTTATTCTTCTGATTTTGTTCAAGACTATTCTTCTGTTCGTCTAGATTTTTCTTTTGTTCGTGGAATTTATTCCTGACATTTTGTTCAAGGCAATTCTTTTGTTCGTCCATTGTCGACAGAAGGAGTTGTATTATCGCAGCCATTCCACTGCCGGTACTTATTTGTTCTTCCTCGTTAACGTCAAAGGAGTATGTATCAGGATCATGTTCAAAGCCACCTGAAGTCGGAGCACCAAGTCACTTTTTCCTCCACTGGCACAGAGACTTCTCTTGTTCAACTCGGATTTAAGTGGACAAGGGTCAATTGCAATAATTTTCGACCCATTTTAGTTTTTTTTTTAAACAATTACAAAATTTTTATTTTTTTTTTGTTTTACACACAATAAGTCCTATTCCACTTCTAACATCAATGTAAAATGCTTGTGCGGGTACAAATGATAGAACTTATTCTTTTCAATACAAATCGCTTTATTCAGTACAGTTACAATTCACAATTTAATAGTTTTTCTCAATACTATCCAATTTCTCCACCGCTTATACTTTTCTTATCTTTTACTTAAACCTCTTAATCACTTCTCCTAATTAACACATCAATTTCAACTGATAAACTGACTTGCATACATTGAGGATCCTGATATTTAAACTCGAATGACATATTTCGAGAACAATCCTCGCCATCCAGCTTCCATACAATTTCCATTTTGCTAGAAAATTCGACTACATTCACCATTGATTGAGTCTTGGCTATTCACATCTTGGGTCATCCCACGCCCGGAAAAATAATCATCGTGAACGCAGACGCTAGCTATGTTGGGGTCGGAGCTGTGATGTTCATGATGGTCAAGAGAAAGTGATCGCATATTACAGCAAAGTACTCTCCAGACCTGAAAGGAACTACTGCGTAACTCTACGCGAGCTTCTTCCTTTAATTCTTGATACGAAGCATTTCCATAAGTACCCCTACGGACAAAAGTTCATACTTCGGACAGCCTACGCAGCTCTGAAATGGCTACTTCAATTTAAGAACCCTGCGGGCCAAGTTGCAAGATGGATCGAGCAGTTGCAGGGCTACGACTTTGAAGTGCAACACCGCAAGGGAACACTCCACTCAAATGCTGATGCTCTCTCTCGTCGGAGTGCGGAGTAAAATGCGAACACTGAACCCGTAAAGAAGCGAAAGGACAGGCGACTACCAAATGATCAGGATTGAGCCAATAGAGGGTTGGAGTATAGACGAAATCCGTTCCTCCCAACAGGCAGACAATGACATCGAACCAATATTGGCCTGGAAGGAACACGAGGAAAGACCAAGCTGGCAGCAGATATCAGACCGGAGCCAAATACTGAAGGCATACTGGGCACAGTGGAACTCGCTTTGTTGTTGGAAAAGGTATTGGCTAAGCGCTATACAAGATGTCGAGAATTGGTACAGAAGGTTCATAAGGTGTGCGGCTACCAAGGGTCCAAAAGTAAAGTCACATGTACAAATGCAACAATACAATGTCGGAGCACCATTCGAATGAATAGCCATCGAAATCTCTGGGCCCGAAACCTTCAATGGGAACCGATACACCCTCCTGGTCATGGATTACTTAAGTAAGTAGCCGAATTGTTTGCCATCCCAAATCCACAGGCTAAGAGCGTAGCCGAACAGATAGTCAACAACTGGGTGAGCAGATTTGAGGTCCCAATGGAGCTAGACTCTGATCAAGGGCGAAACTTTGAATCAAAAGTCTTCCAGGAAGTGTGCCAATATTTGGGAATAAGGAAGACAAGAACAACGCCACTACACCCGCAATCTGATGGAATCGTCGAGCGATTCAATCGGATCTTGAATTAGCACCTATCTAAGGTAGTCAGCAACTGCCAGCGGGATTGGGATCGACACATACCCCTCTTCTTAATGGCCTACCGAATCGCGGTCCATAGTTCAACAGGACACACACCATCGGAGATCTTATTTGGTCAAACAGTTCGGTTGCCAAGTGAAGCAAAATTCGGATCAGCACCTACGGAGCCCAAAGAGGTGAACGACTACGTGGATCACTAGTGCAGCAGGATTCGTAGATTGCATTAAGACACCAGAGAAAAGATGAAGCTAGCGAGCGAAATCTTCGGCTTCAACGAAGGAGATCTAGTGTGGTGGTATAATCCTCAGCGTAAGAAAGGCAAATCACCAAAATTGCAACAGGACTGGGAAGTTCCATACAAGGTGATAACTCGCATTAATGACGTTGTCTACCAGATCCAGCGTGGGGATTGAGGAAAATTGAAGGCGGTCCATTTGGATAGAATGTGTCATTGTAACGGAATGATGAATGACGTAGTTGTTTGTGACGTTCAACTGTATGGAGGTAACCATTTAAATGTAAGCACCGTCATTTAGATTTACATAGCAGAGACAACCTCTGTCTTCTGACAAAGCTCCTTGCTTTCCTGTAAACACCTGGAATGCTCATTGTGCTGTGTAGGGTTTTCCTGGAATCTTCCTTCCAGTTGATGAAACCTACGTAAGGCACCTAACCTCGAGGCACCAAACCCAGGTTTACATCCGTCTTTAAATGGCAATGATACCTCATATCGTCCATTAGTTTTGTTGTCGTGCGATAGTGCTGTTCACAAGCCCTGTCTTCGTCCGTTTCCTTGAAGTTGAAAGCCGATTCTTCTAATTTAGAGAACCTTCGCAATTGAGTGTCGATGTCACAAACCTGTAGAAAACTGTGAATGGGTTCCTGAGTTCGCAAAATGACCTTCCCAAGTAGAAGCCAACCTAGCTCGGATTCTTGTGCGATTGGAGACCTTTCATCTGTACTACGGATAATCGCTGATCGAATGAACTCGCAATAAACATCGGTTCCCAGGAGAAGATCAACCGCCGCAGGCTTGTCGAATTGCGGATTAGCTAACTTTAAGCCCTGAATATGTTCCCAATTTTGTAGAGCTAGAGGTTTGGACGGCAACAGACCAGTCAGCGATTTGAACACGTAAGCCCGGGTATTTGTTTCGAATGGTGTTACCAGCGTCCCAAAGGTAAGATTTACATACCGATGACATGAACTACTACTAACTTTTCCCAATCCAGATACCTCAATAAATGTTCGCCGTTTATGAAGCCATAATAACTGGACAGCGGATTCAGTAATGAATGTTGCTTCCGATCAAGGATCGACTAACGCCCTAAGATGATAATAGTTGCCCTTTGAATACCTTACTTTCACAACGGCTGTGGCAAGAAGTACACTAGGCTGATCTACCCCAAGAGAGATAGGTTAGTTAATCTTGGATTTTATGTGGAAAGTTTGTGTACCTATAGTAGTGTTAGTACTAACCTTTTCGATATTCAACCCTTCACAGTTGGCATGCAGTAGAGAGTCGTGTTTCTGCTTACAATAATAGCAGCGCACACTGCTTTGACATTGGTTCGTCTTGTCACTGTACGCCAAACAGTTCCGACAAACCCCGATTCTGTCCACTGCCTTAGATCGTTCACAGATCTCCATGGCAATAAACTTCTGACAAGTCTTAAGGGAGTGCTGACCTCTACTACATACCTGGCCTGCAAACTGCTTCTTCCCTACGTGCAACACCATTTTATTTTCGACCGCAACAGCCTTATGTGCAGAAGAACCGCTGATCTTGATGCCACTCGTTCCAGCTACTGCTTAAAAGGTTCGAAAACATGTTTCCAGGAACTCTGTAAATTGTGTCAGTGTTGGCAACTCCTTCGAACTACCTAACCTCTCCTCCCACAAACGCTGAGTAAAAGCAGGTAATTTCTGAACTAATATATATATTAATATGTCATCCGACGAACTAACCGGCAATTCTAAATTTTCCAGAGCATGGAAACATTCCTGGAACGTGTCCAGTAGAGACTTGAAGTTGCTTGCAGTCTCCTTTGTCAACTGCTGCTGCTCAAAGAAAAGTTGGAAGTGAGCGTTTACCAACACTCGCTTGTGGTCGTATCTGGCGACAAGCAGTTCCCATGCTTTGTCATAATTGCCAGCATACAAACCTAAATGCTGCAACAAACGAGCAGCTTCACCGACAAGAGAAGATTTCAGATAGTGAAGCTTTTGAATTTCACCCAGCTTTTTATTTGTGTGGACTAAAGACACAAATATATCGTGGAAAGCCCGCCACTTCGGACCTTGATGGTCTTATGATTCCATCGTGGAGTAAGTTCTGGACTTGGTTCTCCATTTCATCCTTTAATGACATAGGGTATGGATAGAATTTGGTCCAAACGGGCCTATCATTGGTAGTTCTTATCTCGCCTTTGACTTTTGTTGTGAATGTTAGTTTTTCATTTGGATCGATAAAGAGACTGGTGAAATCTTTTATTATTCTTTCGAGTGCCTGTTTATCTTCGGTACTCAGGTGGTTGGTTCGAATGTTGATGTTGTTAACATCCTGAGTGCTTTGGTACTTTATACGCACTTTTGTATCGTCTTGGATAATCATACAATCATTATGGGTGTGGATAATTGCCGAAAGTTTTTTGAGAGTATCGTGACCTAGTATGTCATGAAAAGATTTTAATGTAGGAAGTAAAAAGAATTTAGTTTTGTGCTGAAGGGCGAAAAGGTTTAAAAAGGTGTGGTGAGTGACATTTATTTTTCCTCCCACGGAATTAGCGTAAAATGGACATTCGTTTGGAATAGAATTTTTTATAATTGAGGATTGCACGTAGTTTTTGTTAGAGCCGGTGTCGATCAAAAACTTGGAAATTTCATTATTCTTCGCTCGACATTCGAAGTATGGCAGCAAAGAATTTGTTAGTCTAAAAAATGAATGTCAGAGTAGTCGGGGGCTTCTACTAGCTGGGAGATCTCTGATTGATATTGTTCTGTGTATTCATGTAGATCTGGGCCAAGATCTTCATTTGTTTTCTCCATTGTGTTCGTATACGCTTTCAGTTCGTTTTCACCTGTATTGTTGTCAGTCTGTGTTTCTGTGTAGAAACTGTATTGCTGCGAATTTAAAGATTTATTTTGGTCATATGGATTCCGGGTTTGGAAAGATTATTTCGGAAGTCTGGTCTGAAAAGACTCTCTTCCCTTGGGTTCAGATTTTATTTGTGGAAGTTGTTTATTGGGATTATTCGTATTGTTCCGATCATACCCAGAATTTGGTTGATTCGTACGAGGAAATTGGGTATGATTTTGCTGTTGCAATTGCATTGGTTTAGAAATTTGTTGTTGCGATTGCATCGGCTTGAAAATTTTCTGTTGTGATTATATTGGTTTGAAAAATTGCTGCAGATGGTCCACTTATCAATGGTGGTACCTAACAATCTTGCCTATTTGGAGGAGGTTGATAAGAATTTTGATTTCTCTTCATCCTTATTTGCTGTTTATTAGCGTAATTTGTTCGGAAGTTATGGTTCTCCAGTTTTAGACAAAGTTGGAGAGCCTGGGGCAAATCGATGGGTTCTCTAATCCCTAGTAACCTTTGCTGGTCACCACTGAGTCCCCCAATGAAGGTGTCTAAAGCTTTATTGCGGTACGTTTGTTTCAGCAGAGACATAGATTCGACGCTAATGTCCATACCAGACAATCTGTCGAGTATTAACAATAGATGCGAGAAGACTTTTTGGTAAAATTCTTGCACCAATCTGTTTCCTTGTACAAGGGAGAACATCTGGTACTCAAGCGTACCATGTCTCGTTTGTCAGCATAATGTATGACGACGCATCGCGAAATACTCTTCCAATTCAGGGGTGTATTAAAAGATTCTAACGCCATGTCGGCGTTACCTACAATTTTGTTTCTAATGACGCTTAAAATTGCATAGTCGGGGTACCAATAAGTGGTTCATACAACTGTAACACTCTCTCTACACTCTTCCTCAAAGAGCTGAAATTCCCTTGATCACCTGCAAAAGTCCTAAGACTGCGTACGATATCAGGAACCTTATCTAAATCTGATAAGTTGTTACGGTATTCAGGGGCGATGGTTTCATCGGTAGCTTGCATCTGATCTGCATTTGGGTTTAGTACGTTTTGGATCAAGGTTCGTCCTTGTTCCTTTATTACGCGAGTGCTAATAGACGTAATTAGCGATTCAAATTCCGGAGTCTCCTGAGGGTCTTGAACTGAGTGTGAATTTGAGGAGGTGGACTGGAAGGAGGTATTAGTATTGTTTTCAATAATTGTTTCGAGAACAGCGGGAGTTTGAGCCGTAGTTGCCGACTCATGCTGATTCCGCTCCTGCTGACCAGTAGGGTTCGATCTTAAACTTCGTTGTGTGGTAGACACTTCTTATATATATGTTTTTTAACCAACAGTGTATAGGAACTAGCACTTATTCTTACGTATTCACTTAGATTTGCTTTTAATTTGTGTGCCTTTCTTATTTTTACTTGTTTGTTAAAATGTATTTATGTAATTTGATTTAATTATTTTGTAAAAATTTCCTTATTTATTAGTTATTTTAATAATAAAAGTTATGCACTTCTTATTTTTATGTTTTTGCTATATTTCAAAGTATTCGTTAATCAATTGTAAACTTTTCTTTAATTGTTGGTTCGTTTATTAATTAAAAAATTATTCAAATTCTTATTTTAAATTAATTGTTAAATTTCAAAGTATTAATTAATTAATTGTAAATTTTTTCTCAGTTATTTGTTTTTTTTTTTAATAAAAAAAGTAAGCACTTTTCTTACTAACTACCTTACATTATTAACATCAGGTAGAACAGCATTGTTGTCTTCGTGGTGAACGGCTAGCGGGTGACGCTTCCTTTTCCTCCGTTTCTCACGCACTTGGTTTTGGACCGTCGGTTAGTTTTATGTTTTTGCGTGTTTCTTTTCGCACTCCGTTAATCACTGTTTTATTTTTACCGCACGAAAGCTACTTGAGGTTGTTGGCGAACCACTCCGTTAATCACTGTCTTTTTACCGCGAGAGAGCTACTTGAGGTGTTTTGTTTAACTGGCGAACATTTGTGATACACTTTTTAACAATAAAAAAAAACAGCCGGTCCCTGCTCGGGCGCCAATTAAAAAACATTCAATTTAAAGTTTTAAAAAAAAATTATTTATTTAAATCCAAACCGGCAGCGATTCTGCCTATGGAAATACTAACATGAATTTGCTTAAAAACTATATCTTAAATACTATTTATTTGCTGACACAGGTCTTCTTCTTCCCAGACGTTCTCACAACTACATTCGACTGCTCCGTGCTTCCACAGATATCTCAGGTTGCTGCATGCGGCTGCTTGATGTACAGATGTATCATGTTGCTGTATGGCAATGCTTGATGTACGTGATGAAATGTGGTCATCTCATGTGCTCGTGCCAAATCATTTAGTGATGATTATGGGAAACAAACTTGTGTCATAAAATATTATGTTAACTTGTATTTATGGAGAGAGAATTTTTTGATTTTTATTGCACGGAATGTGTATGAGTTATATTTATGTATGAAGGGTGTAATGGGTGGTTATTTTGTGGATTTTCATTAAACAGAGTGTGTATATAATATATGGTGTGTGCATATGATAAGTGGGTTTGAAAAATTTTTTTGTGTATTTGCTATATTGAGTGCAATTAAGTGAAACGTGTATGCATTTCCATGTGTAGGAGTTTGAAAATACGTTATTTTTGTTTGTTGTGAGTTATTGGTGCAAGAAAAATCGTATTTGAAAGTTGCCGATGTGCATTTAGGATAGGAGTGGATTATTTTCCGTGGGATTTAGACTGGACTGTATTTAAGTACTATGTAGTGGAAGCGCGTAAATTATGAATTTTTAAATTTTATTATTTTGATATGGATTGATTATGGTGTGTAACTGGTTTGTGTAAAATGAAGACTGTGAAGATCTGTTATGTGTGTATTCTTTATGTAGTTTTGTGTGCACTGCTGTCGTCCATTTTGGGTCCCGTGAACCTTGATGTTAGAATTGTGTTCGATGGTTCTCGCTCGTTTATGTGTAGTATACATAACTTTTGTATTGTATTTATATTTAGTATTTAGTATTTATTTATTTAGATCTACGATACAGATACATCAACAGGTCAAAAAAAAAAATATATGGTATATATAAAGTACAATAATTAAAAATTATCTTAAAGCTAACAATGTGAGTTCCTTAAATCTAGTTCTAGGTATTACAATATCGAGATGATCATATACAACATTAAATAATCTACAGCAAAACGTAACAGGCTCATTGGCTCCGTATGAAGTGGAGTTTTGAACTTCAAATAACAATGGTCTTGGCCTAAGAACCCTTAGTGGCGCATAAATACCAATTAATGAGAGTAAGTTCTCACAGTCAATGGAAAAACAAAATAAATCTCTAACGAACATAACACAAAGCATTTTACGACGAACTTCGAGGGAATCAAGACCCAACAGCAAACATTTAGAGCGGTAAGAATAGTGGACATTGTCATTCAGAAAGAAACGGCGTAAAGCAAAGCGCAAAAAGTTTTTTTGAACTTTTTCTATTCTATTAATGTTTTTCAATGAAAACGGGTTCCAAACAACACTACAATATTCCAGACATGGACGAACAATGCTTACATAAATGGCCTTAAGAGTATAGGGATCCTTGAAGTCCGATGAATTTCTTTTCAGAAATCCTAAAGCAGAGTTAGCTTTTGACATTAATTTGTTAACATGGAGATCAAAAGTAAGTTTACTATCAAAAACAACACCAAGGTCTTTAAACTCAACTACAACATTGATTGATTGGTTTCCAAGACGATAATCAGGGGTTAGATTATATTGTGTTCTATAATATGACATGGTGGCACATTTGTCGATATTGAGATGCAGATTGTTCATTTTACACCATTCAAAAAAATAATCTAAATCTCTCTGGAGTAGAAGACAGTCACTCACATTAGAAATAGTCACGAAAAATTTTATATATCCGCATACAAAAGACAATGACAAAATTTTAGAATACGCGGCAAATCATTTATAAAAATGAGGAAAAATATTGGCCCAAGATGGCTTCCTTCCGGGACACCAGACACAACATTAATTTCAACCGAATATAAATGTCCGATTGAAACGAATTGTTTTCTACCAAACAGATAGGACTTAAACCATGAAAGTAATGGGCCAAAAAATCCGTAACACTCAAGCTTTTTTAGAAGGATACGCAAGTTAATTCTACTAAAGGCTTTCACGAAATCAGTATAGACTACGTGCACTTGCTTGTGCTTCTCGATGGAACTTAAGCAATGATTGGTGAACTGAACTAGGTTAGAGCAAGTCGAACGACCCTTCCAAAAACCATGCTGAGAATCACTAATAAAGCTGCTTAAGATGAATACCATCCGTTCCTTCACTAGGCGATCCAAAAGTTTAGATATAATAGACAGTTTAGAAACTGGTCTATAATTCGAAATTTGATCTTTTTTACCACTCTTAAAAATTGGTGTTATAAGCGAGTATTTCCAATCAACAATAAAAGACCCACTTGCTAATGACTGATTGAAAATATAGAGCAGAGGGTAGCTAAGAGAATCAGCACAAGACTTTAAAACAACCGGGTAAAAACCTAGGAAATCCGGATTTTTACTGTCCTTCAAATCCTGTAATGCCAACAATAATTCGGATCTAATAAGTACCAGAGAGCTTGAGGCAGTAAAAGCTTGCAAGGAATCAAAATAATCCTCATTAAAAGAAGAAAGGCTGGAGGAATCATAAATACCTTGAAAAAACGACGCGAACATGTTCAGAATATCTTTGGGATTACTGGATGATTTGCCAAGAAAATTCATAGTTGAGAGAAAACCAATACTAGCCCGTTTGGAATTTATGTATGCCCAAAAGCACCTTGGGTTGGACTTCAGATTCCTTTCCAAGCGTTGGATGTAATTGTTCGAGAGGAACCTAGAAAGAAAAATAAATTCCTTTCTCAATCGAGCAAATAATTCATAATCTGATAGAGATTTACTCCTTTTAAACTTCTTATGAACTCTGTTTTTGGCATATTTAAGATTGAGTAACCGTTGGTTATACCATGGAGGATGAGAGTTTACTCGTTTTCGCACTCTAGGCACAGTATTATTTAAAACATTGAAAAAAATCTTCGAAAAAGCGTTAAAGTTTTCAGCCACTGAGATATACCGAAGTTCATCACCCCAGTTCACTGACGCAAACTGATCACTCATTAATTTCAGATTGGAACTATTAAATTTAAAAATGAATTCAATCGAATCACTAAACAACATTTGATTATTATAGACGTAAGTTTTTATTAAAATGATAATAGCATTATGAGACACAGAATTTCTTATCAAAGGTAAGCTAGAATTAACAGAAACATTCATATCATCAGATGCAAAAACAAGATCTAACAAATTATTAAAAGAATTACGAACATTACTAAATTGGCATAGATCTAATGACTGGAGAAAATTCAGTGTAGTCTTTTCAACTTCCGTAGAGAAACGATACGGTAGCACTTTGTTGCCATCAGAAAACCAATCGAGTTTACTAAAATTAAAATCACCAAGAACACAAATGTTTATGGAGCGTTGGTCTACGAAAGTTGAATTGACTATATCTATATTTTGTAAATGCTTATCATAAACAGATGCGGCACTATTTGTAGGAAAATAACTAAGGAATACTAGTAGATCGGGATCTCCAGCATTGGCAGCTGTCACTTGAACAGAAACTTGCTCGATATTTAATACTCCATCCACCAAAACAATATCAATGGAAATTTCATAAGCAGTCAACTTGCGACGAACAGCAATCAAAACGCCACCTGTTCAAATCAAACCGATCACAACGAAAAACAGCAAAAACATTATCATCAAATATTTCATTTGTATGAATATCATTATATAGCCACGTCTCAGTTAAAGCAATGACGTCATAATCGCAAGCATCAATCGCTATAGACAGTTCTCTTAATTTCGACGAAAAACCGCTCATATTTTGGTAGTACACACTAATTTCACATGGCGATGACGATGAAGAAAAAGTGGAAGACGGGGTATTAGTGTAAAGCACACAATCTGCATCAGTGATGACGCCAGCAGCCTCTACAGCAATATCAACAGCACAATTATCGATCAATTGATCGCCAGAAGCAGCAACAGACGACACTTCACCAGCGACACCCACACCATCCAAGGCTGAATCATGAGCTGAGAAAAATGAGTGCGAATCAATTGAACTAGAGAGCGACAGCGAGACTTCATCAACAGCAACGGGAACAGAAATAGCAATTGTTAAGCTTGAGGGAGCTCGATTGGAGTGACCACCTCGTTTTTTGGATTAGGATTAAAAATCCGAATGCGAATCCCATTTTTCCAAATATCGGAGTTAAGAAACGTAGAAAGCATATCTTCCGGCACACCAAGTTTAAAGTTTACGAACTTAAGTGTGTTTTCATCTTTGTCGAGTTTAATCAGCTTATGACAGGATAAAATCGATGAATCCACTTTGAATGCCAACGACACATAATCAATAATTGACTGGCATGTTGTAGTTGGTTTAAAAGATGATAAATGGAGCCACTTAAAGTGTTTAATGACATCAACTTCCATTCCCAAATTAGAATTGGTATTCTTTCCAACTATAGTTTTGGCGCGATTATTAGAACGTCTAGGTATGTTTAAAAGGTTTTTAGGTGGCGCAGCACAAGAAACTCTGGTCACACTAGAAATAGAAGCGGGAGCAATTGATGGATTTTCCTCACTAGCAGCAATAACTTTCTCTTCATCAACAACAACAGCAGCAGCTTGCTCATTTGAATTTGTTTGCACAGAAGATTGCTTTTCTTTGGTAGGCTTAGCATTTTGAGCAATAACACTTGGAGTGAGGGGAGTGTTTGAAATCATTATTTTTTAATTAGCATTGGACTTCTTAAGCGATACTGAGGGCTTAAGAGAAGGAGATGCACGAGTAGAATCGGAAGCAGTTAATAATTGAGAGCGAGTAACAATTTGCGATTTTACACCAGTTTCACTTCCAGATGACGAAATTAATTTTTTTATTTCTATTATTTCGCGATGCAATTGATCGATTTTAGAAAATAACAAAACACTATCGGCGAGCTCCTGATTACAATTAGGGCAATGTTTAATAGACATTTTGGCAGACGGTTATTATTATTTCTTTTAATACAAGAGAAAAAAAACTGACACGCTTATAGGCTGAGGATGCACACTCGCTTGAATTCTCCTTGTTGCGTTTTGATCTTGACGACGCGCGTTAAATTGTCTTTCCCTGGATGAGTTTCCTTGATGATGCCTAGACTCCATTTTGCTGGTGGTAGTAGTTCGACTTTCAGCAAAACCAAGTCTCCTACCTTCAGCTAATCCTGCGGGTTGAGCCATTTCAGCCTTTGCTGAATTCCAGTTAGGTACTCTCGCTGCCAATGCTTCCAAAAAGTTTGCAAGTTGGCTTGAATCGCCTTCCATCGTTCGACATGGTTTCGTTTGTCTGTGGTCAGATCTTCCGGGACAGTGAATAGTGCTTCTACAATAAGAAAATGTGCTGGTGTTAGCGTCTGGAAGTCGTCGGGGTCTTCTGATAACGGACAAAGGGGCCGGGAGATCAAGCACGCTTCAATTTGGGTAAGAAGCGAAACGAGCTTCTCATACTTGAGGGTCACATTTCCTACAATCCTTCTGAAGTGGTGTTTGATGACCTTGACCCCGGCTTAACATAACCCTCCGAAGTGAGGAGAAGTTGGAGGAATAAAATTCCACTTCGTTCCTTCGTTTGCTAACAGTGTGGCTATTTCTTTCTAATCATGTGAAGCTTCTTTGAGAAGGTGATTGAGTTATGCTTCTGCTCCCACAAAATTTGTACCGCAATCGTTATAATTCTGACCACAGACTCGCCAGCGTGCCGCGGTATACAAACATTGCTAAGTACCCCTTGAAGTACTTCGCTCCACGACATTTCCATGTTCGTAAGTTAATGGGTCCTGCATAATCAACCCTTGTGTGTGAGAAAGGTCTTGATATTTTGACTCTCGGTATACGAAGTTCTCCCATCAACTGCTGTGCTGTTTTACTTCGGTGGCTGTAACATGTTAGACAGTTGTGTATGTGTTTCTTGATGGCCCATTTGATTTGAAGGATTCAGTATTTTGTTCGAAGAAATCCGGTCATTTGCTGTGTGCTACCGTGAAGAGTCCTATCGTGTGCTTCCTTCATAATTAGTCCTGTTAAATGGTGCCTTGGTTCCAAAATCGTAGGGTGCTGCTGCTCCAATGACAGGTTGGCGTTTGCAAGCCTTCCGCCTACCGTAAAAATGCCTACAGCATCTACAAAATAGTTCAGTGCATCCATCCCTCTACTTTTCTTGACATCCTTGGGAAACCTTTCTTGTTGAGCATAACGAATGATGATTTGGTTGGCTCCCTTAAGTTCTTCAGGGCAAAGGTATCCAAATTTACCCTGATCTCGATCTTTATGACAATTTTCTATGAAACGTTTTACGTGGGCTTAAATTCTTATGAGACGGCTAAATTTTAAAGTACGTTCTATAAGCTGACGGATGATGTTGTCTTGGGTTTCGATGTGATGCGCCTTTGTAACCTTTCGTCCCTCTTCAGTGCTGATATTTGCTGGTTGACCTGGAATCTGTAAATCCTAGGTTGATTGTAAGAAAGAAGGACCATTCCACCATAGATTCGCTTGAATGAAGGCCGATGGTAACATGACTGCCACGAGATACGAAATCTGCTGGACTGTGTTGCGTTGCAACGTGTTTCCATATGCTGACATCTGTAAGCCGCCTAATTTCGCCACATCAATTTCGCACAAACGTTTCCTACTTCAAAGGGTTCGCAAGAATACAGCCAAAGGTGATGGTTGAATCGGTCAACACAAAGGCTTTCACATTCTTCCAGCCAAGAACTTCGTGCACATAGTTGATAAGTTTGGCCAGGGTGACAGCACCACATAATTCAAGGCGAGGAAGGCTGACTGGTTGTACTGGGTCAACTTTCGAATTGGAGATGAGCAGATTGCTATTAATCTTGCACCTGGCGTCTTCTACTCGCAGATATATTGCTGCTCAGTACGCCTTTTGCAAAGCGTCACAAAACTCGTGCAGCTGGATTCGCCCACCGAAGGCTGATTCAACATTTACCCAATGTGTTTATGTGTTGTTAGTCCTTATAAAAAACGACCCATTCTTTTAGAAGATCTGATTCAATAGTCTCATCCAAACCTAGCTTTCGAACCCAGAGTTTCTGCATAAACAATTTAGCTTCAATGATGCATGGGCTGATCCACCTAATATGATCAAACAGGCGGGCTATTGTTGACAGGATCGTTCTTTTTGTAGAGTGTGGATTTAAAGGATGAATATAGCGAAAAGAAAACTTATCGACCCCTGGCAGCCACTGAATAACTAAGGTTTTAATGCTGTCTACCCCTTCGGATTGAAATGAAAACGATACCTCGCGCTCAAGAAAAGAAACGCCCTCAAGCAGCTCCTAACAGTTCGAAGTCCATTTCCGTAAGTGAAACCCAGCTAAATTCATAACATGTTTGACTTCATGAATTTTTCTTTTAGCTTCTAATCATCTTCGCTGAATCCGGGTAAATCTGTTCTGCTTCCTCTGCTAAAGCCTTCAAAGTCCTGATCACTAAATATGGAGTCGATGCTGTTCCGAAAGTGACAGTTGTTAGTCTGAATATTTTTAGAAGATGTTTGGGTTTCTTTCGCCAAAATATTAATTGGTATTTTGTATCCTGTTCGGAAGCCCAACTTTGCCTATACATCTTCTCTATAGAGTATCGATATATTCTCCATCTCAAAACGATGTCAGAATTATTGTGCTGAAGATGTTCGTATATTAACTCAGTTAATACCTATTTATATATATATCTATGAATTTCAATTAAGTGTAATCAGAATAAATAAAACATAGAAATGTCAACACATAATTTACAAAACAAACAAAACATGTACTAAAACAAATATATGTCCGACACAAATGTCAACTACAAAAATAACATTGGATTAGCAGTTAAAATAAAGATTTTCAGTTTTTAATTATTATAACGTAGAAATTACCGAAAGATAGTCGTTTTTATTTCTCTTTTTGAAAAGTTCATTTTTTTGGAAAAGCAACATTTGGTCCATTCGAGCCAAATCAAGAATTTTTAATACAATCAACACAAAATTGTACAAGTACATTTGTCAACACAAGAATCTACATATAGATATACTCGTACATACATATTTAGAAACGAAATTATCAACACTGAAGTTGACACAAAAATTTAACATAATAAGAAGAAAACCTGCAACCAGCAATTCATCAAGGATCCCATCGCTGCAGCCTTCAACAAAAATTTAAAGAAGCTCCAAAAGTGTGTGTGTGCACAGGAAAAATCATCAGGAGAAGTGCATACCTGGAAGAAATTAAAAGGAAATCATCAGTCGGAAGTTCAATTGAAACCTTTCCATTATAATTACTTACATTGCACACAAAAATTTACATATATATATATATATATACAACATGTATATATATATACATATATATATATATATATATATATATATATATATATAATACGCTTATTACTCCACATCGTTGTAAATTTTAAAACATATATACATATATATACAATATACATACTATTAGTGGTTTTGTGTTTTCCACATCTCGTATAAATTTTCACGTCATGTCGTTCGGAAAATTACAATTAAACGTCCTTAAACGTATCAAAAAGGATTACGAGAATTTTGGGAAGACAGACAGTGCGCGTTTAAAAAGGGCGAATTATATTCAAACTCGTATTTCCATTTTAGATGAACAAATGGTTCAGGCAAATAAATACCATGAGCACATCATGGTAGATGATAGCAAAATTGATCCTGCGCAGGTTTCTTTATTAGTGGAGACATACGATAAGATCCGCGAGTTATTTGCTGACTACAAAGCAGATTTGTTAGATGGTTTAGACAAAATTCCAATTAGTAAAGTTGTTACATACGATGCAAGAACTTCTCAATCAACGGACGGTAACAAGGATCGAGGTAGCGAGTTGCGACTGCCGGTCATCAACATTCCAACGTTTTCTGGCAGTTATGAAACCTGGAGGTCGTTTGATGACATGTTCCTGGCATTGATTCACAACAATTCATCTTTAAGTGATGTCCAGAAGCTTCATTATTTGAAATCGTCGGTTAGCGGTGAAGCAGATCGTCTTCTACAACACTTGGTGATCGACCAAAGCAATTATGACCCAGCACGGAAGATCTTGACAGAGCGCTACGATCATAAAAGAGTGTTAGTTAATACTCAACCAAAATTATTATTTAATCAACCAAATATTACCTCTGATTCATCGGCCAACATCAAAAGAATCCTGGACACGTCACAAGAAATAATTCATGTTTTGAGGAATTTAGGTCTGCCAGTAGAGAGTTGGGATGTTATTTTAATTTTCATTATCGTACAGAAGCTTTCAAATAGCACTCAGCAGTTATGGGAAGAAAAATTAGGTTCGAGTAAGGAGTTGCCATCATTTAAAAAGTTTGTATAGTTTTTAGAGTGTCGGTTTCGTACCTTAGAAGCAGTAGATCCCAAGGGTTCGAGTAGCAAATCCGAGCAGCGTTGGCCAGGAACCCATGTTTTTTATAGCCAGCAGGAATCGAAAAGACAGGTCAACTGTAGCGTGTGTCAAAGAGGTCAGCATTCGCTTAGGAAGAGTGGTCGGTTTCTGCAAATGGATGTGGAGCGTAGGAGGCAAACTGTGCGTAGGGTAAAGATGTGCGAAAACTGCTTGGCATACAGTCATTTCAACTCAAGATGCCCCCGTGCGAAGTGCTGTCGTTTCTGTAAGAAGCGCCACCATTCTTTGCTACACGAAAATACATGCAACACAGGTCAAACCACACACAGTGCACCTTTAGCTACACAAGTTGTTCCTCATCCATTTACGTCTAACCACACAAATAACCATCATTCACAACAGATGTCAGTCAATCCAAATGCGTCCGAGTTTCAACCACACACAACAAACAACAGTCATCTTAACAGCACCATGTCAACACGAACACCAGGGTTTTGTTAGCTACAGCATTGTTGAGGGTTAGATCTTCAGATGGCGGCAGGTTAGTTTTGAGAGCGTTAGTAGATCCGGGATCTGAGGCGTCCTTCATTACGGAGTCAGCGGTCCAACGACTAGGTCTAAAACCAAAGAGGACATTTATGACGGTTAATGGGCTGGGGATGGTCAGCAGTGGAACAACACAAAAGTCTATCGTCCTGGAACTTGAGTCGTTGACCTCAAGGTATACAAGCAATGTACAAGAATTGGTTTTAAAACACTAACTGGCCTTCTTCCGGCCCAACACATTAACTTCGATAATTGGAGCAGAATTCAAAACTTACCTTTGGCGGATCCAACGTTCAATATACCGTCAAAGGTGGACATGCTGTTGGGTGGTGACGTCTATAGCGACATTCTTCTTGGTGAGGTCATCAGGATTGCGGGAAATTCCAATCCAGTCGCTCAAAAAATACAGTTAGGATGGATCTTACTAGGAAAACTACCCAGCAAAGATCAAGTCAGGAGTTTTTCGTGCCAACTGGAGTCAACCATCGACACAACACTTCGAAAATTCTGGGAGATCGAAGAAGAACCGTTTCCGAAATATGAAGCTGTGGAAGAAAACGAATGTGAGGCGCATTTTAAAAGAAACACAATAAGATTACCTGGTGGCCGATATCAAGTTTGCCTACCCTTTAAGGGTGGGAGTCGTCCGACCATGGACTGCAACCCAACACTATTAAGGGAGGATTCGAATTGCATGAAGGAATATCTCAAACTCGGTGACATGTCTCCTGTAAATGAGTCGGATCACGTTCTTCAAACACCATATCATTATTTTATTCCTCACCATGCAGTCATCAAGGAGTCTAGCACGACAACGAAGCTGCGAGTGGTCTTTGATGCGACGTTTAAGCCAATCGGCGGAGAATCATTGAACGACCACTTGATGATCGGACCAATGATGCAGAAGAATGTGATTGATATTATAATGAGATGGCGGTCATACAAGTACACATTTACAGGAGATGTTGAAAAGATGTACCGCCAAATTCAAGTCAGCAGCCAGGACTCCCATTATCAACACATACTCTGGAGAGAACAGCCTGAGGAAGAAATAAAGATGTTTCGCTTACGAACAGTGACGTTTGGTACAGCATCAGCCCTTACCTCGCTATTAGAGTTTTCCAGAAGTTGGCAGACGATGAGGCCCACAGATTTCCGTCAGCAGCACAAGTTTTGAAGGAGGAAACCTTCGTCGACGACGGCATCACCGGTGCAGACAGCATTGAAGAAGCCCAGGAAAAGTTGAAAGCTGTTAAGGAACTGTTGGAGACAGCAGGATTCCATTTACGAAAGCACGTCAGCAACTCCAACTTAGTACTTCAGCACATTCCAATGGATCAGCGTGGGATTAACTTCTCCATTCCATTTGATGAGAGTGCCAGCGTGAAAACTTTGGGCATAAGATGGTTACCAGCACTTGATGCTTTTTCCTTCCAGGTCGCAACTATAAGTATTGAGGACATCACTAAACGGTCGGTTCTCTCCTCCATAGCCAGGCTCTATGACCCGATGGGTTGGGTTTCACCTTGCATTATCAAGGCGAAGATGATAATGCAGAAACTATGGTTTAAGGAATCGGAGTGAGACAAACCATTACCTCCAGAACTGGTGAACGAATGGTTGAGTTTCTCTAGGGACTTACCCAACATTGGACGTATCCACATTCCGCGTTGGATCAACACCAGCAAGCAGATCCAGATGGTAGAAATCCACGGGTTTAGCGATGCGACGGAGAAGGCATATGCGGCTGCAGTTTATCTACGCGTTCTTGGTGAAGATGATAGAGTTCACATGAAGCTGCTTTTGTCCAAAACAAAGGCCGCATCACTTAAACCAATCACTCTTCCACGATTAGAACTTTGTGGAGATATGTTGCTGGCAAAGCTTTTAACGGAAATGGGACGAATTTTAAAGTTGGACAAAGCGAAATCGGTGGCATGGACGGATTCCCTTATAACGTTGTGCTGGATTAGAGCTCATCTATCGAAATGGAAAACCTTTGTATGCAACAGGGTTTCCCAAATCCAACGGCTTACAAGTTGCGCGATATGGAAACACATTCCCTCACAGCTCAATCCAGCAGACTTAGCGTCCAGAGGAATCCAAGCAGAAGATCTCATTGACAACGAACTCTGGTGGCAGGGACCGGAATTCTTACGACATCGATGGGACCCACCATTTCCAGAACAACCACACGTCCAGGAAACCCAACAAGAAGAACGTCCAACGAGAGTCCATCATCAGGTCCTAGAAGAAGGATTAATAGAAGCCTTGTTACTCAAACATTCAACACTATCGAGAGTAATTCGCATAGTTGGTTACTGTCTACGGTTCTTATGTAACAAACAACAACACTATCCGTCTCCAAACGTTGTGCTTTCTCCACAGGAGCTTGAGACCGCATTTATGAAGATAAAAAGAACAGCACAAGAAAGGATGTTTCCGGAGAAATTTAAAAAAACCAACACACACGAGTTCAAAGGGCTAAGGGCACTGAACCCTTTCAAGGATGAACAAGGAGTACTACGAGTTGAGGGTAGGCTCCGTAATGCAGACCTCCCATTCAACACCAAACATCCCATTCTACTGAGTCACCCACTAATTCACCTCATAATAAAAGAAGCACATGAGAAGACCCTCCACGGGAGTAACCAAAGAGTGATGGCGTATATACGTCAGAGGTTCTGGATATTTCGGCTCAAGACCACCATCAAAAACTTCATTTTCAAATGCAACATTTGTTATAGGTTTAGAGCGAAACCCTTAGAACAGCTGATGGGCAGTCTTCCAACTGCCAGAACGACGATATCCAGACCTTTCACATGCACTGGCGTGGACTACGCCGGACCGGTGGAGGTGAAAACGTGGAGAGGTAGGAACGCGAAACAATACAAGGGCTACTTTGCATTATTTGTATGCATGGCGACAAAGGCGATCCATATCGAGCTCGTGAGTGATATGACGACACAAGCGTTCATCGCCGCATTCCGACGTTTCGTGTCAAGAAGAGGACTCTGCCGAGAGCTATTTAGTGATTGTGGAAAAAACTTCATCGGCGCAGACAAGGAGCTTCACAAATGTCTCCAGGAATCCAAGATTGAGTGGAAGACAATAGCGAATTCACTGGCAAACGACGGCACAAAATGGAGTTTCGTTCCACCTGCTTCCCCGCACTTTGGAGGTCTATGGGAAAGTTTCACATAAAAAGAGTAGCCGGGAATTCAACGCTGACGTTCGAGGAGCTCGCCACACTTCTAACTCAGACAGAAGCATGTCTGAACTCCAGAGCATTGTGCCCACAATCAGATGACGTCAACGACTTACAACCAATAACACCGGGCCACTTCCTAATCGGTTCACCATTAGTTTCACCACCACAACCACACTATGAACTGGTGAAAATGAGTCACCTAGAGCGATGGAAACGAGTGCAGGCGTTATTGCAATCGTTCTGGAGATGTTGGAGTTCAGAGTACTTGTCACGACTGCAGCAGAGACCAAAGTGGATAAAGGCAGTACACGGCCAAATCAAGGAAGGCGATTTAGTTCTCATCAAAGATGAAAGGCTACCACCACTCAAATGGAGAATGGCCAGAGTAAAGAAGCTTCACCCTGGTCCCGATGGTCTGGTCAGAGTACACTTAAAAGTGACAATGCGGAACTAAAACGACCGGTAACGAAGATATGCCCACTTCCGAGCAACAAAACAAAGGCGGACCCAACACAGATTTAAGACAGGTATACAACATCACAAACATAACCACCTATCGACTTACTTATAATACAGATACCAATACCCAGCACAACAAGATTTCTACATAAAGCGGAAACGTGATTGTGTGGCCAAATGGCCCCTCCTTGACCGTACTCGGACCACCAGCAACGTAGGATCTCGAGGAGGCAATCACGTCCGCAAAACTCTGAAAATTCAACACGACACTAAAACTATTGCGGAACTAGAACAAATATACGAACAAAAACCGACACTCTCAAAACAACAACACACAGAAATGAAACATTTACCTTCAGCGGAACCGTGATTGTGTCGCCAAATGGTCCCTCCTCGACCGTACTCGGACCACCAGCAACGTAGGATCTCGGGGAGGCAATCGCGTCCGCAAAACTCCACAAAAATTCAACATAACACTAAAACTACATGGGATCTCGCACAAGGATTCGAACTAAAATCCATAGAACCGACACTCTAAAAATAACCAAAAAAAAAATAATAATAATAACGATCATACCAAATCAAGCGGAACTGTGATTGTGTCACCAAATGGCCCCTCTTGGACCGTACTCGTACCGCTAGTATCGCAGGATCTCCAGGAGGCAATCACTTCCGCAAATACTTCGCAAAGTCCAATAAATAATTTAAAATGATTATCAACATTCCGGATAAAACATCAACACAACACAACATGACACTAAAATGGTCATAACATTAAAAAAGGGGCAACAATTACAGGAATGTCAACCACGGCAACACGCAGTTTACTGCGAACTCATCCATTGCATACTTTATACATCCCATTCATAGTACAATACAAACAGCACAACCAACTCAGTTCGATTAACCCACTCAGCAGTCATATACATTCATACACATCCGCACATACAGTCGACTCACTCGTGATACAACTCGATCAAACACAATTCCCATTCATGCTCAGAACTCCAAACACACACACACACATAATTACGCACTTGAAGAGCCGAACAGAATGTGTATCTGTAGCTGTGTCTCTATCTGTGTCGCAAGCTGCCAAAACATTAAATGTATGGAAAGCTGTAAGCCGCAACAAAATGTGTGTCTGCGTCTGTGTCGTGTATCGGGAAGTTGGATTTTGTTGAACTACAAGCCACTCTACAAGATTGACATTTAGGAATTTGTACACAAAAGCTCTTCTTTATTGTGAAAATGGAAGTCGAGAAATTCATTGAAGCGGTACGAATAAATGAAATTCTTTGGAATTTTTTGAATCGTGCTCTTTGAGGTGTTAGAAAGTTGTCTCAAAAAATCGTCTTTTTTTCTTTCCTTATAAAGAGGACGCACCCACCATCTGCGTTTCCTCTTTTTCATTAATTTTATTGCTAAATAGCATATGTGCAGAACACACATAATAAAAGCAATTTCTTCTTGTTCGTCCATATCCATTATCCACAAATAATAACAAACTTTTTTAAACACTAATAAAATTAAGAAGTAAAAACACAAGATGCAAATTTGACAGTCGCTTTCATTGTGTTTCCTTTAACTGCAAGCCGCGCGGCAGAGATTTGACTGCGCTACAAGACACAGACACAGATACACATTCTGTTCAGCCCTTGAAGCTAAAGAAAAACAAATAAAATGAAATCAAAAAAAAAAAAAACCGAATGGAGGCGAAAATTAATAAACAACATTTAAAATAGTACAAAATAAATGAAATAATGGAATTTAGTCATTAAACTTACCCAAAATCACAGTAACAGGTCAACAACAATAAAATCACAAAAAAAAGCGAAATTTGTACCGCGCACTTCACTTCACTAATATGTAATTGATTTGAACCACCAATTACGGAATTTGTAGTATGGGGACAATCAAGAAAGAAGATGGGCAGTAGAATCTGCACTACTCCAATGTTGTTTTCTTTTGTTCTTTTGTAATGTCCTCTCGTTCATGTCCATAATTGTGCATTGTAAATTGTTCTAATGCCATTTCTTTTTTTTACATGAACAAATTTAACCAAATTATCGAAAGTGAGATAAGCAGAAGAAGGCAACATCCAGGAACATTTACGATTGCGAACGCTGTTCACGGCCGGGGAGAATGTTCGAATATTAACTCAGTTAATACCTATTTATATATATATCTATGAATTTCAATTAAGTGTAATCAGAATAAATAAAACATAGAAATGTCAACACATAATTTACAAAACATGTACTAAAACAAATATATGTCACGACACAAATGTCAACTACAAAAATAACATTGGATTAGCAGTTAAAATAAAGATTTTCAGTTTTTAATTATTATAACGTAGAAATTACCGAAAGATAGTCGTTTTTATTTCTCTTTTTGAAAAGTTCTTTTTTTTGGAAAAGAAACAGAAGAGAAGGTCATTAATTGGTCATTTAATGAAACACCGTCCGCTGTTTTAAAGAATACAACGTGGAGTTCTGTCGTGGAACTTCCTTCTTTAAGAAGCACATCATGTGGAAAAAAATAGCGATTCGAGCTGCCTACAGATGACTTCTCAATCTCTTCCATGTGTCCTATTGTTAAGTACTCGTCAATACATTGGGAATTCTGCTGATGAATGTCCCGATATACTGAAAGACGATGTTCGAGAGACAAAAAGCGTTGAAGAGCACCTTCCCTTGACCTACTCCCAGTTGAATGAATACCTCCTTTAAGGAGCTACTTGGTATCTGCCATCCGTTTTGCGTTTAGTAAAATGTTCTTCGCACTATGTACGAGTATCTTTAATTTTTTTCTGAAGCATGAAAGGGTATTTCCTCGATTTCCCAAAACTTTCAGAGTTGTTCGTCGATATCACTTGTTACTAAAAATGTCCTCATACGTCGGAGTCCGATGGGTGCTCTTCCAAATAGGATCCAGCCAAGTTTTGTTTTGTTTACTATCGGCATATCATTATCTGGTGGTTTAATAATATCAATAACAATACCTCAGCTAAGAGGTCGCTGCAAAAAAGAATATCTCTTTTCGCGGACTAAAAAAATAAAGGATCTGCTAGTACCAAACCCTTGGTGTGGTTCCCGTCTCCTATGGAAAGAGTTCGGACTGGAAGCGCATGTGTTCTAGATGTAAACGATGCGAGTCGAACCCTTGTTGACATGCGCCACTGCTGACCAAACCCAACCCGCTGACTTCAGCGTGAGTTAATTTTAAATCCAACCGTAACATATGTACCGCTGACTCTGTAATAAAAGAAACCACGGAGTCTGAAAATAGAAGGGCTTTCAACGAGATCATTTCACCCGACGATGCTCTAACCTTAATCATTGTTGTGGCTAACAAAACCTGAGTATTCTTATGATGTCTTGAATGAAAATTGTTAAGACCTGTACTGAAAGTAAGGCGCATTAGCATTCATTGTGGAAGCGGGAAAGTTGTGTGTTCCTGATGGAGTTGGAATCTGACTGTGTTCACGAGGTTGTGCACCTGAAGCTAACTGACTTGAGTGTAGCAATGAATGATGAGACTGTTAACAATAATAAAATCTGCAACTGCTCGGACACTATTCAGAACTATGGCCATAAGCTAGACAGTTCTATATAAACCCAACTTTTTAAAATCCGGACTACGATCTGGTACACATAGATTGAGAAACTTATTACATTTTCTAACTGCATGCTGATCCTTATTACAAATTTTGCAGGTGAACTGATTGGAATTGGATTGGATATGAAAAGTAGTCTTACTGGAACAATTACGTGATGAATCTGATGATCGCGACCGCTTCTGAAATTGTTTGAAACCTGCAAAGTTACGTAGTTCCTTGCTATTCGGTTTCGTTCCTAACCTTTCTTCCTACAGGTTTTGGGTTTTCATTGGCAATTGCTGCAAAAGCACGAAGATTATTAGGACATTCCAGTTCGATAAACTGTGCATTACCTCCGTTGATATGTCGGATCGCTCTTGTGAAATTGTTGCCTGATTGATCCTTAAGTAGGAATTAACTTAAAACCCCTCGCGGTCATACCGATCCGTGAGAATATCCCATGCCTTAGTGTAGTTCCCTCTATCAATACCCTTATGAGCTAATAATTTCTCGGCCTCGACTGCAACACTTGTCTTGAGTTAGTGGAGGTTTTCTGTCTTTTATAAGGAATTATTAGTATGAATAAGCGAAATGAACAAGTCTCGGAAAGCTCGCCAAGTTTCGTAGCTACCGGAAAAGTTTGGCAAACTAAATTTAGGTAATTTGATGTCTACCCGTCTTGATGTGATGGTTGATTCTGCCGTTGTATCATCTTCCTACTGCGTAGAAACCTGAGACTTGTCCATACAATCTAACAAATCTCCCCTATAAATACAACTCCCTTATTTGATCATAAGCCTCTCCAATTTCATCTAAATGTTCCTTTAATTTTGCATCTCTTACGTACTCCTCAAACAATTCTGTAGAAAAATCCATAAATTTGTTCATTTATACATTTAACAACTTTCCAAAATTCTGCTGAGGATTTGAAGGTGCTTATAATAGCTATGCATTGCTGTTCAAATGCTATCTTCTTTTCATAACAGACATGCTTGGACTGCCTGTTTGCTTCGCCACAGAGTGTTTTAAAGACGCTGGTATTATACTCTCTAAAAAGTTTCAGCAATCAATCAATATTGACGAGCTCGGAACTGCATCATTAATAATCCTTTTTAAGGTATCAACATCCGGTAAACTATCCACTGTGTGTAATCACTCAAGTTCTGAACTGAAGTTACTGCGATACTCATTGCGCATTCGATCATTGTACACTAGTTTTGATATAAGTCCTAACTGTCTTATATTTTCCCCATTTGTATGTATCCATATTAAGCAAAAGACTTCTAATGGTACATGGTCCGAAAAAGTCTTGTCTTCATTGCTATCCGAAAGTCGCTAAGAAGGGCGACCACATCACAAGAGATGAAGCAGTAGTCAATTACTAAACCTGTATTTCCACGTATGAAAGTATACTCTCCGCCTTCGTAACTTCCATTTAGAATACTGCAGTCATATGCATCCTTCTGATTAACCAATTTTCTACCTTTATATTCACAAATTTCATGTTTAGAAGTGAGATTTATGTTATGTATTCCTATATAATGTATGTTTTGTAACCGCTCACAAAATTGTATTCTTAGTAGGCCATTGAAACCACCGAATATCAAATTTATTTTTAACGATTAAATAAAAGGAGATTATAAACAGGCGTTGTTACATCAAGTACATACAAGTATACTCATGAGATTCACTCCATATGTGGAGCCAAAAAAAAAACAAAAAACCCGTATCCAAAAAAATAACAGCGCGACAATAACACCCAAAGGACGTTGTGTTGAGAAATTCGCTGTGGAAAATAACTTGACCCAGGTTGTATATGAGCCCATGCGAATAACAGAAGTTGATAGTCAAACCGTAAACACCCTGGACCTGTTTTTAAATTCTCACCCTAATAAGTACAATGTTGATGTGCTTTCCCCTCTATACTCGTCGGACTATTGTGTCGTGTGCACCGACCACTAAAAGATTCCTAAAACATTTTAAAAGAAAAATACAAATAGCTTTTCCGTCAGTCACCAATGCGGCACAACAACAAGTTTTGCATCTTGTCGCAAGTCGAAGGAGTCAAAAAGAGGGAGCTGAGGATAATCTTTTTGTGGTATGGGTGAGAAAAGCGCGGCGGAACCGGCCGTAATTCAGCACATCACTGGTGTGGACGCCGTGCAGATGTCAAACATGCTTTCAGGTCAGAAGTTCGAACTTGAACTTCAGAAGACAACTAGAGCGAAATCATCAGGGAGTTGGAAAAGGTACTGTTGTGACGAACAATGTCACACAATAAAATTTTCATTGCGGTGTGTGCACATGGGGCTTAAATGACAAAACGCTGCGCAGTAGTGTCACACGCAAATTATATTTCTGACACCTTTTATAGTAAACAATTGTTTGAAATGACACACGCGCAGCGTGCGATACATTTTTTTACATTTTGTATGTTAGAGTCCCGACAATAATTTTTGTAGAAGAAGCATAATTTTTGTATATACGAGTAAGTTAGAGTAAGAAAATAAAATTTTTTTTTGAGTTGTTCATCACCTACAGAAACATAGAGTTGTTATTTCCCCCCGACTGCGCTGTCAACTCAGCAGGTAGACGACTCACTTGGGGAGTTGATCAGTCTCATGCTAAAAAGCAGGATAGTCAACTCCAAACTGGGTGATACTTCTGCTAAAAGATGTGTCAACAGAGGTACGCTGCAAGGCGGTGTCCTCTCTCCCCTTCTCAGGAACTTAGTAGTTAATGAAATACTCATATACCTGGAAGCGAGTGGAAGCAGGGTGATTGCCTATGCGGATAGCGTTGCTATTGATGCGGTAAATTTTCCCGCAACAAGTTTGGCCCTCTTTTTCCTTGCAAGTCCCTTCGGGCCCTCTTTTCGTTGAGTGGGAACACCGAGCTCTGGCGGAGGTGGAGGGCAGCCATGGTCCCATCAGCCAGTGGCCACCAACCCCAGACCGCGGAAAACAATCCACCTAGGTGCACGGGCTGTTTTCCCTGTAGAGGAGAACGAGGAGGTTCGGTCGGTGAAGTCCTAAGGACAGTAGGGAGACTCACGACGAAACAAGAACCCCAGGGTGCGTCAGGAGGTATACCAGGAACACCGTTCTCGGAGCCCATAGATAGACGGGAGACTCGCAACGGGCAGCATCAGACAGGACGTCTGAAAGCCGCCGAGGGAGGGGGGGATGGACGGCCCTTTCAATCCAGACACCTCAACACGATGATGACGGGTGGGGGAAGACGATCCCTGGAACATACACCCCAACAAAAGCCAAGCAACAGGAGGCTTAAATAGCATCCCATCCTGCTACCGATGTGGGTGCGGACACCGGCATCACATCCCACAACTGATGTGGTTGCAGCTAGCCAGAGCAAGCACAGATCCTCTGATTCCTTTGATTCCTTTGATAGCAACACCCCAACAAGGGAGTAACAAAGGAGCAACAGCGGTGTGCAGGCGGACGGCCAAGACAATCGAGCACACCCCAACGACGCACCAGCTGTAAAAGTTAGGTTCGATGGGTGAAGGGATGTCGACCAGTTTTAAGCCAGCATCCCACCGGTGGAGCACCGAAGGAGTAGCAGAAGCGTGTAGGCGGTCAGTCAAATAACAAAACAGCCTCCAACGAGGTAACATACAAACACACAAACATACAACACCAAAGAACACCAACCAACAACAACCAGCAAACACACAACAAATAACGACCACCATTGCGCAAAGCAATTCTGTTTTTTTTCAAAGTAGAGTAAATTTTTTTTTGTTTGCTAAAGTAGAATCGCGAGTTGTGCTTAGAAAAAAAACAAACAAAACAAAGTGAAACTACGAAGGGAAAAAGGAGAAAGGAAACTCCATCGACGAGTGTACCGCTAAAAGAAAAAAAATAAAATAAATCATCGAGCCCCAACGGGGCTTTATAACGTTGAATAAATCAAGTTTTTTATTTTCTTTCCTTTTTATTCGTTTTTTGATTCGAGGAAGATTTTCCGTTTTGCGTGTTTTTTTTAAAAGGTTTCGTGATTCCGAAGAAAAATCACGTGGCGCCCTTTTTGTTTTACCAGGTTTAGCTGCCATCCAAGCGCTACCTGAAGGAAGCCACCGCGGGGATAGTCAGATCCCAGAAAGGTTCGGGGCATCGCCATATTATCCGGGAATCAAACATAACACTATAGCCGTCTCAGGTAAGTATCTCAATACTATTAAAGAACTCCTTCAAGTAAATCTCAATAGATTAACCCGCTAGGCAGATCGTTGTGGATTGGGAATAAACCTTCATGGTGGTTTGATTGATTGATCTTGTCCTCTTTTCCAAGAAATTCAAAATTCCAATTATAGACTCTTCTTCAATAAACGGTACAAGTTTAGTATTTTCCGATACAGCAAAATATCTGGGTCTCATTTTTGACAGGAAACTAAACTGGAAACCTAACATTCAAGAAAGAGTTAATAAAGCTAAAATAGCTTTATTCTTTTGCAAAAACGCCATTGGGAATAAATGGGGCCCTTAACCTCGCATAACCCACTGGCTATACATCTCGGTCATAATACCGATACTTACTTACGGGGAGGTCGTCTGGTGGACGGCCTTAGAAAATGGAGTCAACTGTATTAAACTAAGCAGAGTCCAAACACTCTGTCTATGTCTATGCATAACCGGAGCCTTGTGGTCTACTCCCTCTGCGGCATTTGACGTTCTGTTTCATTTGACACCCCTCGATATTTTCAGCAGGCAAGATCCTGCGGCTGCAGATATTCGCCTCAGTCGTTCATAGACCTCCGTGAGGAATAGACGTGTTTCGGCTTTCAAAGTGGAAAAAGAAAATCAGAAAAAAAAAATATATAAAAGTGAATTAGAAACATTTTGCCCAAGTGCATCGGTGGCCTAGTGGTAGTGGTGTCCGCCCGATAAAGCAGAGGTCGTGGGTTCGATTCCCGAAGAAATCACGTTGAATTTTTATTTTTAAAAGTTTAAAATATAGTGGAAAAAAAAATATACGGAAGAGCGATCGTACGATGAGTGATAGCAAGCGGTCCGCTACTCCAATAGCGGGACCAGCATATGAAATCATGTCATCGGAAAATGGTGCGAAGAAGAGGAGAAGGAGGCTGAATTCATCTCCGAAGCTTGTAAAGCGCCCCTCCATAACAATTTCTACTGAAAAGCTGACAGGTAGAGTAAGGGAAGGGGCGCCAACAACGTCAACAAAGGCGGCAACTGACCAAGACGAAGACCCATGCGTGTCTGATGGTGGTGAGAATATCTTCCAATCTCTGATGGCTACTGAGTCAGAGGATGAAGAGGAAGAGGTGCATGTACTTAAGAGCTGCATTAAAGAGCTGAAACAAAAAGTACTGGCTATTAAAAAGAAACAAGTGGCGAGAAGGCAAAAGGAGCAACAACTCCAGAGCTCTAAGCAACAGCTCACAAATAGCGAGGCTAAACACAAGGAACAGCCGCTACCACACCAAAAAACCACACATGTGCAAACGAGAAACCAAGTACAGACACAACAGAAGCAAAAGGAACAACAACAACAACAAAAATCACAACCGCAGCAACAACAACAACAACACAAGCCCCAGAACCAACAGCAGCAGCAGCAAACACAGTAACACCAACAGCAAAAGCAACACCAGCAACAACAACATATGCAAACGCAGCAACAACAGCAGCAGAAACAAGACAAGATTGTAAAGCAAAGAGTTCCACCCATAAATACCTACAAGATGGAACTCAAGGTTATCTTTATATAGACACGCGATCCACTGCAATTCAGTGGAGCGCTATTATAAAATCAAAAATTTACTGAAGGATTCGACGACAGAGTTCTTCTCCTACACCCCGAAGGGGGACAAGCTGCAAACAATGCTGCTGAGGGGATTGGAACCGTCGACAGATCCGGAGGAGCTCCTTGCACTGCTGAAAGAGAAGAAGTGCGAAGGGCTCCAATTCGTGGGGGTCAAGCCTTTCACCACAGCCAGACCCAAAAGGGAGAAGCGGCAACTGCCGATTTTCCTGGTCCAACTAAGTCCCACCTGCAATCTGGATGGTCTAAGGAGTATTAAAGTCCTAGACTACCAGGTAGTCCATTGGGAAAAATTAAAGAGGAGCGAAAACATTTTACAGTATGTTCGCTACCAAAGGTTCGGGCACGCCGCGTCGAACTGCGAAATGCAGCCTCGATGCGTGAAGTGCGGAAAGAACCACAAGTCCGAGGAATGCGCTCAGGGTAAGGACGGAGCGTCTGAAAGGAGCCAACTCTCTTGTACTTTATGTAGGAACACGGGACACACCGCAAATTATCGGGTTGTCCCAAATTCCAGTACATCAAAAGAATAAATCTGGCCCGGCAGCAGAAAGTGAAAGTTAAACATCCACCCGTGCATTTGAAAACTCCAGCCGTTACTCCCCATGTTACCTACGCCCAAATGGCGGTAGGTAGGGGAAATACGGTACAGCAAACGAAGGTTGCTTCTCAGGCCCCAGCGCCCAGAGCACCGGAACCAGTACCTGACATGCTAGCTATCTTTCTCCCTATTCAAGGGCAGATGTCTCAGCTACAACGTCATTTGACTGAACAGACCGCGCGGGTGGATCAAGTATACGCACTGCTGCCTGGCCTAAGGCACCTTTTGCCGTAATGGGTGAAAATTCAACACGACACTAAAACTATTGCGGAACTAGAACAAATATACGAACAAAAATCCACAGAACCGACACTCTCAAAACAACAACACACAGAAATGAAACATTTACCTTCAGCGGAACCGTGATTGTGTCGCCAAATGGTCCCTCCTCGACCGTACTCGGACCACCAGCAACGTAGGATCTCGGGGAGGCAATCGCGTCCGCAAAACTCCACAAAAATTCAACATAACACTAAAACTACATGGGATCTCGCACAAGGATTCGAACTAAAATCCATAGAACCGACACTCTAAAAATAACCAAAAAAAAAATAATAATAATAACGATCATACCAAATCAAGCGGAACTGTGATTGTGTCACCAAATGGCCCCTCTTGGACCGTACTCGTACCGCTAGTATCGCAGGATCTCCAGGAGGCAATCACTTCCGCAAATACTTCGCAAAGTCCAATAAATAATTTAAAATGATTATCAACATTCCGGATAAAACATCAACACAACACAACATGACACTAAAATGGTCATAACATTAAAAAAGGGGCAACAATTACAGGAATGTCAACCACGGCAACACGCAGTTTACTGCGAACTCATCCATTGCATACTTTATACATCCCATTCATAGTACAATACAAACAGCACAACCAACTCAGTTCGATTAACCCACTCAGCAGTCATATACATTCATACACATCCGCACATACAGTCGACTCACTCGTGATACAACTCGATCAAACACAATTCCCATTCATGCTCAGAACTCCAAACACACACACACACATAATTACGCACTTGAAGAGCCGAACAGAATGTGTATCTGTAGCTGTGTCTCTATCTGTGTCGCAAGCTGCCAAAACATTAAATGTATGGAAAGCTGTAAGCCGCAACAAAATGTGTGTCTGCGTCTGTGTCGTGTATCGGGAAGTTGGATTTTGTTGAACTACAAGCCACTCTACAAGATTGACATTTAGGAATTTGTACACAAAAGCTCTTCTTTATTGTGAAAATGGAAGTCGAGAAATTCATTGAAGCGGTACGAATAAATGAAATTCTTTGGAATTTTTTGAATCGTGCTCTTTGAGGTGTTAGAAAGTTGTCTCAAAAAATCGTCTTTTTTTCTTTCCTTATAAAGAGGACGCACCCACCATCTGCGTTTCCTCTTTTTCATTAATTTTATTGCTAAATAGCATATGTGCAGAACACACATAATAAAAGCAATTTCTTCTTGTTCGTCCATATCCATTATCCACAAATAATAACAAACTTTTTTAAACACTAATAAAATTAAGAAGTAAAAACACAAGATGCAAATTTGACAGTCGCTTTCATTGTGTTTCCTTTAACTGCAAGCCGCGCGGCAGAGATTTGACTGCGCTACAAGACACAGACACAGATACACATTCTGTTCAGCCCTTGAAGCTAAAGAAAAACAAATAAAATGAAATCAAAAAAAAAAAAAACCGAATGGAGGCGAAAATTAATAAACAACATTTAAAATAGTACAAAATAAATGAAATAATGGAATTTAGTCATTAAACTTACCCAAAATCACAGTAACAGGTCAACAACAATAAAATCACAAAAAAAAGCGAAATTTGTACCGCGCACTTCACTTCACTAATATGTAATTGATTTGAACCACCAATTACGGAATTTGTAGTATGGGGACAATCAAGAAAGAAGATGGGCAGTAGAATCTGCACTACTCCAATGTTGTTTTCTTTTGTTCTTTTGTAATGTCCTCTCGTTCATGTCCATAATTGTGCATTGTAAATTGTTCTAATGCCATTTCTTTTTTTTACATGAACAAATTTAACCAAATTATCGAAAGTGAGATAAGCAGAAGAAGGCAACATCCAGGAACATTTACGATTGCGAACGCTGTTCACGGCCGGGGAGAATGTTCGAATATTAACTCAGTTAATACCTATTTATATATATATCTATGAATTTCAATTAAGTGTAATCAGAATAAATAAAACATAGAAATGTCAACACATAATTTACAAAACATGTACTAAAACAAATATATGTCACGACACAAATGTCAACTACAAAAATAACATTGGATTAGCAGTTAAAATAAAGATTTTCAGTTTTTAATTATTATAACGTAGAAATTACCGAAAGATAGTCGTTTTTATTTCTCTTTTTGAAAAGTTCTTTTTTTTGGAAAAGAAACAGAAGAGAAGGTCATTAATTGGTCATTTAATGAAACACCGTCCGCTGTTTTAAAGAATACAACGTGGAGTTCTGTCGTGGAACTTCCTTCTTTAAGAAGCACATCATGTGGAAAAAAATAGCGATTCGAGCTGCCTACAGATGACTTCTCAATCTCTTCCATGTGTCCTATTGTTAAGTACTCGTCAATACATTGGGAATTCTGCTGATGAATGTCCCGATATACTGAAAGACGATGTTCGAGAGACAAAAAGCGTTGAAGAGCACCTTCCCTTGACCTACTCCCAGTTGAATGAATACCTCCTTTAAGGAGCTACTTGGTATCTGCCATCCGTTTTGCGTTTAGTAAAATGTTCTTCGCACTATGTACGAGTATCTTTAATTTTTTTCTGAAGCATGAAAGGGTATTTCCTCGATTTCCCAAAACTTTCAGAGTTGTTCGTCGATATCACTTGTTACTAAAAATGTCCTCATACGTCGGAGTCCGATGGGTGCTCTTCCAAATAGGATCCAGCCAAGTTTTGTTTTGTTTACTATCGGCATATCATTATCTGGTGGTTTAATAATATCAATAACAATACCTCAGCTAAGAGGTCGCTGCAAAAAAGAATATCTCTTTTCGCGGACTAAAAAAATAAAGGATCTGCTAGTACCAAACCCTTGGTGTGGTTCCCGTCTCCTATGGAAAGAGTTCGGACTGGAAGCGCATGTGTTCTAGATGTAAACGATGCGAGTCGAACCCTTGTTGACATGCGCCACTGCTGACCAAACCCAACCCGCTGACTTCAGCGTGAGTTAATTTTAAATCCAACCGTAACATATGTACCGCTGACTCTGTAATAAAAGAAACCACGGAGTCTGAAAATAGAAGGGCTTTCAACGAGATCATTTCACCCGACGATGCTCTAACCTTAATCATTGTTGTGGCTAACAAAACCTGAGTATTCTTATGATGTCTTGAATGAAAATTGTTAAGACCTGTACTGAAAGTAAGGCGCATTAGCATTCATTGTGGAAGCGGGAAAGTTGTGTGTTCCTGATGGAGTTGGAATCTGACTGTGTTCACGAGGTTGTGCACCTGAAGCTAACTGACTTGAGTGTAGCAATGAATGATGAGACTGTTAACAATAATAAAATCTGCAACTGCTCGGACACTATTCAGAACTATGGCCATAAGCTAGACAGTTCTATATAAACCCAACTTTTTAAAATCCGGACTACGATCTGGTACACATAGATTGAGAAACTTATTACATTTTCTAACTGCATGCTGATCCTTATTACAAATTTTGCAGGTGAACTGATTGGAATTGGATTGGATATGAAAAGTAGTCTTACTGGAACAATTACGTGATGAATCTGATGATCGCGACCGCTTCTGAAATTGTTTGAAACCTGCAAAGTTACGTAGTTCCTTGCTATTCGGTTTCGTTCCTAACCTTTCTTCCTACAGGTTTTGGGTTTTCATTGGCAATTGCTGCAAAAGCACGAAGATTATTAGGACATTCCAGTTCGATAAACTGTGCATTACCTCCGTTGATATGTCGGATCGCTCTTGTGAAATTGTTGCCTGATTGATCCTTAAGTAGGAATTAACTTAAAACCCCTCGCGGTCATACCGATCCGTGAGAATATCCCATGCCTTAGTGTAGTTCCCTCTATCAATACCCTTATGAGCTAATAATTTCTCGGCCTCGACTGCAACACTTGTCTTGAGTTAGTGGAGGTTTTCTGTCTTTTATAAGGAATTATTAGTATGAATAAGCGAAATGAACAAGTCTCGGAAAGCTCGCCAAGTTTCGTAGCTACCGGAAAAGTTTGGCAAACTAAATTTAGGTAATTTGATGTCTACCCGTCTTGATGTGATGGTTGATTCTGCCGTTGTATCATCTTCCTACTGCGTAGAAACCTGAGACTTGTCCATACAATCTAACAAATCTCCCCTATAAATACAACTCCCTTATTTGATCATAAGCCTCTCCAATTTCATCTAAATGTTCCTTTAATTTTGCATCTCTTACGTACTCCTCAAACAATTCTGTAGAAAAATCCATAAATTTGTTCATTTATACATTTAACAACTTTCCAAAATTCTGCTGAGGATTTGAAGGTGCTTATAATAGCTATGCATTGCTGTTCAAATGCTATCTTCTTTTCATAACAGACATGCTTGGACTGCCTGTTTGCTTCGCCACAGAGTGTTTTAAAGACGCTGGTATTATACTCTCTAAAAAGTTTCAGCAATCAATCAATATTGACGAGCTCGGAACTGCATCATTAATAATCCTTTTTAAGGTATCAACATCCGGTAAACTATCCACTGTGTGTAATCACTCAAGTTCTGAACTGAAGTTACTGCGATACTCATTGCGCATTCGATCATTGTACACTAGTTTTGATATAAGTCCTAACTGTCTTATATTTTCCCCATTTGTATGTATCCATATTAAGCAAAAGACTTCTAATGGTACATGGTCCGAAAAAGTCTTGTCTTCATTGCTATCCGAAAGTCGCTAAGAAGGGCGACCACATCACAAGAGATGAAGCAGTAGTCAATTACTAAACCTGTATTTCCACGTATGAAAGTATACTCTCCGCCTTCGTAACTTCCATTTAGAATACTGCAGTCATATGCATCCTTCTGATTAACCAATTTTCTACCTTTATATTCACAAATTTCATGTTTAGAAGTGAGATTTATGTTATGTATTCCTATATAATGTATGTTTTGTAACCGCTCACAAAATTGTATTCTTAGTAGGCCATTGAAACCACCGAATATCAAATTTATTTTTAACGATTAAATAAAAGGAGATTATAAACAGGCGTTGTTACATCAAGTACATACAAGTATACTCATGAGATTCACTCCATATGTGGAGCCAAAAAAAAAACAAAAAACCCGTATCCAAAAAAATAACAGCGCGACAATAACACCCAAAGGACGTTGTGTTGAGAAATTCGCTGTGGAAAATAACTTGACCCAGGTTGTATATGAGCCCATGCGAATAACAGAAGTTGATAGTCAAACCGTAAACACCCTGGACCTGTTTTTAAATTCTCACCCTAATAAGTACAATGTTGATGTGCTTTCCCCTCTATACTCGTCGGACTATTGTGTCGTGTGCACCGACCACTAAAAGATTCCTAAAACATTTTAAAAGAAAAATACAAATAGCTTTTCCGTCAGTCACCAATGCGGCACAACAACAAGTTTTGCATCTTGTCGCAAGTCGAAGGAGTCAAAAAGAGGGAGCTGAGGATAATCTTTTTGTGGTATGGGTGAGAAAAGCGCGGCGGAACCGGCCGTAATTCAGCACATCACTGGTGTGGACGCCGTGCAGATGTCAAACATGCTTTCAGGTCAGAAGTTCGAACTTGAACTTCAGAAGACAACTAGAGCGAAATCATCAGGGAGTTGGAAAAGGTACTGTTGTGACGAACAATGTCACACAATAAAATTTTCATTGCGGTGTGTGCACATGGGGCTTAAATGACAAAACGCTGCGCAGTAGTGTCACACGCAAATTATATTTCTGACACCTTTTATAGTAAACAATTGTTTGAAATGACACACGCGCAGCGTGCGATACATTTTTTTACATTTTGTATGTTAGAGTCCCGACAATAATTTTTGTAGAAGAAGCATAATTTTTGTATATACGAGTAAGTTAGAGTAAGAAAATAAAATTTTTTTTTGAGTTGTTCATCACCTACAGAAACATAGAGTTGTTATTTCCCCCCGACTGCGCTGTCAACTCAGCAGGTAGACGACTCACTTGGGGAGTTGATCAGTCTCATGCTAAAAAGCAGGATAGTCAACTCCAAACTGGGTGATACTTCTGCTAAAAGATGTGTCAGCAGAGGTACGCTGCAAGGCGGTGTCCTCTCTCCCCTTCTCAGGAACTTAGTAGTTAATGAAATACTCATATACCTGGAAGCGAGTGGAAGCAGGGTGATTGCCTATGCGGATAGCGTTGCTATTGATGCGGTAAATTTTCCCGCAACAAGTTTGGCCCTCTTTTTCCTTGCAAGTCCCTTCGGGCCCTCTTTTCGTTGAGTGGGAACACCGAGCTCTGGCGGAGGTGGAGGGCAGCCATGGTCCCATCAGCCAGTGGCCACCAACCCCAGACCGCGGAAAACAATCCACCTAGGTGCACGGGCTGTTTTCCCTGTAGAGGAGAACGAGGAGGTTCGGTCGGTGAAGTCCTAAGGACAGTAGGGAGACTCACGACGAAACAAGAACCCCAGGGTGCGTCAGGAGGTATACCAGGAACACCGTTCTCGGAGCCCATAGATAGACGGGAGACTCGCAACGGGCAGCATCAGACAGGACGTCTGAAAGCCGCCGAGGGAGGGGGGGATGGACGGCCCTTTCAATCCAGACACCTCAACACGATGATGACGGGTGGGGGAAGACGATCCCTGGAACATACACCCCAACAAAAGCCAAGCAACAGGAGGCTTAAATAGCATCCCATCCTGCTACCGATGTGGGTGCGGACACCGGCATCACATCCCACAACTGATGTGGTTGCAGCTAGCCAGAGCAAGCACAGATCCTCTGATTCCTTTGATTCCTTTGATAGCAACACCCCAACAAGGGAGTAACAAAGGAGCAACAGCGGTGTGCAGGCGGACGGCCAAGACAATCGAGCACACCCCAACGACGCACCAGCTGTAAAAGTTAGGTTCGATGGGTGAAGGGATGTCGACCAGTTTTAAGCCAGCATCCCACCGGTGGAGCACCGAAGGAGTAGCAGAAGCGTGTAGGCGGTCAGTCAAATAACAAAACAGCCTCCAACGAGGTAACATACAAACACACAAACATACAACACCAAAGAACACCAACCAACAACAACCAGCAAACACACAACAAATAACGACCACCATTGCGCAAAGCAATTCTGTTTTTTTTCAAAGTAGAGTAAATTTTTTTTTGTTTGCTAAAGTAGAATCGCGAGTTGTGCTTAGAAAAAAAACAAACAAAACAAAGTGAAACTACGAAGGGAAAAAGGAGAAAGGAAACTCCATCGACGAGTGTACCGCTAAAAGAAAAAAAATAAAATAAATCATCGAGCCCCAACGGGGCTTTATAACGTTGAATAAATCAAGTTTTTTATTTTCTTTCCTTTTTATTCGTTTTTTGATTCGAGGAAGATTTTCCGTTTTGCGTGTTTTTTTTAAAAGGTTTCGTGATTCCGAAGAAAAATCACGTGGCGCCCTTTTTGTTTTACCAGGTTTAGCTGTCATCCAAGCGCTACCTGAAGGAAGCCACCGCGGGGATAGTCAGATCCCAGAAAGGTTCGGGGCATCGCCATATTATCCGGGAATCAAACATAACACTATAGCCGTCTCAGGTAAGTATCTCAATACTATTAAAGAACTCCTTCAAGTAAATCTCAATAGATTAACCCGCTAGGCAGATCGTTGTGGATTGGGAATAAACCTTCATGGTGGTTTGATTGATTGATCTTGTCCTCTTTTCCAAGAAATTCAAAATTCCAATTATAGACTCTTCTTCAATAAACGGTACAAGTTTAGTATTTTCCGATACAGCAAAATATCTGGGTCTCATTTTTGACAGGAAACTAAACTGGAAACCTAACATTCAAGAAAGAGTTAATAAAGCTAAAATAGCTTTATTCTTTTGCAAAAACGCCATTGGGAATAAATGGGGCCCTTAACCTCGCATAACCCACTGGCTATACATCTCGGTCATAATACCGATACTTACTTACGGGGAGGTCGTCTGGTGGACGGCCTTAGAAAATGGAGTCAACTGTATTAAACTAAGCAGAGTCCAAACACTCTGTCTATGTCTATGCATAACCGGAGCCTTGTGGTCTACTCCCTCTGCGGCATTTGACGTTCTGTTTCATTTGACACCCCTCGATATTTTCAGCAGGCAAGATCCTGCGGCTGCAGATATTCGCCTCAGTCGTTCATAGACCTCCGTGAGGAATAGACGTGTTTCGGCTTTCAAAGTGGAAAAAGAAAATCAGAAAAAAAAAATATATAAAAGTGAATTAGAAACATTTTGCCCAAGTGCATCGGTGGCCTAGTGGTAGTGGTGTCCGCCCGATAAAGCAGAGGTCGTGGGTTCGATTCCCGAAGAAATCACGTTGAATTTTTATTTTTAAAAGTTTAAAATATAGTGGAAAAAAAAATATACGGAAGAGCGATCGTACGATGAGTGATAGCAAGCGGTCCGCTACTCCAATAGCGGGACCAGCATATGAAATCATGTCATCGGAAAATGGTGCGAAGAAGAGGAGAAGGAGGCTGAATTCATCTCCGAAGCTTGTAAAGCGCCCCTCCATAACAATTTCTACTGAAAAGCTGACAGGTAGAGTAAGGGAAGGGGCGCCAACAACGTCAACAAAGGCGGCAACTGACCAAGACGAAGACCCATGCGTGTCTGATGGTGGTGAGAATATCTTCCAATCTCTGATGGCTACTGAGTCAGAGGATGAAGAGGAAGAGGTGCATGTACTTAAGAGCTGCATTAAAGAGCTGAAACAAAAAGTACTGGCTATTAAAAAGAAACAAGTGGCGAGAAGGCAAAAGGAGCAACAACTCCAGAGCTCTAAGCAACAGCTCACAAATAGCGAGGCTAAACACAAGGAACAGCCGCTACCACACCAAAAAACCACACATGTGCAAACGAGAAACCAAGTACAGACACAACAGAAGCAAAAGGAACAACAACAACAACAAAAATCACAACCGCAGCAACAACAACAACAACACAAGCCCCAGAACCAACAGCAGCAGCAGCAAACACAGTAACACCAACAGCAAAAGCAACACCAGCAACAACAACATATGCAAACGCAGCAACAACAGCAGCAGAAACAAGACAAGATTGTAAAGCAAAGAGTTCCACCCATAAATACCTACAAGATGGAACTCAAGGTTATCTTTATATAGACACGCGATCCACTGCAATTCAGTGGAGCGCTATTATAAAATCAAAAATTTACTGAAGGATTCGACGACAGAGTTCTTCTCCTACACCCCGAAGGGGGACAAGCTGCAAACAATGCTGCTGAGGGGATTGGAACCGTCGACAGATCCGGAGGAGCTCCTTGCACTGCTGAAAGAGAAGAAGTGCGAAGGGCTCCAATTCGTGGGGGTCAAGCCTTTCACCACAGCCAGACCCAAAAGGGAGAAGCGGCAACTGCCGATTTTCCTGGTCCAACTAAGTCCCACCTGCAATCTGGATGGTCTAAGGAGTATTAAAGTCCTAGACTACCAGGTAGTCCATTGGGAAAAATTAAAGAGGAGCGAAAACATTTTACAGTATGTTCGCTACCAAAGGTTCGGGCACGCCGCGTCGAACTGCGAAATGCAGCCTCGATGCGTGAAGTGCGGAAAGAACCACAAGTCCGAGGAATGCGCTCTGGGTAAGGACGGAGCGTCTGAAAGGAGCCAACTCTCTTGTACTTTATGTAGGAACACGGGACACACCGCAAATTATCGGGTTGTCCCAAATTCCAGTACATCAAAAGAATAAATCTGGCCCGGCAGCAGAAAGTGAAAGTTAAACATCCACCCGTGCATTTGAAAACTCCAGCCGTTACTCCCCATGTTACCTACGCCCAAATGGCGGTAGGTAGGGGAAATACGGTACAGCAAACGAAGGTTGCTTCTCAGGCCCCAGCGCCCAGAGCACCGGAACCAGTACCTGACATGCTAGCTATCTTTCTCCCTATCCAAGGGCAGATGTCTCAGCTACAACGTCATTTGACTGAACAGACCGCGCGGGTGGATCAAGTATACGCACTGCTGCCTGGCCTAAGGCACCTTTTGCCGTAATGGGTACGCGCGGCGCGTGGCGGAGCAAACCCTGAAGGTCCTTGCTGTGAATGCGAATTCACTGATTAGGCTCGAACGACGAGCCGCACTATTTAAGTTGCTTAATGACCAAGCCCCTGATGTGCTTTTGGTTAGCGGAATTAAGCTTACCAAGAGACACAAAATGAGGCACAGAAGATACAAAATAGTACGGAGAAACCGACCCAACTAAATTCAGGGAGGTGGCGTTGCAATTTTCGTACGAAAAGGTATACGTTTTAAAAGAGTATACAGTCGTGTAGTATGTAGGTTCCAGGTGCTGGAAGTATGCATCGTGTATATGCTTCTCCGTAGTGGAAAGCGGTTGTACATGGTGTCTGTCTATGCACTTAAGGCTACTCAATCCACCTTATTTACCTCAGAGCTCGAGACACTTTCTCGATTTCTGAGGCTGGAATTTGAAGACAACTATTTTATTATCGGCGGAGATTTCAACGCCAAACATAGTGATTGGGGATATAATACACCAAATACTAGAGGGAACCTACTATTCAATTGGTGGGGTCAGCACAGTATAATGTATCGACTCGGGCTTAAGGCGACGGATAGTCCGTCGTTTCCCAGACATGGGTCCTGTTTGGATCTTCTGCTGTTCGACTCACGAATACAACTGACATGCACTAACCAACAAACTACAAACTGTCTACGCACTTTCGTGTATGACAGTGACCATTGCGGTCTCAGCACCGAAATAACTGTTCCCAATGAAATCGCGGAATTAGATGAGTTTGTCCAAAGGTATTCCTACAATTATAGTAGGGTGCGTTGGACACACTTCACCAGAACACTGACTAGAGCACTCTCCTCGAATTTGCTCTACCCACCATCCAACAGAAATCTGTCAAACGAGGAGATTGACAGGTTTCTAAGACGAATGGATGAGACAATCAAACAAACAATGGACAAAACGATACCTCGGTACCAACACACTGACGACGGAGACTTATTCCGCAACGCAACTATTGACGCACTGCACCGACATAAAAGTAGGCTGCTGTCGAGACTAAAAACCTTGTACAGACAGTTTACTGACAGACATAACCCGGAGATCATGACACTGAAATCGTCGATTAAAAACCTTCAAACATTAATAAAGGAAAATTACAGAGCATCTGTAAGTTTGTATTGGAAGAATAAAATTCGGGCTATAAGCACCAGCAACCCGAATATGTTCCCGCAAATAAATAAAATATTTCGGAGAAATAATCAGAACGACATTCCATGTCTTAAAATCGACCGAACGACGAACAAATACTGGCAGCAGCGGGCATAGATCCAAATGAGGCTGTTGATGATGACAACTTCTTTGTGATCGAGGATCCGCAAGAGCAGGTAGAGGCTATAGGAGCGACTTTCCAGAAAGTGTACAAGGCGAATGTTATCATTGGCCCGAACCACGATCTGGAGAATCGAGTCCTTGTGCACAATTTCTACCTTCGAAATGAAATAGTGAATTGGCGATTCGAGAGCTCGGGTTTCACCCAGTTCAGTGACGAGAATATGGCAAATAATGTCATCAATAACGATAGGGTACTACCCCAGTTCATTTCGAAGGAAGAGCTCCAAACGATCTTCGAATCACTTAGAAGTAAGAAATCAGTGGGAACCGATGAAATACCGAACATTGTATATATAAGGGAGTACATTATCAACGACGAGACGGGAGATACGTATATCATACACATATCTACATTGGGAGACTCGAAGAACAGGGCCATTGCAAGATTTCGTCAGCTAGAAGCAAAGATCAACAACAATTTGCAGCTAAGAAATTAATATATTGTGATAACCACTCAAATGTGAGCAGCGACATCTAGCAGAAAATGTCGAAACTCGAAGACTCGAAGGTTTCGATACTGGATTAGCAAAGTCATTGACTGGAGAGTAGAATCGAATTTTCTAGCAAATTGGAAATTGTATGGGACGCTGGGTGGCGAGGATTGTTCTCGAAGTATGTCATTCAAGTATAAATACCAGCATCCCAAAGGTATGCAAATCAGTTCCAAAGTTGAATTTGAAGTGTTAATTAGAAGAAGTGATTAAGTGGTTTAAGTAAAAGATAAGAAAAGTATATGTGGTTGAGAAATTGAATTGTAATGAGAGAAAGAATTAAATAGTGAATTGTAACTGTACTGAATAAAGGGATTTGTATTGAAAAGAATAAGTTCTATCATTTGTACCCACACAAACATTTTACATTGGTGTCAGAAGTGGGATAGAACTTATTGTGTGTGTAAAAAAAAAAAAAAAAAAGTGTGTTCTGACTATTTGAAAAGGCTAGAATGGGTCGAAAACTATTGCAGTTGACCCTCGTCCAACTCAAATCCGAGTTGAACAAGAGAAGCCTCAGTGCCAGTGGAGGAAAAAGTGACCTGGTGCTCCGACTTCAGGAGGCTTTGAACAACGAGGGACATGATCCTGATGCATATTCCTTTGATGTTGACGAGGATGAACAGACAAGTACCGGCAATGACATGGCTGCAATGATGCAACTCCTCTTATTAAAAATGGACGAACAGAAGAACAGTCTCGACCAACAAAAGAAAAATCTGGAAGAACAGAAGAACAGTCTGGAACAAAAAATGGACGAACAGAAGAACATTCTCCAGAACAGTCTGGAACAAAAAATGGACGAGCAGAAGAGCAGCATTGAACAAAAATTCAACGAACAAACCAACAATCTGCACGGTCTTCAACAGAAAACAAAAGAACATTCTCCAGCAAAAATTCGAAGAAATCGATGACAAATTTGAAAGAATAGAGAAGAACGTTGATGACAAATTTGATAGAATAGAGAAGAACGTTGATGACAAATTTGATACAATAGAGAAGAATGTTGGCGAAAAATTCGAAGAAATGGACAGCAAAGTTCAGCAACTGGCAAAGGAGCTCGACACAGTGCGAAAACAGAAACTGCGAGAATGTTCTTTAAGCGGTCCAAAGAGAAAAGATTTGAAGCCTCCCTCATTCGATGGCCAGACCTCATGGTCTACCTATAAGAAGCAGTTTGAAATGGCTGCCTGTGCAAACGACTGGGACAATGAGGAAAAGTGCTTTGCCCTAACAATGGCCTTGCACGGTCCTGCAGCAGAATTGTTGCAAACAGTAGACATCGAAAAGCATAAAGATTATGTGACTTTAGTGCAGGCTATCGAGAAACGGTTTGGGGACAGCCACATGCAGGAGGTCTACAAGGTCCAATTGCAAAGCCGAACGCAGCAAAGAGGAGAAACACTGCAACAGCTCCAAGCAGACGTGAGTAGACTGGCACATTTGTCATATCCCACAGCAGGCCAAGAAATAATCGACGAAATGGCAAAGGACGCATTCATCAGGGGAATTGCAGATTTGAAGCTACAATCAGCAGTAAGGATGGCCGGGAAAAGAACCCTTGCTGAAGCACTTGCCTTCGCTCTGGCGATGGAAACATCCAAACAGGCTTCCAAAGGAATGCATTTCGTAAGGGAAATAGTATCTGGTGAATGCTCCTGCTCAAGACCAACTACCATGCAACGAAATATCCCGCGGGAGAGACGAAGGATGCGCTGCTGGAACTGCGATAAAGTAGGACATTTGCAAGGGCATTGTAAAGAACTGGTACGACGAGAAGGCTGCCTGCACTGGGGTAACAAGCAAATAGAAAGAAAAACCGGCAGAAACGAATACAAAGAAACCGATCAAACCTCCCGAAGCTATAAGTTGGGAAATGCTTACTTCGCGGAGCAGAAGCCTGTAGCAGGAGTCGACTCCAGGGTAATTATCCCAGTCTCACAGGTAAAACAATGCAATGAAGTAGTCAGTGGTAAGGAAGCGAAAGAACAGGCAGCAATCCAAATGATCAGGACTGAGCCAATAGAGGGTTGGAGTATAGACGAAATCCGTTCCTCCCAACAGGCAGACAATGACATCGAACCTATATTGGCCTGGAAAGAACACGAGGAAAGACCAAGCTGGCAGCAGATATCAGATCGGAGCCAAACTCTGAAGGCATACTGGGCACAGTGGGACTCGCTTTTTGTGCAAGATGGATTGCTGAAGAGAAAATGGGAAAGTGCAGATGGGACAACATCTCGTATGCAGCTAATTGTGCCACGGTCCAGAGTCAACCAAGTGCTCCATGAAATATATGACGGAATCTCAGGAGGCCATTTGGGAATAAATAAGACGTTGGAAAAGGTAAGGGAACGTTTCTATTGGCTAAGCGCTAAACAAGATGTCGAGAATTGGTGCAAAAAGTGCATAAGATGTGCGGCTACCAAGGGCCCAAAAGTAAAGCCACATGGACAAATGCAACAATACAATGTCGGAGCACCTTTCGAACGAATAGCCATCGACATCGCTGGGCCGTTTCCCGAAACCTTTAATGGAAACCGATATACTCTCGTAGTCATGGATTACTTCAGTAAGTGGCCGGAAGTGTTTGCCATCCCAAATCAAGAGGCTAAGACCGTAGCCGAACAGATAGTCAACAACTGGGTGAGCAGATTTGGGGTCCCAATGGAGCTGCACTCTGATCAAGGGCGAAACTTTGAATCAAAAGTCTTCCAGGAAATATGCCAATATTTGGGAATAAGAAAGACAAGGACAACGCCACTACACCCTCAATCTGATGGAATGGTCGAGCGATTCAATCGGACCTTGAATGAGCATCTATCTAATGTTGTCAGCAACTGCCAGCGGGATTGGGATCGACACATACCCCTCTTCTTAATGGCCTACCGAAACGCGGTCCATAGCTTAACAGGGCACACACCATCCGAGATCTTATTTGGTCAAACAATTCGGTTGCCAAGTGAAGCAAAATTCGGATCCCCACCGACGGAGCCCAAAGAGGTGAACGAGTACGTGAGTGACTTACGCAGCAGGATTCGTAAATTGCATGAAGACACCAGAGAAAAGATGAAGCTAGCAAGCAGCCGCATGAAAACTAGGTACGATATCACGGCGAAATCTTCCGGTTTCAACGAAGGAGATCCTCAGCGTAAGAAAGGCAAATCACCAAAATTGCAACAGGACTGGGAAGGTCCATACAAGGTGATAACCCGCATTAATGACGTTGTCTACCGGATCCAGCGTGGGGATCGAGGAAAATTTAAAGTGGTCCATTTGGATAGAATGTGTCATTTCAACGGGATGCTGAATGACGAAGTTGTTCGGGACGAACAACTGTAGGGAGGGAGCAATGTGATAACCACTCAAATGTGAGCAGCGACATCTAGCAGAAAATGTCGAAACTCGAAGACTAGAAGGTTTCGATACTGGATTAGCAAAGTCATTGACTGGAGAGTAGAATCGAATTTTCTAGCAAATTGGAAATTGTATGGGACGCTGGGTGGCGAGGATTGTTCTCGAAGTATGTCATTCAAGTATAAATACCAGCATCCCAAAGGTATGCAAATCAGTTCCAAAGTTGAATTTGAAGTGTTAATTAGAAGAAGTGATTAAGTGGTTTAAGTAAAAGATAAGAAAAGTATATGTGGTTGAGAAATTGAATTGTAATGAGAGAAAGAATTAAATAGTGAATTGTAACTGTACTGAATAAAGGGATTTGTATTGAAAAGAATAAGTTCTATCATTTGTACCCACACAAACATTTTACAATATAAATGTTGTTATATTTGGTTTCTTAAGGAAAAGTTTTTCGCCTAAAAGGAGGCTTTATTCTTTTTGTCTCTCCTTTTATCTTTTGTTGTTAACGCAGCGTCTAGGTTCGAATCTCAACGAGGACCGATTTTTATGTTGATTTTATTTTTTGGAATTCGTCTTTCTCAAATCTTGTGGGTAGCGGCGCTATGACGCGAGATAAACGACAGTGAATCAGGAAAGAGTGAACGGGCTAAGTAGTCCGGTTGGAAGTTAGGAGGGCGAATAGACAATTCAAGGGAGTGAGTTTTGAGTTTTGGTTGAGTTAAGACGAATGTAAGGAGTAGACGTCCATCGAATTAAGAAATTAAAACAAAATAATTAAAAAAAAGAGTTCAAGATAAAAGGACAAGCATATCCTAGTAAACAAAAAAAAAGAAAAAAATAGGAAATAGGCGAAGGAAGAGAACAGGAGTCACATCGCACCAAGGGAGTCGATTGAGAGGCAGAAGGAAAACATATTAAAAAAAAAAACTCGTATATACATATACATTTATCAAGATATCGTACGAATATATAAAATCGAACATAAAGTACATTTAACACGAATATAAAATAGAAACTAAAAACAAATTTGAGAAAAGACAATAAGCAGGAATTCGTTTCGTCGTGGCACGGGCCGCAGTAAAAGTCGGTGACCGTGTATGCCCAGGTTCTAATCCCGATTCGACCAATCTTTTTTTTTCCTTTTTTTCTTTATTCAGAGTTTTGCTTATGTTTCTCTTTTTTTGTTTTTTTTTTTGGAATTGGCCTTATTATTTGTCGTTTGAATTTATTTTTTTGGAGTTTAGATATAAGTTAATTTTTAAGATCTTTTGTATTAGTCTAAGTAAAGCAATTTATGAAATATATATGTAGTGGACGATAATATTTTAAAATTGAAAGGCGCGTTACTTTTTGCGATCTAAATAAGCGTTTTATTTCGTATATTTGTTTTTTTTTACAATTTGTTTTGTATTTTTAGTTATTATTTTTACTCTGATCGACGACCTCCGTGCTGCCACTAGGTTGTTGGACTACCCTCGCTTCCATCGTACGCCGCCTTTAAATAGTGATCTTCTACTTAGTCATCAGTTCAGTCCAGCATGTCCCAGATGCCCACGGCACTTAGCAGCTTGTGCCACGTCCACCATTTCAGGGCTAACATCAACAAAGCCCATCCACCGCCTACCCCAATTACCATAATAACGATTGTTTTCATTGGCGACATTGTATCTTCAAAAGACAACATTGTTCATGTTACGCTGGCTTTTATGCTTCCAAATGTAGGTCGCACAACTTCCATTTGTAACACTGTCTTCTTTGCAAACCAATGCACTTTGTAAACAAACCCCAAACGTCTGGGTCAACATCCGACGACTGACGACTCATACTTCTGAAACTGTATCTTCTCGAATTGAATGACGATTTATTGGCGCAGATGGTGGTCGTCGACCGTAAATTACTCATTGTTTATTGATATTCTTATCGTTGTTTATAATATTGATTGCTCATAGTCTATCGCTCCTACATTAAATTACTCATTGTTTATTGATACTCTTATCGTTGTTTATAATATTGATTGCTCATAGTCTATCGCTCCTACATATATTATACACATAGTAAGAAAGAGTGGTGTACATATCAAAGAACTGCATTGAGTATGATCGTGTCGATTCGATCATTGTCGTCAAAAACTCGATACAAGTCAATCGAACACATGGTAGATGTATACTCGTTCAAGTTGCGCACTCGAAACAAAAATTCTTGGGCAAACATGTATGAGTCACGACATTATTTTTTCGAGTTCTGTGTACTATTACTAATTTTTAATCTCGTGTATGTCTCGTCACGATTGAATGTTACCGAACGGATGGATGTTTCGTCGTCTAGAGTGTGTTCAACAACCCGAACAAACGCAAATGCGTTAACTTTCATTCTTTACTGATAAGGAAAAAAAATCCTTAATTACAATATACAACAAAAACAAAAAAACACAACATATGAAATGTAATATTGTTTTATGTAAGGACATGGGTAAGTGTCTGAAGTATCTCGATTGTGTCGAGTGTGTTCAACCACCCGAACAAACGATCATTATTTGCTAATATTGCACAAAATACCCGAACACTCGAATGCATGTATCTGCATGACTCGAATGCTTCAACCAACATGTATTTTTTAAGTTCATGAGCAAACGAGTATTCCTTGCTGCTCAACGAAAGTGATTGCTTCAAACCAAATCTGAGTCATTGATCGGGTATACACAAATACAAAGTACCCGTTGCAGCTCTCTGGTACATATCGGTTTTTTTTTCCTTTTTTTTTTCATTGAGACGGTTCGATCGCGAATGCCGGTGGTTAGTCGCGGTTCTAACCAGTGGTAAGTCGAACGGAAGAGCAATCGCGTGGCGCCCACATACCATCTTCACTCACGACCATTCTCCAGGTTGGTCCGGCACCCTTCCGCTTGACGTCGCAGCGTTGTTTTTTTTTTTTGTTTAGGGAATCGACGGTAACATTTTGACGCCCAACGTGGGGCCTTATTTGTAACGAAACATAAAAATCAGCCTTTATCGTCGGTTCGCGATTCGGTTTTCGTTATTTTTCAACGGCCTTACGATTTTGCACGACTTCAGGGGTGTGTTGTGATTGCGATATCCGATTAATTTTTTTTTTCGTTGTTGTATTAGTGTGTATTTTATTGTATTTGTACAAATTTTAGCACAACATGGAGGTCAATAGATTGAACAGGGAGGAGTTGACTTATGAAATGAGCGTTAGGGGGCTTAAAGCAAATACGGTAGATGAAATGAGGAAGATGTTGCGAACGGCAATGGGAAGGGATGATAGTTTCCTTATACCTGAGCACCCCTACACTTTTGAGGAAGATAGAACTGCAGTTGTAGCTAAGCTAGAGAAAATTCTTCAGTTGATAGGGAACTTTCAGAGAGTGGAAGAATCCGGGGAGTATAAAAAGATAGTAGCAAAATCGGAGTGGGTGTTAAGACGACTTGGTAGATCGAACGCCTCGAACGCGGAGGATAAAGCTAGGCAGCAAGTTGTAGGGCTTCTATCTAACCTGGATATTAAGGCAAGTGTAGAGCAGCCAATTGCGGCAGAGGTAGAACAGGTTGCGATTCGGGTAGGTGCCCTTAATTTAGGTAGCGAAACAGGTGGGCATATTAGCCCGCAACCTCAAGCTACGTCTTCTCCGTACTTCCTTTCCACGGATCGAGTTTTTGACCGGTTTTTAAATGGGGTTTGAAGTTTAGCGGTGATCATACGCAGTCTCTTTGTAGTTTTCTTGAGAAAGTAGAGGATTTAAGGGTTGCAAGGGGGATTTCTAGGGATGATCTTTTCCGTTCAGCATACGATCTTTTTGAAGGAAAAGCAGCCATATGGTACCGGGCGAATAAAACCGGTATTGCCACATGGAAGCACTTAATAGAAAAGTTACGAACTGAGTTTCTAACACCAGGGTATGATGATTGGCTTTGGGAAGAGATCAGAAACAGGACACAGTGTCGTTCTGAGACCATTGGAATTTTTGTTAGTGTGATGTTAGGGTTGTTCTCAAGGTTAGGTTATCCGTGCCCCGAGGAGGTAAAACTGAAGTGGATTAAGCGAAATGTTTCTCCCTTTTATCAAACGCAGATGGAATTGGTTGAGATCACATCTCTAGATCAGTTGATTGACATTGGGCATCGATTAGAAGCAACGATATACCATGTTGAGAGTTTCGTGCCTCCGCCTTCAAGACGCATCACTTCACTCTTAGAGCCAGACCTAGCCTACGTAGACATTGATAACCACGACGAACTATACGTGATGGTTCCCGCTACTAACCTAAACTCAAGGCCTCTAACTTGTTTTCGATGCAGGCAGCCTGGACACATCGCAGCACAATGTTCACAGCCAGTGCACTGCTATGGCTGCAACGCAGTCGGCGTTGTGAGAAGTCGTTGCCCTCGGTGTTCTCCGCAAGTATCCCGTCCGGGAAACAGTACATCGGCTCAAGGGCAGGCGGGCCATTGAGTCGGGCGAAAAATTCCGCAAAAGGGTCTTTCCTGTCAGGAAAGGCTAAAAAGAAGGCAGGGGAGTGTAACTTGGCGTTAGATTTTATTTTGGAGAAGAAAGGTTCCGATCGGCGACCATACCTTACGGTAGAAATTTATGGGATCAAGTTACTGGGACTGTTGGATTCGGGGGCATCTCGCACAATTGTAGGGGCCGCTGGTTGGGAAGCACTTCGGTCTTTTAACTGCAAATTGATTGATGTGGACGTGAAATCAGTATCAGTTGCCAATGGGGATGGCGTTGAGGTGAAGGGAGCTATTCAAGTTCCAATAGAGGTAGAGGGTACTTTGAAGCTGATGGAAGTTTTAGTGACACCTCGTTTGGCCCACTGTCTCATTCTAGGTGCTGATTTCTGGGAACGTTTTGTAATTATATTGTACCAGACTTAAAGGATCGCGTGTGGCATTTCTCGGTGGAAGCTTGTGAGATTGGGGGTAATTCGGACTTAACACCCCAACAGAGAAGCATTTACAAGATTTAATTGACAATTTTTCGCCAGCATGGGTGCGGCACTCGAATGTACCCACCTTGTAGAGCATGTTATCAAGACCACTGCAGACCGAAAGTTCAAGAGCATATCAATAGGGAGGGAGATGATATGCTCGAAGCGGGTGTTATAGAACCTTCATCTAGCCCTTGGTCTTCCCCAATCCTTTTGATTAAAAAAAAAAGATGGCAGTTATCGTTTCTGTGTAGACTTCCGAAAGTTGAACCAAGTTACTGAGCGGGATGCGTACCCTATACCTTATGTTTCGGCCACTTTCGATAAGCTGAGGAACGCAAAATATCCTTCGCGCTTGGATATCAAGTGAGCCTACTGGCAGATACCAATGGCTAATGCATCTAAAAGATACACGGCGTTCACTATTCCCGGGAAGGGGTTGTATCAATTTCGCCGCATACCGTTCGGGCTACACAATACCCCAGCAACATGGCAGCGTTTTATTGATGCAGTCATCGGAGCCGACCTAGAACCGAACGTGTTCGTGTACCTCGATGACATTATCATTGTAACGTTTGGGCAGCACCTGATTGTATTGAAGGCTGTTTTGTCGCGAATACAAGAAGCCGGACTGGTCCTCAGTAGGGCAAAGTGCGAATTTTTTAAGGGCGAACTGAAGTATCTGGGGTACATCGTCAACCAAAAAGGGTTGTTGGTCGATCCAGACAAAGTTCAAAGTATGGTAGAATACCCACGACCGACGACGGTGACCACAGTGCGAAGGTTTGTCGGCATGGGCTCGTGGTACAAGCGTTTCGTACAGAACTTCTCCGACTTGATCGCACCCATTACCGAACTCTTAAAGAAGAAGAGAAAGTTCATCTGGAGTGAGCAGTGCGAGAGCTCTTTTACTGAGTTGAAAGAGAAATTAGTTCACGTTCCGATATTGACTTGCCCAGATTTCAGCTTACCCTTTACGGTTCAGACAGATGCATCTGACTTCGGTATTGGCGCTGTGCTTACTCAGGCTTGAGTCATTCCAAAGGAGAGTAGGATCGAAGTTCTTCGTGAATGCCATGATCACATATTAAGTGGGCATGGGGGTATTCAAAAGACTCTCGATAGGGTCACGTCTAAGTACTATTGGCCCAAAATGAGGAATATGATTTCAGGTTACGTGCGACGGTGTAAAGTGTGTCAGGTCTCCAAATCAAGTCTCCAGAAACTAGCGGATCTTATGGCAACTAGAACCGGAGTCACTAAGCCATGGGAGATGCTGTGTGTCGATTTTGTCTGCCAGCTGCCACGTTCGACAAGGGGGTATCGATATATCTTAACCGTGGTGGACTATTTCAAGATGTTTTGCGTTGTTTTATCCGGTGAGGGCAGCCACGGCAAAAGCCGTTAAAATGATTCTAGAGCAGCAGGTGTTCTTGGTATTTGGCGTTCCTAGGTGGATCGTGATAACGGCGCACTATTTAAAAGTCGGGAACTGTCTGAGTTGGCGTCAACTTATGGTGTAACGCTCGATTTCACAGCCTTTTACCACCCTCAGGCAAATCCAGCTGAGCGTGACATTCAGACCTTGAAGACCCAGCTCCGTGCTTACATAGCCAACAATCACCGCACGTGGGACATACTGCTCCCAAAATATGCCTGCGCGATACGAACTTCCACACATGAAATACTTAAGACCACTCCATATTTCGTACTCTTTGGTCGCGAAATGTAAGTAAAGGGTGATAAGCCGCCTATTCCGGAGACATGATACACTGCCGATTGATCAGGGGATATTCAAGCCTGGGCTAAGAACCTGAATGGCGTGATCAGTGGTGTTAGGAATAGGATACTCACTTGTTCCCAACAGTCCGCCCGACAGTATCCCTTCAGTTTTATCCAAGGGACAAGGTGTTGAGAAAAAATGTTGTGCTGTCTGATGCGGCCCAGTACTTTACCACCGAACTCGCACCAAAATATGTAGGTCATTTAAGGTGTTAAAAAAAGTATCGCCGTGGACATATGAGTTGGGGGATCTTAGGGGGAAAACAGCGGGGGTATGGCATGCTAAGGACCTCAAGATTTTTAACGATCCAACTGATCTTCTGTAAGTGAAGTCCTTTTAGCGAAAACCTTTTTGAAAGAAAGGGGGGAGTTGTTATACTTGTTTTTTTTTAAGAAAAAGTTTTCGCCTAAAGGAGGCTTTATTCTTTTTGTCTCTCCTTTTATCTCTTGTCGTTAACGCAGCGTGTAGGTTCGAATCTCAACGAGGACCGATTTTTATGTTGATTTTTTTTTTTTTTTTTGGAATTCGTCTTTCTCAAATCTCGTGGGTAGCGGCGCTATGGCGCGAGGTAAACGACAGTGCATCGGGAAAGAGCGAACGGGATAAGTAGTCCGGTTGGAAGTTAGGAGGGCGAATAGACAATTCAAGGGAGTGAGTTTTGACTTTTGGTAGAGTTAGGACGAACGTAAGGAGTAGACGTCCATCGAATTAAGAAATTAAAAAAAAATAAAAATAAAAAATTAAGTTAAAGATAAAAGGAAATAGGCGAAGGAAAAGAACAGGAGTCACACCGCACCAGAGGCGTCGATTGACAGGCAGAAGGAAAACATATTGAAAAAAAAAACGAAAGAGCATATAGACATACTCGTATATATACATTTATCAAGGTATCGTACCAATATATAAAATCGAATAAAATCTTTTTAACACGAATATAAAATATAAACTAAAAACAAATTTGTGAAAAGACAATAAGTAGTGACTATGGTATACTTAGCTTAACAGTTCGGGCCGGATCAAAGTCCACAACTTTCAGGAATTCGTTTCGTCGTGGCACGGGCCGCAGTAAAAGTCCGTGATCGTGTATGCCCAGGTTCTAATCCCGATTCGATCAATCTTTTTTTTTCCATTTTTTGTTTATTCGGAGTTAGCGTTATTTTTTTTTTTGCACTCGTTTTTAGTGTTTAGATATAAGTTTAAGATCTTTTGTATTAGGCTAAGAGGGTCTAATCCTTATTTTTCTCTTTTTTTTTAATTGGCCTTATTATTTGTCTTTTGAATTTATTTTTTTGGAGTTTAGATATAAGTTAGTTTTTAAGATCTTTTGTATTAGTCTAAGTAAAGCAATTTGTGAAATATATATTAAACACATAGTAAGAAAGAGTGGTGTACATATCGGTTTTTTTTCCTTTTTTTTATTGAGACGGTTCTATCGTGAATGCCGGTGGTTAGTCGCGGTTCTAACCAGTGGTAAGTCGAACGGAAGGGCAATCGCGTGGCACCCACATCCCATCTTCACTCACGACCATTCTCCAGGTTGGTCCGGCACCCTTCCGCTTGACGTCGCAGCGTTTTTTTTTGTTTAGAGAATCGACGGTAACAATGTCATTAACGAATTTCAGGAGCTTGGACACATGGTCGAGGCAACTTCAGGTAACCATCTCCAGCATTCCTTTTACTACATGCCCCATCATTATGTCCTAAAACCTGAGTGCACTACTAGAAAGTTATGCGTAATGTTCAACGGATCTGCGAAAACTTTGAAGTTTTAGAAGGAGAAACCATTAAGACCTTAGGGATCCATTGGAATCCTGTATGCGACACCTTTCAATTCAAGGTTCACAACGGTAAAATTTTAAGGAAAGAAGACATCTTGATGAAGCGGAAAACTTTGTCTTAAAAAGCCAAATTATATGACCCACTTGGATGGCTAGCAGTGACAGGAAGTGCTAAAATTCCAATGCAACAAATTTGGAAATCGTATGTGAAATGGGATGAACCGCTTCAGCTGAATTGAAGTGAAGTCAGTAGGTCAGTCATACGGACAATCTTGTGATTCTGGGGGACAGAATCTTGAGAAGATAGGTGAAAGTAAGGAAAAATAAAATTGTTTAACTTTATGGTGGTTTCACAATAATAATTCAGCAGACACACAAATAACACACTAGGCGGACATAGCCAAAACAATAATGATTTCACCACAACTCCATTTTGAGCGCCAGCTGTCACTTTGTCGTTTTCCGGTTTTCGCATCTCATACAGACGTACATACAATATTTCTTTGTATTGTTTTTTTTGTAGATAAACTGATATTTGAATAAGTAAAAATCGTTACATGGGTGACCGATCATCTACCGCGACGTCATTTTCGCATTTTGACGAAAATCCCAAGTTAATCAGCATCCATCTCATATGACCGATGAACAAGAAGAAAGAATGTCAACCCCACATGCGGTCAGCGGACTAACAGAACCAGTTGAAGAAAATATTTATCCAGCCACGATACAGTCAAGCGTCTCAGGTCTATCAGTTGCTGCTACGCGATGGCCCTAGTTTTAGCAAGACCGTCTGTCGTTGTTGTTTGCGCAAATCGAAGCCATTCTTGCTCCTTCCAGACTTTCAGATGACATGAAATACCAATACGTCATCGCCAACTTGGAGCTTGAGATCTTGAGCAAGTTTCCGATTTTTTACTATCGCCGCCGGCCTCGGATAAGTACAGTACTGTAAAAACAAGACTGATGCAAGTGTATGTAGAGAGCCAAGAACGACGACTACAGCGACTGGTCGAATGCATCGACTTGGGAGACTCACAGCCCTCGCAACTACTCCACCGAATAAGAGACCTCTCTGGTTCTTCAGGTACACCGGACGCAGTACTGCAAGTACTTCCGCTGTCGAAACTTCCGTCTCACTTACGAGCAGCACTGTCAGCAGTCACTGACGACTTAAATAACCTCCCACGAATTGCTGTCAAAGTTATCGGCCACTGTCACTCAACGAGCACACTAGCAGCCATATATCAGCCATCTTCGAGGTCAAATCCAATGTCATCGGTTAGCGGCGATGTGCTGCTCAGTATACAACGCAGATTGGACTTACTTGAACGAGAAATACGACAGCGTCGTCAACCCAGAAGGAGCCGTTCAAATAGCCATTTACGGCAATCGAGTTCAGATCGTTGAGACACATTGAAAAACAATGGAAGCTGCTGGTAGCACAAACGCTATGGTTCAGAGGCACGTATATGCTCGCCGCCTTGCACATTCGTGCAGGGAAAGGGCAGCCGGCAATATTAGTGGAGGCGTCTTCCGTTGCTGTTAAGTCTTGTTGTCTTTTTATTTCTGACAGCGATGCTGCAATTTCGGTTCTAGCTGTCGAACCTATCACCAGTCTACAACAACATCCGTACGTACTATATGTGGTCAACAGTACAACAATCAGTTCATACGGAGTAGTTCTTGGAGCAGACATTCTGCAATACTTCCGCCTGCTTTTGCATATCCATGGGCGGCGTCTCATCAACCAGATTACAAACATCTCCACACCGGCAGCACTCATCTCCACATCAGAACTCCTTAAACGATGCAGATCAATCACGTTTCCATTTTCATCCGCCCGCAAACCTTTACACAATGTCTGCCACCATCTTGAAAAAAAAACACCACCACTCACATGCCGGGAAAGGCCTATACCACCAAAATTCTACGCACTTGCCAAAATATAATTTCAACATATTATCGATGCTGGAGTCTGTTGCTCATCACGGAGTCCATGGGCTAGCCCACCTAACATCGTTCCAAAGAAAAACGGAGACATTCGTCCATGCGGGGATTACCGCTGCCTTAAACCCGTAACCCTGCCAAACCGACACCCGCAAACCATATTGAGCAGAATAGACCTAGCCCGGGCAAACCATACAATTCTAATTGCCCCGGAGGATATTCCAAAAACAGCTATAGTTACACATTTTGGGTTGTACGAACTTATACGTATGGCCTTTGGCTTGCACAATGCAGCACAAACCCAACAACGTTTTGTTAATTCTATGTTCGGAGATTTCAATTATGCATTTATGTACATCGACGATATACTCACAGCATCTAACCCACCCGAAGAACATTAAGAACATCTCGAAGAAATTTTTAGACGTCTCCAGGTTAACTGTGTTCCTCGGTTACCATGCTGATAGTACCGACGTACGGGCACCAGATGACACTGCAATTTCTAGGTTCCCGAAACCAGCGACAGTTTGTGAACTTCCTCACTTCTTGGGAGCTCTTAATTTCTTCCATCGATGCCTGCCATACGCAGCTGAGGATCAAGCACCGCTGTCTCAAATGCTCCAGAGCACTACCAAGAAGGACCGCTCGCCTCTCTCGTGATCCACTACTTTCTAAAGTTACCGCTACCCACTAGCCGAAGCAGCTGCACTAATCCATGCACTGCCCGACATGGACTCCAGACAACGTCTCTTGTGTGACGCATCAAACGCAGCAGTTTTACTGCAAGTAGTGGAAGTCAAACCTGAACCACTTGGATACTTCTCAAAAGCTTTGTCTCCAGCACAACAAAAATGCAGCACATTTGAAAAATATTGGCTATTAAACTGGCGATTGAGCACTTCCTGCGCTTCGTAGAAAGCCGATCGTTCGTCATCTTCACCGACCACCAGCCGCTTACGTTTGCTTTCAATAACTCATCATCTCCCACGGAGATGACGTTCCTCGTCGTGAACGTCGCCTTTAATTCATATGACAATTTGCATCGGATATACGCCACATCAAGGGGAAAGAAAATGCTGCCGCTGACGCCCTGTCTCGCATTGCCGCAATTACGACTTCCGCGGTCTTGGACTACCCTGCTATCGCGAAGGAGCAACTCAACGATCAGACTTGAAGAAAATAAAAACGGTGAGTCAGAAACTTAGGTTTATTAATCTTGCTCCCCCGGATCCTTCTACAGAAATTACTAGCGAAACTTCTTCTGCCCGTGCTCGCCCATACATCACACCCGGACTTGAAGCTGTTCACAACCTTAGTCACCCTGGTACTCGAGCATCCCCTAAGGCAGTGTCATTACGCTTTTTCTGGTCATTTATGAACGCTGACGTGGGTAAATGGGTACGCGTCTGTCCAGGTTGTTTTTTTTATAATTAAGGGGTTAGATACCCTTTTGCTGTTGCCAGGGCGTGGGCGGAAAGTTAGAAGGAGGAGAAAGGAAAAATAGTTTTTGTAGTGGTTTGAAACTCAGGTGTGTTTGGTTTCGTTATTCGCTCTCCAGGGGGTGGGAGTCCGAATAGGACGGAGAGTTTTTTCTTCACTCAGAGTGATTCGAAGTTTATAATTCGCACTAGTTTTTTGTGCTTGAAACTCTACAACAGCCAAATCTACGTGTCAGTGTTATGCCTTGACACGCAGAACTTTTCTGTCTGAGTTCCAATTACACAAATGAGAAACTTGAAAAACTTGTCAATGGGTAGGATTCGAACCTTGACCGCCCGAGTGAGAAGCGATTGCTAGTACCACTACACCACGGCAACCCCTTTCACCGAAGTAAGATCCATAGGCATATCAGAACATTTCCAAGCGCAGACAGGTTCGAACATGTCCACATGGATATAGTCCACTACCGCGCTGTTCAGGCTTTAGTTACATCATCACATGTATTGATCGAACAACCCGTTGGCCAGAAGCAGTTCCAATAGAAGACATCACCGCAACCGCTGTCGCAACCCATTTTTCCAACACTAGGTTGCACGTTTCGGCTATCCACTTCGCCTGACTACCGATCAGGGGCGGCAATTCGAATCTGTTTTGTTTCCAAGATTTTCCCAATTCCTCGGATGTAGCCGTGTTTACACTACCGCCTATCACCGACAGGCCAATGGGATAGTAGAGTGATGGCACCGGACATTAAAAACAGCCCTCATCACCCAATTGCCCGAGAAATGGATTCAAGCACTTCCATCCGTGCTACTGGGACTCCGTTCGATGGTAAACGATTTCGGTACATCACCAGCCCAATTAGTTTATGGAACTGAATTTCGACAACCAGGAGATCTTTTAGCAGCGCCCAGCAATATTAAAGAACCTATCACTTTCCTCCAAGACTTGAAAGAGGCGCTTCAACGAACTTTACCTACTTTCACCACACACCAAACGAAGTCAGTTTTCATCAAAAAAATGTCTCGCGCCGACAGCACCAAGCGGCCATTGCAGCCAACTTACTCAGGACCGCATTCTGTCTTGGACTGTGGGCCGCACGCCTACAAATTGGCGATGCCGAGTAACAATTCATCCATCCAACGCTTGAAATCATCTTACCAGCTTCTGGACCAAAGAACAGAACCACCTCCATCGGCAATTGTACCACCTTCAATCGAACCGGGGCTTCCCGAGACCACAGTTACTAAGCACTCTGGCCGGACTATCACACCACCCCTTCGCTTTATTACCTCCTAATATGGGATCCTTGTGGTGGTTTCAAAATAATAATTCCCCAGACACACAAATAACACACTAGGCGGGCACAGCCAAAACAATAATGTTTTCACCACAACTCCATTTTGAGCGCAAGCTGTCGCTTTATCGTTTTCCGGTTTTCCCATCTCGGTCTTTGGATTGTTATTTCTGGTGGCAGCCGCGTTTGGGATCGGACGTACATACAATATTTTTTTTTTGTAAACTCTTATTTGGATAAGTAAAAATCATAGCAACTTCATGGATTCTGTGCCGCCTCAGAAGCAGCATATACGGCAGTAGTACACTCAAGAGTTGCTCATGGAAATGGATCTTACACTACAACGTTCTTCACAGCAAAAATAAAGGTGGCTTCAATCCGGAGAAAACTTCATCTTCCCAAATTAGAATTTTGTCTATCAAAAACATTGGCAGAAATACTAAAATTATGTGGCTCTCAAGTAAATCAAGTATTCGCCTGGAGTGACTCTACAATCGCTGTTGCCTGTATCCAAAAATCTCCATCAAACTCGAAGAAATTTGCCGCGAATAGAGTGTCGGAAGTACAAGAAGTAACTAAACAAATTTCATGCGGATTCTGCCTGTAGAGGGTGTTTACCAGAACAAATGAAAAATAATCAATTGTGGTGGAATGGTCCCCACTAGCTGCATCTGGATCCTACTAAGTGGCCAAAGCAAGAGGTACATGCTGTAAAGATTCCAGAACAAAAAAACGTGTTGAATATACATTGTGTGCACTGTTTAACTGAAAGATTCTATGCTATACTAAACAGTTAAAGGTAATTGCATACTGCATAAGATTTGCAAAAAAATTACGGAAAGAAAAATCGAGGCAAATTGGAAATTTGAACGTAGACAAATAGAAGGACGCACGCAAAGTGCTTGTACGCTCTATTCAAGCAAGAGTGTTTCCGGAAGAACTGCCGTTCTTAAAAACTGGAAAACCGCTTAACAGAAAAAGTAAACTTCTATCATTGAACCTCTACTTAGATAAACACAATCTTCTGGTTGTGGGAGGACGTCTGGAACATGCAATGATTTCAGATACTGAAAAACATTAATACATTTCGCTGCACAACGAGAGGTTTACAAAATTATTAGTTGAAAACGTACACAAACGAAACTTACATGGAGACATTCAAATAATATTATCAACCTTGCTTAGTCTCATTGGGTCGTTCGAGCAAAAGAGATAATACGACGGGTTATCCATAATTGTGTAAGATTTAATCGATTCAATGCACAAACTAAAACTCAATTAATGGGAATGTTATCGTCTCCACGAATAATTCCGTCTAGACCCTTTACAAATACTGAAGAAGATTATGCTAGACCAATCCAGTTGTTAGTTTTAAAAGAACGAGGATACAGAAAATCGAAGTCTTACATCGCTATATTTGTCTGTTCGTCGACCAAGTCCGTTCAGATAGAAGTAGTGAGGGATCTCTCACTTAAAACGAGTAATCGGAGATACGTCCTTGACGTTCGAAGAACTTTCCACTTTGCTAACGCAAGTAGAAGTTTGTTTGAATTCCCGACCACTCATAGCTATCAATAATGACGTCGACGAAACCATAATACATACTCCTGAACATTTTCTTAACGCTGTCCCCCAACTGCTACGCCAGTTGTATCACAGAAGTTCGGCGACCCTTTTCGAGAAATAAATTCGGCTTACTCTCTCAAAATCCAATTTTATTTTCTGCAAATTAAAATTTTATTCTATTTTCATTTAATCTGAACATTGACAACTTACAATCCTCTTTCGGGTCGGAACAAAACCCGAGTCCACTGCAAACAGTTTCAGTACAAATACAAGTCAAAATCAAAGTACAAATAACATAGGAAATTTCTAAAAAAAACTAGCTAAAGCAAAAATTCTACCACACGGTTTTAAGTAGTCTCACGCAATAACCTTCTTTTCTCGTGGCGGTGTTTTTTGATGCAAAAAAGGAGAGAAAGAGATAAATGTACAAGCGGTGCTAAATTTATAAAGCTGGACATATAAAGCTGAATGCATGAAGGCTGAATGCAGTGGGCTTGGGCTGTGTTTATACTTTAACAATTTTTAATTATTTAAATAAAAAAAAACTGTGGCTCGATTACATCCCGGGGCGTGTCTGAAGCTCTAGGGTGAAGAGTTCAAGTCCAAAACAGCGAGCCTACCTGCCGCTCTTTTCAATTTCATTGATCCTTTGGACATCTTAACGTCTGCAGTTCTAACGAGACCGTCTGGACCAGCGAGGGTTTTGGCGGCCCGGCCTGAGCGAACTTCCCAAGGGTCGATTACGAGTACAATATCACCCACTGCAATTGGTTTCGAATCCATATACAACTTTTTTCGAGATTGAAAGGTTTAATTACTTATATGAAAATGTATGTTAACGTATTATGTATAATATGTAATGTACTCGTATAATAGTACAAATGTATTCAATAATGAATAATTATAGCATAACAAACCTATATTCAAAAACAAACAAGACTACACAATTGTCAAAATGTATTATAATGTTTGGCAACATTGAATAAAAACAAAAGAAACATTTTATACAGAAAAACGTTCAATAATTTGAAACTGCTATTTTTTAACTGAAATATATTTTATAAGGCTTTACAACACAGAAATGAAAAGTCGTTTTTATTTCAAACAAAAAATTTATTAAAAAGTTCAAAAAGAAATGTCTTAAAATTAGATTCAACACAACAAACTTTGTGGTCGATTCGAGCCATCTTAGTTCTCAACATAGTTTGTTTACATAAAGTTTATCAACACAACCCAAGTGCACATTTTTGCAAAAAAAAAAAAGAAAGTTTAAAGGCATTTTAAACAAATTATAAAACTAATAAATAGGTGAATAACATTTAAAACCTGTGTGTGTGTGGTTAAATTAAATAGTTCCAACTTGGTCTGCGGTTCCACTTGCTGCTGCAGATGATGGATATATTGATGGATGTGTCGCAGATTAGCTGAGTAGCTATAATTATTTCTTATATATATATATATATATATATATAAATATATAAATATAGCTACTCAGCTAATCTGTTATGTTTATATATTTATATATATATATATATTTATATTTATATATATATATATATTAGCTACTCAGCTAATCTGTTATGTTTATATATTTATATATATATATATATATATATAAGAAATAAATATAGCTATTCAGCTAATCTGCGACACATCCATCAATATATCCATCATCTGCAGCAGCAAGTGGAACCGCAGACCAAGTAAGTTTATTTTATTTCCTTTACTATTGTTGTATTAGATACACACCTTGTACTTTATATATACTGCAAATAAAAAAAAAATGTCTTTTGGAATTTTGCAACTCTGCATTTTGGGCCAAATAAAAAAAGATTTTGCTAATTTTAAACCAGATTAGTCCAGGCTCAGCAAGGTAAATTACCTTCAAACTCGCCTGCTAATGCTCGAGTCAAATCTGGAAAAGGCCAACGGGTACAATAAGGAAATCGTTGGTGGCGGAAAGTTAGAGCCAGACTTGAAGATGCCAGAATTAATAGCGGTGTTCGAGCAAATTCAAGAATTATATACAGAATATCGGATTGAGATACTGGGTGCTTTGAATAAGTTGCCACTAGGAGATGTGTTGAGTGCCAAAAGCAACCACTTTATGTAAAGCGGAAAAAAAGCACTATAGGCAAAACGAGATGCGACTGCCAAAAATCAATATACCTGTCTTTGAGGGAGGTTACGAGACGGTCATTCCATGACATGTTTGTTTACCTTATTCACAACAATTCGTCGTTGTCGGAGGTGCAAAAGCTTCATTATTTGAAGTCCAGCATAAACGAGGCGGAGAGGGAAACTATGAGAGAGCATGGGAGATCCTTGAAGATAGGTATGATCATCAGTTTTTTTTTTTTTCAGTTTTAAAGCATTTTATTTCCTTAATCACTAACTCTTACATACTAGCAAAAAATGCTTAAATGCTAGCTTAAAATTACTTAACAATCTTATACTAACTTACTGGCCCCACACAGACAATCTAAGCTACTCTAAATTCTTATAGCTATGTCTTTCGACTTTATTTACATTTGTTTTACTAATATTTGTTTTCTGTACTTAAGGCTAAGAAAAAATATTCGTTAAGAAAAAACTTAGCATATGGACTTTTTTTTTTTATTTTTTTATAAAAACTTAATATCTAACTTAAAATAAACCTTACTCTACTTAACCTAAATACACAAAACACACATACACACACATAGATATTATACACAATAATATACATATATTAGTGTATACCTTTGTATAGACCAATATATGTATATATTACTTAAATGCTAACCTAAACCTATGTAAGCTGGCCATCGCTATTAACAAAGCAAATATATTGGTCAGCTCTGCCTCATGAGTGAGGCTGGCCAGTAATTGACGGAAACGACGACAGAACAACTTCTCCATCATTCAACCACCAGAAATGCTGGTGCTGCCGAACGACATCCCTCTTATCGCGATTCCCCACCGTCCTACTGAACCTGAGACGATCCACACTGCCGTGTGCGACGTCTCTGTTGTAGTTGAGTCGCCGAGTCGCCTGTCCCCAGCTGTCCGAGCGACATGGAAGATTAACGGGACCGCTGATCTATCCTGGATCAACCCTATCTGATCAAGGTAGAGGAATGCTTCCGGTGGAACGAAGCCGTCACAGCGCACACTCTCGTGGTAAAGGTAATTGGGGTAGTAAGCCCCAGATATTAGGTTATTCGTCGAGGTCATTGCTCGTGCAATGTGCCTTCGAGTCAGCTTAACTACGAAATTGTCCACTCGTATTAGGTTCGCCCTATTATAAAGGACCTCATTAGGATAAAATTTTTTGTACTCCGTCTCTGCTGTTCTGTACAAGCGAAGGCAAGCCCTCTCAAACACCCGAATCTTTTCCATTAAGCTTGCTCGTACATTGAACCACACGGGACAACCAAATACCAGCATGGGCCTGATAAGAGCCATGTAGCAGATTACCTTTACCCTCGCATCGAGTTGGCTGCTATAAAACAGTCTCTTTGTAAGGGCAAAAGCACCTTTAGCTCTGGCCAGAGCAGCATCTACATTTTTGCCAAAATACAGAAACTGATCTAGCCAGATTCCAAGGTAGCTGACTACATTTCGACAGGCAAGAGGCTGTCCGTGTTGTCCAATAATCGAGAACTTTCTCCAATTTTTTCTGGTATCCCTAGAGGCTCCAGACAACGGCGTCCTAAAGAGAATGGTTTCCGACTTCTGAAAGTTGATTTTCAACTTCCAGTCATCGCAAAATCGTCTTATCTTATCGAAGTCACGCTGCAAGAGAGTATTAATGACCTCGATTTTTGGACCTGTTCTGTACGCTATCAAATCGTCTGCGTACGCAATAGTATGAGGAAGTGAACTTATCAAGTCGCTTGTATAAATGTTGAATAGGATCGGCGAATTGACCGCACCTTGCTGAAGACCATTTTTAATTTGAAATATTCTGACAGAAGTCACATCGCCATTCGTCACGATGTCTGTTGTGTAGCATATTATAAAGAATGTACAAGAGTGGTTTACTGATCCCCAGCCTAGTCAGCTTATAGAAAAGACAGTCTAACCATACGGTGTCAAAGGCCTTCTCCAAGTCAACAAGGCAGGCACCAGTGCACTGTTTCTTGTCTTTGTTCCATTGGATATCAGAAACCAGTTTAGACGCGGCATGTAAGATATCATGTCCACCCTTAAAACCGAATTGATTATCCGGAACTATATGTTTGTCCTCAACCCACCTAGACACAGCTCTATTGATTACATTTTCAAAAACCTTACTGATATTCGGAAGCAGACTTATCGACCGGAGATTCGCCGGATTGGATATATCCTTTCCCTTTTTGGGGATAGGTTGAACCACCGCCGTTTTCCAATGCGCTGGATAATGTGCATTATTCACTGCATTATTAAACAGGGTGATGTAGATGTCCACCGCTTCTAGAGGAAGATGTCGAAGCACGATATTCGGAATACCATCGGTTCCCACTGATTTCTTAGCTCTGATTGTGTCGAAGATCTCATGGAGACCTTCCTTCGAAATGAATGGGGGTAGGCCACCCTCTCTGGCAATGACATTGTTGGCCATATTTTCGTCGCTAAACCGGGTGAAACCAGAGCCCTCGGATCCCCAGTTCCCTATTTCATTTCGAACGCAGAAGTCGTGCACAAAGACGCGACTATCCAGGTCGTAATTAGGGCCAGTGGCCTTGTATACATCCTGGAAAGACGCCCCTATGGCCTCAACCTTCTCCTGTGGATCCTCGATCACAAAGCAGTCGTCATCATCAGCGGCCTCATTTGGATCAATACCTGCTATTGTCAGTAACCGTTCGTTGTCTGTTGTCCGGGCTATTTTAAGACAATGAAGGTCGTTTTGATTTTTTCTACGAAATAGTTTATTTATTTGCGGGAACATATTCGGGTTGCTGGTGTTTATAGCCCGAACCTTATTGTTCCAATATGAACTTACAGAAATTCTGTAATTCTCTTTTATTAACGTTTGCACATTTTTAATCGACGACTTCAGTGTCCTAATTTCTGGGTCTTGTCTGTCAGTTAACTGTCTGTACAAGTTTTTGAGCCTTGTCAGAAGTCTACTTTTCTGTCGGTGCAGTGCGTCAATAGAAGGATTGCGGAACAGGTCTTCGTTAGTCGTACGTCGATACCGCGGTATTGTAGTGTCCATAGTTTGTTTAATTGTCTCGTCCATTTGTTTTAGGTAATGGTCGATCTCCTCGTTTGACAAATTCCTATTGGACGGTGGGTGGAGCGTATTCGAGGAGAGCGCTCTTGTCAAGGTTGCGGAGAAGCGTGTCCATCGAGTCTTACTGTAGTTGTAAGTATATCTTTGGACAAACTCCTCCAATTCCGCAATTTCGTTGGGAACCGTAATTTCTGTGCTAAAACCGCAATGGTCGCTGTCATACACGAATGTGCGCAGACAGTTTAGCGTTTGTAAATTCGTACCTGTCAGTCGTATACGTTCGTCGTACAGCAGTAGATCCAAATAAGACCCGCCTCTGGGAAACGACGGGTTATCCGTCGCTTTAAGACCGAGTCTGTACATGACATCGTGCTGACCCCACCAATCGAGTAGTAGGTTCCCCCTAGTATTTGGCAAATTATTTCCCCAATCTCTGTGTCTAGCGTTGAAATCCCCGCCGATTATAAAATAATTCTCCCCCGATTCCAGCCTCAGAAGTCGAAAAAGCGTGTCGAGCTCTGTAATGAATAGGGTGGATTGTGAAGCCTCAGGTGCATAAACAGAGGCCAAATACAGCCGCTTTCCATTGCGGAGCGGGATGTAAACGACGACTGCCTCCAACACCCGAAACTTGCGCAACACGCCCTTGTACACTCTGTGAAATTTTATACCTTCTTTAATGAAGATCACGACACCGCCTCCACGTTTGGATCTGGGCCGATTTCTTCTTCTAACAATATAATTATTGTACTCCAGTTTATGCCCATTGGTTAGCTTGGTTTCGCTAGCGAAAAGCACATCAGGAGTTTGGTCTTGTAGCAATTTAAACATCGCGGCTCTTCGTTCGATCCTAATCAGTGGATTAACATTCACCGCAAGGACCTTCAAAGTTTGCTCCACCATGTGCGTACCCATTACGACAAGTGTTGCGTTAGCTCGGCAGCAGCGAGTAGAACTGGTCCACCCGCTTGGCCTGTTCTTGCACCTGCTTTTGCAGCTGAGCCATCTGCCCTTGGATTGCGAGCAAGATGGCTAGCATGTTAGGTGCAGCTTCCGTTGTTCTCGGCATTGGCGCCGGAGAAGCAACAGTCGCTTGTTGTACCGTAGCCCCTCTACCTGACGCCATTTGGGCGTAGGAAATTTGGGACGTGACGGCTGGTGTTTGCAACCTAACAGGTGAACGTTTGACTTCCACCTTCTGCTGCCGAGCCAGTTTTGCTTTTTTAATATCGGCGAACTTAGGACAACCACGATAGTTTGCGGTGTGTCCCACGTTCCCACATAACACGCACGAGAGCTGCGTCCTATCAGATGCTCCGTCCCTACCCAGAGCATACTCCTCGGAACTGTGGTTCTTTGCGCACTTCACGCATCGAGGCTGCATTTGGCAGTTCGACGCGGCGTGCCCGAACCTCTGGCAGCGAACGCATTGTATAACGCCTTCGCTCCTTTTTAGTTTTTCCCAGTGAACCACCTGGTAGTCTAGGACATTGATACTCCTTAGACTATCCAGACGGCTTTCGGGACTGAGCTGCACCAGGAAGAACGGCAGACTCCGTTTCTCCCGCCTGGCTCTAGCTGTGGTAAACGGCTTTACCCCCACAAACTTGAGTCCTTCGCACTCCTTCTCTTTGAGCAGTGCCAAGATCCCCTCAGGATCAGAAGACGGTTCCAACCCCTTTAGCAGCATCGATTGCCGCTTTTCACATTTTGGTGTAAATGAGTAGTGCTCCGTCGTCGTTTCCTTTAGGAGCTCTTTCACTTTCGCGTAGCCCTCCACTGTATTACAGTATTTCTTGCAGCTTTTCTATGCTGCTGCTAATGTCTTTTAGCATTTCATCCTCATCTTCTGATTCGGATCCGCTAGAGAGGCAAAGTTGTTATTGCCCCCCTCATAATGTTCATCATCCTCTGATAGAACGGCATTTATTTTTTTTTTTGTTACATTTGGAGGGGATTTCAAACTCCTCCTCCCCTTAATGGCTTTCGCCACGGTACCGGCCACACTGTTGTTGTCTTTTGTCATTCCCGTTATGGGAAGAGCGGAACGCTCTCCACCATCCATCACGTGCTTTCCTGAACAGTTTTGTTTCGATAACACTATTTATTTAAACAATTTGTGACCAATAAAATAAAAAAGACAAAAAGTTTCAAGTTTGCCTGGGATCGAACTCGGGTCCCACGATTTAATGACCGACGCCGCTACCCGCTTGGCTATCGAGTCAACAAACAAGCCCACGATCAATTGTCTATACGAAAGAAAAAACTGACTTGCTATCTTTCTCACAACGAAAAGCCGGAACACGTCTTTTCTCTGTGGAGATCTGCGAACGACTGATAGGTATGATCATAAGAGGGTGTTGGTGGACACTCAGCTGAAGCTTTTGTTCGGGCAGCCAGCTTTAAATTGTGAGTCATCGGCTGGTATAAAAAAGATACTCGACACATCACAGAAGGTAATACATTCTCTTCAGAATTTGGAGTTGCCAGTGGAGCACTGGGACACAATATTAATCTTCGTGATTCTTCAAAAGTTACATTTAACAACACAACAGCAATGGGAGGAAAAATTGGGTAGCAATAAAGAATTACCGAATATAAAGGAATTTTCTGAATTTTTGCAGTGTAGGTTTAGAACGTTGGAAGCCGTTGAACAACAGTTACCCTCGAAAGTAACGAAACAAAAAACGACAACTCAGGTGTTTCATACAAGCCAGGTACAAAAGCGGCAACTAAGTTGCAAAGTATCACAAACGGGTGATAATGGACCTTCAACAAGCCAAAACTATCGGGTCCATCACATTCATACCAACTCGCAAGTTCTGCTTTCCACGGTGTACGGTTTGCGTACCGTGTTGTGTTGCGGTTTTAGTAAAAGACACTGTTTTCAAGTTACGTTATAAATGGTTATAATATATAATGGTTACGTTATAATGATTTTATTACATATATTTAGTTTGACAATTGTTTAACATCTTCTTAAGGCTGAACATTATGACAGGTTAGACATTTAGTAATTCACAATTGTAATTTTGTTTTAGTACAATATAATTTGCAATTACATTTTATATTAATTTATAAATGAATTTGAATTTGAAAACAGTTAATGGGAATTTTGTTACATTAAGAGCCCTGGATACTGGTTCAGAGGCCTCTTTCATAACAGCAGCAGCAGCAGCTGTCCAGCGGTTAGGCCTAAAGACAATATGGACACTTAGGCAAATTAGTGAGTTGGGTGAGGTCAGCAGTGGAGAAACCAATAAGATCGTCGATCTTGCAATTACATTTTATATATTTTATATTAATTTATAAATGAATTTTAATTTGAAAACCAAACATTCTCCCCCGCCATAAACAGGATGCTTACCGTCATATTTTATTGGCCGTCACTGTTTTGCTGCTGCCATCTTGATGCTAACTTATACACTCGTTGCACATGAAAATGAAACCATTATTAGAATATATTGAAAATGAAACACATAAACATGATCACGATATTACAACAACAATTAATGGGCAATGTTTAGTTGCATATATCTATGATTGTCCCTTTCACACTTATGATGATGGCTTTTATTTACATAGTTCATTCATAAAGTAAGTTTCCTGTATGACAGGTGTGCCTGATGTGAAGTTAGTGTTTTTGTTTTTCATCCATTTTGGCCTTTGCTGATGTTTGGCCCGATGGTCGCTGCTACATGCTTTCCAAAATGCTTGGGTTAGAGTTTGGACTCTTTTCCACCGATCCAAGTGTGAAAGCTGGACTATGTTATAGTCGGGCTTTGGCGGAGCGATTAATGGTTCTCCTACGAGAAAGTGTGCTGGTGTTAGCGGCTGGTAGTCATCGATGTTATGTGACAGTGGACATAACGGTCTCGAGTTCAGACACGCTTCTACTTGAGCTAGATGGTTAGAGAGCTCCTCGAATGTCAATATTTGGTTGCCAACCACAAGTTTGAGATGTAATTTAATTGATTTCACTCCCACTTCGCAAAGTCCACCAAAACGTGGAGAAGCGGGTGGAATAAAATTCCATTTGGTGCCCTCGTTGGCCAGTAATCCTTTTATTTCCTCCCAGCTGACCTGTGCTTCTCGTAGCTGCTTCTGAAGTTCGGTGTTTCCTCCCACAATCGCTAAAAAGCTGCCGACAAAGACCTTTTCGTGCCACAAATCGTTGAAAAGTAGTTATAAATGACTGGGTGGTCATATCTCCGACCAATTCAACATGTATGGCTTTGGTCGCCATACAAACAAAGATAGCAAATACCCTTTTAACACTTTTGCTTTGCGACCTTTCCACGTCTTCACATCTATGGGGCCTACTCCAGAGTGAGCAAATGGTTTTTATATTGCCGTCCTAACCGCGGGAAGATCGCCAATTAGTTGCTGCAACGGTTTCGCTCGGAAACGATAGCATATCGTGCAGTCGTGAATGCACCTTTTCACTGCATTTCGAATGTTAAAAATCCAACATTTTTGTCGGACATACGCAATTACCTTTTGGTTACCACCATGTAGTGTTTGAAATTCTTCCACTTCCCAGAACTTGCGAAGCGTTTTATCAAGCTCCAGTTGGTTGGTGAACGTCCGGATAGACATTGATGTTGCTTGGGGTACTGTACCTCCTCCATCCCAAATGGGTTGATTGAGCTATTGGTCCAATGGGGCATCCGGGTCGCATCTCTCCCAACACTATTTGGGCGTAAACATCACTTCCAAGAAGAACGTCCACTCTTCCTGGTTGCCTAAATGTTGGATCAGCCAATTTCAACCCTAGTAAGTGAGGACACCTGTCGAAGTTAATTCTTTGGGCCGGCAGAAGGCCCGTCAGTGAAGTGAAAACTAAAGCTCGGCATCGTCCTGCGAAGCTGGAAGTCATCGAATGAATTTCAAGATCAACAACCTTATGAGATGTTCCACTGCAGACCCTCTCCAATCCATTAACCTCGACGCGTGTCTGTTCCGTTTTTAAGCGAAGTTGTTGAATTGCTGATTCAGTTATAAACGATGCTTCAGACCCGGAATCCACTAAGGCTCGTAAGGTAACGAAGCTACCATCACTCGCTCGAGTTTTTATTAAAGCTGTCGCCAACAATACGGCTGAACTGGTACGTAAATGATAGCTATTTAGATGTACCGACGTTGATGCTTGTTCGTGGTAAGGTTGGAACTCTGGTGCCTGAGGATTTATACTAGACATCTGGTATGAGTTTGCTGTGTTGTTTTGTGGTGTTGACTGCGATGAAAATTGACAACTGCTTTTACCATTTTGACCTGCTTGGGAAACGCGTGAACTATCATGCAGCAAGGTGTTGTCTCTTCTTTTGCAGTAGTAGCAATTCTTGCTGATTGGGCACTTTTGCTTAAAATGGCTGTACGAAAGACAGTTCTCGCATACCTTTACCTCATAAATAGCCTTTCGCCTCTGATCAATTTTCAGATTCAAAAATTTTTTACACTGTCGCAACGAATGATGTTCTTCATGATAAAGCCTACAGGTAAACTCTTTATTATTTTTCCTTTTAGTAAAATATGCTTGCAACTTCAGGTAACCATCTCCAGCATTTCTTTTACTAAATGCCCTATCATTATGTCCTAAAACCTGAGAGCACTACTAGAAAGTTACGCGTAGTGTTCGATGGATCTGCGAAAAATTTGACTGACCTAACGCCAGTTAATCAGTTAATGATAGTTGGCCCCAAGCTTCAAGAAAGCATCACAACAACGCTGATCCGATGGCGAAGCCATAGGTATGTCTTTACAGATATTGAAAATATGTAGATGAGGATTAATAATATTATCAGAAAATTGTATGGCGAAGTTCCACCGACTAACCCATAAAAGAATATAAACTGATAACAGTCACGTATGTAACTGCGTCTGCACCGTATTTAGCAATTAAGACACTGCAGCAACTAGCTTTAGACGAGAAGGAAAAGTATCCAGTTGCATCAGAAATTGTAAAACATGATTTTTTATGTTAATTGCTTATTGTCCGGGCGACATACATTGTCCGAATGTAAAGAGGCTCAGGCACAACTCATTGCAATGCTAGTAGGAGCAGGTTTTTATCTTCAGTAGTGTGCAGCTGATGAACGCAGGTTACTTAAAGACATTCCACCCGACCATACCAAGACTCAAAAGAATATAGAGGCTTTAGAAGAAGAACTCATTAAGGGATCCATTGGAATCCTGTATGCGACACCTTTCAATTCAAGGTTCACAATGGTACAATTTTAAGGCAAGAAGACGTATTGATGAAGCGAAAAACTTTGTCTGAAACAGTCAATTTATATGGCCCACTTGGATACCTGGCAGTGACAGCAACTGCAAATATTCTAATGCAACAAATTTGGAAATCGGATGTGAAATGGGATGAACCGCTTTCAGCTGAATTGAGAAGTCAGTGGAACGAATAAGGACAATCTTGTGATTCTGGAGGACATTAGGATCCCTAGATGGGTGAAAGTAAGGAAAAATCAAAAAATTTAACTTCATGAATTCTGTGACAGCTCAGAAGCAGCATATGTATGTAATATACTCAAGAGCTGCACCAGGAAATGGGTCTTACACTACAACGTTGTTCACAGCGAAACAAGGTTGGCTCTAGTCCGGAGAAAACTTCCTCTTCCCAAATTATAAAAACCATTGGCAGAAATACTAAAGTTATTTTATTGGCTCTCAAGTAAATGAAGTATTCGCCTGGAGTGACTCTACAATCGCTCTTGCCTGGATCCAAAAATGTTCATCAAGCTGAAAGATATTTGTCGCGAATAGAGTGTCGGAAATACAAGAAGTAACTAAACAAACTTCATGGAGGCATATCACGTCATTCGATAACCCTGCGAATTCTGCCCCTAGAGGGTGTTTACCAGAAAAAATGGAAAACAACCAATTGTGGTGGAATGGTCCCCAGTGGCTGCAGCTTGATCCTATTAAGTGGCCAAAGGCTACATGCTGTCAAGATTCCAGAACAAAAGCACGTGCACACAATTAACTATTTAACTGAAAGATTCCAAACAGTTAAAATTTTTAAAAATACTGAATAAAATTTGCAAAAAAATTACGGAAAGGAAAATCGAGGCAAATTTGAGATTTGAGCGTAGAAAAAATGGAGGACGCCCGCAACGTGCTTATACGCTCCGTCGAAGCAAGAGTATTTCCCGAAGAACTGTCATGCTTAAGAAATGGAGAACCGCTTAACCGAAAAAGTAAACTTCTGTCATTGAACCCCTACTTTGATAAACACAATCTTCTGGTTGTGGGAGGACGTGTTGAACATGCAATGATATCAAATGCTGAAAACACTAAATGTATTTTGCCGCACAAGCAGAGGTTTACAAAATTTTTGAAAACGTTGAAAACGTTAGTTGAAAACGTACACAATATTATCAACCTTGCGGCAATCCACCAAAAGTGGAGGAAAAAAAAATACTATAATGTCCCAAAGGTAGTAAAAGCTTTTGGTCGTTTGTCAAAAACATCAGAAATTCTGCCCTCCATCCCAACGCTCATTCATAATGACATTCCAGCTGTCAGCTCTTTAGACAAGGCCAATCTACTTGCTGCACAAATACTCCAAAAATACTTCAAAAGACATATTACCAAACTGTTCCTCATTCCTATTGAAAATAATGAGATACAACAAGAGCTGAAACAAACTTTTATGATGATAAATTATCAAAACACTCAAAACATTTTACTCAATATTGTGTTGCCAACACGCAGTGGAATAATGCATCCACTTATATTGACTATACAATTACTTAAGAACGAATTGACTCGGATACCCGACCACCTTCCGCATTCGTTGATGATACCTGGCGAGAGGCAGCTTGAATCTATACTGCAACTTTATAAGTCTACAGTCAAGAGGACGAGTTACTGGACTCAAAATCATTATCGAAATTGCCCTTCCTCTATTATACAACGAAGAGTTTAAGGTATACAGAGTCTTATCAGTACCTACTTGGCACAATGGAAACTTTACCTATATCATACACTCTTCCGGCTTCTTATTGGTGATTATTGAATGAAATAACTATTATCCTATAAATAAAAACGAAGCTTATCAGTTTCAATCACAAGATCGGTATTGGTGCAACATTCAGCACCCGATTTATATATATCTGTTGCGGCAGCGAGCTCTTGTGAAATGAGCATTCTACGCTACAGTCAGCAGTTGTCAGAGACATGTTTAACTCACTCCATGCCACCAAGAAAATACTGGATAGAAATGCATCAACTGAACACTTGGATTTTCATCGTGCCAAAGGAAACAACTGTTAATATTGTTTGCAACTTTAATCCAATACCAAAAATACTAAAACGGTAGTGCCATAATACATTTATCATCAAACTGCATCATTAAAGATCAAATGATAGTAGTTTTTGGGTGGCAGATAATAACTATCACAATAACTCATCATTTCTTTCGTCACACAACCTTTCGGAGCAGTTACGAGTAACAACACTATACTACAAGCGGGAACCAATAGTAGAAACTGGTATGTCATTGGAAATTTTAAGGCTGGAGCATTCTATTCAGATTCAAAAAAAAAGCCAGGAGCGGATATTGAGCGATATAAAGACGTTCAGAACATATCAGTACTCAATATTTGGATCCACAGGATGTTTGTTACTGATCGCACTCCGCAACACTGCTCTATAGTGTCACACGCAAATTGTAATTCTCACACTTTTTCGAGTAAACAATTGTTTCAAATGACATACGCGTAGTGTACGATACAATTCTTTAAATTTTGAATGTTAGTGTTAAGAATTGAATGTTTATGTAAGTTTGTGCTCTGTGATGGCACATACCAGAAAAAGAAGTAGTCGAGAAAGAGTGTTCAATCAATAAAGATCGTTGGGTTTTTGTCGTATTTTCCCAACGTTAAAAAAGGGGTTTTGTTTTATTTTTTTTCTCCTTCATAGGAAACATTTTGGTCCTTCGAGCCGGATTAAAAATTCGAGAAAAGTGAAAATTTGAAAGAAATGCATTGTAATGATGCATTACTCGATATAATAAAACTCAATTCGTCCTTGCCATGGTGAGCGTGCGTGGCGATACAAAATTTCCGTCGGATACAACGAGAAAGGAAGGGAAAAGACGTGTGCACTAGATTGCCATACAACCGGCATTTCGGAAGTAAACCATCGTGCGAGTGAGTCCTAGTGTTAAAATTTAGAGAAAATAAATTTTAGAGCAAAGAAAATTTAGAGAAAATAGATTTTAGTGAAAAGAAAATTTAGCGAAAAGGCAATTAAGAGAAAAGTTTGAGATAAGGCTAAATTGCACCAACATTCAGTTTTGGCGAGTGGTAAGACAATAACATTGGGTATTATTATATTCAAATGTCTAAAAGATTATACAGTTCACCAATGTAAAGGGTTCTCTCTGTGAACAAATTTGTAAAGAATTATTATGTATTTATAATCAAGTTAGTGCGAAAGTGAGATAAGAAGTGAAAGTTGAGCAAAGGGCATATAAGTTGTGTTGTTATATTTGTCAGTGTTCGGAAATCAACAAATTCGAAATAAAAATATATTGTAAAAATAAGTTTATGCTGATATATAAACAAAGAAATGTTAACAAGTAATTTATAAAACAAACAAAACATGTACTAAAACGAACCATAATAATGTCACGACACAAATGTCAATCAGAACAAAAATAACATTGGATTAGCAGTTAAAATAAAGATTTCAGTTTTAAGTATTCTAACGTAGAAATTACCGAAAGATAGTCGTTTTTATTTCTCCCCTTTAAGAAAAGTTCTTTTTTTGGAAAAGCAACATTTGGTCCATTCGAGCCAAATCAAGAATTTTTAATACAATCAACACAAAATTGTACAAGTACATTTGTCAAGACAAGGATCTACATATAGATATACTCGTACATACATATTTAGAAACGAAATTATCAACTCTGAAGTTTTATAATAGTTATACATAAAGTATCAAAATCAACACAACAATTTAACATAATAAGAAGAAAACCTGCAACCAGCAATGCATTAAGGATCCCATCGCTGCAGCCTTCTACAAAAATTTAAAGAAGCTCCAAAAGTGTGTGTGTGCACAGGAAAAATCATCAGGAGAAGTCCATACCTGGAAGAAATTAAAAGGAAATCGTCAGTCGGAAGTTCAAGTGAGTCCTTTCCATTATAATTACTTACATTGTACACAAAAATTTACATATATAGATATATACAAATATATATATAATACGATTATTACTCCACATCGTTGTACATTTTAAAACATATATACATATATATACAATATAATATTATTAGTGGTTTTGTGTAATAATTTTCCACATCTCGTATAAATTTTCACGTCATGTCGTTCGGAAAATTACAATTAAACGTCCTTGAACGTATCAAAAAGGATTACGAGAATTTTGTGAAGGCAGACAGTGCTCGTTTGAAAAGGGCGAATTATATTCAAACTCGTATTTCAATCTTAGACGAGCAAATGGTTCAGGCAAATAAATACCATGAACTTATCATGGTAGATGATGGCAAAATTGATTCTGAGCAGGTTTGTGTGTTAGTGCAGACATTTGATAAAATTCTCGATTTGTTTGCGGATTACAAAGCATTTTTGTTAGATGCATTAGACAAAATTCCGGTTATTAAAGCTGCTACGAACGGTTCAAGCGCAGCTCACTTAACAGCAGATACCAAGGAACGCGGCCACAACGAGCTGCCATTGCCGGTCATCAACATTCCAACGTTTTCTGGCAGTTATGAAACCTGGAGGTCGTTTGATGACATGTTCCTGGCATTGATTCACAACAATTCATCTTTAAGTGATGTCCAGAAGCTTCATTATTTGAAATCGTCGGTTAGCGGTGAAGCAGATCGTCTTCTACAACACTTGGTGATCGACCAAAGCAATTATGACCCAGCACGGAAGATCTTGACAGAGCGCTACGATCATAAAAGAGTGTTAGTTAATACTCAACCAAAATTATTATTTAATCAACCAAATATTACCTCTGATTCATCGGCCAACATCAAAAGAATCCTGGACACGTCACAAGAAATAATTTATGCTTTGAGGAATTTAGGTCTGCCAGTAGAGAGTTGGGATGTTATTTTAATTTTTATTATTTTGCAAAAGCTTTCGAATAATACACAGCAGTTATGGGAAGAAAAGCTAGGTTCGAGTAAGGAGTTGCCATCATTCAAGGAGTTTGTAGAATTCTTAGAGCGTCGGTTTCGTACATTAGAAGCAGTAGATCCCAGAGGTTCCAGTAGTAAATCCGAGCAGCGTAGAACAGGAACGAGTAATGTTTTTTATAGCCAGGAGGAGACAAGAAAACAGTTCAGCTGTAGCGTGTGTCAAAGGGGTCAGCATTCGCTCAGGAATTGTGATAGGTTTTTGCAAATGGATGTGGAGCGTCGGAGGCAAACTGTACGTAGAGTGAAGGTGTGCGAAAACTGCTTGGCATACAGCCATTTCAAACAAAGATGTCCCAGTGCGAAATGCTGCCATTTCTGTAAGCAGCGTCACCATTCTCTGCTACACGAAAATACTCGCAGCATGGGAGGAGCTACACACGGTGCACCTTCAGCTACGCAACTTGCTCCTCATCCATCTACGTCCAGTCACACAAATAACCATCAGCCACACCAGACTTCCACCGTTAGTCCAAATACTTCGGAGTTCCAACCACACACATCAACCAACACACATCTCAACAGTTATCATGTCAGCACGAACACAAAGATTTTATTAGCTACAGCGTTTTTGAAGGTTAGATCTTCAGGTGGAGGCAGTAAAGTTTTGAGAGCTTTAGTAGATCCAGGGTCTGAGGCTTCGTTCATCACTGAGTCAGCGGTCCAACGACTTGGTCTGAAACCAAAGAGGACGTTTATGAAGGTTAATGGGCTGGGGTTGGTCAGCAGTGGAACTACACAAAAGGCCGTCGACCTGGAACTTGAGTCGTTAACCTCAAGCTATACAGGCAAGGCGCAAGTATTTATCTTTAGGACACTGACTGGGCTTCTACCGGCCCAATACATTGACTGTAGTAAATGGAATAGTATTCGAGGCTTACCTTCAATTTCAACATTCAATTTACCGTCAAAGGTAGACATGCTATTAGGGGGTGATATTTATAGCGACATCCTTCTCAGTGAGGTCATCAAGGTTGCTAGGAATTCCAGCCCGCTCGCTCAAAAAATCCAGTTAGGATGGATTCTATTTGGAAAGATACCCAGTAGCGCTCAAGTAAGCAGTTTTTCGTACCAACTCGACTCAACCATCGACACAACTCTCCGAAAATTTTGGGAGATCGAAGAAGAGCCCTTTCCAAGGTATGAAGCTGAGGAAGAAAAAAAATGTGAGGTACATTTTATAAAAAATACCATAAGATTACCTTGTGGTCGGTATCAGGTTTGTCTACCGTTTAAGGGTGGCAAGTATCCCACCATGGAATCAACACGTCATGGTGCTTTAAAACGATTTTCACAGTTGGAGAGGAGACTCCATTGTAACCCAGCACTACTAAAAGAGTATTCAAATACCATGCAGGAATATCTGACACTCGGCCATATGTCTCCTGTAAATGAGTCAGATTACGTTCTCCGAACACCACATCACTATTTTATTCCTCACCATGCGGTCATCAAAGAGTCCAGCACAACAACCAAATTGCGAGTGGTCCTTGACGCGACATTTAAAGCAGTCGGTGGAGCATCACCAACGACCACTTGATGATCGGACCTAAGATGCAGAAGAACGTGAATGATATCATAATGAGATGGCGGTTATACAAGTAAACATTTACAGGAGACGAGGAAAAAATGTACCGCCAAATTCAAGTCAGCAACAAGGACTCCCATTATCAACACATACTCTGGAGAGAACAGCCTGAGGAAGAAATAAAGATGTTTCGCTTACGAACAGTGACGTTTGGTACAGCATCAGCACCTTACCTCGCTATTAGAGTTTTCCAGAAGTTGGCAGACGATGAGGCCCACAGATTTCCGTCAGCAGCACAAGTTTTGAAGAAGGAAACCTACGTCGACGACGTCATCACCGGTGCAGACAACATTGAAGAAGCCCAGGAAAAGTTGAAAGCTGTTAAGGAACTGCTGGAGACAGCAGGATTCCATTTACGAAAGCACGTCAGCAACTCCAACTTAGTACTTCAGCACATTCCAATGGATCAGCGTGGGATTAACTTCTCCATTCCATTTGATGAGAATGCCAAAGTGAAAACTTTGGGCATAAGATGGTTACCAGCACTTGATGTTTTTTCCTTCCAGGTGGCAATTATAAGTAGGATCATCACTAAACTGTTGGTACTCTCCTCCATAGCCAGGCTCTATGACCCGATGGGTTGGGTTTCACCTTGTATTATCAAGGCGAAGATGATAATGCAGAAACTATGGTTTAAGGGATCGGAGTGGGACAAACCACAACAACACTATCAACTGGTGAGAATGAGTCACCTAGAGCGATGGAAACAAGTGCAGGGGTTACTGCAATCGTTCTGGAGATGTTGGAGTTCGGAATACTTGTCACGACTGCAGCAGAGACCAAAATGGATAAAGGCAGTACACGGCCAAATCGAGGAAGGCGATTTAGTTCTCGTCAAAGGTGAAAGGCTACCACCACTCAAATGGAGAATGGCCAGAGTAAAGAAGCTTCACCCTGGTCCCGATGGTCTGGTCAGAATAGTGACACTTAAAACAGATAGTGCGGAACTAAAACGACCGGTAACGAAGATATGCCCACTTCCGAGCAACACATCAAACGCGGACACAACACAGATTTAAGACAGGTATACAACATCACAAACATAACCACCTATCGACTTACTTATAACACAGATACCAATACCCAACACAACAAAATTTCTACATAAAGCGGAAACGTGATTGTGTCGCCAAATGGCCCCTCCTTGACCGTACTCGGACCAACAGCAACGTAGGATCTCGAGGAGGCAATCACGTCCGCAAAACTGTGACAATGAAAATTCAACACGACACTAAAACCATTGCGGATCTAGAACAAATATACGAACAAAAACCCACAAAACCGACACTCTCAAAACAACACCACACAGAAATAAAACATTTTACCTTCAGCGGAACCGTGATTGTGTCGCTAAACGGCCTCTCCTCGACCGTACTCGGACCACCAGCAACGTAGGATCTCGGGGAGGCAATCACGTCCGCAAAATTCCACAAAAGTTCAACACAACGCTAAAACTATATGGGATCTCGCACAAGGATTCGAACAAAAATCCACAGAACCGACACTTTAAAATTAACAAAAAAATAATAACGATTATACCAACTCAAGCGGAACTGTGATTGTGTCGTCAAATGGCCCCTCCTGGACCGTACTCGTACCGCTAGTATCGTAGGATCTCCAGGAGGCAATTACTTCCGCAAATACTTCGCAAAGTCCAACACATAATTTAAAATGATTATTAACATTCCGGATAAAACAACAACACAACACTCAGCAGCAGAAATAACCCTCTTAGTAAAATTGTGTTATTTCAAAGAAATAGAAACTAAAAGGGTCATAACATTAAAAAGGGGCAACAATTACAGGAATGTCAAATCACGGCAACACTACAAATGATAAGATCATAGTCCACTCAAACATAAAATTCACTCAACTTTACTGCGAACTCATCCATCGCATACTTCATACATCCCAACCATAGTGCAATACAAACAGCACAACCAACTCAGTTCGATTAACCCTCTCAGCAGCCATATACATTCATACACATACGCACATACAGTCCACTCACTCGTGATACAACTCGATCAAAGCCAATTCCCATTCATGCTCAGAACTCCAAACACACACACGCACACACGCACACACACACACGCACACCCACCCAAGGCTAAGCTCAGGCTACTGGGGGGGCCACAGGTGGCGGATGGTGATCGGTCTGCAGATATGCAGGTTAGCTGCGAATAACAAATAAACAGTCCCCGACCAAGAGCGGCAGAGAAGGAGGGCGCGGCTGAAAAGGCCACAGGAACCCCTAACAACTTTCTGCGACAAGACGAGTCGGCACCGTCTTCAACTATGTGCTAACCCATCTCCTAGCTTTTGGGTAAAGAGATGGCACCGTGGGAAACCATAGCTCCACTGGTACCTACCAGTGGACACTTCAATTTCAACACTGCCTTTTAGGCATTACGACTGAGCCCAGTAAGGTCGTAATTATGGTATACTGGAATCAAATCTCTAGAATGATTGACATATGGGCTGACGTTTACAGTATTCTGTTACCTGAGTAAGCAGGAGTGAAATCCTGTTGAAATGGCTTTCAGGCTAATGCTGTGAACGCCCCCGTCCCGTTAAAACCCTGGCAGGCCTCAAAGTACGTTCAATGTTTCGTCGCCATTAAGTTGGTGGTGTAGGTCCAGATGTAACATTCCTGGTTAGCACCGATCCGGCTCTGGCACATAACCCCATAAGGGTCTGTGTCAACCCTTGCATGGCCTCACTGCGTGCATAGATAACCATGGGATCGCTAGGTGACTACACACCCGAGCATTGACAGCGGCTTTGAGTGGGGACCCAACAAAAATGAACACAAATAAACAACATCAAAATCAACAAAACCAGGAGAATGAGATCAACGGAGAGAACCCATTCCGGAAGAGCTCGATGGTGAGAAGATCTCCGGCTAGACAGCCGCCATCGCCCCAGAGGAGTCCTGATGGCGCCTCAAAGAAATGCGTGGATGATGCTGGATCCGAATAACCAGCCCTCCGTGTTTCACAAATTAGGGGAACAAATAAAAGCCCTAGTGGAAATGCTGGAGGATGGTAAAAGGCGATCAATTCACCAACTATTGCGGGATGCAATAGAAAGCATCAAAACGCTCTATGAGCTCTCGGCGAACGAGATGCGTGATAGCAAGCCCAAGAAAGTTATCAGCAAAGAAAACACCTCCCAAACATCCCCATGGCATAAGGTGATTTCGGGGCCCAAACGAAGGCTAGAGCCTATAGAGTCGCCGAGCTCGAAACGCCCGCCGAAGTCACCGCCCTTAGTCGAAGGGAAGAAGGCATCACGTGGCAAAGTGGTGCCCCAAAATCAAAGCAATGCCGGAAAGAGAAAGAAGGCCCATCCCAAGAAGCCCGCCAAATCGACAATGAATGAGCAGGCCACAAACGATCAAATAACCGCTAGGACGGCGAGCAAAGAACTGTCCAAGGGCGACGACAGCGCCTGGTTGAAAGTTCCCAAAAAGAAGCCAAGAAAACCCGCGCGCGAAAAAACGAGACCTGATGCAATCGTGGTGGCAAGCAAGGGTGAACTTTCATATGCCGAAATACTTCGCAGGGTCAAAGGGGACCCCAAACTCCATAACCTGGGTGAAGCGGTTACAAAGATAAGGAGAACCCAGAAAGGAGACCTGTTGTTCCAGCTGCACGAATCTGGTGACAGAACCGAAGAATTCAGAAGTAAAATCGGCGAAAATCTTGGCGCAGAAGCGGAAATCCGCACTTTAGTGCAGAGATCCACGATTGAAATCAAAGACCTTGACGAAGTCACCACCAGAAGTGACATCTGCGATGCAATCAAACCGCAGTACAACATTGGAGTTGTCGAAGGAAATGTGCTCAGTCTTAGGAAGGGCTACGGTGGCACGCAGATCGCAACAGTGGGCCTACCAGCAGAGATGGCGAACAAATTGCTGGAATCCGGTAAAATCAAAGTTGGCTGGGTAAATTGCCGTATTCGCGTTCGAAAGACTCTCACCAAATGCTTCAGGTGTCTGGAGTTTGGCCATACGGCGCGCCAGTGCAAGAGCGAGCATGACCAATCCAAGCTGTGCAGAAACTGTGGAGAAGAAGGTCACATAGCCAAAGAATGCAAAGTAGACGCATTATGCTTCTGGTGTAAGATGGTTACGCCAGAAAACGCTGGACACGTGGCTGGTAGCAGCAAGTGCCCGGTACTCAAGAAGGCACTGGCCAAATTAATATGATAAATGCTGTCCAGATAAATCTAAACCACTGCGCAGCCGCGCAGGACCTTCTGGCGCAAACAGTAAGGGAGAAAAGAATCGACGTAGGCCTAATAAGCGAACCGTATAAACCCATAGACGGAAGCAGCTGGATAGATGATAACACAAAAAAGGCCGCGATATGGACCTGCGGGAATTATGCCCTGCAGTCAGTCGGCCATCGGGGAGACCACTTCGTATCTGCTAAGATAAATGGTGTACATTTTTATAGCTGCTGTGCACCCCCCAGTCTATCATTGGCGGATTATATGAAGCTGTTGGACGACATTGTAGCTGACACACGAGGAAAACACCCAGTTATTATTGCTGGGGATTTCAACGCCTGGGCTACCGATTGGGGAAGTAAAACCACAGACGTAAGAGGGAGAGTTCTCCTCGAATCCTTCGCAAGACTGGATATAACTGTGGCCAACGATGGCGCAGCTGAAACGTTCCGAAAGGCAGGCAGAGGGTCAATCATCGACATCACATACATGAGCAACTCACTCCTGCGGAAAACCAAATGGCGAGTCAGTGAAGAATATACCCATAACGATCACCAGGCTATCTTATTCAATGTCGGCAAAGAAAAACGCAGACTGTGCCCCACTCTAACAGGGCCAAAGTGGAAGGATACGCTGCTTGACAAAGATATGTTCAAGGAAATACTAAACACCTGCGCAACAATGAACAATGGATCGGCTGAAGCCCTTTCTCATCAGCTAATCCAGACCATCACCGCAGCGTGCGACACATCAATGCCCAGAAGATCTGTCAGTAAAAGAGGCGAGCCTTGCTACTGGTGGACCGACGAGATTAAACAGCTCAGAACGAAGTGTCTACAAGCACGACGAAGATCTCAGAGATCCAGAGGAAGAGAAGATTTCCAAGAACGACTAACCAACTTTAAACTGGCGAGACGGGAACTGGAAAGTGCCATTAAAAAGAGTAAGTCAAGGAGTTTTAGACAGCTCTGCGACGAGGCTAACCTGGACCCCTGGGGCTTAGCGTATAGGGTGGTGATGAAGAAGCTCAAAGGCAACAGGTCCCCACAACTAACCTGCCCTGCAATGCTAAGGACTATAGTAGAGCACCTATTCCCGCATAGACCAACTACTATGGTCACCATCACAAGGGAGACTAATATGGAAGATATCCCTGCCATCACGTCGGAAGAACTTTTTTCTGCTTGCAAAAAAATTGGAGACACCAAAGCACCTGGACCAGATGGCATACCGAATAAGGCATTAAAAATGGCTATCAAGACGAGACCGGACATCTTCTTAGCGACGATGCAAAGGTGTCTAGAGGAGGGGATATTCCCTACGCCATGGAAGCTACAACACCTAGTGCTGCTTCGAAAGGCCAATAAGCCACCCGGAGAACCATCATCGTATCGCCCAATATGTCTGCTTGATACTCTAGGTAAGATCCTAGAGAGTATTATATACAACAGACTGCTGGCGGTGGCGGAGGGAAACGGAGCGCTGTCAGATCACCAGTACGGCTTCAGAAAATCTCGTTCTACTATCGATGCAATAAAGGCGGTAGTAGATACAGCAACTTTATTAGGAGATCCTTGGCCAGGATGGATACACCATACTACGTCTTGAGGATAGTCACGGACTACTTCAGTAACAGGAGGTTAAAGTACCATACGGACGATGGTGCTAAGCACAACAGTGTTTCCGCGGGAGTCCCACAAGGGTCGGTCCTTGGACCTCTCCTATGGAATATTATGTACGACGGAGTTCTGCGACTAACCCTGCCTGAGGGAGTCAAGGTTATTGGCTTCGCTGACGACATAGCAGTGGTTACAGTAGCCAAGCACATCCACGAGGTGGAGTCTGCCACAGACGAGGCAGTTTCAAAGATAAAGGAATGGCTGGAGTCTACGGGCCTGGAAGTAGCTGCACACAAGACTGAAGCTGTACTAATAACCAGTCGCAAGGCGGCGGAATACGTGAACTTCCGCGTCGGAAACCAGACAATTAGATCAAAAGAATCCTTAAGGTACCTTGGAATCATGATCGACAATCGGCTGCGCTTTAAAACCCACGTCGAGTACGCTACTAAGAAAGCATCGCTGATGCAGGCGGCACTCGCCCGAATGCTACCGAACATCGGCGGACCTGGATACGCCCGTAGGATCTTGCTGACCAGAGTGGTCAGCTCGGTACTTCTATACGCTGCTCCTATATGGGCGGGTGCGCTGGTAACAAATGAGTGTAGGAGAGAGTTAGTATCAGCTCACAGGTTCTGTGCGATTAGAGTGATCAGTGGATTCTGTACAATCTCCTATGATGCAGCCTGTGTTTTAGCTGGAATGATCCCAATAGACATCCTCGCGGATAAGATGAAGAGGGTGTATCTTAGGTGATCATCGAACCGGCAAGAGGCAAAGAGGGTCAAGGAAGAAGAAAAGGCTGCATCCGCAATGCTGTGGCAAACCAGGTGGGACCGTTCCACAAAAGGCAGGTGGACGTACAAGCTTATTCCCATCATAGAAACATGGACAAAGAGATCGTGGGGGAACTGTAACTACCATATCACACAGTTCTTGTCTGGGCACGGCGGTTACCGGAAATACCTCCACAGATTTGGACACGATGGTTCGCCGCAGTGCCCAGAATGCCAAAACGAGGAAGAGGATGCTTTGCATGCAGTGTTCTACTGCAGACGCTTTGCAGAAGAAAGGGTAAATCTGCCAAGTCCAGAAAATCTCATTAGTCACATGACGCAGTCAGAGGACAAGTGGATGGAGATCTGCTCATTTATAGTGCGCGCACAGTACGCGCTGCGAAGAGCAGAAGCCCTAAGAAGAGCTCAAGAGGCGGCCTCGTAGAATAGAGCATAATTGCTAACCAGCCCCGCGAAGTAATACCTAACGGCAGTCCGGCGGGGAGAGTGGTTGAAGGTCGTAAGGGTGTGGATTAGTACGTAGGCGCACTCCTGGCATCGAACATTCGGGTGTTGCGAATCGTGCATGTTGGTGGCACGGGCTACCGCATCTATGAAGATTACCACATCCATTGGCGCAACCAAAAAAAAAAAAAACACACACACGCACACACACACATAACTTACGCACTTGAAGCTAAAGAAAAACAAATAAAAGGAAATCAAAAAAAAAACGAATGGAGGCGAAAACTAGTAAACAACATTTAAAATATTATTAAATCAATGACATAATAGAATTTAGTCATTAAACTTACCCAAAATCACAGTAACAGGTCAACAACAATAAAAAAAAAAACAAAAAAAAAACAGAAAACAAAAAAAAAATATGCGAATTTACTACCGAGCACTTCACTTTCACACAATAGAACAACTTTTGTCACCACAAATTACGGAAGCTGTAGTATTGACAAAATTATAAAGGGAGATGGGGAGTAGCATCTGCATTACTCAAAAGTAGTTTTCTTTTGTTTGTCATGTCCTCTCGTTCACGTCCATTAGTGTGCATTGTAAATTGTTCTAATGTCATTTCTTTTTTACATGAACTTGAATTCAAATTGCCATTAATGGTCAGAACATCTGAAGACGGCAGCATCCAGAGACATTTACAATTGCGAACGCTGTTCACGGCCGGGGAGTATGTTCGGAAATTAACAAATTCGAAATAAAAATATATTGTAAAAATAAGTTTATGCTGATATATAAACAAAGAAATGTTAACAAGTAATTTATAAAACAAACAAAACATGTACTAAAACGAACCATAATAATGTCACGACACAAATGTCAATCAGAACAAAAATAACATTGGATTAGCAGTTAAAATAAAGATTTCAGTTTTAAGTATTATAACGTAGAGATTACCGAAAGATAGTCGTTTTTATTTCTCCCCTTTAAGAAAAGTTCTTTTTTTTGTAAAAGCAACAGTCATAATTTTCTATAATTTTTACCTTTTTTTTTACTGTATGTTACCTTTGTTGAATGCAAACACACGGTAGTAATTCCTGATTAATACTTTCCTTTATTTCCTTTATTTCCTTTATTTCTTATAGCCTTTGGTTGAATTCTATTTTGTGCATGGAAATTATTTACACATCCTACCTTTTGAATAGACATGCTTATCTATATATAACCACCAGTGTATGTTTATTTGGGTTTATTTACATGGGCATTGGTGAATTTTTTGGCCGGAGCCGAAGCCGAACTTCGGTTTCTTCATCACCTTCGGCCGAAGCCGAAGCCGAATCTAATGGAGATTGTATTTCAAAATGCTAAAGAGCCTAAAATATAGTGATCAGTTTGATAAAATTGATCGGTAGATATTTTCTTTTTTATTAATTTATTTTATAAAGACATAAACAGCAAAAGAGCCAGTAAATTATTGCAGTAGACTCTTTTAAATAACACATAAACTGAACAATCAAAATGAATGATTAGCAAAGAAATAAAAACAAAAAATAACCAGTAAAAAAATCCAAAACCCTAGGTACATTTGATAACACGTAAGTACAACAAACAAAGTTAATACATATGAGAAGACAAGCGATGAAGTAGAATTAATAATCAAAATTAAATAACTTAATATTATATGCAAGAAACAAAAGTTTTTGTACATTTTCTCCCTGCAAACAAATTAGCCCCGATTAGCATAAATTTGTCCAGCAGCACTGAATAATTGCTCACTTGCTACACTAGTAGGAGGAGCTGATAAATATTTGTTAGCTACTTCTTTCAAGTAGGTATAAGTACTTGAGGCCCAATAATTAAAAACATCAGAATTCCTTGTAGCTACGTGCTACAGAAACGAAACAAACATGAAATGAATTGCTCGAATTCTCCTCCAAAACACGGTGCGTATGATAGTTTAATTTTTGCGGAAAAATGGTTCGGCTTCGGCAAAAATCTTCTGCCTTTTCTTGCCGAAGCCGAATGTGGCCGAAGCCGAAGCAGAAGCCGAATGTTCGGTCGGACTCTACTTGTAGATAATCGATGGTATACATGTACATGTTTGTACAGCCCTTGTTTTTTTTTTGTTTTGGTTTTGCTGTGTGTGAAATGCCGCCGGCAGACATGCACAATAGAACGGTTGCATTGGTTAACCCTTGCAGTAGCTAATAGAGCAAGTAGTTGGTATTTGCGAGAAAGTCCCTTTTTTATGGCGAAAAGGTGATAGATGTTTATATCCGTCTTGTTGCTAAATGCAATGAGACAGATGTTTGTATTGTATACAAACGGTACAGAGATAGAATGACCATATACTTGCAGAGAGAAGAGGTAGTGACATGATTTTATGTGAAAACAATTTCCAGTTCGGACAGTTGAAATTCTAGGTAATTCCAAAGGTTTTTCACTGGTTTATAATGAACGAAATGTTTTCACAGAAGCGAAAGATAGAAAATTGTTTCAATACGAAATAATTAATGAATGCAAAGGTGAAAAGAGAGATAGTAATTTATTGAATTTATTTTCAATTTAGTGATAAGATGTCGAGCATGTTAGAGAGCGTATGCAAATCCATTACACGCATACTGGAGTTCACAGCTCAAGAAGAATTTGCAATGGCAAAGTTAGAGCAAGCTAAAGTTAGACTTGAGAAATTAGAAATATATTATGAACGCTTTGTCAAGACGCATGAAAATGCATGGCTCGTGATCCAGATCAAGCTGCCACATATGATGACATCGCTGAGATGGTAGAGGCACGTTATTACGGTGCAAAGGAAAAACTATTGACTAAGGTTTCAGAATTGACACCAGCTCAACCAATCCAAAATGAACAGCAACCATTGGCCGTACAGGTGAGCATCCCGTATCAACAACATGACATGAAGAATACTTGGGGGGATTTCGATAGCACACTGACAAAATGGTCTAGTTTCCGTGATCGATTTACAGCAGCCATTCATGAGAACGAAAACATATCACCAGCTTTCAAATTTTCAAATTTGACAAAATCATTGAACGGCAAGGCAATGCGAACGCTAGGGGAATGACAACTCACAGAAGGTAACTCCGTTGAAGGATGGGAACGAATGAAGCACATTTATGATCGTAAATATCCCATTTGCCGTCAACACTTGCACAATTTTATCCGTTTGCCAGCCATTCAAGGTACACCACGTGCTAATGATCTTCAACGAATGTCGAATGTAACTCATGTAACGCTCCATGAGCGTTTGGACCATGAGACTAGCAAGCAGTGGGAATTGCAACGTGAATCGGAAACACCCACAGTCAAGTAAATGCTGGAATTTTTAGATCGTCAAGCGGCGGCATTGGGGAATATTGTTGATGTTCATCGTTCAGATCTGCAGGATGTGCGAGCCACAATGAACAATGAACAAGCAACAAACAGCAATCGGGAATACTGAAAGTATTCAAAATCAAACTCAAGCAAGAAATCATACCCATATGCGGCATGTACTGGTGGTCATCTTTGGCGTGTGATGATTTCAACGCCTTAAATATTCGATCGCGAATCAATTTTGTAGAGAAAAAGGGTCTTTGCCGCGAACAGCTACTCAAAAAGCGTAAATCAGTTTCTGAGCAAAAGAAAGAATATGACAGAATGAAAGAAATAAATATTCAGAAAGATTATAAAAGGTCTTTTAATTTTGACTTAAATTCAAATGCAGCACTATTGCCAACCGTGATGGTAAGATTAGAAGCGAGTGGGAGTTCGAGTTTTGCTGGACTGTGGCGCTCAACCAAACTTTATTGCGTTTGCATTTTCTGAAAAATATTCACTACCGGTTTTGCCAACAACGCTAAAAATGATTGGCATAGAAGGGAAATCTTTTGGTGTACGACAACGTACAGTGTTGAAGATAAGACCATGGTTTGAATCTGATGGATATATTGAAGAATAATTCTGGATTCTGCCGAAGGAAAACAAATGGCAGTTATTATTACCGAGATAGAGAGATCAGAACAAAGTCGAATACATTCTCCAGATCAATGGCTGATCCCGAGTATTGGAAACTAAACGAAGTGTTAGTCGTACTGAATGTAAAGGTATTTGCAAAAATTCTAATTTCAGTACATTCACATGATCTTGATGGGACTGTATTTCTCGATACACATTTAGGTGTGGTTGTTTGTGGATCACATGCAGAGGATATCAACCAAGGATCAGGAGCCGCTATGTCTTTCAGCGGTTGTACAAACGTTGAAGAACTTGGTGATCTTGTAAGAAAGTTTTGGCAGCTTGACCAGATAAGGTCATTCAGTATAAGAACAGAAGAAGAGGAAAAGGTAGAACAAATATTTGAGAACACACAGTCAAGAGATCACACCGGGAGGTTCACAGTTTCAATTCCATTCAAAGAAGATATCGGTGACATCGGCAGCTCGAAAGAGATAGCGTATCGTCGTTTTTTATTTTTAGAGAAAAGATTAAAGAAAGACCCAGAACTGAAAAAGCAATACGTCGATTTTATGAAGGAGTACGAAAGATTGGGTCATATGGAATTGGTTTCGAGACCGGCCAAGTCAGGTGATATTATTTATCACATTCCACATCACTGCGTCACAAAGAAATTCAGAGTAGTCTTTGATGCCAGCTGCCGTACAGACAAAGGAATCTCACTGAATGAAGTGCAAATGCTTGTAACTTGCAAAATGATCTGCCAATGATAATTATGAGATTTCGCAGGCATAAATACGGCATCATTGGTGATATCAAAATGATGTTTAGGCAAGTGCGAATCATTGAAAGTCAATGGAATACTCAACGTATTTTCTGGCGTGAAAATAGCCAAGATAAAATTAAGGAATGTAATCAGAAGAAGCAAAGACAATTTTACTCATCGATGAAGAGAAAGCCTCTGTTCTGGGGCTAAAGTGGATCATTGGAAAAGATCAATTCACGTTTGTGGTCAAGATACTCGTAAAGGAAGGTGATGTCACCAAGAGGAAAATTTTGGCTTCCGTATCTCAGCTTAACGATCCAAATGGTTTTATTTCGCCAGTAACGGTTCTGGGAATAATCTTTATTCAGGATTTATGGCGCCTGGGATTAGATTGCAACGAAATGGTTCCTAAAGAAATTGAGACAAGATTCAGAGAGTATTGGGCAGAAATGGAATTTTTGGAGAAATTTGCGATAGATAGATGGATCGGTACCGCTGATAATCAAAGAATTGAGATTCACGGTTTCTCTGATGCTTCAACAACATCATACGGTGCACCAATCTACATTCGTGTTGATAATACCGATGGAAATGTAGTGAACACACTGCTTGTATCCAAAATACGTGTTTCACCTATGAAGACAATTACGATACCAAGACTTGAATTAGCAGCTGCCGAACTATTATCACGGATGCTTACTGAAGTTATAAAAGCAATGGAGTTTACTGCGGTTGAATACACATAGTGGACAGACTCACAAGTAGTGCTACATTGGATTCGACAGATCCCAAGAAATTTGAAAACATACGTCGCAAATCGAGTTTCATCGATACAAACACCGATGAGAAAAGATGACAATACATTAACACGAGAGAGAATTATTAACAATAGTTTGTGTTTACATGGTCCTAAGTGGTTAACATTACCACGTGAGGCCTGGTCAAAGTGTGTGTTTGTGCCAAACACAGTGGCGGAGACTGAATTGGAATTTAAAGCATTTGCAGTTACAGAATTTGATGGAGCGATTCAGGTCACAATGCGAACAATTAAAAGGAGAGTTAACCTAATTGATTATGCCGATAAGTTGGAAAGGGCTATAGACGTGACTGCTTATCTATTCAAGTTCCTTTCAAATTCAAAAATTCGTTACGTAAACAGGCAATCAAAGAGAGGAAAGGAGACTTGTGCCCTTCCTAGCAACAAACATAAGGCCAAAGCATTACAATTATTATTGAGACAAGAGCAAGAGCATTATTACAATAAAGAAATCACGGCCTTGGAAGCTTGTAAACAAATTCCAGAGAAAAGTAAAATCGAATCACTGAAACCCGAGCTGATGAATGGACTACTCAAAGTGCATGGTCGCCTAAAAAATTCAATTTTGGATGAGAACATGCGTCATCCAGTAATAGTACCTGATGGTTCGAGATTGGCATGGTTAATTATGGACAGTGCTCATCGCGGAACCAAGCATGGTGAAGTGCAAGTTATGGCGCAATTTATTCGTCAGAATTATTTGATTCCGAGACTTCGCAGCGCGCTCAGAAGTTATCTACACAAATGCGTTATTTGTGTTCGACACAACTATCGAACTGAGACTCAAATGATGGCCGATTTACCTGCGGATCGAGTAAGAGCTGGCAAACCATTCCTTCATGTTGGAGTAGATTATGCAGACCCGATAGAAATTAAAATGATCGATAGGGCTGGCAGCAATTCATCTTGATGTGGTGACAGATCTTACGTCAATCGCATTTATTGCTTGTTACGAGAGATTCATTGCGCACCGGGGACATTGAATTTATAGTGATAACAGAACAGCATTCGTTGGAGCAGCGAAAGAAATCAAGAAAGCGATAGAGAAATGGCATCAAACGGAAGTTTTTCAACTTTTAAATATGAAAGGTACTGAATGGCGATTCATGACACCAGCCGCTCCACATCAAGGCGGTATATATGAAGCTGCCGTAAAATCCATGAAACATCATCTTATTCGTGTGATAGGAACAAGAGTTTTATCCTTTGAGCAGTTGAGAACATTGCTTGCATAAATTGAAGCGATACTTAATTCACGACCATTACATTCTTATTGGACCACATTACAAGAGAGAAAGAAATGGCGACGAGAATCCGAAAGAATTCTACTGGGACAACTAGTGTTGATCAAAAGCGAAAATTTTCCACCTGCTCAATGGGCAATGGGTCGTATCTTTGAACTGCATCCGAGCAAAGACAATCTAGTACGATCAGTTACAATTCAAACGGCCACTAACATCTTAAAAAAACCGGTTCAGCAAATTTGCATTTTTCCAATTGATACTTGTTAAAAAAAAGAATTAGGTTTAAAAATTCAATTTAAGTTTTATTTCTGGGTGTTATTGAAAACCGTTGGTTTTCGGCGGGACTGGTTAGAATTGAATGTTTATATAAGTGTGTGCTCTGTGATGGCACATACCAGAAAAAGAAGTAGTCGAGAAAGAGTGTTCAATCAATAAAGATCGTTGGGTTTTTTGTCGTATTTTCCCAACGTTAAAAAAAGGGTTTTATTTTTTTTTTTCTCCTTCATAGGAAACAGTTAGAGTTCCCACAATATTTTTTGTAGAATAAGCATAATTTTAATATATAAGTTAGAGTAAGAAAATAATTTTTTTTTTTGAGTTGCTCATCACCTTGCTCATCACCTATAGAAATATAGAGTTGTTATTTCCCCCCACCAGCTATAAGGAACAGCAAATCTAAAGGTACGAAACAGCAAGGTAACCCGAAGACAATATGGATGACTACAAAAGAGACGAAACCAGCGAATGCTAACACACCGAAAAGTAACTAATCTGTAAAGCAGATAACTATGTACCGTGAAATGGCGTTGGTGATAATGGCTACCTCCGCACAATTGTAATTCAATGTGTTGAACTTCAATGCTTTGTCAACATGGGAAGCATTTGTGTTACTCTTCGGAAGAGGGATGCAGATAGAATTGGAATTCGCTAAAATACATATTCTCAACAACCCGTCGGATTTTACCAGGGCAAAACCGAACCTGTTTGACGTGTAATAAGTGATATAAAGATTACGGATATTACAGGTATCAGGGTCATTGCTCCTGAAGAATCGCAGGAGTTCGAAATATTGTATGTTGATAGTTGTTCGTTCACTTGTGGATCAAGATAGTAGCGAGAACGTTGAAAATCCTAAGAAACGTGGTGGTATTGGTACCGAAGCGGGGAAAAAAAATAATCGAAGTCTCCAGTAATCCAAGACATAGGGTTATTAATTTTCATCGTGACTCGTTTGGTCTAGCAGAACTAGGAGTTGTGAATGGTGAAGGGATTCAAATCAAGTTGAATACTGATGTAGCAAAAAGAACTTATTTACTGTCGTTTGCACAGTGTAAATTGATCGAGGAAATGGTATGAGGACTGCTAGACTGTGGTATTGTCAGAGAATCTACATCCAACAGCAACAGTGGTGTGCAGGCGGACGACCAAGACAATCGAGCACACCCCAACGACGCACCAGCTGTAAAAGTCAGGTTCGATGGATGAAGGGATGACGACCCCTTTTAAGCCAACGCCCCATCGATGGAGCACCGAAGGAGCAGCAGAGGCGTGTAGGTGGACGGCCAAGTACTAAGACCGCCCCCACCAAGGGAACAGACAAACATACATACAACATAAACATGCTGACATAGAAACACACAAATAAAAACAAAAAAACAACAACATCCAGCAATAATCAACAACGATAAACCCCAACAACAAATATCGATCAATACAATGAAACAACAACCGCATCAACAAAGTTAAAAATCGCAAAAACAGCCGTGGCCCAAGGCAGAAGCCCCCCCAAAAAAAAAGAACTGAACGCCGATCCACCGGAGTAGTTAGAGATCCGCGGATAAAAATATATTGTAAACAATGGCACAGGCACTGTATTTAGCTTTTTTAGGGGCGGCAATCCAAGAGATGGTTGGATCGAGATACCCCTATATCTACACTTTCTTCGTTTTGACCCAACACTCCAGCTGCCTTCCCGTCTAAAATTGTAAGAGTGAGAAGCCTAGTCCGACACGGGTGCACACACTAGCAAAGCTTGCTAGTGTTGTAGCTAGAAATTCCGTCGTTGGGTGCACTAGTGCTGAATGAATGTGTGAGAGAGTGTGCGTGTGTGAGTGTGTGAGTGTGTGGTGGGAGCTGTGGAACATAAAAGACCTGGAAGTCACTTTGGTGACGACCAGCAATTAAGAGGGTTAAGCGAAGACTAGTTGTGTGAAATTTATTTTAATTCGAAATCGCGAAAAGCAATTTTTTTTTCTTCTGAGTTCTTTTTTGGTAAAAAAAAGTACAGTAGATTTTTCTGGTTCATAAAAAAAAACACAAATAATTAAAGGAAACCGAGAAGGGAAAAAGGAGAAAGGGAAGATCAAGGACAGGTGCGAGGAATTGGATACTGGGAGTAGCGGGAAAAAAGGATTGAGGAGCTGTGCCAGAAAGGGACACAGAACTGCCAGGAAAACGATAAGTGTAGTGAAGTGTAGTGTAGAAAAAAAGTATAAATTCGCCTTTTCCCGTACTTGCAAATTGAAACTCCGGTAGGCCGCGCGTGCGTATGGAATTCCCGAGAATAGACGGGACACGCGACCCGTTAGATTAGCGTTTTGCGTTTACCGGGACTGTGAAAATAAAATAATGGGTCACTCCATCGACGAGTGTTCCGCTAACAAAAAAAAACAACTATAATAGATGGTGGAGCACCAACGGAGCCGTTATAACGTAGCGGAAAAATCTGTTTTTTTTATTCATCGCCTTTTTCGCGGAATTGTTTTTCCCTTGGGGAAGGTGTTTTCTTTTTTTGTCTCTCAAAAAAGTTTCGTTATTCCGGAAAAATCACGTGGCGCTCAACTCTATTTTTGTTTTACTCAGATTTAGCTGCCGTCCAAGCACAACCTGAAGGAACCCACACCACTGAAGGAAGATCACAGAGAGAAAGTGTTATCGTTTGGTTCGGGGCATTGCCGTATCGGTGGCGGGAACTAAACCTAACACTGTGATGCGAGTGCATCAAGTTTAGGAGAAATTGTTCTACAACCGGAACTTCGAACTGGAAGCTGTTTTTGCCGAAAAACCTCTGATGCCGAAGCTAAGTTCCACAGTTATGAAATTGAGATGTTGGCAGTGACGGAGAGTCTGAGGAGGCTTACAATTTATTTGCTGAGGAAGCCGTTTCTTTTTGTTGGAATATGACGTCAAATGAATTCATCGACCAGGGGCTTCAACGTGTCATATTTCTTGCTTTAGCAGAAACCATTGCTTTAGCGCAGCCACAGGAATATGCTAAAAAAATGTGTAGTGTACGCGAACCAGATGACGCAAGATGATTGATTGACTACTCTACAACGTCAGTATTGAGTAAGCAATTAAGAGTCGTCTACTTGGCTACGAACTACTGCCATTATTTTTGTCTCACAGCGGATCACCATTTACGTCCACGTTCCAATCCGCAATTCAACAACACCACCAACGGCGAGGCCTTCCTCTACTGACTTGTCCCTTCGGATTAAAGTCGAAGATTCTGTGGGCTGGAGCGTTGGTTTTCATTCACTCTACATGTCCCAGCCATCTCAAACGCCCAATGTGCAGTTTCTCGATGTCGGTGTACAGCTCGTAGAGTTCATCGTTGAATCGTCTCCTCCAGAACCCATCAACGCATACAGGACCAAATATCTTACGTAAAATTTTCCTCTCAAAACGACCAGGGATATCTTCATCGGCTTTAGAAATGGTCCATGCTCCGGACCATAGAGCAGGATTGGGAACATAAGAGACTTACATAGAGCTTCCTTGGTTGTTCGGAAGAGGTCCTTACTACACAGTTGCGTTCTCAGCCCAAAGAAATAGCGATTGACAAGCGTTATCCTTCGTTTGATTTCTGAAGAGATGTCGAGAGATGTCACATCTGATAGCAGAGCCGAGATAGACAAAGTCCCTTACTATCTCAAAGTTATAGCTGTCGTTTGCGACATTCTGGCCGGTTCGTTGATGTTGGGTGTCGCTTTTCGTTGACAGCATATACTTTGCTTTGCCCTCGTTTAACTCTAGACCCATTTTTGCAACTTCTGTTCCTATACTTGCAAACGCACCAGTGACAACTCGCTGTTTTCTACCAACAATATGCATATCGTCGGCGTATGCAAGCAACTGAACAGACATTTGAAAGGATATTAAGATATTAGAGTATGTCTGACGAAATTTTAGAATACGTCCGAAAATGGGCTTGAGGGTATACTGATGAGCATTCATAGCGAGACGGATGTTACGGTTGAACGTTTAAATGCACGGAATGCTACTGGCGATTTCAATGGAGCACTGGTGGTGGAAATAGCGATAAAACAAAGTAATACAGGAGACATTATCACGGTGTTCGAGGAAGTCAATTGATTGACTTATATTAGTATCATCTATAAGTTTTATCGCACGGTTTTGAACCCTATCTAGCAGAGGTGTTTTAGGAGCACCTGACCAGATGTGGTCATTGTACTTCAATTTTTTCGCATGAATGCCTTATATATTGAGGCCAGACGGAGGGGGTAAAATATTTCATACATCACTTGAAGAAACCTAGACATTTCGCAGTATTTTTGGCGACATCGAATGGGTGGTCATTCCAACGTAAGCTGTCATTGATACACATACCGAGAATGGAAAGTTTTTCGGTTTCGATGATGCAAGTGCCATTCATGGAGGCTGGGTGTTTAAATTTCGTTATAACGACAGCAGACAGCATTGCGTTTTGAAAGCATTAAATTCCACTCAGTTGATAGTTCCCCAATTGGTTACGCTGCTGATATCGGAATTTAATGAGCTTAGCATATGCTGCCTTTCTCCTGCCGTTCTACAGACGAAGAGCAGGGGCGTGATTCCGGGAACGAATATGAAAAACAGAGAATATATTGAATTAGAAGTAGCAGACAAGAGATCATTAATGAAAGTTAAAAAGAGTGTCGGAGACAGGACAGAGCCCTGGGGCACACCAGCATTTATTTTGTGAACATCAGACTTGGAACCGTTAAAAAAAAACCGAATTGAATGTTCCGAAAAGTAATTTCTAATCCATTTAAGAAGAGGGTCATCTATCCCAAATGCACACATTTTCGACAAAAGAACCTGATGCCAAACTCTGTCAAATGCCTTAGAAACAAGTGCAACTATCTTGTTTTCGCCAGAGTGATGTACACTTTGGTTCCACTTTTCGGTGAGACATGCCATCAAATCACCTAATGGTTTATCAGCGTTTCCATAACCTTGGAAAGAATACACGTAAGTGAAATGTGTCTGTGGGATGAGGAGAAGAAGATTCGCCTTTTTAGGGACGGGCTGGACAAATGCTGTTTTCTATCAGCTCCTAAATTGTAGGACTGATGAAAAAGCTTATGCAGTGGTTTTGCCAGCGAGGAAGAACACCTCTTTAGAAAAAGGGGAGATATACCATCTGGACCAGCTGATTTATGTATATTAAGATCTTTAAGTACTCTTGCTACTCCATTGAAGATTCGACGCACTCAAGTGTAGGCGGAGACAAATGCAGCAAGCAGATTGGCTTTGTCCAAAGAGCTGACAGCTGGAATGTCATTGTAAATGAGCGATAGGATATTTTTGACGAACGACCAACAATTTTAACTGCCTTTGGGACATTGCAGTATATTTTGCCTCCGTTTTTGGCCATATTGGAATTTCACACGCTTAAGAAAGGCGTTAAAGTCTCGTTTGAACTTTTTTCGGTTTTCCTCTGTAGAGTTGGTCTTGTAGGACCAAAAAATATTTCTCTAACCCTGACGGCCTCTTTGCAGCTCGAGTCGTACCATGCCTTTTCTTTTGGTTTGATACTCTTCATCTGATGAGGAATAAAGGATCTCATTCCGAAGAGAATGGTGCCTGTAATCATATCAGCAACGGCATTTACGTCGTTATCGAGGAAACATACCGACCAGTTAAAATTCCTAAAGAAGCTGTTAGGACCGTTCCAATTGGCTTTCTCGTATTGCTATGCGGTTCTTTTAGGAATTTTTTCTGTAACTGTGTAGTCGGTGAACGAGAAATGAGCTGATATGACACAATGGTCCGACGAGCCTAGAGGGGAGAGCACATCAACGGTGTATTTATCAGGGTGAGAAGTTAAAAACAAGTCCAGGGTGTTGGCGGTATGACTATCAACGTCTGCTATTCGCGTGGGCTCATTTACAAGCTGCGTTAAGTTGTTTTCCGCAACGAAGATCTCAACACATAGTCTTTAGTTTTAGTTTTCAATGCATTTTATTTTCTTACTAATTAACTCTTACATACTAACAAAAAATGCTTAAATGCTAGCTTACAATTACTTAACAGTCTTATACTAACTTACTGGCCCCACACAGGCACTCTAAGCTACTCTAAATACTTATATCTATGTCTTTCGACTTTACTTACATTTTATTTAGAATTATTTATATTGTATACTTAAGGCTAAGAAAAAATATTCGTTAAGAAAAAACTTAGCATATGGATTTTTTTATTTTTTTATAAAAACTTAATATCTAACTTACAATAAACCTTACTCTACTTAACCTAAATACACAAAACACACATACACACACATAGATATTATACACAATAATATACATAGATTAGTGTATACCTTTGTATAGACCAATATATGTATATATTACTTAAATGTTAACCTAAACCTATGTAAGCTGGCCATCGCTATTAACAAAGCAAATATATTGGTCAGCTCTGCCTCATGAGTGAGGCTGGCCAGTAATTGACGGAAACGACGACAGAACAACTTCTCCATCATTCAACCACCAGAAATGCAGGTGCTGCCGAACGACATCCCTCTTATCGCGATTCCCCACCGTCCTACTGAACCTGAGACGATCCACACTGCCGTGTGCGACGTCTCTGTTGTAGTTGAGTCGTCTGTCCCCAGCTGTCCGAGCGACATGGAAGATTAACGGGACCGCTGATCTATCCTGGATCAACCCTATCTGATCAAGGTAGAGGAATGCTTCCGGTGGAACGAAGCCGTCACAGCGCACACTTTCGTGGTAAAGGTAATTGGGGTAGTAAGCCCCAGATATTAGGTTATTCGTCGAGGTCATTGCTCTTGCAATGTGCCTTCGAGTCAGCTTAACTACGAAATTGTCCACTCGTATTAGGTTCGCCCTATTATAAAGGACCTCATTAGGATAAAATTTTTTGTACTCCGACTCTGGTGTTCTGTACAAGCGAAGGCAAGCCCTAAGGCAAGCCCTCTCAAACACCCGAATCTTTTCCATTAAGCTTGCTCGTACATTGAACCACACGGGACAACCAAATACCAGCATGGGCCTGATAAGAGCCATGTAGCAGATTACCTTTACCCTCGCATCGAGTTGGCTGCTATAAAACAGTCTCTTTGTAAGGGCAAAAGCACCTTTAGCTCTGGCCAGAGCAGCATCTACATTTTTGCCAAAATACAGAAACTGATCTAGCCAGATTCCAAGGTAGCTGACTACATTTCGACAGGCAAGAGGCTGTCCGTGTTGTCCAATAATCGAGAACTTTCTCCAATTTTTTCTGGTATCCCTAGAGGCTCCAGACAACGGCGTCCTAAAGAGAATGGTCTCCGACTTCTGAAAGTTGATTTTCAACTTCCAGTCATCGCAAAATCGTCTTATCTTATCGAAGTCACGCTGCAAGAGAGTATTAATGACCTCGATTTTTGGACCTGTTCTGTACGCTATCAAATTGTCTGCGTACACAATAGTATGAGGAAGTGAACTTATCAAGTCGCTTGTATAAATGTTGAATAGGATCGGCGAATTGACCGCACCTTGCTGAAGACCATTTTTAATTTGAAATATTCCAACAGAAGTCACATCACCATTTTTCACGATGAACTGTCTGTTAGTTAGCATATTATAAAGAATGTACAAGAGTGGTTTACTGATCCCCAGCTTATAGAAAAGACCCTCTAACCATACGGTGTCAAAGGCCTTCTCCAAGTCAACAAGGCAGGCACCAGTACATTGTTTTTTGCCTTTATTCCATTGGATATCGGACGCCAGTTTAGACGCGGCATGTGAGATATCATGTCCCGCCTTAAAACCGAATTGATTATCCGGAACTATATGTTTGTCCTCAACCCACCTAGACAGACCTCTATTGATTACTTTTTCAAAAACCTTACTGATATTCGGAAGGAGACTTATCGACCGGAGATTCGCCGGATTGGATATATCCTTTCCCTTTTTGGGGATAGGTGGAACCACCGCCGTTTTCCAATGCGCTGGATAATGTGCATTATTCATTGCATTATTAAACAGGGTGATGTAGATGTCCACCGCTTCTAGAGGAAGATGTCGAAGCACGATATTCGGAATACCATCGGTTCCCACTGATTTCTTAGCTCTGATTGTGTCGAAGATCTCATGGAGACCTTCCTTCGAAATGAATGGGGGTAGGCCACCCTCTCTGGCAATGACATTATTGGCCATATTTTCGTCGCTAAACCGGGTGAAACCAGAGCCCTCGGATCCCCAGTTCCCTATTTCATTTCGAACGCAGAAGTCGTGCACAAAGACGCGACCATCCAGGTCGTAATTAGGGCCAGTGGTATCAGTGGCCTTGTATACATCCTGGAAAGACGCCCCTATGGCCTCAACCTTCTCCTGTGGATCCTCGATCACAAAGCAGTCGTCATCATCAGCGGCCTCATTTGGATCAATACCTGCTATTGTCAGTAACCGTTCGTTGTCTGTTGTCCGGGCTATTTTAAGACAATGAAGGTCGTTTTGATTTTTTCTACGAAATTTATTTATTTTATTTATTTGCGGGAACATATTCGGGTTGCTGGTGTTTATAGCCCGAACCTTATTGTTCCAATATGAACTTACAGAAATTCTGTAATTCTCTTTTATTAACGTTTGCACATTTTTAATCGACGACTTCAGTGTCCTAATTTCTGGGTCTTGTCTGTCAGTTAACTGTCTGTACAAGTTTTTGAGCCTTGTCAGAAGTCTACTTTTCTGTCGGTGCAGTGCGTCAATAGTAGGATTGCGGAACAGGTCTTCGTTAGTCGTACGTCGATACCGCCTTATTGTAGTGTCCATAGTTTGTTTAATTGTCTCGTCCATTTGTTTTAGGTAATGGTCGATCTCCTCGTTTGACAAATTCCTATTGGACGGTGGGTGGAGCGTATTCGAGGAGAGCGCTCTTGTCAAGGTTGCGGAGAAGCGTGTCCATCGAGTCTTACTGTAGTTGTAAGTATATCTTTGGACAAACTCCTCCAATTCCGCAATTTCGTTGGGAACCGTAATTTCTGTGCTAAAACCGCAATGGTCGCTGTCATACACGAATGTGCGCAGACAGTTTAGTGTTTGTAAATTCGTACCTGTCAGTCGTATACGTTCGTCGTACAGCAGTAGATCCAAATAAGACCCGCCTCTGGGAAACGACGGGTTATCCGTCGCTTTAAGACCGAGTATGTACATGACATCGTGCTGACCCCACCAATCGAGTAGTAGGTTCCCCCTAGTATTTGGCAAATTATTTCCCCAATCTCTGTGTCTAGCGTTGAAATCCCCGCCGATTATAAAATAATTCTCCCCCGATTCCAGCCTCAGAAGTCGAAAAAGCGGGATGTAAACGACGACTACCTCCAACACCCGAAACTTGCGCAACACGCCCTTGTACACTCTGTGAAATTTTATACCTTCTTTAATGAAGATCGCGACACCGCCTCCATGTTTGGATCTGGGCCGATTTCTTCTTCTAACAATATAATTATTGTACTCCAGTTTATGCCCATTGGTTAGCTTGGTTTCGCTAGCGAAAAGCACATCAGGAGTTTGGTCTTGTAGCAATTTAAACATCGCGGCTCTTCGTTCGATCCTAATCAGTGAATTAACATTCACCGCAAGGACCTTCAAAGTTTGCTCCACCATGTGCGTACCCATTACGACAAGTGTTGCGTTAGGCCCGGCAGCAGCGAGTAGAACTGGTCCACGCGCTTGGCCTGTTCTTGCACCTGCTTTTGCAGCTGAGCCATCTGCCCTTGGATTGCGAGCAAGATGGCTAGCATGTTAGGTGCAGCTTCCGTTGTTCTCGGCATTGGCGCCGGAGAAGCAACAGTCGCTTGTTGTACCGTAGCTCCTCTACCTGACGCCATTTGGGCGTAGGAAATTTGGGACGTGACGGCTGGTGTTTGCAACCTAACAGGTGAACGTTTGACTTCCACCTTCTGCTGCCGAGCCAGTTTTGCTTTTTTAATATCGGCGAACTTAGGACAACCACGATAGTTTGCGGTGTGTCCCACGTTCCCACATAACACGCACGAGAGCTGCGTCCTATCAGATGCTCCGTCCCTACCCAGAGCACACTCCTCGGAACTGTGGTTCTTTGCGCACTTCACGCATCGAGGCTGCATTTGGCAGTTCGACGCGACGTGCCCGAACCTCTGGCAGCGAACGCATTGTATAACGCCGTCGCTTCTTTTTAATTTTTCCCAGTGAACCACCTGGTAGTCTAGGACATTGATACTCCTTAGACTATCCAGACGGCTTTCGGGACTGAGCTGCACCAAGAAGAACGGCAGACTCCGTTTCTCCCGCCTGGCTCTGGCTGTGGTAAACGGCTTTACCCCCACAAACTTGAGTCCTTCGCACTCCTTCTCTTTGAGCAGTGCTAGGATCTCCTCAGGATCAGAAGACGGTTCCAACCCCTTCAACAGCATCGATTGCCGCTTTTCACACTTCGGTGTGAATGAGAAGTGCTCCGTCGTCGTTTCCTTCAGGAGCTCTTTCACTTTCGCATAGCCCTCCACTGTATTACAGTGGATGGCATGACGATCGTTCCCCAATCTTTTAATGTTAAAATTGTTACCAATGACCAACTTACACAGGTCCTTGGTTGCAATCACCTCTAATTTATAGGTATTAATAGGAGGTACCTTCTCCTTCTTCTTCTGATGCTGCTGTTGTTGTTGTTGCTGCTGTTGTTGTTCTTGTTGGTGCTGCTGTTGCTTTTTTTTCTGCTGCTGTGGTTTCAGCTTTTGTTTTTGCAGCTGTTGCTGTGTCTGCTGCTGCTGTTGTTCCTGCTGCTGCTGTTTTTTTTGCTGCAGTTGTTGTTTCTGCTGCTACTGGATTTGTTTTTGGGAGCTCGATACTTCCAATTGCTCCCTCTGCCTGCGTGCTATTTGCCGTTGCTTAATAGCAAGCATTTCCTTTTCCAGCCTTTGTATGCTGCTGGTGATGTTGTTTAATGTTTGCTCATCCTCATCCTCCGATTCGGATGCCGCTAGAGAGGCAAAGTTGTTATTGCCCCCCTCGTAATTGACCTGATCAGCCGTTAAAGCGTCATTTGTTCTCTTTTTTGTAAGAATAGGAGGAGTTTTCAAACTCCTCCTCCTTTTAACGGCTTTCGCCACGGCACCGGCAACACTATATTTGCCTTTTTCCACTTCCGTTATGGGAAGAGCGGAGCGCTCTCCACCATCCATCACGTTATTTTGTTTTTTGTTTTTGTGAACACTTTAATTCCTCTTATTAAAATTGTCTCTCTGATAAATTAAATAAGAAAAACCCGTTCGCAGGGGCTGGGAAGCGAACCCACAACCCCGAGATTTGTCGCCCGGGTTTTTGCCACTTAGGCTACCGAACACTCGATAAATTATTGAGTAAAAGTGAAAGTAAATTATTGAAGAAGTGAACTGTGAAGCCGAACACGAAAAAATCACACGTCTATCCTCTGTCGAGGTCTATGAACGACTCAACACATAGTCTTTCGGGTGTTGTCTTTCCTGAATGTCGAAGCCACCCAGAATTGTGTATATTGAAATGGCCCGTAATTTCAGTATGAGGATACAGGGATACAGTTCTTTGAAAGGAGTCAGACAGCGCATCAAACTCGTTACAAGTCGAATCGCTGTCCAGTTTGAGACTTATATAAATAAAGTATAGTGGATAATTTGCTTACGGAGATGGAATTTTAACCACATGAAGTTGAATTCTGGATTAGAACATGGATCATACTTTGGTGGATTTTGGTAAGCTACATCACAACGCACGTAAATAGCGAGACCGTGGTGAGAGAAGAATAATGGCAATAGTTAACAATACAAGCAGGGCTGTGAGGTGAAAATTCAGACGTTGGTTTATCGAGTCAAATTGCTGTAGGTATTATGCTCTTAAAACAATATGAACCAGCGCACCAACAAAATTTTTAATCATAATCCGCTATCCATCATTTATTACATACACTCCGTCACTGCTCGTACTGTATGGTACTATTTTTTATATTTTATTTCACTGCACTTTTCTTTTCTTTTCTTTTTTTTAATTTTTTTTCTGCACACGCGCGCGGTGGATTTTTTTTTTAATTTTATGGGTGCACTGATTGACTTGTGCACTCGTCAGTGGCCGACTCGGTACTGAATCCTAAATCCATTTCTGACATCAAAGATCTCGGTAATGTCGTTACCGATCTTGATGCAGCAGCGAGCTTTCTCCGTCATCATCCTGCACAAGCGAACGAGTTTGACAGAGATGACAAAACTAGCCAAAACTGTATAGCTCGTCTCTGTAGATGCTGTCACATGCGGCTTTAAAATCTATAAAAATGTGGTGAGTATCGATCTGCGCTTCTTTAGTTTTCTCCAGGATCTGCCGTAGTGTGAATATTTGGTAAATTGTGGATTTACCGGGCCTAAAACAGCACTGATAAGCTCCAATTAGATCGTTGAAAAATGGTTTCAGGCGCTCGCATGATACGGCAGACAATATCTTATATGCGATGTTTAGGAGACTGATGCCCGGTTCTCCTTTCTTGTGAACCGGGAAAATTATGCTGAGGTTCCATTCATCAGGCATGCATTCGCCCAGCCAAATGAAATAAGTTGGTGTATGCTCTCTACCAAGGGCCGTCCGGCCCGTCAGCTATGTTAGACTTCGGTTTAGATATTGCTATCCGCAGTTCATTTTGGTCGGGCAGACAGAATTCTTGACTTTCATCGTCAATATTGAATGGTTTGCTCTTTCTAACAGCGGAATTTGTGTCGTCTTCACCGTTTAGCATTCTGCAGAAATGATTTTTCCATACCCTCAGCACCGACTGTGACTTTAGTACAAGTTTTCCTTGTTCATCCTCTACAGGTTTTCGTTCGGGACTTATACCCTGACACGTTCTTTTTGCCTTTTGGTAAAACTTCCGAACATTATTCCTGGAGTAGCACCTCTTCATTTCCTCGATCGCGCGCTTCTCATTACCTTTCTTTTTCCTTCGGTTAAGCCCATGTTCTTCCATCGCATCCAAATAGACGCTGCTTACGTTCCCTATAGCAATCACCGTAGTAAACATCACAGTTTTTCATCTTTATTCTGTCCGGCCCATCCCACCAGACTTCCTGTATGGCGGTGATATCTGCTTTATAATAATCTTGGGCCTCCGCTAGGCTGCATGCGGCCTGTTCAAGGTCCGAACAATCCATGTGCATATCCGAAAGTCGTAATCATTTTTCGTTTTGCAGGGTCGTCAAGAGTGAATCCGTCCTTATCCGAGGCTATTGAAGACTTCGTAACAATTACTTTTTTACTTGGTTGGGTAATTAGCCCCACGCGCAACCCCCAACCTGGAGGGCCAGGCCCTTTTTGGGACCCCTAGGATAAAAGGAGCCGAAACAAATTCCGGAGATACTAACCCGTTTCGAGATAACATTAGTTCGACCTAACTGGAACTGTGGACGCCACAGTTGATTCCATCCTTACAATTCGTCCGCTACCACCCGGCAGCCTTGTGAGATGGCAGAAAGTGCCTTAGTGAGATTTCATTCCTCCTTCCCCCCCCCCCTCCCTCTCGTTTGCGACCAACAACGACCTCCCACAGGGGTTGGTTATCCCATCTCCAGTCGAGGTTCTAGGCACCAAATACCTTCTTCTGTTGCAGCAATCTTATCTATAAGCGTGTAGTGTAGTCTCTCAGCATCAGAATTCCCAGTAAAACTATTGGGCTTCTTCCAATAAATCTCACTTCTTTTTCCCGTAAATATTTTGTAACGTGTTCCGACTTAAATTCATTATCCATAAGAATTTTTTTTGGGTGTATCAAATGAAGCCGGATAGGATCTTTTTTAATCCAGTTTCTATCGTTTATTATACAATATATGCCACTGCGAATTTAGTAAGTCTCTCAACGATAGTTATAAAACATTGTTTTTTGTAATGGAAAATATCTATGTGGGTGATTTAATTTTTTTGATTTTGTAATATTAAACATTGTCCTTATAGGTTTTGTATAAGTTGGATATATTATTGCAACTTAGGGTAATATATCTGGGATTCAAGGTTTCTTTTGCATGATACAGCGATATCTGCTTATGGCATTCTATTTCTTGGGCCCTTTTTGTTGCTTTTCTTAATTTGATTTTTGTATTATTTGTAAATAGCTTTATAATATATTTATTCTGTATGTATTCTATTATGGTGTCTATCATCTACTTCTGAATATATGCCTACAATCCAGATGTTATATTTCTTTTTAATATATGTATTTTTAATTGTTTCTTCCTCATGCACAAGGCATTTATCTCCATAATATTTCTTTTGTATTTCAAACCTTTTTCCGGACTATAAGTTAAAAATGCAAAAAAAAATTGAGCTGTTTTGTTTTTTTTGCGTAAGTTTTTGGGTATTCTGAATTAAAAAATGACTTTCATTGTCATAGAACGTCACGTTGTCAGACAATGTAGGTATCTATGTTAAACAAGTTATCATCATAAAATAAAAGATAAAAGACTAAAAAAATTTTTTTAAAGTTATAATTGCGTAACAAAACTTATTTTTTTTATTTAAAATACATTCGTTAGTAAGCACTAAAAACATTTCTTTTCCCAGTGAGACTCCTTTTGGTACATTTTCGTTTGTAGGAAGTATCTGGAAGGTGTCTCTGAAGCGTCCAACAGTAGTCTGCCATCTTTGATATTAAGTATTTTAAGCAATTTCTATCTCCGGGAACTGACTTTACAAATTACCTCGTCAGTCCCAGCTTTATGTGAAGCGGTGGTAGAAGAACTTTAGGAGGAGGCACCAAAGTTTCATGCAGGACGTTATTTTCGCTAACGTTAAGCTCCCTCGGAGGCCAACACTTTTTGGTCCAGTGATTTGCTCGGTCTCTACTATACCATAGACACAAAAAGCAAGGGATTTGGTAAACCCACATTTAAAGTGCCTGAGTACATATTAAGTTTTCCAAAAATGAGACAGAAACAAAAAGAAAGATGTTGGGACTCAGTGGCTATTTCGCTCCATTGCAGTTGTTGGCATCCAACATTTAATGGGGAGACTAAACTATTAATGTATATTGTCTTGATGTTGTATTTAAGCAAACATTTATGTCACGAGTTTGGAATTTATCTGCTCATTTGTAGCAGTTCGAATTTCATGAACAACATTTTTCGTACTAATCAGCTTTTCGCCTTCTTTGTAAAACAACTTCTTGTACTTTTCTGACAATTTAAATGTTTAAAGGTTCGAGAATTATATTTTCAAATGTACCTTCTTCTAATGTATTAATCTCATTATTAACTACTTTATTCGAAAATTGTATCTTTACATCGTTATTTAATAAAATTTCTTGATTTTCAATATTTATGACCCGAACGTTTTTGTCTACGCAATCCCTGCCAAGTAAAAACTCATATGGTTTTTTCTAACTTAATTTTTATTCATTTCATTTTTGTATTTTGAATTCAGCGGGACATTTGGATTTTACACATTCCATGCTTTTTGCTCCTTGTCCTTCTATAGTATTTAACATTATTTTTCCCCCTAATCGTTCGTACGAGTATATACTGTTTGTTACTCAACTCGAATTTAAAAGGCTAACTGTGGAACCTGTAACTATCAAAGCAATGACAGATACTTTGCACAGTATCATTCATTTTTTCATCATTCTTCATCGGGCAGGTATTAGTTGTGTATTTAAAATGTGGGACTGCAAACGAAATATTTGAAAAGGCAAATAATAAGAACAATGTATCAGTGTTAGTGTCAAATGTCAGTTCAATCAGCTGTTTGTTAAACTTCTCTCAATTTTCTCTCGCTCATTTTGGATAATTTCATATTTGAAACAATGCGGATTGCTTCAACGCACATTGAGCTGTCGGATAAACTGGGTAATTATCCACATCCATTCGTCGCGACGAAACATTACTTAAATGTCTACTGTTTTTGTTATTACTTTGCGTTTGTTTTGAAAAGTGACCTAGATTATTTTTGCTGAATTTGCCCTACGTTATTATTATTCACTCGAGGATTTGTCTGAGGTATTTTGGGTGTAAATTGTTTTCTATCTCTAATATCTTTTAAATTAAAAGTATCTTGACCAACATATTTACTTAATGCCGGTCGAATTTCAGTAAGAGTATATTTATTAAATAACTCAACAGCTAGATACCCTTCTACGAGTTATTTTATTTTAAGGACCAAGAAACTATTTAAATGATTAACGGCTGTTTCTTGAAACTCACTAAATAGTGCACACATGCTGTGATATCTCATTAACTATTCAACGGATTTTATCACATAACTCAGATACTGAACTTACTTACAGTAGGCTGATGTTCCCCATAACTTGCCCTTGGTCTTTGGTTGATTTGTAGTGCATCTTAAGATTGGATTTACAATACACACCATTCAAATAAGCGGTGTTGACGTCACCGATGATTTTTCATTATACTTACATCACGGTGTAAATATTCTACTGTTAAACTTCTTATAGTAATTTATAGCTTTTTCTACAGATGATTCAAAAGCAGGCAATGTTTCTGGCGATCCAACAAAAACTAGTAAATATCGCAGTTCTTTTTCGAGTCTGCTCCGTAGTATTGCTATTGCTGATTGCTTATTATTGTTGTCAATAAGCATCGTTCCATAAAATTTAATTGTGCCATGTTTCTTTGCTGATCTACAATTTTATTGCGGATATCTTTTTTGTCCAGATTCAAATGTTGTTTCTTCGTGACTTACTAAATTTTACTTTAAGTGTTTAATTGTTTTTTTTACTTGGACACTCAAAGCTCGATTCACTCTATTTTAGTTCTACTGAACAGAATCCTACTGACAGCACCAATTAAAAAACAAACTACTTTATTGGTATTTATTTAAAACAGCTTTATTAATCCACACTCTTCACAGGACTCTCTTAATATATTACTTAAAGCTGACTTGCAACATATCCTAACATTAGGTTGCACGGATTACTGATTCATGAAAGTCAGCAACATGAACGGAGATCGGCTAGTGCGGATGGCCACCTTTGTGTCATCCAAATTACCAAAGAAGCGGTTTTGCTTTTGGTTTAAGTTTGGAAGGTCAATGCCAACCGATGCATTGCATTCCAGTAATTCATGTAACTAACGCGCGCAAATTATAAAAAAAGACTTTAAGAAGAATTTGTTATGCAAGTTTGATCGTTGAGAGTACTTTACAGTCCATTTGTTCGCCACAAGCAACAAATAGTTATTAATGTAATTATCACAATAATTTAAGATATTTATATTTATACTCGTATCACCCAAAACAATAAAAAAAAATTTTGCTGACGTCCTTTAGTCCATACACGCATAGCATTGTAAAAATTTCACTTTGATATTCCAATGAACGCTTCACAACGTCAACACTTGAAATTCTGCTATTCAAATATAGAAGACGCTCTTCACATTAACACTGGCGATCACTAGGATGAGGCCATACATTTTGCAATCGATTTTCACTCTTTATACCTGTTGGAAATTTTGTACCCGGGAACGTTTACTACATGTGAAACGGTACATATTTTCTCAACAGGAAGTCATAAAATTAAAGGGTAAATAAGAAACGACCGTTGGAATTTCCCAAGACCAAGCAATGAACTACTCGAAAAGTGTATAAAAAGATGCGCCACTAGGATGAGGCTATTGCGAATATTTCGTTGCAGGAGTTCACATCAGCGATTTTTTTCAAAGTTTTATTAAGAATCTTAAAAAAGGGGTTGAAAAGAACTGTTTTTATTTAGTTAAAAAAAATGGGTTCCCGAAGGACTTTGAAAGCGACAGAAAGAGGAAGAGAAACAAATAGATGCTTTCCATGAGTTACGTCTCTCAGGCCGAGAAATTGCAAGGAGCCTTAATAGAAGTAAGACTTTTGTAAACAATTATCTTGCGGATCCACATCACTATGGGAAAAACCATAAAGGACTCACAGCAGAAACAACAACATTGCGAGAAAAGCGTTTAATTCTACGGCGTGCCTAAAATTCTACTCTACCAGCGACTAAAGTAAGGTCCAACAGCGGAGTACCAGCCAGCATAGCAACGGTCCGAAGGATAATCCGAAAAAGTGGTACTATACAGCGGAAAAAGTTTAAAAAGAAACCTGTTTTGAGGCAAGTAGACAAGGAGTATGGAATGCATTTTGCAGGAGAACATGTCGCTTGGAGCAGTGAATGGAAACGCGTTGTCTTTTCGGATGGAAAAAGTTTAACCTTGATGGCCCCGATGGTTACAACTTTTATTTCCATGATCTAAGAAAAGAGGAGCTTATTTTGGCAAGACATCACAGCAGTACATCAGGTGTAATGGTGTGGGGAGCTATTACCTACAATCGAGTTCGAGTTTCTGTCCAAAACAACGAACGGAAGCAACTACAAATGTTTGCTGGAATGGTCATTTCCAAAAGTGAAAAGCATTTTCGGACCCCTGCCTTGGATATTCCAACAAGCCAATGCCCCCATCCACATTTCCATGGTTGTTCACCGGACTTAAACATAATCGAAAATGTTAGGGCATGGTTATCTCGTAAAGTGTATGAAGGCGGCAGATAATTTGAAGATAAGGACACTTTAATCGAAGCAATTCGTGATGCCTGGGCCCAAATTTATCTTGATTATTTAAAAGAAACTGTATGATTCTATCCCAAACCGTCTTATAGAGGTCATATCGAAAAATGGTGGGCATACTCATTATTAATGTAGAAACACGTAATAAATAAATGTTTTAAAGCCATAAAATGTAAACATTTTATTCATTTTTTCCTTTCTTTCGAAGATTTTGCATGTAGCCTCATCCTAGTGGCGCATCTTTTTATACGCTTTTCAAGAAGTTCATTGTTTGATCTTGGAAAATTCCAACTGTAGTTTCTTATTTAACCTTTAATTTTATGACTTCTTGTGAAAATATGTACCTGTTCGCAGGTACTAAAAGTTTGCGGGTACAAAATTTCAAACAGGTATAAGGAATGAAAATCGATTGCAAAATGTATGGCCTCATCCTAGTGATCGGCAGTGTATATCTTCACGAATATCACACTGCTCCCTCCTTAAAATTATTCGTACCGCACAACTTCGTTATCCAACGTTCCGTTGAAATGACGCCTTCTATCCACATGGACCAATATTCAATATTCCTCAATACCCACGCTGCACAGTGTGGGAATTCGCACAACTAGCGGAATTAAATTATTAACACTTGTGCTTTGAACACTTCGCTGAATTTTTTTTTCTTAGCTTAGTGATAAATATTCATATTATGAAATGTTATAATTTTTTTTTTTCTTATTTCAAAGTTCTTGGAAAATGAGTCCCGAAATCACCGTTTCACATAAATTAGATTAGATAAGTAAAATCATTTAAATGTCTTAAATCGATAGATTGCTTTAAAACGAGCAAAAACTTGTATTAGGAAGGGGGTATATCTCTCCTCGTTTATTATTAGCTCTTAAATTATTAACTCCAAAAGTTCCACAATCTCAGGTTCTAAGCAACTTATTTTTCTTTTTCGAACGCACCTTAAACCAGTTAAATAAGGGTCCGAAGCTATTAACAGTCTATGAGTTAAATCTGTCATTGTGTCCACTTTTAACGTTTTCCTCGTGAAAAGTTTCCTATATTTTCTGTGGTCCTTGTTTCTGGCTTCTTGCGCTTCTTCCGATAGTTGGCCAATCGGAAGGATACAAGATGCAATAATTTGCTTTCCATGAAATAACACTTTGTGCACGCTAATTGGCATATAATATCAGCCTTGTTTTTCGATGTACAAAGTTCTTAATCGGAGAGTAGAGAGTGCTTCTAAACTGATGTGGTACCCTTTTGTAAGCTCTATGTCGATGCCTGGGTTTTTGTTTATAAGACTTCTGCTGTGCTCCATCGCATCCCCATTTAAAAAGCAATGTCAATTCCTTCAAACCAGTTTTAAGGTGTTTTGAGATTAACACACTTTTCTGCTAAAAACATAAACGCCTAACACTATGGTCAACTAAAGCTTGAAGATAGCATTCCGCACTGGATTCCGTTATAGCACATTTCTCCGGATAACATTTTCCCTTTTTATCGTATGAAGGCAATAAGTCTTTAGCAATGAAATTGACTTTTTGTCGTATAATTTCATACCGGTGAGTTGAAACCTGTGTATCTACAATAAGTGCTAAGGCTTCATCAGCAGATAAGCTCGATTCTGAAGATGGGCCTTTTTCTAAAGATTTTTTCAAAATCAACCCTTAAAATTAATTAAAATTAAATCAATAAAAGTTTTACAACTAGATATTATTTTCAAAATCTAACCCCTCTGTGGAGAACTCTCCAACAGTTTTTTTTTTTTACCGCAGCAGCAGTATCCCTTTTAACACTCTTTCTCATAATAATTCCATATGCATTTGCAATTTCATCATGGCTATATTCATGTAACAGGGGCTGCACCTTCTTCTTTTTAATCTTGTCACAGCAATCATCGAATATTTTTCTTGGTCTACAAACACTTTTCGAATTTGACAAAGATGGAATTTCACATAAAGTTTGCTGTGGCAGAGAATAATGTTCATTTAGCCAGGAAACGTTTTCATTTATAAAGCGATCAAGATGTCTACAACTTTTAGACCTCCATTGATCAAACTTTAGACAAAAATCTTACTTTGTTTGAGTGATTGTATTGCATCATCTGAAAATTTTACATGCCTAAAAAAACTCAAAACAAACGAAAAGAGCGCATCAACGCGCTTTATTTTGGTTTTTGGTATCCAGACTTCAAACATTTCCTTTTTAGTTACATGAAAGACATTGTGAAAATGAAATTTCAAGAAAGTGTCTATGTGTTTAAAACTGAAATGCATGAAATATTTACATACCACATGGTACAGAACGCGAAGACTAACACTTTTCACAATAAACATTTAATAACAAAATCAAGAGCACATATTTAATATTAAACGAGAACGCATAACGATTTGATAAATCACTAACCGCTTAAATGCATATCTGTTAGAAATTTTGTTTTCTATATGAATTTTCTTAAATACATTTAAGTAAGTGTATGTATATATAGATCTACATATGGTTATTTATACCTATTTACATATACTTTCATATTGCAAAAGCAAACAATCACCAACCATTTTTATTATTTTTATGTTTTATTAAAGCATTTATTGCCTCGGTAGCCATGGCGAAAAATGACTAAATTATAAAGGCGCGAAAAAACGCGCAAAACTTTTTGATGACATTGTTTTTTTTTCTCCAATGAATGTTAAAATAACTAAAAAAAACACTGGTTTTTTAATTTTATACACCACCACAAAAATTTTAGAATCCAAATAACATATCAATTAATTTACATCAATATTCCTTGATATAAACTAATTTTAAAAATAAATAAAACTTTCGAAATACACGCTCTTCACGTATAAAAAATTAATAAAATTACAAGTTGCCTGCACAAGCCAATTACCTGAGAGATTATTACAAACTGCAGCATCAGGGCTCGTTTTTTTTTGTTTACATTTTTTCCCCAATAATTCTCTCATATCGTTCAACTGAGTGTTTAAGCTTTAAGAAAAACCGGTTTTAACTTCAATTGGAGCATATCATTTACTGAATAAAATTCCGCTAGTTGTGCGAATACCCCACTGTGCGAGGGGGAGAATGTTGCAACCATAATGCTATAATTTTCATTTCAAAAGTTGACTAATGTGTGTTACTGCCGAGTGTGGTAATTCACAAACCGTGTTTAAAGCAAACAAACAAGTTCAACAGTACATAGTCGAAGTATTAATAAAGTAAGTGTTGCGCTATTAAAAACTTTAATTATAAATAAATGTAACAGTCATTTTGATTCTAAATTAAAAGGATTTAAGTCTGATACTGAGAATTTTTACACCCTTTCGTAAACACATTTTGGTGAATGTTTTACTGATTGTTATTCTGCTGTTGCATATTTTGGGCTTCCAAATGTTACATTGTATGGTTCTTATTCTCACATTTCCTGCATGGATTGCTACTACTATCAAACCTATCAGCCAAAATTTCCCATACTGAGGTCTAATTAGTCATAGTCTCTGGTTTTTAACGAAAACACCTGTCGGGTAGACTTAATTTTACGGGATGCACATACATCCATGGAAGCAAGGATATGCCTTGCCAGCGCTCTCCGTCAATCCATTGATACACTGGGCCGAAACCCTTCCCGCGATTTTGGATTTAAACTGCAGCCACCATGACGCCCCCACAAGGGGCCTACCTCTAACAATTAAGGGCCGGACCGAGACCCGGGGGCTCCTGACTCCCATGGTACCGTGATTTAAGTCCTGGTAAGGACTACCGGTGGTCCAGCCGCCAACAAGACCTTTGACTGGCAACTTCAAATCTTGGTCAAATGGTCAAATCGTAGCAACCTTCGATAGCGTCATCTGTCAGATGTTTACGATAAGACCAGTAACTTGCTCTGCCCCCGCTTTTTAGGCAACGCTATTGACGGGCGAAGCCTAGATAATTGGGTGGGGGCGGTCTGGTAAGATTTTTCCACAAATACAAATCAGCTTGCATTTCTTGTCGAAATAAGGAGTTAATATTGTTAAATTTGATTGGGGACTTACACTCATTTTACTTTGCAATGCCTTGTATTCTTCTCTGGAAAGGCTACTCGTTGAGTGGACACCATAAGTAAGTGAGAACCTTGCTGCATCTTCACGATTGAAAACATTCCACTCCTCCTTAAACGTTTAGTAATTTTAATGTTTTTGATAAAATGAAAATATTTGTTGTAATATGTAAAACGAATTTATATTAATTATATGACTTAAAATGGTTGGATCGTGTGTTATAGTGGTCCTTGCTAATTTAGGCTTACGTAATTCAGGCAAAACTTCTGGTAAATTGTACTGATTTGGCTCTCATAAAGCTTTAATTTAAGGAACGTTGGAGCTTCCAACCAAACTGATGAGACTGCATCCTTTCACATATTGTAGTTCCATTGCAGTGTTTGGGTCGCTGATTAGATTTTTGACACTCTGATGGCAACATATTGTGATAACCACTTAAATGTGAGCAGACCTCATGGTCTACTTATAAGAAGCAGTTTGAAATGGCTGCCTGTGCAAACGACTGGGACAATGAGGAAAAGTGCTTTGCCCTAACAATGGCCTTGCACGGTCCTGCAGCAGAATTGTTGCAAACAGTAGACATCGAAAAGCATAAAGATTATGTGACTTTAGTGCAGGCTATCGAGAAACGGTTTGGGGACAGCCACATGCAGGAGGTCTACAAGGTCCAATTGCAAAGCCGAACGCAGCAAAGAGGAGAAACACTGCAGCAGCTCCAAGCAGACGTGAGTAGACTTGCACATCTGTCATACCCCACCGCAGGCCAGGAAATTATCGACGAAATGGCAAAAGATGCATTTATCAGGGGAATTGCAGATTCGAAGCTACAGTCAGCAGTAAGGATGGCCGGGAAAAGAACCCTTGCTGAAGCACTTGCCTTCGCTCTGGCGATGGAAGCAGCCAATCAGGCTTCCAGGGGAACACATTTCGTCAGGAAAGTAACATCTATCGAATGCTCCTGCACAAGAATTAGTGCCGAGGAACGAGATACTCGCCGGGATAGACGGATAATGCGCTGCTGGAATTGCAATAAAATAGGACACCTTCAAAGGCAGTGTAAAGAACCGGTGCGACGAAAAGACTGCCCTCACTGTGGTGACAAGCAAATAGAGGAAGAAACCAGCAGAAACAGCTATCAAGAAGCCGGTCAACCTTCCCGAAGCCATCAGTCGGGAAATGCTTAAGCACCAACTTCGCGGAGCAGAAATTGGTAGCAGGAGTCGACGGCCCCAGGACCATCATCCAAGTCTCGCTGGCAAAACGATGCAGCGAAAGCCTTCTAGTAGAAGTAGTCAGTGGAAAAGAAAAATGGATGCAACAATAGACACCGGTGCATAACACTAGCAGTTGCAGCTTGCGAACAGCTACAGGAGCAACGATTAAGGTATATGGTGAAGTCCGCATAAAAAACCAATTGGCCGGAATAACATTCACTCACGCGTTTCTGGTAGCTGACATATGTGACGAGTGCATCATTGGTACAGACTTCATGAGAGAACATGGACTTGTAGTCGACTTGGGGGCACAAACCCTGAAATATGGAAACATGGAGATACCAATGATATACGGAAACGCCAATACCTCAGTCTCAAATGTCGTCATCTGCAGCAATCAGAACCTAGAGCCTTCGTCAGAAGCAATTTTGTGGGCAAAAGTGGAAGGTGGTCCTGGTAGCCACCGATTCTATTTGATGGAGCCAGAAAAGAAAAGAGACTTCATGGTGGGAAAGACCTTAGTGGAGCCAAAGAACAACATGGTCCCTGTAAGGATTCTAAATCCAAAGACATTCAGTGTAAAGGTGAAAAAGGGGGAGATAGTGGGAAAATGCGTACCTGTTGAGGCTATATCGACCACAACGGAAAAAAAGGGTGCAAAACCGGTCACAACAGTTCAGAGCATAAAAATCAAGAACAAAATTCTCAGCCTCTGTAATCTGGACGAAGATCAGCGAATCCTGGCAGAAAAACTAATCGGTGAGTACGCTGATATATTTGCTACACAAGACGGAGAATATGGACGTACGCATATTGTTCAACACCACATTGACACCGGAGACGCTCGACCAATTCGTCAACCTGCAAGGCGTCTTCCATTGGCAAAGCAAACAGAAGTTGCCGAAATGATGTCGAAGATGAAAGCTGAGGGAGTGATTGAAGAATCGCAAAGTCCGAGGGCATCTCCAGTGGTCCTGGTGAAGAAGAAAGATGGCAGCACGAGATTTTGTGTAGACTACCGACGTCTCAATGATGTCACTAAAAAGGACAGCTACCCACTTCCGAGAATCGATGACACTTTGGATATGCTTTCTGGAGCGAAATGGTTTTCAACGCTTCACATGAAGAGCTGTTACTGGCAGGTAGAGATAAATCGTGCGGATTGTGAGAAAACTGCCTTCACTACAGGAAGCGGTCTTTGGCAGTTTGCAGTGATGCCGTTTGGACTGTGCAACGCTCCGGCCACCTTCGAGCGACTAATGGAACGAACATTGCAAGAACTCACCTGGAAAACCTGCCTAGTATATTTGGACGACGTTATCGTCATAGGTAAGACGTACGAGGAGCACCGCGAAAATCTAAAAGAAGTGTTTGAGAGGCTACGAAGTGCTCATTTAAAGCTCAACCCAGAAAAGTGTGCCTTGTTTCGTCCGGAAGTAAAATATCTGGGTCACATTATATCAGGAGGAAGGAGTAAGAACGGATCCTGACAAAATCGAAGCCGTGAAAAGTTGGCCTTCTCCAAAAAATAAACACCAACTGAGAAGCTTCTTGGGCCTCGCCACGTATTACAGAAGGTTCGTAAAGGATTTTGCTGGCATTGCAAAGAGCCTGCATCAACTTACAGAAAAAGGCCGACAGTTCAGGTGGTCTGGAGAATGCGAAAAAGCATTTCAAGAACTGAAGCGACAGCTGTGCAATGCCCCCATCTTGGGTTACTCCACGCCCGGAAAAATGTTCATCGTGGACGCTGACGCTAGCAATGTTGGGGTCGGAGCTGTGGTTTCCCAGGTTCATGATGGTCAAGAGAAAGTGGTCTCATATTACAGTAAAGTACTCTCCAGACCTGAAAGGAACTACTGTGTAACCCGCGCGAGCTTCTGGCTTTAATTCTGGCTACGAAGCATTTCCATAAGTACCTCTACGGACAAAAGTTCATTCTCCGGACAGACCACGCAGCTCTGAAATGGCTACTCCAATTTAAGAACCCTGAAGGCCAAGTTGTAAGATGGATCGAGCAGTTGCAGGGCTACGACTTTGAAGTGCAACACCGCAAGGGAACACTCCACTCAAATGCTGATGCTCTCTCTCGTCGACCGTGCGGAGTAAAATGTGAACACTGCAATCGTAAAGAAGCAAAAGAACAGGCAACTATCCAAATGATCAGGACTGAGCCAATAGAGGGTTGGAGTATAGACGAAATCCGTTCCTCCCAACAGGCAGACAATGACATCGAACCAATATTGGCCTGGAAGGAACACGAGGAAAGACCAAGCTGGCAGCAGATATCAGATCGGAGCCAAACTCTGAAGGCATACTGGGCACAGTGGGACTCGCTTTTTGTGCAAGATGGATTGCTGAAGAGAAAATGGGAAAGTGCCGATGGGACAACATCTCGTATGCAGCTAATTGTGCCACGGTCCAGAGTCAACCAAGTACTCCATGAAATACATGACGGAATCTCAGGAGGCCATTTGGGAATAAACAAGACGTTGGAAAAGGTAAGGGAACGTTTCTATTGGCTAAACGCTAAGCAAGATGTCGAGAATTGGTGCAAAAAGTGCATAAGATGTGTGGCTACCAAGGGTCCAAAAGTAAAGCCACATGGACAAATGCAACAATACAATGTCGGAGCACCTTTCGAACGAATAGCCATCAACATCGCTAGGCCGTTTCCCGAAACCTTTAATGGAAACCGATATACCCTCGTAGTCATGGATTACTTCAGTAAGTGGCCGGAAGTGTTTGCCATCCCAAATCAAGAGGCTACAACCGTAGCCGAACAGATAGTCAACAACTGGGTGAGCAGATTTGGGGTCCCAATGGAGCTGCACTCTGATCAAGGGAGAAACTTTGAATCAAAAGTCTTTCAGGAAATATGTCAATCTGATGGAATGGTCGAGCGATTCAATCGGACTTTGAATCAGCATCTATCGAAGGTTGTCAGCGACTGCCAGCGGGATTGGGATCGACACATACCCCTCTTCTTAATGGCCTACCGAAACGCGGTCCATAGCTCAACAGGGCACACACCATCCGAGATCTTATTTGGTCAAACAATTCGGTTGCCAAGTGAAGCAAAATTCGGATCCCCACCGACGGAGCCCAAAGAGGTGAACGAGTACGTGAATGACTTACGCAGCAGGATTCGTAAATTGCATGAAGACACCAGAGAAAAGATGAAGCTAGCAAGCAGCCGCATGAAAACTAGGTACGATATCAAGGCGAAATCTTCCGGTTTCAACGAAGGAGATCTGGTTTGGCTGTATAATCCTCAGTGTAAGAAAGGCAAATCACCAAAATTGCAACAGGACTGGGAAGGTCCATACAAGGTGATAACCCGCATTAATGACGTTGTCTACCGGATCCAGCGTGGGGATCGAGGAAAATTGAAAGTGGTCCATTTGGATAGAATGTGTCATTTCAACGGGATGCTGAATGACGAAGTTGTTCGGGACGAACAACTGTAGGGAGGGAGCAATGTGATAACCACTTAAATGCGAGCAGCGACATCTAGCAGAAAATGTCGATACTGGAATAACAAAGTCTCGACTGGAGAGTGGAATCGAATTTTGTAGCAAATTGGAAATTGTATGGGACGCTGGATGGCGAGGATTGTTCTCGAAGTATGTCATTCGAGTATAAATACCAGCATCCCCAAGGTATGCAAATCAGTTCTAAAGTGTAATTTGAAGTGTTAATTAGGAGAAGTGATTAAGTGGTTTAAGTAAAAGATAAGAAAAATATAAGTGGTTGAGAAATTGGATTGTACTGAGACAAAGAATTAAATAGTGAATTGTAACTGTACTGAATAAAGGGATTTGTATTGAAAAGAATAAGTTCTATTATTTGTACCCACACAAACATTTTACAATATGTCTCCCGAACATATGAAGGGAATGTATCCATGCCAACACTGTTGTTGAGTCCGTGTAATATGCCACCTTTTGAACGTTGCTTTTGAGAATTCTAAGCAGCCGTTCTACAAATTCTACCAGTTCGAAAAAAACAATTCTTACAAGTGGATCGATACGAGACTTGAACAAAGCTGATTGGAAAAGATTTTACCTCTTTCGTTTACACATTTTATGTATAAACATGCTCCAAAGGTACCCATACTGCAATTTTCTTGACCGAAGAACACATTACAAAACGGGTAAATTCTATGTTTTCTAATTTAAAAAAACTGTTTCATGTACCTCAAGATTTGGAGCGAGCTAACCTTAAATTTTTTTTTACTGAATTGTATTTGAATTATACTCTGAATACTATATGAAATAAAATTATCTACCTATCTACATATTTCTGACTGCTAACATTTCACCAACCTTTCTTTATGTTGTTCAGGAATATTTCTTAGAATATCTGAGTCATTTGCATAACATTTTCTCAATTCAAAATTACCTTTTCGTAATAAACTGGTGATTTCCTCAAGCAAACCGCTTGCCGTTTCGGCTCTTGCCAGCAGACCGCCGTCATAAATTTGATTCCTAATAATTTCCTTTGCCCTTTTGTGTTCCTTTTGATTGTCCACTGCAGCAAAATTCCCATTACTGTTCGCGTTGAGGTCTGCAACAGCCAAAGCTGTTTGTAGGGAGTTGGTGGATAATGTGTTCCTCCTTTTTGGAGTCCCTTCAGCGACGGTCTCTGACAACGGTCCCCAGTTTAGGCGTAAGGAACCGGCGGCACATTAGGGGTATTCATCTTCGAGAACCATCGTGCTTGGGATATTTAACTTTCGAAAATTGCGCAATATATGAGGTTCTAGGTGTTACCACTTACTATGTTAACTTCGGCGAGATATGGTTACTCACGGTAAGGAGGTTCCAACCGTAAGTGATCATCAAACGAATAGAGACTTAGATTTAGGAGAGTTAGGAGAAAGATTTAGGAAACTTAGGCAAGATATTGATCACAAATTTAAAGTGGAAACCAATAAGTCTGCGAAAGCCTACATTCTCCGACGTAGATATACCCAGTACCTGCCGAGTGAGATTGTATGACGACGAAACTTTGTCTTATAAGATGCAACCAAGTTAGCGCTCACCAGTAAAATCTGACTTACAACTTAGTTAAATTAGTGTCACCGTGGACATATGTCTTAGCAGACGAGACCGGGAAAGAACGCGGCACGTGGCATTGTAAAGACCTAAACTACGATACAAATAGTAAAAGTTACCACAAAAGTCCTACTTTTTCACTTTCTTCTGACCAAACGCTTTACGTCTAATAAATTTCTAACACAACATTCATTGACAGTGTGGACAACGAGAGAGACGCTCTCACCTTGCTGAATGAAGTAAAATTAATTCACTCTACTGCCGGCTTTAGTATCCGTAACTGGGCATCAAATTGGACTGAGCTGAATGAAAACGTCTTAGAGATCCAAGAACCGAAGTCACTGAAAATGACCTTGATATGTACTGAGACCCTAATAACGATCGTTTCCAATATATTTTCAGATTCAAGTTTCAGTTTTGGACGATGAAGTGAGACCAACGGAACAAGAAACCTTTCAGGTGCTCATATCAATTTTTGATCCTCTTGGTCTCATAACTTTCACAGTCGGCTTAAAAATACTTTTACAAGAAATTTGGCGGTGTGGCATCGATTGGGATGATGAAAATGTCTTCGTAAAGTGGTTACAATGGAAGTCGCTGATACCATTGATTAATTCTGTCAAAATTCCACGCTGTTACAGTCGGTTGCTATAAAATGTTGAGGACGTACAATTACATACATTCGTGGATGCTGGAGAATAGGCCTATGCTGCTGTGTGTTATATACGGGTTTAGTGTGCTGATCAAGTCAATGTAACCATAGTAGCCTCAAAGTCGAAATTTGTACCGCTCAGGCCAGTTTCAATACCAAGAATTGAGCCGGGTAGGGTGCCTGGTTGGCGGTTAAGATCCCAGAAGTTCATCGATTAACAATCAAACCGTATTAAAGTGGTTACGTATGGATCCAAGAAAGTTCCAGCAATTCGTCACGTTCCGTGTCGGCAAAATATTAGAGTCATGCAAGCTCTCGGAGTGGAAGAAGGTACCCTCAAAGCAGAACACTGCTGACCTCGCAAGGAAATTATCGGCCCGGCTACACAGTGAATCATGGATTAACGGGCCAAACTTCTTGGTTACCGAGCCAGTAAATTGGCCAACATGTAACGACCTTGGGGATGTCGATGTGTCTGAAGTACGACATCATTTGCTGCAAATGGAAAAAATAACGACTATGTGCCTTCTCTACATTTCTCTTGTACATCAAAAAGCTAAAAGCTATCGTCAGAAATGAAGGCAAACCAAAGGAGTTCACCTTCGAAGTACTTCAGGAAGCAAAGACGATTCTTTTTAGACATGCATAGATGAGTGAGTACCAGAAAGACCGATCGAGTTTAGAACGGGGTAAACACTTTGAAAAAAATTCAAAACTAATGTCCTTAAATATATACATACTTAGACCCTGACGGTGTTTTGAGGGCGCGAAGCAGGGCACAACATCTCAACAGTAATGACGTAATTTTATTTACCAAAAGACATCATTTCCTAATAGTACGCTCCTGCCATGAAAGGCAACATCACTTATCGCATAACACAACCACCAGTAAGTTAAGATGTATTTTCCTTATTCCACAGCTACTTGTATTGTAAAAGACAGTCAACAATGTAGAAACTATTATGCAAGACCTAAATGGATGCGTTACCCCCACCGAGGTTGGTAATTTTCAAACGAACCTTCACGTAAGTTGGTATTGACTTCGTCGGTCATAGTTGGTAGAAGATGCGAAGAAAGAAGATGTGCGAAGATGTGGTGCCATATTTACATGCCTCACTGTGCGCACATGTACAGCACATATAGAAGTCGCACAGGTTTTCCTTGACTTACAATTAATTTAAATCGAAATTTAATCCACAGTGTGGGAATTCACTCAACTAGCGGAATTAAATTATGAACGCTTGTGCTTTGAACTCTTCGCTGAATTTTTTTTTCTTAGCTTAGTGATAAATATCATTATCATTTTTTTTTCTTATTTGGTCAAAGTTCTTGGAAAATGAGTCCCGAAATCGCCGTTTTTTCACATAAATTAGATTAGATATGTTAAATAAGATCATTTAAATGTCTTAAATCGATAGATTGCTTTAAAACGAGCAAAAACTTGTATGAGGTTTATTATTAGCTCTTAAATTATTAACTCCAAAAGTTCCACAACCTCAGGTTCTAAGCAACTTATTTTTCTTTTTAGAGTGCACCTTAAACCAGTTAAATAAGGGTCCGAAGTTATTAACAGTCTATGAATTAAATCTGTCATTGTGTCCAATCTTGGCGTTTTCCTCGTGAAAAGTTTCCTATATTTTCTGTTGTCCTTGTTTCTGGCTTCTTGCCCTTCTTCCGATAGTTGGCCAATCGGAAGGATACAAAATGCAATAACTTGCTTTCCATGAAATAACACTTTGTGCACGCCAACTGGTATATAATATCAGCCATATTTTTCGATGTATAAAGTTCTTAATCGGGTTACAAAATTATTCAAATGCATCATGATTGATAGGAAACCCAGAAGAGAGTGCTTCTAAAACGATGTGGTACCCTTTTATAAGCTCTATGTCGATGCATGTAATTTCATCTGTTTTGGTTTCATTTCTGGAGAACCTTCTAGCTGTATTTCCTTCGTTTGTGTTACCAGTTTGTTGGGTAGGTATGTCAACAAGTAACCCAGTCTCTTTTCTAAATTTCTCCTGAATCATTTTCTTCCTGGTTTTCACGTTGTCCTTATGCTCTTGGTTTTTCACTTGCCAAGCTTTTACTTCAAGCCTATAGGCTATGTGAAGGACACATTCCATAAATCTAATCCAAGAATGCAGTGGAGATAAACCAAAGGACATTGCAAATTAATTTTCAAACTTTTGGGATATACTTTTTGGATTATTCATCTCTGATGGCCTTGCTCCCCAAATATAACAACTTTGATAAGATGATGGTACGTTTGAATGGGCAGTACAAACCTTACCAACTACCATTGAGAGTAAAAACACAGGCTTAACGGCAACTTAAAAATCGTATTCGTCAATTTTAACAGCTGATAAAGAGTTTACTTGTTGAAGAACTTGATCAACTTCGTGTTTTATCAAATCTGTTGTTTCCTTTGCAAATAAAAGCTTAATATGCCGACAGTATCTTGTTGATGAAGGACCGTGATTTTTCCAAACGATTTGCTTCTGATCTTCTATATTGTAATACATTTGAATATGCGATATGCTAAAAATGTTCTCTTCATAGAATTCTCTGGCACTGGGTTTTTGTTTATAAGACTTTTGCTGTGCTCCATTGCATCCCCATTTAAAAAGCAATGTCAATTCCTTCAAACCAGTTTTAAGGTGTTTTGAGATTAACACACTTTCCTGCTAAAAACATAAACGCCTAACACTATGGTCAACTAAAGCTTGAAGATAGCATTCCGCACTGGATTCCGTTATAGCACATTTCTCCGGATAACATTTTCCCTTTTTATCGTATGAAGGCAATAAGTCTTTAGCAATGAAATTGACTTTTTGTCGTATAATTTCATACCGGTGAGTTGAAACCTGTGTATCTACAATAAGTGCTAAGGCTTCATCAGCAGATAAGCTCGATTCTGAAGATGGGCCTTATTCTAAAGATTTTTTCAAAATCAACCCTTAAAATTAATTAAAATTAAATCAATAAAAGTTTTACAACTAGATATTATTTTCAAAATCTAACCCCTCTGTGGAGAACTCTCCAACAGTTTTTTTTTTTTACCGCAGCAGCAGTATCCCTTTTAACACTCTTTCTTATAATAATTCCATATGCATTTGCAATTTCATCATGGCTATATTCATGTAACAGGGGCTGCACCTTCTTCTTTTTAATCTTGTCACAGCAATCATCGAATATTTTTCTTGGTCTACAAACACTTTTCGAATTTGACAAAGATGGAATTTCACATAAAGTTTGCTGTGGCAGAGAATAATGTTCATTTAGCCAGGAAACGTTTTCATTTATAAAGCGATCAAGATGTCTACAACTTTTAGACCTCCATTGATCAAACTTTAGATAAAAATCTTACTTTGTTTGAGTGATTGTATTGCATCATCTGAAAATTGTACATGCCTAAAAAAACTCAAAACAAACGAAAAGAGCGCATCAACGCGCTTTATTTTGGTTTTTGGTATCCAGACTTCAAACATTTCCTTTTTAGTTACATGAAAGACATTGTGAAAATGAAATTTCAAGAAAGTGTCTATGTGTTTAAAACTGAAATGCATGAAATATTTACATACCACATGGTACAGAACGCGAAGACTAACACTTTTCACAATAAACATTTAATAACAAAATCAAGAGCACATATTTAATATTAAACGAGAACGCATAACGATTTGATAAATCACTAACCGCTTAAATGCATATCTGTTAGAAATTTTGTTTTCTATATGAATTTTCTTAAATACATTTAAGTAAGTGTATGTATATATAGATCTACATATGGTTATTTATACCTATTTACATATACTTTCATATTGCAAAAGCAAACAATCACCAACCATTTTTATTATTTTTATGTTTTATTAAAGCATTTATTGCCTCGGTAGCCATGGCGAAAAATGACTAAATTATAAAGGCGCGAAAAAACGCGCAAAACTTTTTGATGATTTCAAATAGCTAAGACATTGTTTTTTTTTCTCCAATGAATGTTAAAATAACTAAAAAAAAACACTGGTTTTTTAATTTTATACACCACCACAAAAATTTTAGAATCCAAATAACATATCAATTAATTTACATCAATATTCCTTGATATAAACTAATTTTAAAAATAAATAAAACTTTCGAAATACACGCTCTTCACGTATAAAAAATTAATAAAATTACAAGTTGCCTGCACAAGCCAATTACCTGAGAGATTATTACAAACTGCAGCATCAGGGCTCGTTTTTTTTTGTTTACATTTTTTCCCCAATAATTCTCTCATATCGTTCAACTGAGTGTTTAAGCTTTAAGAAAAACCGGTTTTAACTTCAATTGGAGCATATCATTTACTGAATAAAATTCCGCTAGTTGTGCGAATTACCCCACTGTGCGAGGGGGAGAATGTTGCAACCATAATGCTATAATTTTCATTTCAAAAGTTGACTAATGTGTGTTACTGCCGAGTGTGGTAATTCACAAACCGTGTTTAAAGCAAACAAACAAGTTCAACAGTACATAGTCGAAGTATTAATAAAGTAAGTGTTGCGCTATTAAAAACTTTAATTATAAATAAATGTAACAGTCATTTTGATTCTAAATTAAAAGGATTTAAGTCTGATACTGAGAATTTTTACACCCTTTCGTAAACACATTTTGGTGAATGTTTTACTGATTGTTATTCTGCTGTTGCATATTTTGGGCTTCCAAATGTTACATTGTATGGTTCTTATTCTCACATTTCCTGCATGGATTGCTACTACTATCAAACCTATCAGCCAAAATTTCCCATACTGAGGTCTAATTAGTCATAGTCTCTGGTTTTTAACGAAAACACCTGTCGGGTAGACTTAATTTTACGGGATGCACATACATCCATGGAAGCAAGGATATGCCTTGCCAGCGCTCTCCGTCAATCCATTGATACACTGGGCCGAAACCCTTCCCGCGATTTTGGATTTAAACTGCAGCCACCATGACGCCCCCACAAGGGGCCTACCTCTAACAATTAAGGGCCGGACCGAGACCCGGGGGCTCCTGACTCCCATGGTACCGTGATTTAAGTCCTGGTAAGGACTACCGGTGGTCCAGCCGCCAACAAGACCTATGACTGGCAACTTCAAATCTTGGTCAAATGGTCAAATCGTAGCAACCTTCGATAGCGTCATCTGTCAGATGTTTACGATAAGACCAGTAACTTGCTCTGCCCCCGCTTTTTAGGCAACGCTATTGACGGGCGAAGCCTAGATAATTGGGTGGGGGCGGTCTGGTAAGATTTTTCCACAAATACAAATCAGCTTGCATTTCTTGTCGAAATAAGGAGTTAATATTGTTAAATTTGATTGGGGACTTACACTCATTTTCCTTTGCAATGCCTTGTATTCTTCTCTGGAAAGGCTACTCGTTGAGTGGACACCATAAGTAAGTGAGAACCTTGCTGCATCTTCACGATTGAAAACATTCCACTCCTCCTTAAACGTTTAGTAATTTTAATGTTTTTGATAAAATGAAAATATTTGTTGTAATATGTAAAACGAATTTATATTAATTATATGACTTAAAATGGTTGGATCGTGTGTTATAGTGGTCCTTGCTAATTTAGGCTTACGTAATTCAGGCAAAACTTCTGGTAAATTGTACTGATTTGGCTCTCATAAACTTTAATTTAAGGAACGTTGGAGCTTCCAACCAAACTGATGAGACTGCATCCTTTCACATATTGTAGTTCCATTGCAGTGTTTGGGTCGCTGATTAGATTTTTGACACTCTGTTGGAAACATATGTCTCCCAAACAATGAAGGTTAACGTATCCATGCCAACACTGTTGTTGAGTCCGTGTAATATGCCACCTTTCGTTTACATACTTTATGTATACACATGCTCCAAAGGCAACCACACTGCAAATTTCTTGATCGAAAAACACATTACAAAACGGGGAAATCCTATGTTTTGTAATTTAAAAAACTGTTTCATGTAGCTCTGGAGGAGCTAACCGTCCCATGAGATGTAGTCTCCTGCATAATAATTTTCCGAGAATTATGATAGGACTCAATAAGCCCAGTTAGGTCCGACAAAACACTTCTTGTTACTAGCCTTTTATGTGTTGCATATTTTTCTGGATTAAAGGAAAATTTGGATTGATCGAGAATTGGATCCCAGATTAATCCTAAAGTTCTGAAAATTTCTGACTGTTAACATTTCACCAACTTTACTTTATGCTGTTTAGGAATATTTCTTAGAATATCTGGGCCATTTGCATAACATTTTCAATTCAAAATTACCTTTTCGTAATAAACTGGTGATTTCCTCAAGCAATCCGGTTGTTTCAGATGCCGTTTCGGTTCCTGCCAGCATATCGCCGTCATATATTTGATTCCTAATAACTTCCGTTGCCCTTTTGTGTTCCTTTTGATTGTCGTTTGCAGCGAAATTCCCATTACTATTCGCGTTGAGGTCTGCAACAGCAAAAGCTGTTTGTAGGGAGTTGGTGGATAACGTGTTCCTCCTTTTTGGTGTCCCTTCAGCGCCGGTCTCTGACAACGGTCCCCAGTTTAGGAGTAAGGAACTGGCGGCACATTGGGCGTATTCATCTCCAAGAACCATCGTGGTTGGGGTACTCACGGTAATGAGGTTCCAACCGTAAGTGATCATCAAACGAATAGAGACTTAGATTTAGGAGAGTTAGGAGAAAGATTTAGGAAGCATAGGCAAGACATTGGAGACAAATTTAAGGCGGAAAGCAAGAAGTCTGCGAAAGCCTACTCTTTGTTACGTTGAATCTAATTATAAGATATTTCCTTTTTAATTATGTATCAAATTTTGTGTTTGAAATAAAACGACTTTTCACTTCTGTGTTGTAAAACGTTGTAAAATTTACATATTTCAGTTAAAAAATAGCAGTTATGTACTGCTAGTAGTACTGTATTATATAAAATGTTGATTTTGTTTGTATTCAATGTTGCTAAACATTACAATACGTTTTGACAATTGTGTAGGCTTGTTTGTTTTTGAATATAGGTTTGTTATGCTATAAATATTCATTATTGAATCTTTCAAGCTCGAACGGGGAGAATGTTGCATGGTGAGCCAAGTTCACAATAAGGTATTTAGCATTTTCATGTCTTGATTTTTGGTCTGATCTTGTGTCTAGTGAACCTCCTTCCCATTTTTCTTCCATTAATTTCCACCTTACGAGTAAGCATATAACCTTACTGCCGACCCTAATGTCCCTTTTGGAATATAGTGTCATCTCAGAATATATAAAGAAAAACAGCATTACCAAATAAAAAAAACATTCAAAAGGGTGACAACAATAACAAAAAGACATAGTGGTCAATTCAATTGATGATTGCAAACTACTACATTGATCACCAACAGCACCAGTCGCACTCATGCTGGCCAATGGCTAATCGTCTATACATGTGTCTTCATCTTACGATACGACGAGTACATTAACTCATTTTCATTTGTGAGTTTTCATTTTTGGAGGTGGTGGTTTTTTTTTGTTTTGAATGCGTTGTTGTTTATTTTTTAATTATTTTTTGTTATAAATTATTATAAATTGTGTGTTTGAATCGCGTAGGAATTTACGTAAGTTTAATTTGTATTTGGTTATGAGTGTGGGGAGAGAATTAAGGTAATGTTTCTAAGATTCAGGTATATTTAATGTGAATTTAATGTTTATTTAATAGATGGTGTTGATTTATGAATGATGTATGAATGTGCTTTACGTTTAAATATGGAAAAGGGTTTGCTGGACGTTTTAGTTTTGAAATGGGAATGATATTTGCTGAAGCTATTTGTTCAACTATTGCATTCCTGTGTTGCATTGATCTTGTTGTGGAATAAATTTCCACTTGGTGCCCTCGTTGGCTAATACCTCTGCCATATTTTTCCAATCTAACTTTGCTTGTTTGAATTGGCATTGGTGTTCGCTGTCACCACCTACAAAGTTTTTCCCGCAGTCGCTGTACAGTTCCCTGCATATACCCATTCGGGCAATCAATATCCTGTACGCTGCTAAAAACGCTTGGATAGTCATGTCGCTGACTACTTCAATGTGCACAGCTTTACACAGAAATATTGCGAAGTAGCGCTGTAAACGGCCTTGAAATGATTGTTCTAGCTGTCGAAGATTACCCATTAACTGCACCAACGGTTTGGCTTTGAACTTAAAACAAATATTGCAGTTGTGAATTTGTGTTTTAACTGCATTTTTCAGATTAAAAATCCAAAACCGTTGGCGTATGTAAGTAATCATTACCACCGTGTAGGGTTTTTTCGTGGGAGTCATCAATAATACGTTTTGAAAAAATGTGATTCGATTTTAGCAGGATTGGGTGCAGGGTGCAGGATTGTATGTTAGGGTGGAATTAGAAATTCTCCCTCCGACTCTTAAGATGCCTTCTTCATCTTTAAACGGGTTTAGTTAATTAATTTTAATTTTGTTCTCTTCTTCTTCCACAGTAAACACCTCCTCTTGAGTCAAACGAACAATTCTCATCAGTGCTTGCTCCAGTTCTTGAGGTGATAAAATAGCAAAGTGCTGCTGACAATAATTGCTCTTTTGTCGAAATCGTAAGCAGTATGCGACTACTCGCAATGTCTTCCGTCGTGTCCAAAATGTCAACAAAATCTCGTTAATAAATATGTTATTTTTGTTGTGATGCACGATTGTAGAGCGAGCCTCTTGAAACGTCTCCAAACAAGATGGTTGTTCTGGATGAATTGCGTCCCACTGATGCCGTAGAAATTCCGGCCCTTCCCACCAGAGGTTGTTTCCGATGAACTTCGAAGGGAGAACTCCGCTCGATGCCGTGTCTGAAGGGCCCAGCTCCGATGGAATATGTTTCCATATGGTGTTATTTTTGCATTTTGGATACGGGACACCCGGTTGCTGATGATAGTTTTCCATTTTGATGGACTAGCTTTAATCCAGCATAATGTGATGAGTGAATCAGTCCACGCATAAATATCAGCTGCTTCTAGCTTCAGAATTTTTGTCGTTTCTTGAAGTAGTTTGGCCAACAGTACGGAACTCGCACTAGCATTGGTAATTCCTCCCGAAAAGTTGTCCATTCTCCTTCTAAGTTAGGCTTGTCCCATTCCAACTCCTTGATCCATGCTGCTGCATAATTATTTTTTCCCTTGATAGTGCAGGGTGAGATCCTGCCCATTGGATTATAAAGCTTTGCTATGGAGGATAAGATGGACCGTTTAGTGATTTCATTTTTATTGAGCTGCACGACTTGAAAGGAGAACAAATCTGGGATTGGCATCCACTTAATGTCAAGCGTCTTAATATCGATGGTGTCGGTAAATGGTAGCGGCTTCACTTACAACATTATCAACATAGGTCTCCTCTCTGATGACAGTAGTGGCGATGGGATATTTCGATGCTTCGTTTTCCGCGAGCTGCAAAAGTACCCGGATTGCGAGAAATGGAGCTGATGCAGTAAGAAAGGTTACCGTATCTAATCGATAAATCCTTAGATCCTGGCTCTTCTCTCATAAAATCAACTAGTAGTTTGCATCAGCCGTTTTGACTCTGATTTGACGGTACATCTTTTCAACATCGCCAGTGAAGATAAATCTATATTTCCGCCATCTCAAAATAATGTCTATAACATTTGTTTGGATTTTAGGTCCTACCATCAACGTGTCATTCAAGGAAGAGCCAAAAAATGATTTAAAGTTTGCATCGAACATGACCTGTAGCTTTGTAGTGGTACCGGATTCCTCGATGACGAAGTGATGTGGAATAAAATAATGGAAAGTTGACGTAAGAACCTCATTGGAATCCTCTACTAAAGTCATATGTCCGAGATCGAAGTACTCGGTCATGCTTTTAACATATTCCTGATGTTGAGTTGTTTTTTTTGTTTTTTTTTTATAATTTACGCGCGCCTAAGGGGTTCTGTTACTGTTGCCAGGGCGGAAAGGTAGAAGGAGGAGAAAGCAAAATTGTTTTTTGTAGTGGTTTGAAACTCAGGTGTATTTAGTTTCGGTATTAGCACTCCTGGGGTGGGAGTCCGAATGGGACGGAGAGTTTTTTCTTCACTCAGAGTGATTCGAAGGTTATAATTCACACTTGTTTTGTTGTGCTTGGAACTCTACAACATCCAAATCTACGTGTCAGTGCTATGCCTACACACGCAGAATTTTCTGTCTGCGTTCAAATTACACAAATGAAAAACTTGAAAAACATGTCATGGGTAGGATTTGAACCTTGACCCTCCGAGTGAGAAGCGATTGCTAGTACCACTACACCGCGGCCACCCGTGGCTTTCAGCCTTTTCTCCAACTGCAAAAAACGCCTGACCGCACCTTGTTGTGTGGGGCCATAAACGGACTTGGTAACGGCCATCAGGTAATCGTGTTGTGTGTTGTTTGAAATGTTCTTCGCACTTTTCTTCTTCCTCTGTTTTACAGACTTCAAAAGGCTCTTCTTCGATTTCCCAGAACTTCTTCAACGTTGTGTTGAGGTCGACTTAGTTAAAGAAAGTTCGGATGGTTTTTGGTGTCGTTGATGGCACCTTACCCAGCAAAATCCATCCTAACTGTGTTCGCTGTGCAATTGGACTTGGGCACTCATTACTCCTCACAACTTCGCCGACAACGATTTCTGCGTAGACATCACTTCCAAGCGGCATGTCAACCCTTACCGGTACCTGGAATGTTGGATCTGCCAGCTGCAACCCGTCCACTTTACTATATTAGTATATTGGGCGGAAGGAGCCCAGTCAGCGTTTTCAGTACTAGTGCCTACACCCTACCTGTAAAGTTTGATGTTAGTTACGTTATGTAAGGATCGACGATCTTGTTGATTTCTCCACTGCTGACCTCCCCCAACCCACTAATTTGGCTAAGTGTCCATTTTGTCTTTAGGCCTAACCGCTGGACAGCTGCTGCTATTATGAAAGAGGCCTTTGAACGAGTATCCATCAAGGCTTTTAATGTAACAAAATTCCCATTAGCTGTTGTCACATTAATCAATGAAGTGGAAAGCAGAATTTGCGAGTTGGTGTGAATGTGATGGACCCGATAGTTTTGGCTTGTTGAAGGTCCATTATCACCCGTTTGTAATTGAACCGACAACTGATTCGGATATTTTTAGTTTTGGGGCAACATTTATTATTTATAAATTTATTTATATATACATCTACAAGTCACTTAAGTGCTAACAGATATCAGAAAACAAAATATATATATACTCGTATATGTAGAAAAGCTATGTATTCATTTGTAATAATTTTTTAATTACTCATTTGTAATGGATCGTCGACCGCCAGCTGCACTCGATTTAAAATTATTTACAGTAACCTGAGATGTCATTTGCTCGTTTGTCGACCCAAGCGATCGCAGTTTTGTTTACCCTCATCGTGCATCATTGTTTGAGTCACCGAGAGTATGTTTACATTCGTCGCCGATGGAATTCGATTTGGCATACATTTAGCAGCATAAAACCCGATGTGATTTGCTCAGTGTTGTCTTAGGACACAATGACTCCACTGAGGGCGACATTAATCGTTGTTGGGGTAGGCGGCGGATGGTTGATATTGACTGCGGCGATCAAGTTGTGGACGTGGTACAAACTATTGAGGTCGACGGGACTTTGGAATTTGCTGGACTGAGGAGGAGAGTCGACGTGCGAGCGAATGATGAATGCGGAAGGTAGTCTTCTTTTGGCAGCAGTACAGTTCGGCGGTGCAGTTTAATTTTGTTAAATTTTGTCTTTAATTTAATTTTGTCAATTTTTGTCTTCAGTTTCGTTTTGTCAGTTTTGTTGCCTTTATTTTGTAAAACCATTATTTTTCACTTTTATCAATAAAATAATATTTCCTACATGGGGGCTCAACCGGGATCTACCAGATAAAATTTGGAAATTATTCTTATTAATCTCAAATGAAAAACGAAGACGCGCCGCGGCGGTTTAAGAAAGTGAAGTGAAGTTAAGAAGAACGAAGTCGAAGAAAAAAAAATTTAGAAGAAAGAAGGTGAACTTGTGTTAAGAGGAAAAGAAGGATAAAGTGGCGGAAGTATTTAAAAGGGGTAGTTTCGCAAAGTGGATGGATGATCTGTAGGCCTTGACGGTTCGTCAGTTACAAGCATCTGAAAAGTAAAGGACTGTCATATAGGTACAACGTCAAGACCGATCTGATAGATCGTATTCGTACTAACCTGGAAGGTGAAAGTGTGAAGGTGGAGGACGTGCTGAACACTCTAAGAACGGAAGGAGACGAAGATGCTAAAGTTGTAGAGGTGTTGAGTTATAAATTTCTTTAAATTGAATTAATGCATCCGTCACTAGTTTTTTTTTAACTAAAGGATGTATCCTATATTCCTCAATGTAAATTGATGTAATATCTTTAAGTTTACTTATATATTGTTAATTATGTGCTCATTGCTTGGAATAAATGAATTGAATTGAATTGAATTGAAAGAAAGAAACTCTGCTTATCACAATTTAATTGTAGAAGGTAATGGTAAGGGAAATAGTTAGGATCCACAGCTCCCATAAACTCTCTCAGTGGAGTACCCAGTCATTACTGGAAGCGGGAGCGAACTTCGAGACTGAGGAGTTTAGTATGAATGTGGAAAATTGTATGAGTCCGTCGTTGGGTCCACTAGGGCTGAATTAATGTGTGGGAGAGCGTGCGTGTGTGTTTCTGGATGGAGCTGTATAACAAAAAAGATTTGGAATTCACTTTGGTGACGACCAGCACATAGCGAGGGTCAGCCTAGATTTTTTTTTAAAGCGAATTTTTTCGAGTATTGCGAAAAGTAAGTGTTTTTCTTTGAAAGTTTGAGAATTGCGCAAAGCAATTCCGTCTTTTCTTTTCACAAAGTAGAGTAGATATTTTTAATAGAGTCGCGAGTTCTGCTTTAAAAAGAAAAAAAGGGAAAAGGAGAAAGGACAGGAATGAGGAATTGGATACCGGGAATAGCGGGACAAAAGGGGTGAGGGACTGTGCCAGAAAGGGCCACAGCGCCGCTAGGAAAAAAGAAAAAGCTAAGTATATTGATAGTATAGTGCAGTGTAGAATCATAGAAATTGGTTTTTTTTTCTTTGAAAGTTGAGACTCCGGTGGGCCGCGCGTGCGAAAAAAAAATTAAAAAAATTCCCGAGAACAGACAGGTAGAAAAAAAAATCTGTTCTTTTTATTTTCTTTGTTGCAAAATTTTTTTCGGTGAAGATTTCGTGATTTCGAATGGTTTCGTGATTCCATGGGAAAAATCACGTGGCCCCTTATTAGTTTACCGGGGTCTAGCTGCCGTCCAAGCGCTACCTGGATAAGGTTAGTTATTGTTTGGTTCGGGGCATCGCCGTATCAGTGCCGGAACTAAACATAATAATTGGCGACCAACGTGGGGCTTTCTTTTTAACTTCATTTGCCTGAATGTTTTTTTTTCTTTAATTTTTGTTATTCGTGTTTTTTTGTCTTTCTTCCTTCGGACAAATTTTGTTCTTCTTTCCCGGAGTTTATTTGAAATTTTACAGGAGTTAGAGAAGTAATTGTTTGTGTGTTTTCCTGTGAGAACTTCTGATACTGCTTGCTTTTTTTTAGGACTGCAACAAGTGCAACAGGATAACAAGTGCAATAGTGCTACAAGTCGAAACAACAACAGTAAGGATTCAGAACGAAAGAAAAGAAGACGAAGTATCTGTAGAGTTAGTAGGAGCAAGCAATATGATTTCCTATACCTGGGCAAATACCAGGTCTCCAAGTAGTTATCTTTGTTTTTATTTTTTTTTTCTGGGAATGTGAATTTTGTTTTCCTTTTTTGAACCCACATCATAATGGCATAATTTTATTGGCAGCGCGTGGAAGTGGATTGCTTGTATCCCCGACCACGCTGATTTCGAAATAATTCAAAGCAAAATTAATAATGTGTTATTAAATAACAATAATCAAGTAATATTGAATAAACTTACACTGAATAAAATAGAAGAACTAAGAAATATAACAAATACAATTATAAAATTAAACGAAGGAAATGTTAAGACCGAGCGTATACTAGAATTAAAAGCCTTAGTAACTATTATAAAAGATGAAATAATAAATATAGAATATGCCATTAATTGGGCAAAAACAAACATTGTAAACTCGTTTATATTATCGAACAAAGAAATGCATATTATTAATAATCACTTAAAAGAAGAAAATGTACCATTTACAAACATAGATGAAGCAATTGAACTAGCAGATATTAAGTTAGCCTCGAATGGCTCAAGTATAATTTATATTGTTAATTTCCCTATAACTAGTAACGAGATCTGTAAAACATTGTTATTAAAATCAGTTAAAATAAATAATTTAATTAACAAACTTAATATCGAAAACGTAATATATTGCAAAGATGTTATTTTAAGTATAAGAAGTAAATGTAAACGTTTAAATGAAATACTTATTTGTAACAAAGAAAATGTAATAGACATAAGTAACGACACATGCACGACGCACCTTCTTAAGAGCAAACCAGCCAATTGTATGAAAATCAACAATGAACACGTTCCACAGATTGAGGAGATACTACCCGACACCTTATTCCTAAACAACTTTAGTGGCCATGTACAAGTGGATTACAGAACATTCGATCTAAATGGAACCTTCCTCATTCGGCATCATAACTCAACAGTGAAGATACACAATCAAATCTACACCTCGAAAGAAGTATCCGGAACAAAACCACTCCCAGCAGTAGTCCAGATGAATTCATTAAACTACTCCACACACAAACATCTCTCATTGGAAATGATCAATGAAATGAATGCCAAAAATACGGAATTTATAAAAACATTGGAGGACAAAAATACCAAGGGACTAATTACGAATATTACTATATCATCATTGGTAATACTCTTACTGCTGTATTTCTCGATCAGACGATGTAAATTAAGACAAGCTAAACCTAAACCCAAGCTTACATCATATACTACACCACAAGATCATAAAGAACACGTAGAAGAAAGTGTTGCAGAGGCAGAATTATCGCATAACTTCCAAAGAGAAAAACCATCACCAAAAATACTTCGCATAAATCAAATCCCGCTTTTTTAATACGCAAACGAGGTCGTTAGCATTTAAGGGCGGAGGAGTTAACATAATATTTTATGCCACAAATTTGTTCTCCATAATCATCACTAAATCATTTGGCACGAACACATGAGATGACCACATTCCATCACGTACATCAAACATTGCCATACAGCAACATGATCCATCTGTACATCAAGCAGCCGCATGCAGCAACCTGAGATACTTGTGGGAGCACAAAGCAGTCGAAGGCAGCCATGAGAATGTCTGGGAAGAAGAAGCTCTGTGTCAGCAAAATAATAGTATTTAAGATCTAGTTTTTAAGCAAATTATGTTCAGTATTTCTATAGGCAGAATCGCTGCCGGTTGTTTTTACTAAATAAAATTATTTTTTTTAAAAACTTTACACCTTAAGTTTTTTAATTGGCGCCCGAGCAGGGACCGGCGGTTTTTTTTATATGTATTAAAAAGTGTGTTACAAGTGTTCGCCAGTTAAATAAACGCGTTTTCCATTACCAGTACACTGCCCCGCCAACAACCTCAAGTAGCTTTCGCGCGGTAAAAAAAACAGTGATTAACTGAGTGGTTCGCCAACAACCTCAAGTAGCTTTCGTGCGGTAAAAAAATAAAACAGTGATTATCGAAGTGCGAAAAAAAACCACCCAAAACATAAAATTAACAGTCGGTCCAAAACCCAAGTGCGTGAGAAAATTTTAAAAGGGCCCCTGAGTAGCCGTAAAACAACGGAGGAAAAGGAAGCGTCACCCGCTAGCCGCTCACCACGAAGACAACGATGCTGATCTACATGCCGTTAATAATGTAAGATAGTTAGTAAGATAAGTGCATAATTTTTTTATTAAAAAAATAGAAAAAAATAACTAAGAAAAAACTTACAATTATTGAATACTTTGTAATTTAACAAATTACTTTAAAATAAGAAATTTAATAATTTTTAATTATCAGACGAACCAACAATTAAAGAAAATTAAATCAAATTACATAAATACATCTTAACAAACAATTAGAAATAAGAAAGGTACACAAATTAAAAGCAAATATACATTAAGAAAATTATTACTGAAATCTAAGTGAATACATAAGAATAAGTGCTAGTTCCTATACTCTATCGATTAAAAACAAATATAAGAAATGTCTACCACACAACGAAATTTAAGATCAAACGCTACTGGTCAGCAGGAGCGGAATCAGCATGAGTCGGCAACTACGGCCCAAACTCCCGCTGTTCTCGATACAATTATTGAAAACAATACTAATACTTCCTTCCAGTCCACCTCCTCAAATTCCCACAAGGACGAACCTTGATCCAAAACGTACTAAACCCAAATGCAGATCAGATGCAAGCTACCGATGAAACCATCGCCCCTGAATACCGTAACAACTTATCAGATTTAGATAAGGTTCCCGATATCGTACGCAGTCTTAGGACTTTTGCAGGCGATCAAGGGGAATTCAGCTCTTAGAGGAAGAGTGTAGAGAGAGTGTTACAGGTGTATGAACCTCTCATTGGTACCCCCAAGTACTATGCAATTCTAAGCGTCATTAGAAACAAAATTGTAGGTAACGCCGACATGGCGTTAGAATCTTTTAATACTCCCCTGAATTGGAAGAGTATTTCGCGATGCCTCATCATGCATTATACCGACAAGCGAGACATGAGTACGCTTGAGTACCAGATGTCCTCCCTTGTACAAGGTAACAGATCGGTGCAAGAATTTTACCAAAAAGTCTTCTCGCATCTCTCGTTAATACTCGACAGATTGTCCTGTATGGACATTAGCGCCGAATCTATGTCTCTGCTGAAACAAACGTACCGCGATAAAGCGCTAGACACCTTCGTTAGGGGACTCAGTGGTGACCTGCCAAGGTTACTAGGGATTAGAGAACCCATTGATTTGCCCCAGGCTCTCCATCTTTGTCTAAAACTGGAGAACCAAAACTTCCGAACAAATTACGCTAATAGACAGCAAATAAACATGAAGAGAAATCAAAACTCTTATCAATCTAATCCAAATAGACAAGCTTCTCAGATACGACAACCGACGAGCGGACCATCTGCTCCATATTCCAATGTCCCACAGCAGCAGCAATTTTTCAAACCAATGCAATCGCAGCAATAAAATTTCAAGCCGATGCAATCGCAACAACAAAATTTTAAGCCAATGCAATCGCAACAGCAAAATCATACCCAACTTCCTCGTACGAATCAACCAAATTACGATCGGAATAATACGAATAACCCCAATAGACAACTCCCACAAATAAAATACGAACCCAAGGGAAGAGAGTCCCTTCAGACCAGACCTCCGAAACAATCTTTCCAAACCCGGAATCCCTATGACCAAAATAAATCCGTAAATCCGCAACAATACAGTTTCTACACAGACACACAGACTGACAACAACACAGGTGACAACGAACTGAAAGCGTATACGAACACAATGGAGAAAACGAATGAAGATCTTAGCCCAGATCTACGCGACTACACAGAACAATATCAATCAGCTAGTAGAAGCTCCCGACTACTCCGACATTCATTTTTTAGACTAATGAATTCTTCGCTGCCATACTTCGAATGTCGAGCGAAGAATAATGAAATTTTCAAGTTTTTGATCGACACCGGCTCTAACAAAAACTACGTGCAATCCTCAACTATAAAAAATCCTATTCTAAACGAATGTCCATTTTACGCTAATTCCGTGGGAGGAAAAACAAATGTCACTCACCACACCTTTTTAAACCTTTTCGGCCTTCAGGAAAAAATTAAATTCTTTTTGCTTCCTACATTAAAATCCTTTCATGGCATACTAGGCCACGATACTCTCAAAAAACTCTCGGCAATTATCCACACCCATAATGATTGTATGATTATCCAAGACGATATAAAAGTGCGTATAAAATATCAAAGCACTCAGGATGTTAACAACATCAACATTCGAACCAACCACTTAAGTACCGAAGATAAGCAGTCACTCGAAAGAATAATAAAAGATTTCTCCAGTCTCTTTATCGATCCAAATGAAAAACTTACATTCACAACAAAAGTCAAAGGCGAGATAAGAACTACCAATGATAGACCCGTTTGGAGCAAATTCTATCCATACCCTATGTCATTGAAGGACGAAGTGGAGAACCAAGTCCAGAACTTACTCCACGATGGAATCATAAGGCCATCAAGGTCCGCCTATAATTCCCCTGTTTGGGTGGTTCCGAAAAAAACAGATTCAAGCGGACAAAGAAAATACCGACTCGTCATTGACTACAGGAAACTCAATAGCGTCACCATTTCAGATCGATATCCGATACCGGAAATAAACGAGGTACTGTCACAGTTGGGCCAAAGCAAATGTTTCACCGTACTAGACTTGACAAGCGGTTTCCATCAAATTCCCCTTAGGGAATCTGACATTGAGAAAACTGCCTTCTCTATCAACAACGCAAAGTACGAGTTTACCAGACTACCATTCGGCCTGAAGAATGCCCCCTCAATATTTCAGAGGGCATTGGATGATATCCTTCGCGATCATATCGGAAAGATATGTTTCGTGTATATAGACGATATCATAATCTTTAGCAAAAGCAAATCGGACCACTTGAATAACATACAAACAATATTTCAAACACTCGAGCAAGCAAACATGAAAGTCCAACTCGAAAAGTGCGACTTTTTTAAACAGGAAGTCGAATTCCTCGGCTTTATCGTCTCAGCTAACGGCATTCGAACGAATCCAGCAAAACTGGAAGCCATAGTAAGATTCCCTTACCCTAGAACTGTTAAAGACCTCCGATCCTTTCTCGGTCTTTCTGGTTATTACCGGCGGTTTGTAAGGGATTACGCCAAGATAGCGAAACCTCTCACAACCCTTTTAAGGGGGGAGGAAGGACGCTTGTCCAAAAATTTATCCCAAAAAAAACCAGTAACTTTAGGCAAAGAAAAGAATTCTTAAATACCCAGACTTTAAAAAACATTTCGACTTAACAACTGACGCATCGAATTATGCAATCGGTGCAGTACTGGAGCAGGAAGGGAAGCCCATCGTGTTAATTTCAAGAACACTCAATCAAACAGAAGAACATTACGCTACAAACGAGAAGGAAATGTTGGCGATAATTTGGGCCCTGAATTCACTGCGAAATTACCTTTACGGTTCCACCAGAGTAAACATTTATACAGACCATCAGCCGTTAACGTATGCTCTCAGCAACAAAAATAATAACGGAAAAATGAAACGATGGAAGGCTATCCTGGAGGAGTACAATCACGAGATACACTACAAACCGGGTAAAGCTAATGTAGTAGCGGATGCGCTCTCAAGAATGCCTGCTGATACAGCCGTAAATATCATGACCCCCACATTACATAGCCAAGAGAGTTCCTCCGGAAACCTGATTTCAAGCGTCGAAATTCCTATTAATGTTTATAAGAACCAAATATTTTTAGAGATTGGCGAAACATCCACCCACCAATTCAAAATTATTTTTCCTCGATACCATCGCCACAAGATTACAGAACCGCAATACACAAACGAAAATCTTTTACCCATTCTTAAAAAAATTCTCAATCCTAGCGTTATTAACTGCATAAAAACGGAAGAAAGAGATATGGGCCTGATACAAGAACTTTACAAAACCCATCTCAACAGATATAAAGTTAGATTCACACAGCTTCTGGTACAAGACGTCCTACAAGAACAGGACCAAGACGCAATAATCATAGAAACACATGAACGCGCTCACAGAAATGCTGCGGAAAATCGTTCTCAGATTCTAGAGAAGTACTATTTCCCATCTATGATGAGCAAGATAATAAGAATCACTAAAATCTGCTCCGTCTGTAAAAAGAATAAATACGAAAGACATCCCAACCAACCAAAGCTAAATGAAACCCCAATCCCTACATTCCCAGGCCATACAGTTCACATTGACATCTTTCATACAGAGAAAAAATTAGCCTTAACGGCACTCGATAAATTTACTAAATCCGCACAGGTCAAAATTCTGGATAGTAGATCAATAGAAGACGTCAGAAGACCTCTAAGAGACTTGCTCTTTTTCTTCGGTGTTCCAAAATCTGTAGTCTTAGATAACGAACCAGCTATAAATTCCCCCTCCATAATTTTTATGATGAAAGACGAACTTAACATCGACATATACAAAGTACCCCCGTACCGTAGTGAAGCTAATGGTCAAGTAGAGCGTTTTCACTCTACATTAGCAGAAATCATGAGGTGCATTAAAGAAAAAGGTACCGAAAGAAACTTCGAAGAACATCGACCGGAAAAAGACCAGTTGATCTTTTCTTCGGGCGAACAGTCGAATTTAGTCCCAATGATTACGAGGAAACCAGGCAATCAAATATAGAGAAACTCAAAATGAAACAGAAAAGCGACTTGGACTATCATAATAAACGAAAACACGAAATAAAACAATATATCCCAGGACAGGTCATATACGTCAAAATGAACAAAAGACTAGGTAGCAAACTTTCCAATAGATTCAAAGAGGAAATAGTTAAAGAAAATAGAAATACCACCGTCTTAACGGAAAGTGGTAGAATTGTTTACAAATCACATATACGAAACTGACTTTAGATTTTTTTACAGGACTTTACTACGACGCACAAACGCGGAGACCCAACTTCTTGATTATACAAATTCGCAATTTATAACCCTAGAAACAGGATTAGCGAAAATTCAAACTGGATCATTTAAATTAATCCATACAATAGATCTGCAGGAATACAGGAAGATTGCTAAGCATTTTCAAACAATAGCAACAAAAATTGACCCTAAACATCCCCTATATCCTTTCCTAACATACGATATAAACCTAATTAACGATCACTTAGATCGGCTATTCCCAACAAAAAACACAAAAACTAAAAGATCCCTCAATTTTATTGGCAGCGCGTGGAAGTGGATTGCTTGTATCCCCGACCACGCTGATTTCGAAATAATTCAAAGCAAAATTAATAATGTGTTATTAAATAACAATAATCAAGTAATATTGAATAAACTTACACTGAATAAAATAGAAGAACTAAGAAATATAACAAATACAATTATAAAATTAAACGAAGGAAATGTTAAGACCGAGCGTATACTAGAATTAAAAGCCTTAGTAACTATTATAAAAGATGAAATAATAAATATAGAATATGCCATTAATTGGGCAAAAACAAACATTGTAAACTCGTATATATTATCGAACAAAGGAATGCATATTATTAATAATCACTTAAAAGAAGAAAATGTACCATTTACAAACATAGATGAAGCAATTGAACTAGCAGATATTAAGTTAGCCTCGAATGGCTCAAGTATAATTTATATTGTTAATTTCCCTATAACTAGTAACGAGATCTGTAAAACATTGTTATTAAAATCAGTTAAAATAAATAATTTAATTAACAAACTTAATTTCGAAAACGTAATATATTGCAAAGATGTTATTTTAAGTATAAGAAGTAAATGTAAACGTTTAAATGAAATACTTATTTGTAACAAAGAAAATGTAATAGACATAAGTAACGACACATGCACGACGCACCTTCTTAAGAGCAAACCAGCCAATTGTATGAAAATCAACAATGAACACGTTCCACAGGTTGAGGAGATACTACCCGACACCTTATTCCTAAACAACTTTAGTGGCCATGTACAAGTGGATGACAGAACATTCGATCTAAATGGAACCTTCCTCATTCGGCATCATAACTCAACAGTGAAGATACACAATCAAATCTACACCTCGAAAGAAGTATCCGGAACAAAACCACTCCCAGCAGTAGTCCAGATGAATTCATTAAACTACTCCACACACAAACATCTCTCATTGGAAATGATCAATGAAATGAATGCCAAAAATACGGAATTTATAAAAACATTGGAGGACAAAAATACCAAGGGACTAATTACGAATATTACTATATCATCATTGGTAATACTCTTACTGCTGTATTTCTCGATCAGACGATGTAAATTAAGACAAGCTAAACCTAAACCCAAGCTTACATCATATACTACACCACAAGATCATAAAGAACACGTAGAAGAAAGTGTTGCAGAGGCAGAATTATCGCATAACTTCCAAAGGGAAAAACCATCACCAAAAATACTTCGCATAAATCAAATCCCGCTTTTTTAGTACGCAAACGAGGGCGTTAGCATTTAAGGGCGGAGGAGTTAACATAATATTTTATGCCACAAATTTGTTCTCCATAATCATCACTAAATCATTTGGCACGAACACATGAGATGACCACATTCCATCACGTACATCAAACATTGCCATACAGCAACATGATCCATCTGTACATCAAGCAGCCGCATGCAGCAACCTGAGATACTTGTGGGAGCACAAAGCAGTCGAAGGCAGCCATGAGAATGTCTGGGAAGAAGAAGCTCTGTGTCAGCAAAATAATAGTATTTAAGATCTAGTTTTTAAGCAAATTATGTTCAGTATTTCTATAGGCAGAATCGCTGCCGGTTGTTTTTACTAAATAAAATTATTTTTTTTAAAAACTTTTAACCTAAAGTTTTTTAATTTATATACATCATTTAAACAAAACTGAAATATATAATTACATACATAAACCTTACTTTTCAAACAATTATTGCGCGATTTTGTTTCTTTTCACTTACATATAATATATACAGTATATATTCCTACAATATAAATACGTAGAAATATTCATATATAAATAACCATTTACATTCATAGTACATATTGTAAAATGTTTGTGTGGGTACAAATGATAGAACTTATTCTTTTCAATACAAATCCCTTTATTCAGTACAGTTACAATTCACTATTCAATTGTTTCTCTCAGTACAGTCCAATTTCTCAACCGCTTACACTTTTCTTATCTTTTACTTAAACCACTTAATCACTTCTCCTAATTAACACTTCAAATTTCACTTTAGAACTGATTTGCATACCTTGGGGATGCTGGTATTTATACTCGAATGACATACTTCGAGAACAATCCTCGCCATCCAGCGTCCCATACAATTTCCAATTTGCTACAAAATTCGATTCCACTCTCCAGTCGAGACTTTCTTATTCCAGTATTGAAATCTTCTGGTCTTCGAGTATCAACATTTTCTGCTAGATGTCGCTGCTCACATTTAAGTGGTTATCACATTGCTCCCTCCCTACAGTTGTTCGTCCAGAACAACTTCGTCATTCAGCATCCCGTTGAAATGACACATTCTATCCAAATGGACCACTTTCAATTTTCCTCGATTCCCACGCTGGATCCGGTAGACAACGTCATTAATGCGGGTTATCACCTTGTATGGACCTTCCCAGTCCTGTTGCAATTTTGGTGATTTGCCTTTCTTACGCTGAGGATTATACAGCCAAACCAGATCTCCTTCGTTGAAACCGGAAGATTTCGCCTTGATATCGTACCTAGTTTTCAGGCGGCTGCTTGCTAGCTTCATCTTTTTCTGGTGTCTTCATGCAATTTACGAATCCTGCTGCGTAAGTCATTCACGTACTCGTTCACCTCTTTGGGCTCCATCGGTGGGGATCCGAATTTTGCTTCACTTGGCAACCGAATCGTTTGACCAAATAAGATCTCGGATGGTGTGTGCCCTGTTGAGCTATGGACCGCGTTTCGGTAGGCCATTAAGAAGAGGCGTATGTGTCGATCCCAATCCCGCTGGCAGTTGCTGACAACCTTAGATAGATGCTCATTCAAGGTCCGATTGAATCGCTCGACCATTCCATCAGATTGAGGGTGTAGTGGCGTTGTCCTTGTCTTTCTTATTCCCAAATATTGGCATATTTCCTGGAAGACTTTTGATTCAAAGTTTCCCCCTTGATCAGAGTGCAGCTCCATTGGGACCCCAAATCTGCTCACCCAGTTGTTGACTATCTGTTCGGCTACGGTCTTAGCCTCTTGATTTGGGATGGCAAATATTCCGGCCACTTACTGAAGTAATCCATGACCACGAGGGTATATCGGTTTCCATTAAAGGTTTCGGGAAACGGCCCAGCGATGTCGATGGCTATTCGTTCGAAAGGTGCTCCGACATTGTATTGTTGCATTTGTCCATGTGGCTTTACTTTTGGACCCTTGGTAGCCGCACATCTTATGCACTTTTTGCACCAATTCTCGACATCTTGCTTAGCGCTTAGCCAATAGAAACGTTCCCTTACCTTTTCCAACGTCTTGTTTATTCCCAAATGGCCTCCTGAGATTCCGTCATGTATTTCATGGAGCACTTGGTTGACTCTGGACCGTGGCACAATTAGCTGCATACGAGATGTTGTCCCATCGGCACTTTCCCATTTTCTCTTCAGCAATCCATCTTGCACAAAAAGCGAGTCCCACTGTGCCCAGTATGCCTTCAGAGTTTGGCTCCGATCTGATATCTGCTGCCAGCTTGGTCTTTCCTCGTGTTCCTTCCAGGCCAATATTGGTTCGATGTCATTGTCTGCCTGTTGGGAGGAACGGATTTCGTCTATACTCCAACCCTCTATTGGCTCATTCCTGATCATTTGGATAGTTGCCTGTTCTTTCGCTTCTTTACGGTTGCAGTGTTCGCATTTTACCCCGCACGGTCGACGAGAGAGAGCATCAGCATTTGAGTGGAGTGTTCCCTTGCGGTGTTGCACTTCAAAGTCGTAGCCCTGCAACTGCTCGATCCATCTTGCAACTTGGCCTTCAGGGTTCTTAAATTGGAGTAGCCATTTCAGAGCTGCGTGGTCTGTCCGGAGAATGAACTTTTGTCCGTAGAGGTACTTATGGAAATGCTTCGTAGCCAGAATTAAAGCCAGAAGCTCGTGCGGGTTACACAGTAGTTCTTTTCAGGTCTGGAGAGTACTTTACTGTAATATGCGACCACTTTCTCTTGACCATCATGAACCTGGGAAACCACAGCTCCGACCCCAACATTGCTAGCGTCAGCGTCCACGATGAACATTTTTCCGGGCGTGGAGTAACCCAAGATGGGGGCATTGCACAGCTGTCGCTTCAGTTCTTGAAATGCTTTTTCGCATTCTCCAGACCACCTGAATCGTTCTTACACCTTCCGCTGATATAATGTGACCCAGATATTTTACTTCCGGACGAAACAAGGCACACTTTTCCGGGTTGAGCTTTAAATGAGCACTTCGTAGCCTCTCAAACACTTCTTTTAGATTTTCGCGGTGCTCCTCGTACGTCTTACCTATGACGATAACGTCGTCCAAATATACTAGGCAGGTTTTCCAGGTGAGTCCTTGCAATGTTCGTTCCATTAGTCGCTCGAAGGTGGCCGGAGCGTTGCACAGTCCAAACGGCATCACTGCAAACTGCCAAAGACCGCTTCCTGTAGTGAAGGCAGTTTTCTCACGGTCCGTACGATTTATCTCTACCTGCCAGTAACCGCTCTTCAAGTCAAGTGTTGAAAACCATTTCGCTCCAGGAAGCATATCCAAAGTGTCATCGATTCTCGGAAGTGGGTAGCTGTCCTTTTTAGTGACATCATTGAGACGTCGGTAGTCTACACAAAATCTCGTGCTGCCATCTTTCTTCTTCACCAGGACCACTAGAGATGCCCACGGACTTTGCGATTCTTCAATCACTCCCTCAGCTTTCATCTTCGACATCATTTCGGCAACTTCTGTTTGCTTTGCCAATGGAAGACGCCTTGCAGGTTGACGGATTGGTCGAGCGTCTCCGGTGTCAATGTGGTGTTGAACAATATGCGTACGTCCATATTCTCCGTCTTGTGTAGCAAATATATCAGCGTATTCACCTATTAGTTTTTCTGCCAGGATTCGCTGATCTTCGTCCAGATTACAGAGGCTGAGAATTTTGTTCTTGATTTTTATGCTCTGAACTGTTGTGACCGGTTTTGCACCCTTTTTTCCGTTGTGGTCGATATAGCCTCAACAGGTACGCATTTTCCCACTATCTCCCCCTTTTTCACCTTTACACTGAATGTCTTTGGACTTAGAATCCTTACAGGGACCATGTTGTTCTTTGGCTCCACTAAGGTCTTTCCCACCATGAAGTCTCTTTTCTTTTCTGGCTCCATCAAATAGAATCGGTGGCTACAAGGACCACCTTCCACTTTTGCACACAAAATTGCTTCTGACGAAGGCTCTAGACTCTGATTGCTGCAGATGACGACATTTGAGACTGTGGTATTGGCGTTTCCGTATATCATTGGTATCTCCATGTTTCCGTATTTCATGCCCCCAAGTCGACTACAAGTCCATGTTCTCTCATGAAGTCTGTACCAATGATGCACTCGTCACATATGTTAGCTACCAGAAACGCGTGAGTGAATGTTATTCCGGCCAATTGGATTTTTATGCGAACTTCACCATATACCTTAATCGTTGCTCCTGTAGCTGTTCGCAAGCTGCAACTGCTAGTGTTGTGCAGCCAAGAGTTCTGCACAAGATTCCTCCTGATGATTGAGGCCGTGGCACCGGTGTCTACTGTTGCCATCCACATTTCTTTTCCACTGACTACTTCTACTAGAAGGCTTTCGTTGCATCGTTTTGCCAGCGAGACTTGGATGATGGTCCTGGGGCCGTCGACTCCTGCTACCAACTTCTGCCCCGCGAAGTTGGTGCTTAAGCATTGCCCGACTGATGGCTTCGGGAAGGTTGACCGGCTTCTTGATAGCTGTTTCTGCTGGTTTCTTCCTCTATTGGCTTGCCACCACAGTGAGGGCAGTCTTTTCGTCGCACCGGTTCTTTACACTGCCTTTGAAGGTGTCCTATTTTATTGCAATTCCAGCAGCGCATTATCCGTCTATCCCGGCGAGTATCTCGTTCCTCGGCACTAATTCTTGTGCAGGAGCATTCGATAGATGTTACTTTCCTGACGAAATGTGTTCCCCTGGAAGCCTGAATGGCTGCTTCCATCGCCAGAGCGCAGGCAAGTGCTTCAGCAAGGGTTCTTTTCCCGGCCATCCTTACTGCTGACTGTAGCTTCGAATCTGCAATTCCCCTGATAAATGCATCTTTTGCCATTTCGTCGATAATTTCCTGGCCTGCGGTGGGGTATGACAGATGTGCAAGTCTACTCACGTCTGCTTGGAGCTGCTGCAGTGTTTCTCCTCTTTGCTGCGTTCGGCTTTGCAATTGGACCTTGTAGACCTCCTGCATGTGGCTGTCCCCAAACCGTTTCTCGATAGCCTGCACTAAAGTCACATAATCTTTATGCTTTTCGATGTCTACTGTTTGCAACAATTCTGCTGCAGGACCGTGCAAGGCCATTGTTAGGGCAAAGCATTTTTCCTCATTGTCCCAGTCGTTTGCACAGGCAGCCATTTCAAACTGCTTCTTATAAGTAGACCATGAGGTCTGGCCATCGAATGAGGGAGGCTTCAAATCTTTTCTCCTTGGACCGCTTAAAGGACATTCTCGCAGTTTCTGTTTTCGCACTGTGTCGAGCTCTTTTGCCAGTTGCTGAACTTTGCTGTACATTTCTTCGAATTTTTCGCCAACATTCTTCTCTATTGTATCAAATTTGTCATCAACGTTCTTCTCTATTCTATCAAATTTGTCATCAACGTTCTTCTCTATTCTTTCAAATTTGTCATCGATTTCTTCGAATTTTTGCTTGATAGTGTAATTTTGTTCTTCCAGTTTTTGTTCTAGACTATTCTTTTGTTCATCCAACTTTTGTTCGAGACTATTCTTTTGTTCATCCAGCTTTTGCTCGAGACTATTCTTTTGTTCTTCCAGATTATTCTTTTGTTCATCCATTTTCTGTTGAAGACCGTCCATTTTTTGTTCGAGACTGTTCTTCTGTTCTTCCAGATTTTTCTTTTGTTGGTCGAGACTGTTCTTCTGTTCGTCCATATTTTTCTTTTGTTTGTCCATTTTTAACAAGAGGAGTTGCATCATCGCAGCCATGTCATTGCCGGTACTTGTCTGTTCATCCTCGTCAACATCAAATGAATATGCATCAGGATCATGTCCCTCGTTGTTCAAAGCCTCCTGAAGTCGGAGCACCAGGTCACTTTTTCCTCCACTGGCGCTGAGGCTTCTCTTGTTCAACTCGGATTTGAGTTGGACGAGGGTCAACTGCAATAGTTTTCGACCCATTCTAGCTTTTTCAAATAGTCAGAAAACACTTTTTTTTTTACACACAATACATAAGTCCTATCCCACTTCTGACACCAATGTAAAATGTTTGTGTGGGTACAAATGATAGAACTTATTCTTTTCAATACAAATCCCTTTATTCAGTACAGTTACAATTCACTATTTAATTCTTTCTCTCTGTACAATTCAATTTCTCAACCACTTATACTTTTCTTATCTTTTACTTAAACCACTTAATCACTTCTCCTAATTAACACTTCAAATTACACTTTAGAACTAACTTGCATACCTTTGGGATGCTGGTATTTATACTCGAATGACATACTTCGAGAACAATCCTCGCCATCCAGCGTCCCATACAATTTCCAATTTGCTAGAAAATTCGATTCCACTCTCCAGTCGAGACTTTGTTATTCCAGTATTGAAATCTTCTGGTATTCGAGTATCAACATTTTCTGCTAGATGTCGCTGCTCACATTTAAGTGGTTATCACAATATATAATACACACATTTTTTAACCTTTTTTAATTTTGTTTTTTGGATAAATATGTACATAATATACACATACTGTATATACATATATACTCGTATATACAAGTATTTACATTTGTCGTACATATTTTTGCACAGTTCTATTTGGTACAATTCATATTGTAGAATGTTTGTGTGGGTACAAATAATAGAACTTATTATTTTCAATACAAATCCCTTTATTCAGTACGGTTACAATTCACTATTTAATTCTTTCTCTCAGTACAATTCAATTTCTCAACCACTTATACTTTTCTTATCTTTTACTTAAACCACTTAATCACTTCTCCTAATTAACACTTCAAATTACACTTTAGAATTCACTTGCATACCTTTGGAATGCTGGTATTTATACTCGAATGACATACTTCGAGAACAATCCTCGCCATCCAGCGTCCCATACAATTTCCAATTTGCTAGAAAATTCGATTCCACTCTCTAGTCGAGACTTTGTTATTCCAATATCGAAATCTTCTGGTCTTCGACATTTTCTGCTAGATGTCGCTGCTCACATTTAAGTGGTTATCACATTGCTCCCTCCCTACAGTTGTTCGTCCCGAACAACTTCGTCATTCAGCATCCCGTTGAAATGACACATTCTATCCAAATGGACCACTTTCAATTTTCCTCGATTCCCACGCTGGATCCGGTAGACAACGTCATTAATGCGGGTTATCACCTTGTATGGACCTTCCCAGTCCTGTTGCAATTTTGGTGATTTGCCTTTCTTACGCTGAGGATTATACAGCCAAACCAGATCTCCTTCGTTGAAACCGGAAGATTTCGCCTTGATATCGTACCTAGTTTTCAGGCGGCTGCTTGCTAGCTTCATCTTTTTCTGGTGTCTTCATGCAATTTACGAATCCTGCTGCGTAAGTCATTCACGTACTCGTTCACCTCTTTGGGCTCCATCGGTGGGGATCCGAATTTTGCTTCACTTGGCAACCGAATCGTTTGACCAAATAAGATCTCGGATGGTGTGTGCCCTGTTGAGCTATGGACCGCGTTTCGGTAGGCCATTAAGAAGAGGCGTATGTGTCGATCCCAATCCCGCTGGCAGTTGCTGACAACCTTAGATAGATGCTCATTCAAGGTCCGATTGAATCGCTCGACCATTCCATCAGATTGAGGGTGTAGTGGCGTTGTCCTTGTCTTTCTTATTCCCAAATATTGGCATATTTCCTGGAAGACTTTTGATTCAAAGTTTCCCCCTTGATCAGAGTGCAGCTCCATTGGGACCCCAAATCTGCTCACCCAGTTGTTGACTATCTGTTCGGCTACGGTCTTAGCCTCTTGATTTGGGATGGCAAATATTCCGGCCACTTACTGAAGTAATCCATGACCACGAGGGTATATCGGTTTCCATTAAAGGTTTCGGGAAACGGCCCAGCGATGTCGATGGCTATTCGTTCGAAAGGTGCTCCGACATTGTATTGTTGCATTTGTCCATGTGGCTTTACTTTTGGACCCTTGGTAGCCGCACATCTTATGCACTTTTTGCACCAATTCTCGACATCTTGCTTAGCGTTTAGCCAATAGAAACGTTCCCTTACCTTTTCCAACGTCTTGTTTATTCCCAAATGGCCTCCTGAGATTCCGTCATGTATTTCATGGAGCACTTGGTTGACTCTGGACCGTGGCACAATTAGCTGCATACGAGATGTTGTCCCATCGGCACTTTCCCATTTTCTCTTCAGCAATCCATCTTGCACAAAAAGCGAGTCCCACTGTGCCCAGTATGCCTTCAGAGTTTGGCTCCGATCTGATATCTGCTGCCAGCTTGGTCTTTCCTCGTGTTCCTTCCAGGCCAATATTGGTTCGATGTCATTGTCTGCCTGTTGGGAGGAACGGATTTCGTCTATACTCCAACCCTCTATTGGCTCATTCCTGATCATTTGGATAGTTGCCTGTTCTTTCGCTTCTTTACGGTTGCAGTGTTCGCATTTTACCCCGCACGGTCGACGAGAGAGAGCATCAGCATTTGAGTGGAGTGTTCCCTTGCGGTGTTGCACTTCAAAGTCGTAGCCCTGCAACTGCTCGATCCATCTTGCAACTTGGCCTTCAGGGTTCTTAAATTGGAGTAGCCATTTCAGAGCTGCGTGGTCTGTCCGGAGAATGAACTTTTGTCCGTAGAGGTACTTATGGAAATGCTTCGTAGCCAGAATTAAAGCCAGAAGCTCGTGCGGGTTACACAGTAGTTCTTTTCAGGTCTGGAGAGTACTTTACTGTAATATGCGACCACTTTCTCTTGACCATCATGAACCTGGGAAACCACAGCTCCGACCCCAACATTGCTAGCGTCAGCGTCCACGATGAACATTTTTCCGGGCGTGGAGTAACCCAAGATGGGGGCATTGCACAGCTGTCGCTTCAGTTCTTGAAATGCTTTTTCGCATTCTCCAGACCACCTGAACTATCGGCCTTTTTCTGTAAGTTGATGCAGGCTCTTCGCAATGCCAGCAAAATCCTTTACGAACCTTCTGTAATACGTGGCGAGTCCCAAGAAGCTTCTCAGTTGGTGTTTATCTTTTGGAGAAGGCCAACTTTTCACGGCTTCGATTTTGTCAGGATCCGTTCTTACTCCTTCCGCTGATGTAATGTGACCCAGATATTTTACTTCCGGACGAAACAAGGCGCACTTTTCCGGGTTGAGCTTTAAATGAGCACTTCGTAGCCTCTCAAACACTTCTTTTAGATTTTCGCGGTGCTTCTCGTACGGCTTACCTATGACGATAACGTCGTCCAAATATACTAGGCAGGTTTTCCAGGTGAGTCCTTGCAATGTTCGTTCCATTAGTCGCTCGAAGGTGGCCGGAGCGTTGCACAGTCCAAACGGCATCACTGCAAACTGCCAAAGACCGCTTCCTGTAGTGAAGGCAGTTTTCTCACGGTCCGTACGATTTATCTCTACCTGCCAGTAACCGCTCTTCAAGTCAAGTGTTGAAAACCATTTCGCTCCAGGAAGCATATCCAAAGTGTCATCGATTCTCGGAAGTGGGTAGCTGTCCTTTTTAGTGACATCATTGAGACGTCGGTAGTCTACACAAAATCTCGTGCTGCCATCTTTCTTCTTCACGAGGACCACTAGAGATGCCCACTGACTTTGCGATTATTCAATCACTCCCTCAGTTTTCATCTTCGACATCATTTCGGCAACTTCTGTTTGCTTTGCCAATGGAAGACGCCTTGCAGGTTGACGGATTGGTCGAGCGTCTCCGGTGTCAATGTGGTGTTGAACAATATGCGTAAGTCCATATTCTCCGTCTTGTGTAGCAATTATATAAGCGTACTCACCGATTAGTTTTTCTGCCAGGATTCGCTGATCTTCGTCCAGATTACAGAGGCTGAGAATTTTGTTCTTGATTTTTATGCTCTGAACTGTTGTGACCGGTTTTGCACCGTTTTTTTCCGTTGTGGTCGATATAGCCTCAACAGGTACGCATTTTCCCACTATCTCCCCCTTTTTCACCTTTACACTGAATGTCTTTGGATTTAGAATCCTTACAGGGACCATGTTGTTCTTTGGCTCCACTAAGGTTTTTCCCACCATGAAGTCTCTTTTCTTTTCCGGCTCCATCAAATAGAATCGGTGGCTACCAGGACCACCTTCCACTTTTGCCCACAAAATTGCTTCTGACGAAGGCTCTAGACTCTGATTGCTGCAGATGACGACATTTGAGACTGAGGTATTGGCGTTTCCGTATATCATTGGTATCTCCATGTTTCCGTATTTCAGGGTTTGTGCCCCCAAGTGGACTACAAGTCCATGTTCTCTCATGAAGTCTGTACCAATGATGCACTCGTCACATATGTCAGCTACCAGAAACGCGTGAGTGAATGTTATTCCGGCCAATTGGATTTTTATGCGGACTTCACCATATACCTTAATCGTTGCTCTTGTAGCTGTTCGCAAGCTGCAACTGCTAGTGTTATGCAGCCAAGTCTTCTGCACAAGATTCCTTCTGATGATTGAGGCCGTGGCACCGGTGTTTATTGTTGCCATCCATTTTTCTTTTCCACTGACTACTTCTACTAGAAGGCTTTCGCTGCGTCGTTTTACCAGCGAGACTTGGATGATGGTCCTGGGGCAGTCGACTCCTGCTACCAACTTCTGCCCCGCGAAGTTGGTGCTTAAGCATTTCCCGACTGATGGCTTCGGGAAGGTTGACCGGCTTCTTGATAGCTGTTTCTGCGGGTTTCTACCTCTATTTGCTTGTCACCACAGTGAGGGCAGTCTTTTCGTCGCACCGGTTCTTTACACTGCCTTTGAAGGTGTCCTATTTTATTGCAATTCCAGCAGCGCATTATTCGTCTATCCCGTCGAGTATCTCGTTCCTCGGCACTAATTCTTGTGCAGGAACATTCGACAGATGCTACTTCCCTGACGAAATGTGTTCCCCTGGAAGCCTGATTGGCTGCTTCCATCGTTAGAGCGAAGGCAAGTGCTTCAGCAAGGGTTCTTTTCCCGGCCATCCTTACTGCTGACTGTAGCTTCGAATCTGCAATTCCCCTGATAAGTGCATCTTTTGCCATTTCGTCGATAATTTCCTGGCCTGCGGTGGGGTATGACAGATGTGCAAGTCTACTCAAGTCTGCTTGGAGCTGCTGCAGTGTTTCTCCTCTTTGCTGTGTTCGGCTTTGCAATGGGACCTTGTAGACCTCCTGCATGTAGCTGTCCCCAAACCGTTTCTCGATAGCCTGCACTAAAGTCACATAATCTTTATGCTTTTCGATGTCTACTGTTTGCAACAATTCTGCTGCAGGACCGTGCAAGGCCATTGTTAAGGCAAAGCACTTTTCCTCATTGTCCCAGTCGTTTGCACAGGCAGCCATTTCAAACTGCTTCTTATAGGTAGACCATGAGGTCTGGCCATCGAATGAGGGAGGCTTCAACTCTTTTCTCCTTGGACCGCTTAAAGAACATTCTCGCAGTTTCTGTTTTCGCACTGTGTCGAGCTCTTTTGCCAGTTGCTGAACTTTGCTGTCCATTTCTTCGAATTTTTCGCCAACATTCTTCTCTATTGTATCAAATTTGTCATCAACGTTCTTCTCTATTCTAACAAATTTGTCATCAACGTTCTTCTCTATTCTTTCAAATTTGTCATCGATTTCTTCGAATTTTTGCTGGAGAATGTTCTTTTGTTCTTCCAGATTATTCTTTTGTTCATCCATTTTCTGTTGAAGACCGTGCAGATTGTTGGTTTGTTCGTTGAATTTTTGTTCAATGCTGCTCTTCTGCTCGTCTATTTTTTGTTCCAGACTGTTCTGGAGAATGTTCTTCTGTTCGTCCATTTTTTGTTCCAGACTGTTCTTCTGTTCTTCCATATTTTTCTTTTGTTCGTCCATTTTTAATAAGAGGAGTTGCATCATCGCAGCCATGTCATTGCCGGTACTTGTCTGTTCATCCTCGTCAACATCAAAGGAATATGCATCAGGATCATGTCCCTCGTTGTTCAAAGCCTCCTGAAGACGGAGCACCAGGTCACTTTTTCCTCCACTGGCGCTGAGGCTTCTCTTGTTCAACTCGGATTTGAGTTGGACGAGGGTCAACTGCAATAGTTTTCGACCCATTCTAGCTTTTTCAAATAGTCAAAAAAAAACACTTTTTTTTTTTCTTTTTTTTTACACACAATAAGTCCTATCCCACTTCTGACACCAATGTAGAATGTTTGTGTGGGTACAAATAATAGAACTTATTATTTTCAATACAAATCCCTTTATTCAGTACGGTTACAATTCACTATTTAATTCTTTCTCTCAGTACAATTCAATTTCTCAACCACTTATACTTTTCTTATCTTTTACTTAAACCACTTAATCACTTCTCCTAATTAACACTTCAAATTACACTTTAGAACTCACTTGCATACCTTTGGGATGCTGGTATTTATACTCGAATGACATACTTCGAGAACAATCCTCGCCATCCAGCGTCCCATACAATTTCCAATTTGCTAGAAAATTCGATTCCACTCTCTAGTCGAGACTTTGTTATTCCAATATCGAAATCTTCGACATTTTCTGCTAGATGTCGCTGCTCACGTTTAAGTGGTTATCACAATATTTATGTTCCCTTTTTTCTTGTTCGGTTTTGTTTTCGTTTCTTTTCCCCGTGTGGCTGGGGTCTTTCGTTTCCCTCGCTCGACGATTTCAGGGTGCCCAGAAGTTTTTTTCAGTGTTTCTTTGAATTATGAGTGTGACATTTGTTGCGTAGGTTTTTTTGTATTGTTTCTCGTTTTCTTTTGAATTATTATTTTGGACATCGGTGGTTTTTTTTTTTTACTTTGGCGTTTTTCTTTCTTTTGGTGTTTCTTTTTCCTTTTTTTCCTGCAAGCTTTTTCGGCATCGTGTTTTTTACTGTGCCCTGCCCTTACGTTTAGTTTTCCTTCGTCGACATCGTGGGTTTGGTTTTTTTGGGTTACTTTTTTGTTGGCGGGTCTTTTGTTTTCTTGTAAAGTTGTTTTTCTGCGACATCGGTTTTTTGTTACCTTAGTTTTTTTAATAGTGGTTGAAAATGGAGATCAATAGGCTCTCTGTGGACGAGATGACATACGAGATGGAGGCTCGCGGACCTCCCATTGGCACTTTGGATGCGGAAGTCGTTGAGAGTCCGCTCGATGGACTCGGCCTACAACATTTACATTTGTAGAGGACCGAGATGCCGTCCTTGCAAATATAAAGCAGATTGAAGAGATCTTGGAAGAACCTTCAAGTAATCCTAAGTCAAAGAAATACTTGAAAAATCGTACCAAAATCGAATGGCCTCTTAGTAGGTTGGAAAGGCCGAGAGAGAAAGGTCAAAGATCGACCATTACAGCCAACGAGGGGTGAACACAACGAGAAACAACAGCAGCAAATTAGGCAAAAGATTTTCCCTCCATCAAGCAGTGGACAGAACACCACTGGTGACCACAGCGAACGCTTGCCGTATGCGAGGTAGGAAAACTGGCCAAGTGGGATGTTAAGTTCACGGGGGAATGTTGTGGTGTGTCGGTGAATTCATTCTTGGAGCGGATGGAGGAGCTCAGTCAAGCTCGCGGAGTGACTGAACCTCATTTTTTTAGGGCAGTTGTGGAACATTTCTCGGGGAAGACACTCATCTGGTATAGGGCGATTAGGTTGTCGGTCTCTTCGTGGCAAGAGTAGGTAATGGAACTGAAACTTGAGTTTCTTCCCCCCAATTATGATGAACTCATACTGGAGAAAATCGGGCATCGTACCCAGGGAAGTAATGAATCCATCGGAATTTTCGTCGCAGTTATTAAAAATATGTTTGGTAGGCTTTCGGAACCACTAACGGTGCAGCGGAAGCTTGCCATTATTCAAAGTAACCTGGCCCCCTTTTACCAGCAACAACTTGGGCTAGCAGACCCCAAGAGTGTTGCAGAACTGGTCAAATTGGGTCGCAGGTTGGAGACGGTGCGGGCTAACGTGGAAACATTTGCTCCCCCACCCAATCCGAGGTCGCCTCGGTTGTTGGAGCCAGATTTGGCTTTCGTAAATTGGGAGGAACCCAGAGTTTCTGTTTACCGAGAGGCACCCAGTGACTGTTTTAATTGTAATGGCGAGGGCCATTTTTCAAGTGCGTGTTCCACTCCTAGACGCGGCTACGGGTCTGAAGCGCCAGGAGTGACACGTCGCCAATGTCGACGTTGCAGCGGCACGTCGAGAAACGCGCAATGGACTTCCGGGCCAGCAAGATGGGAGCACCGGCGTAAGTAGGCGATAGTTCGTCTTCTGGAAACCGGTCGGGGAACGCGAAAGTTCATTTAGGGTTTAGCTTGGAGGCAAACGGCAAAGATAGGTGTCCATATGTAGGAGTTAGTATTTATGGTATAGGGATGTTAGGTCTTTTAGCACTATAATAGGAGGTGATGGGTGGAGAGTATTTAAGGATTTAGGGTTCAATTTAGGAAAAAATCAAGTTAGGTACGTCGCGACGGAAAAAGCGTAGATGTCGTGGGGGTTGTGTGTCTACCAATTGAAGTACAAAGTCGGTCCGTGTACATTGAATGTCTTGTTATATCAGCGATACCTCACACCGTGATGCTTGGTGCAGATTTTTGGGGCACTGGCGAGAATCGTCCCGAATTTAAGATCACGAGTGTGAAAATTTTCGAGCCAACAGTCGGTTGCCTCGATTATCGCAATAGGCGAGATCTCCGAGCTGGACGTAGCCGAAGCAGGGCAGATGCTTTGGTCGATGGTATTTTTAAGTCGATGCCGCGGGATTGGGGTGTACTCATTTGGTAGAACAGAAGATTATGACGTCGGCAGAACCTATTAAACAACGGTATTACCCGCGTCGCCTGCGATGAAGAAGCACATTTATAAGGAGCTAAAGGAGATAAAGGCGGGAGCTATCGAGAAATCGAACAGTCCGTGGGTATCTCCGATCGTCCTTATCAAGAAAAAGATAAAAGATGGGTCTTTTAGGTTCTGCATCGACTATAGAAAGGTTAACAAGGTTACATTTGTCTCATCGATACGGGATAAGCTTAGTGACGGTTCCGAGTAGAGGCCTGTTCCACTTTAAGAGAATGCCTTTTGGGCTACACAATGCGTCTGCTACGAGGCAGAGATTTATAGACAGCATTTTAGGTGCTGATCTAAACGATTGTGTGAAGTAGGGTTAAAGGTTAGTCTGGAAAAATGCAACTTTTGTAGGCCGTCTTTGAAATACTTAGTTATGTAGTAGATAGGAATGGACTACATGCAGATCCAGAGAAAGTTTATAGCATGGTTAGGATTCCCGCACCCAACAGTGTGAAGGAAATTAGAAGTTTTGTAGGGACAATTTCTCACTGTGGTCGATTACTTATCTAAATTCCTCTTGCTCTTTCCTCTACGTTCCGTAACTGCAAGGGTAGTGTGCAGGGAACCAGAGGAAAATGTTTTCTTACTGTTCGGCGTACCCAAGGTTGTCGTGTGTGACAACAGTCCCCAATTTCGAGGGAGGGAACTTCAAGCTCTATATGACTCTTACCAGCCACGAATTAGCTTTACGGCCCATTCAAATAATCCAGAGGATCAATCAAATAATTAAGACAACGCTCAGAGAACCACCGAGGTTGGAATTCGCAGTTGGCGAAGGTAGCGTGCGCGATTCGCACTGCCAACATGAGGTGCTGGGGGTATCCCCATATTGTGTGAATTTTGGGAGGGAGATGGTTACTCGCGGCACAGAATTTAATGCCTCGTGGGATTATCCCCAGAGTAGGAGAGGTAGCGGGAGTAGGTTAGGTAGTAGAGATATAAAGGGTTTTCCAATAGGGACTTGACAACTTTGAATTTAATTTGTGAACGCACTCTTTCACTAATCTTCAAGCTGTCACTATCAATTTATTCAGTAACCTCAACATTTTCATCATGGTAAAGTACACGAACGAGCAACGTCTGAAAATTATAAAAATTTTCTACCGAAATTCGGAGTCGGTGACTGCGACTTTAGGAGCGTTAACTCCAATTTTCGGTCGTAATTCCCGCCCTACTAGACAGGCAATAACAAGTCTAGTGCAAAAATGTTAGTCTACATATTCTTTGTGTGATGTTGCCGTGTCAGTGAAACAACGGATTGGTCGAAGTGTCGAAAATATCGATGCCGTTCAGGCGTCCGTAGCAAACGATCCACATCAGTCAATTCCACGGCGTTGTCAAGAATTGGGCATCGCTCAGACCACATTATGGCGTATTTTGCGTAAGGATCTTGGTTTACACCCATACAAGCTGACTCAAGAATTGAAGCCAATGGACCATTTGAAGCGACGTACGTTCTCCGATTGGGTTCTGGAAAAGATGCGCCAAGGTGATGAATTTCATCGCAAAATCATCTTCAGTGACGAAGCTCATTTCTGGCTCAATGGGATCGTCTATAATAATAGTCCATGCACTAAGTTTTTAAACATGTTTTCTTAGTTTAAGCTATAGTTAAGTTAATGTATAATAATAATAAAACCCGTCATAAACGTCGAAAGACATAAATTTTAAGTATTATGTTTAACTTAGAGTGCCCGCATGGGGCCAGTAAGTTAGTATAAGATAATTTTAAGTTATTTAAGCTAATTTTTAAGCGTTTTTTGTCTAGCATGTAAGAGTAAATTAAGTAGTATAAATAAAAATGCATATAAACTGAAACTGACTGGGTTCGTCAATAAGCAAAATATGCGTTATTGGTCGGGTGAAAATCCAGATGTGCTTCATGAATCACCACTTCATTCACAAAAAATAACTGTTTGGTGCAGTTTGCATGCCGGGGGCGTTATTGGGCCATATTTTTTCGTCGACGATAACGATCGTCACGTTACTGTGAATGGTCAGCGTTATGGCGCCATGATCACCGATTATTTTTTCCCCGAATTGGAAGATATGGACTTGGACGATATGTGGTTTCAACAGGATGATGCCACAAGCCACACAGCACACGCTACAATCGATTTATTGAAGAGTAAGTATGGTGAGCGTGTTATCTCAAGAAATGGGGCAGTCGATTGGCCGCCTCGTTCGTGCGATTTAATGCAGCTTGACTATTTTCTGTGGGGCTACGTTAAGTCATTGGTTTATGCCAACACGCCGACGACGTTGGAAGAGCTCAGAGCCAACATTGAATGCGAAATAGCGACCGTTTCGGCCGAAATGTGTGGCCGAGTCGTTGAAAATTGGGTCCAACGAATCGACCGCTGCAAAAGTGCCCGCGGTGGCCATGTGAACGAAGTCGAGTTCCATTCATAAATGTTTTGAATGTACTTCAAGCCGATAATAAAGTTTTTGAAATATCTCAAATGGTATGCGTTTTATTTAAAAAAAAAGTTGTCAAGTCCTTATTGGAAAACCCTATAGTACCAGGTAGCGAGACCATAGATACTATAGGTAGGGACTTAGATCTTGAAAGTAGGGAAAGGAATACGGAAGTTAGGGAACTAGATATGCCGGAGTTAGGTAGGAGATTTGAGATGTTGAGGGAGGATATTTCTAGCATACGAGTTAGTATGGCGACGAAACTTCGTGTTGTCTGCCGCAGCTAATCACTACGCGGCCAAGCTTGCGTCGAAATTCGTGGGATCATTCAGGATTCTCAAACGTGTGTCAGCATTGACATACAGTTTGGTGGATGCGAATGGTCAAAACAAAGGTACCTGGCACGCCAAGGGACTTAACGCCTAAAGCGCTGAGTCGGATGGACCGATTGGGTCAGAATTTTAGTTTATTTAGGTTGAGTGGGAACACCGAGCTCTGGCGGAGTTGGAGGGCAGCCATGGTCTCATCAACCAGCGGCCCACCAACCCCAGACCTCGGAAAACAACCCACATAGGTTTCACGGGCAGATTTCCCTGCAGAGGAGGTTCGGTAGTTGAAGTCCTAAGGACAATAGGCAGACTCACGATGAACCAGGAACCCCAGGGTGCTACAGGAGGTCCACCAGGAACGCCGTTGTCGGAGCACATAAATAGACGGGAGACTCGCAACAGGACGTCTGAAAGTCACCGACAGGTGTGGACGGACGATCCAGACTCCTCAACACGATGATGACGGGTGGGGGAAGATGATCCTTGGAACGTACACCCCAACGAAATCCAAGAAAGACAGAGGCTTCAATAACACCCCATCCTGCTACCAATGTGGGTACGAGCACCAGCATCACATCACTACAATGGATGTGGATGCACCGAGCCAATCGATTGATGGGTGAAGAGGCGACGATCTCTTTCATATTCACACACCAACGAGGGAGCGAAAACCGAGACTGAGGAGTTTAGTATGAATGTGGAAAATTATATGACTGAGATAAAAATCCCGTCGTTGGGTCTGAATGAATGTGTGAGAGAGCGTGCGTGTGAATGTGTGTGTGTGTCTGGCGGGAGCTGTGGAACGGAAAAGAATTGGAGGTCGCTTTGATGACTACCAACACATAACGAGGGTCAGCCTAGGTTTTTTTTAGAGCCAATTTTTTCGAGTACTGCGAAAAGCAAGTTTTTTCTTTGAAAGTTTAGGAATTGCATAAAGCAATTTGGTCTTTTTTCCACAAAGTAGAGTAGAGTAGATTTTTTTAATAGAGTCGCGAGTTCTGCTGTTCTGCTAAAAAAAAACAAAATAAGAAACCAAAAGGGGGAAAAGACAGGAACGAGGAATTGGATACCGGAAGTAAGGACTGAAAAACTGTGCCAGAAAGGGGCACAGCACCGCTATGAAAAAAGAAAAAGCTAAGTATAGTGATAATTTAGTGCAGTATAGCACCATCGAAATTGTTTTGTTTTTTTTTTTTTTTAAGTTGAGACTCCGGTGGGCCGCGCGTGCGAAAAAAAATTCCCGAGAACAGACGGCACACGCGATCCGTTGTCTAGCGATTTGCGTATCGGGACAAAAAATAGCGGGTCACTCTATCGATAAGTGTACCGCTAAGTAACTTAAAAATAAATCGTCGAGCCCCAACGGGGCCTTTATAACGTAGTAAAAGAACATCTGTTATTTTTATTTTCTTTGTCGCAAAATTTTTTGTCGGGGAAGATTTTCCTTCTTTTTTCTCTCGAAACGTTTCGTGATTCCGGTTGAAAAATCACGTGGCGCCCTTCTTAGTTTACCCAGGTCTAGTTGTCGTCCAAACGCTACCTGGAGGAACCCACAGCTGGGATAGTAGATCCCAGCGTAGTTATTGTTTGGTTCGAGGCATCGCCGTATCGGTGCCGGGAACAAAACATAACATCTAGAGCCGGGTTGGGTGCCAGGCTGGCAGTTAAGTCCAAGAAGTTCATCGCTAACCAATCATATCAAAATTTTGGTGGCCGGACCCGAAAAGCGTATTAAAGTGGTATCGTATGGATCCAAGAAAGTTCCAGCAATTCGTCATGTTCCGTGTCGGCGAAATATTAGAGTCATCTAAGCTCTCGGAGTAGAGGTGGGTACCCATAAAGCAAATCACTGCTGACCTTGCAATTAGATTCTAGGCCCAGCTGCACACTCAATCATGGATTAACGGACCAAGCTTCCTGGTTACCGAGCCGGTAAATTGGCCAACATGCGACGACCTTGGGGATGTATATGTGTCTGAAGTGCTACATTATTTCCTGCAAATGGAAAAAATAACTACTAAAAAAAATCAAAAAACTAAAAACTGTAAAAACAAATGAAGGTAAACCACAGGAGCTCACCTTGAAAATACTTCAGGAACCAAAGACGATTCTTTTTAGACACGCACAGATGAGTGAATACCAGAAACACCGGTAGAATCTAGAACGGGGTAAAAATATTGAAAAGAATTCAAAATTAATGTCCTTAAATACATACTTAGACCCTGACAGTGTTTTGAGGACGAGCAGAGCACAACATCTGAAGAGAAATGACGTAATTGTATTGCCAAAGGACATCATTTCCTGATAGTGGCTCAAGTGGTAGTGGACTGGCTGTCTAATCGGAAGGGTTGGTCTTCGAGTCCCAACCTCGGCCGAAAGCTATATTAATTTTAGCAGTTAACGAAAATCAAATATGATGACTAGTTGACCAGAAATCAACAACAAGCCAACCTCCACTAAGAATCTAGTCTCCCCTTTAAATGTTGGATGCCACCCATGGAGCGAAATAAGGACTGAGCCCAAACATCTTTCTTTCTCTCTCTATCCAATTTTCTAAAAAACTTAACACGTGCTCAGGCACTAAGTGTTAGTTTTAGTTTTAAACGCATTTTATTTTCTAATCAATAACTCTTACATACTAAAAAAAAATGCTTAAATGCTAGCTTAAAATTACTTAACAATCTTATACTAACTTACTGGCCCCACACAGGCACGCTAAGCTACTCTGAATACTTATATCTATGTCTTTCGACTTCATTTACATTTTATTTATAAATACTTATTTTCTATACTTAAGGCTAAGAAAGAGGCACTAAGTGTATTCATACCCACTTGAGTGTTAAGTTCTTAACAAAAAAAAAACAATAGTACGCTCTTCCCATGAAAATCAACATCACGAAACAACCATTAATAAGCTAAGAGGTATTTTCCTTATTCTACAGCTATCTGTATTGTATAAGAGAGTACGCAGAAGTTGTCAACAATGTAGAAACTATTATGCAAGACCTAAATGGATGCGTTACCCCCAGCGAGGTTGGCAATTTTCAAACGAACCTTCACGTTGGTATTGATTTCGTCAGTCATAGTTGGTAGAAGACGCGAAAAAGATGGAGTGCCATATTTACATGCCTCACTGTGCGCGCTGTACATATAGAAGTCGCACAGGTTTTCCTTGACTTACGATCAATTTAAATCGAAATTTAATCCACCAGCAGCACCGCACGTGGGTGGAGCCTGGAAACGGCTTGTACGATTAATTAAGAAAGTGTTATATTGTACAACATATCGCCGACAACCTTCAACGACGAAAGCCTACGATGCGCATTCTTGGAGGTCGAGTTCATCATTAACTTCTGGCCGCTTACTTTTGTATCGCTTGAATCCTGTGACGACGAGGCAATTACACCACACTATTTATTATTAGTATCATCAAGTGGACATAAGCCTTATTGTCACTATGACCTGGGTCTTCGGCAATGTTTACTTATTTCAGGAGAGATGACGTGAAAATTATTGGTTTTCTTCACGGTTTTAGTATACGCTGTCTGCTTAGAATAATTGTTCAGTTCCTGAATATTTTCAAGTGTACTAAATCGACCATCTATCAATGGAGGAACAAATTTCCAATCTGGAAGAACCTTAGAAGTGAGAATGAAAAAGTTCATTGAAAATAATATATATTAAAACATAGTCCCATGCATCGATTGTAGCCACCAGGTTTCTAAGTGCATGAATACATTATATGCTTGTATCACGCAAAGATTTCAAACTTGGGGCGGATTAATGATCGAGCTTATTTTGCTCCCTAAAAGCTAAATTATTATAAAACCTATCAGTCAATATTACTATGCTCAGGTGTAATCAGTCATAGTGTCCGGTTTTTAACGTAAACACCTGTCGGGTAGACTTAAGTTTACAGGATGCACATACATCCATAGGAGCAAGGATACGTCTTGCTACAAACTGCATCTAGAATCGCATCGGTAATTTCCGTGAATTTATTTACTTTGTCCCTCAACAGACCAACGAAAGTGCAACACATTTTTCTTATTTTTTAAAAAGATTTCGTAAGCGAAATATTCTACATTACTGTTCACAGTAGCGTGCAGTAACCGTGCAGTTACGTACCCCTTTAGTTTTATTTTGACCCGGTATCATTTTGAAAATCATTGAAATCTTTTTCTAGTTTTACAAGCGCCAAATCTTGCTCTTCGATGTATTTTGACAATTTCGATATAACGAAGTTACTCGAATTCAGACACTTGGTTTATTTATAAGCAGTTAGTATTTTTATTTATTGAATAAAAATATACATTAATTCTTACATTTTGGTTTTAATATCTTGAAGTTCGTATTTGCTGAATACGATAATTAATTTCTTGCTGAGAAACAGCGCCGCTAGTAGCACTAGCTAATCTTAGTTCTACTTTGTTCTACTCGAAAGTTACCGCTGATTTCGTTGAAGTAACAGCTTCTCTGGTTACCGTCGGTTTTTTTGTAGCAACGGTGAAATCAACCGTTAGAAGCAGGTTACAAATTGCTTTTAATTGTCTCTATAAATTTTTATTAACTTATTTAACACTGGTTTACTTTAATAACTCGAAAGACCTTGTTTCGAAAAAAAAAATTGTCTTGATTGTCTTCAAATGCCAATCTATGACTTTGTCTTGTAAGTCCAATCAATCCCCCTCTCAACCTTATTTTCTGCATGACCAACCTGTACCCCAGGTGCAATCCCTTCGCGACGTTGGAATTTTATACTATAGAGAATTAAATTAAAATTCCATTCGCATATTCATGAGATAATCCTTAAAGCGAACTCATCGCTCGGTTTTATCAAACGTTGATCTAAAGAATTTTGCAACCCTTATTTGACAAGGTCACTTTACATTACCCTTGTCCGGCCCCTCCTTGAATATGCCAGCCAAGTATGGTCCCTCAGCGAATTCATATATCCCGAATCGAGAACATTCAACGTCGTTTTCTTCGATTTGCTCTTCGTCGCCTACCCTGGAGTGACCCATTTATCTTACCTCCCTATCGCGACCGCCTCAAACTTCTTAGCCTGAATACCCTCGACAACCGCAGAGACGTAGCTGACATTATCTTCATTCATCGACTGCTCTCCGGTTCTGTGGACTGCGCTTCCCTTTACAATTCTATTTCCTTCAACACTAACCCTCGTAATTTACGCTGTCCTCGTCTCTTCTATATCCCAACCCACCGCACCTCTTATGGCTCTAACGAACCAATCTCCCGCATGCTCCGTAAGGTCAACTCAAACCTCCCCCTTTTTGATTTTAACCTGAACACTTCTCGTCTTAAATTTGATATCCTCCACCATTCCCTTACTACCTAACCCTTAACTCTTGTTAGTTTTTAAGTGGTAGTTTTTAAGTTACTTTAAGCTCGCATTAATCGAAATAAATGGGGCGTTAGCCCCCACTAAATTAGTTGAAGCCGAAAGAAAATTCAAATTAAAATTTAATTTTAAATTTGAAATGCAAGAATACTCATGAAATTAGACGTTATAAAGCTTACTACTTGATGTTTACTATAGTACTAACTGAAGGAAAATTTTACCTTGCTATAAAGAAATCTCGGCGCCTAACAACTGTTCAGCTTTACATAGGGTTAATGAACTCATTTACATTTCATGCATTGGCATGTGTTGGTTTATTTCGATTTAGATCACTTAGGTAGTGGTCCATATATGAGATTGAAAATTAAAACGAAATGAAAGTATAAGTTTTTGGAGCTTGCTATCTTCACCAAAATTAAATCCGGGATTTGGCAAGGATCCACCCAAATTTTCATTAAGTCCCGAGGATGTACCACACAATTTGAGGTCTATAAAATCCATCTAAATCAGAGATTTATAATAAATCCTACTTAAATCCTCACGCAACAAAACGAAACAGATCTAGAAAAGGTGAGCAAACATCATTTTCGTGAGAATGAGAAAATGTGTGAGTGACAGAACTCAACTCACAGACACCAAAGACACTTGTTGCTTTGTTTTGCACATTGCCTTGATTACCAAATCTACCCAAATCGTTTTCTTCTCCATTGCAGCAGTTTAATAGTTGTTTGATTCCGTTTTCCCGGAGGTATAAGATCCTCCTGTCCACGTTGTTGTTATCACGTTGACTTGATTTTTTATCTTTATATTAGGTCTGTTCCAGAACTCCAAATTTGTACAAATTTGTACAAAAGCCTATTCCCGTGGAAAAAAAATGTGAAAAAGAACGCAGTTGAGAGAGTAATTCATTTCCTCACCCTGCCATTTCTTACAAATTTTTACAAGAGATTTTTCTTTGGGCAGAAATTGTAAACAACGTCAAACCAATTAAATTTTTAAAGAATTGTGAATTGCGATAATTTTATGCAAATTAACCCAAAACATGACTTGGACATGGACAGAGGAGAAAACAGAGCTTCATGTTGAAGCGAATTGTTCGCCTAACACAATAGAACTCATTAAAAGCATGTTATATCAATAAAATAGTAATAATAACCAATCTAAAAATCTTCCTACAGTTTCACAATTTCTTTTTTGTTTTGTTTTTACTTATTACTTTTGACGTTTCAAATACATTTTACAAAAACGTTTTCCCGCGAAATTTTGGGTTTAAGAGTTTAAGAGAGAATTTATTCCTACTAATCAAACTTAAGCAAAAAAATCCTCTTTTACAAATTGTAACAAAAATCTCGCGGGAACAGACGTATTGTATACCAATAATAGTTTTACATCGTCTGCATCCATTTTTTTAAATTTGTAAGAATATTACCAGCTGTGATGATAAATCCTAAATCCCGGTGGAACCACTTTATGTATGTAAATCTAAATCTTTTTTCGCTAAATCCCGGATTTAGTTCTGCTGGAGATATAGCAAGACATAGATGTTTTCTACTTCACTAGGTCAGCCATATAACTAGCTGTTCCTTGAAAATTGTGTCTTGTATTAGAAGAGAAAAATGTTGACGATGCACCTCGCACATTTGACAATTCAGTTGAGTGTTTTCTTAAGTAGCTGTTGGTTGTACATAGATACATAGACCTTGAGACCCATTTTCAAGGTCAAACGAAGGTCACTTTTGATTTTTCAAATGATAATTCCTGATTTTCATTTCTCAGTTGTATTCCTCATTGGGCACACAACTTTGTCTCAAAGGTCTTATTCATTCAGTGCTAGATACCACTGCACTGGCACGCCTAAATCATTAATCGGTTTGCAACGTTGTTAGGGTGTTAGAAGGTCGAGATTTGTTTTGAGGAAGTCATTATTGCCTCTAGTGAAGTTAAAACTCAAAGAAATTTCAGATAGAGACAAATTGTCCTAAACTTATCTGAGAGTGTATGATGTGCACTCTGCCCTTTTTTTCTACTTGAACTTGAACTGTACTTCATTTAGAAGTTCGATATTTGTTTTGAGGAACTGATTATTATTAGTAACGTTTTCCAGATTAATAATGCAGGCTTTTTCAATTCAAGATATTGATTTATGGAGAAAGTGGAAGGAACATCGAAGTGTGCAATCAAGGAAAAGGAATCGGTCAGATAGGGTGGCTGTTGAAGACAATGAAATAGCAGTGTTAGCTACCGTTGCACACGATCCTCACATTAGCACTCGCTAAATATGCATTACATTACTTGAACGCCAGCACCCTTGGAATGTTAATGTTTGGGCGGGAATTATTGGGGATAAATTAATAGGTCCATATTTTATTGAAGGCAACATGAATGGCGAAAAGTATGTAAACTTCTTACTAGAAAACTTCTAGTATTAATAGAAGAACTGCCATTGGAGTTGCGACAAAAAATGTGGTTTCAACATGATGGTTGTCCAGCCCATCAACGATGGATCGGACGAGGGGGTCCGAGGCAATGGCCTGCTAGATCACCTGATCTTACGTCACCTGATTTCTTCTTGTGGGGCTACTTAAAAAGTGAGGTTTACAGAAAAAAGCCAACAACACGTGAGGACATGAAAAGACGAATAACTGAAGCTTGCCGGAAGATTACGTCAGAAATACTTCTCAGTTCTGTTGGTTCATTTAGAGCGTGGATAGACAAGTCTATTGAAGTGAATGGTCACATTTTCGAGCATTTGTTGAAATAGTCTCGGGAAATAAACGTCGAAATGGGAAGAATTCAGTGATTCAACAGGACCCACTCCAATTAATCACCCCGAAGGAAACAAAATACTGCCACGTCCACGTCGTTGTTTCTGAAAAATGAAAATCAGGAATTATCATTTGAAAAATCAAAAGTGACCTTCGTTTGACCTTGAAAATGGGTCTCAAGGTCAAACTTGTGGTCACCATCTTTTTTCTGAAACATTTTTCGCGATATTTCGTACTTTTCGAGTAATTTTGATGTCTTAAGTTTTATGGCGCCCTCTAACGGTAAAAGAACGAATTTTTGAAAAAGTGTGTCATGTAAAAGAATTGTAATTTTTCACGCAGATTACGAATCTGTCTGAAACATTTTTCGCGATATCGCGTATTTTTCGAGTAATTTGGATGTCTCAAGTTAAAAAACTCACCCAGTATATATGTGGACATAGGGGTATGTTCGTCACAACTTTACTGTGATGCGGAAGTGGACATTAAAGGTTTTAAACAAAAACAAAAAAATCCTTCCAGTTCTATAACCATTATATTCCTAATGAAATCTACATTAAATGCTTAATCAAATATATAATCCCAATCTTAATTTATAGTTCTTATGAGTAGAGTAATATTTCTTAAAGTTATTTGGACTAAATTCTACACATATTATAATTCATGTTTGTGCTATATAAGGAATGGCTATAGGTGCATTGTAGGTGTATTGAGCAAGTGTGGTGTGCATACTTCTTTTTTAAATACATTACATACATACTCGTATATATTGTGGTTATTCTCTGTTAATTAAATATTCTTTATGTGAGCCTTGTGAATTCTACGACCACTTGTCGTGAAGACGATTACTTTATTGTCCTTTGCTACGAATTCTTTCTGATATAAAGGCTTATTTTTGCCTTGAATTTTCTTACCAACTATATAGATTATTTCACCCTTTTTATATTTTTTAGGTGAATGTCTTTTTATATTATGACGCTTATTACTGATTCTTTGTTTCTTTTCAATTTCCACTCGCAACTCGTGGTTGACTTTTGACCAAACCTCAGTAGTTAACCCTGGAGCTTCTATTGTAGAAAATGTCTGATGGTTTCCTTCCGGTCACAGAATGGATGGTGTTATTATATCTGTCAACCGCTATATTGAATATTTCCTTTGTTTTCAAGTTCTTGTACTCCGCTTGCAGACATCTGTAGATTTCTAGGATGGTAGAATGCAATCGTTCTACTTGACCATTGACCTCACTGCGTTGGACGGGAGTCCTGTAGAATTATATGCCCAACATTTTGATGAAGTTTAGTATGATTGGACTGAGGATACTACGTTCATTGTCAGTAACTAGAATTTTTGGCACAGTGAAGTAATGTAAGATTTTTGTTATTTTGTTCCTTATATATAGGGACGATTTGTTCTTGGCAAACTTGGAAAATTTGTCCATGCAACTAATGTATTTCTCATTCTGCAATTCCATTTTACCCATGTAAAGTATCTCGCAAGGATACGATGGTACAGGAGTCGCACGGAGCTCTGGATTCATTGGATGCCTGTCATATTTGTTCTCAAGTCAGATATCGCAAGTTTTAGTGTACTTGGTAATCAGACTATTCATTTTCGGAAAATAATACCGTTCGAGCAGCTGCTCCTTATTTTCCCTAGCGTTCCGATGAGCTCTTCTGTGTTCCTCTGCAATTAACTGCAGAACTCTATTGTCGCTTGTTACGTCTTCTACCACCCTTTGCGTTATGCGAATCTTATAGTTACTAAAGTTTTCCAAGTATACCTCCTGTAGCATTCCTAGATGTGCCCCTGGAATCTTAACACCGTTAATGATATTTAGTCTAAGCTTCATTTTAGAATGTCTGTGAGTTTTATTTTGTCGAAATTTTCAATGGCTAGATAATGGCGGGAGAAACCAGGGTGAGGTTCCTTCCTGAATCGGTAAATTAGCCATTGTATGCCTTTCTAGAAATCAGTGCCCCTCCAGGTAGTGCTATACCAGACAAGTGATTCACCTGCGTTTTTAGTCTGGAAAGAGCATCAGCTACTTGGTTTGATTTACCTGGTTTGTAAACTAACCCGTAGTTGTACTCTTCGATGCGAACCTTCCATCTTTTCAACTTAGCATTGAAGTTCCTGTTGCCTAGAGCGAATGTTAGTGGCTGGTGGTCAGTGAAGATCCGTATCTTCTTTGCTCCGTACACATACGAACGAAGATTGTCAAGGGCCCAAACTATGGCCAACATCTCTTTCTCGTTCGTTGCGTAATTCTCCTCGGTTTTGATGAGGGATCTCGAGATGTAAGCAATTAGTTTGTCCTGCCCTGATATGTCTTGGGACAAAACAGCTCCAATTGCAGAATTCGAAGCATGAGTGGTCAGGTTAAATGCGTTTCCAAAATCTGGAAAAGCCAGAACTTCGGATTACGTCAATAGGCTTTTAAAGTCCTCGAAAGCTTGTAAGGCATCTTCGTTCAACTCGATCGGTAAACGTTTGGACTGATTCGCTGTAATTTGGGCATTTTCGCCTCTTGTTAAATTCGTGAGAGGCTTTGTCACTTTAGCGTAATCACGAATGAATTTTCTATAATAAGACGTGAATCCTAAAAAGCTTTTCAAATCTTTGAGGTTTTCTGGGGCAGTATTTTCTGTATGGCCTCAACCTTTTTGGTGTCCACTCGAATTCCGTCCGGAGTGATGACATATCCCAAAAACTCAACCTCTGTTTCCAGAAAGCAGAAAGTGAGTCTTTTCCAGGTTAACCAATTCACCTCATGCAAACCAGAAAGAATGGTTTCGATGTTATTCAGCATATCGTCTATATCGCTACCAAAGATGACAATGTCGTCGATATATACGTAGCATATCCTTCCAATATATTCCTTTAGAACGTCATCGATCATTCTCTGGAAGATCGCTGGAGCATTTTTTAGGCCGAATGGTAATCTAAGCCACTCATACTTTACATTCATTATGGAAAATGCGATTTTTGGTATGTCGGATTCTTGCATGGGTATTTGGTAAAATCCAGAAGTAAGATCAAGTGTGGTGAAATACTTTGCTTTGCCTAGACTGGCGAGCGTTGAGGTAATATCCGGGATTGGGTATGCATCGGATATAGTAATGAGGTTCAAACGTTTAAAATTGACCACCATTCAGTATTGAAGTTCTGTGGGTTTGGGTTTCTTCGGCACAACCCAAATCGGAGAGTTATAGGGGCTTTTAGAAGGACGAATGATTCCTTCTACCAAAAGTTCTTTTATTTCTTTGTCCACCTCTTTTCTCATGCAAGTAGGATACGGATAGCTTTTCGTGTAAATGGGTTCGTCGGTGGTGGTTCTAATTTCGGCTCTCACTGCGGTTCTTATCAACTCGTTAGAACTGAGAGGGCCGAAGACACTGTTGTACTTTCCTACCAAGTCAGAGAGTCTTTGCCGAATACTGTCAGGAGTCCCTTCATGAAGTACAGTATTGACCACTGAGGATACTTTGTTCTTAAGTCTGTACACCGTTTGATAACGTTAAGATATTCTTTTCACGATCAATAATGGCTCCTAGCTGTTTTAGAGTGTCGTCGCCGATGATACCATCAAAAGATTTTAGGCCTGGGAGAACGTAGAATGTCAATGGAAAGTAATTCCGACCCTTTCAAAGAATTTACCGATGATTTTTTCGCTGATGTTGAGGTTACCGGCTGCTGAATTCACTGAAAATGGTTGAGCTAGGCGGGTCGAACCTTGTGATAGGCCCAGTATCCACAAGGAATTCAACACAGTGCCGTTTTTAAGGAAGTAGTCTATGTATGGAACGCTGGATAGCCGTCCCTCATAAAATTTACATCTTCCTTGTAATTTACCTCAGCTACTTCATTGTAAGCTTCAAGCGTTATCTCCTGATGTTCCCCAAAATCTTTTTCGGGCACTTCATCTCGACTTTCGAGTGATGCCTCCTGCTCTGCCTGAATGTTGTATAACCTTTGCTGTTTTTGAGAGGAGCCTTGTGAAAGTGAAAAGTTGTCGGAATATGCCTTCCTTTTGTGAAGATTGCCTTGGGGTCCGGGGTCTGGGGTCTTGGGACCTATTTGGTTTGCACCGAATGATCTACCTCCATTTTGGGATGAGGTTTTGCACCAGTTGGCCTAGGGGGGTGCGTCAAAATTTTGAGAAAAATGAGGGCGATTGGGAACGATGGAGGAGGTCTATTTTCTCTCCTAAAACTTTGGTTAAAGGGGGCGTAATTGTGTTTTTCGCGTTATTCACATGAATAGAGTGGTTCCGGAAGTTGAGATTCTGAATCTCCAGACATGAAGCATACGCCTCGGGTAGGGTTTTCGGTCTTTGCACAATAAGCATCCTTGACAAGTCACCGTTAAGACCTCTTATGAAGACGTCCAATGCTCTCTTGCGGTATGAGTCTACCAATGCACCAACGGTTTCTTACGTATAAGATTCCGTTTGAATCTTATTGATTATCAGAGAGAACTGGTGATTTACCGTGGCGTAAAACTCGTCCAACCTCGACCCTTCCTGGCAGAGTTGGTTGAGCTGATGTTCGAGGGTTCTAATATCGCATTTATCTGCGTAGTGCAGAGACAATACCCTTTTAATTTCTCCCCAATCGTCATCGAAGATGTTGTAGGAAATCAGGGCTGTATCGGCCCTATCTCTGATTTTCTGCCGTATATGCTGTAAAATAGCTCGGTGCAAGGGCTTGTTCCTAATTGTGCTGAAGTCCTTCAAAATACCCTCGACGTTATGTATCCATGGCACATATTGTGTTGGATTACCGTCGAAGGTTTGCAACTCCTTCACGCAATCGGGGAGTCGACTTATTCTTTCAGGTTGGCCTCTGTCCTTGGTTCACACAAGGGTACATTCGCACGATTGCTTTCGAGTTCAATATGAGTGCCTCGCACCAGCGACTTCAAGCGCTCGTCCATATCTTTGAGCTGGTTCAATATTATTGACAGCTCCGGTTAACTCCGTCACGGATTTGGCGACGGGGTCCATTTTTCGTTAACAAATTTTTTGACTTACTTCTTAATTTAAATTTAATTTCTCAATTTAATTAATATATATATTTTTTTCTCTTATATTTAATTAATATCTAATTTATTCAACTGGTTGGCTTAGTACAGATTAAATATAACTTACTTTAAATTAAATTTAGAAAATTTTCTCTTACAATTTGTTTATATATTGTTGTATGATATATCCTCTTTAAATATCGTAAAATTACCGTAAAATTACGTATGCACACAATTTATTTCAAAAGCAAAGTCGAAAAAAAAACAATGCACCTTACCTTTCCCTTGTGATAGTTGCTTGAAATTGTTCTATATTCTTTTCTTTTCTTTCTTTTGGGTTTAGAAATATGTATTTTCTACATTCACAAGCTTCCCTTAGGAATTCATTTAAAATTTTCCTTAAAATTTTTCTTTTTAATTCACTATTAATCAATAATTTTTTTTTTGTTTTAGAACTTTCACTTAAAAATTTTTTATATTATTTTTTTCAGCGAAGATCATCGACCTCCTTTTGATTTCACAATTAATCAACTAATGATTTTAAAGATTTTTTCGATGAGCCTTCCTTGGAGACTTCACTTAAAATTTTTTTTTTCCTTTCCTTTTAAAAGTTTCACTTACAGGAACAAAAAGCACATATTCCCGTTCAATTATATGGTGAGATCCGCCGGTGATCTAAAAGAGATATCGATTCTAAATATTATTACGGAATTCTCGTTTGAGACAGGTTTAGCGGAAGGATCGTGGTGTCCCCGTTTAATCGCTATCGTTAATAATTGAAAGCGATCTACTAATGGCACGATTTCTTCACTTATATATCATTTAGTCCTTTCGGCAATCTCCACTCTGTTCCCATGGTAACCGTAGAATGTGACCGATAATTAATGGATTTTTATTAAGACCAGAAAGGCCGTTGTGTTCCCATGTTAACAACTGCATTCACTCCATAGTGAGTACTGGTCTATGCCCATTCAAGGACATTATTAATTTATTTTGCCACAATTGCTCGGACAAAAAGGTTATACTTTTTCTAAACCTGTCCCTGCTCGGGCGCCAGTTAAGGAAATCCATGGATATCTCCTAACTCGTCACTTTTGATATTTCGCATGCATCCCATCCGGTGTCAAGTAGCTTGCGCGTGCATAAACTTGCATGGGAATATTTGCAAGCAAATAATATACTGACTCAGCTGGGAACCTGTCTATGCATGTCGAACCAAGTGTAAGGGGGTGCATATTGGGTTCGGATAACTTGCAATTATTAACGTTGTGATTATGTATCACGAAGTTTTGTTGACATATGAAGTGGTTTGATGCGAATTCTGGACACTTGTTAAGGTCTTTTGTGTTAAAAAATATATATCGTCTATAGTTCTCGTTTATCGCTATATGTCCGCTATTTACTGACATGAATTTGTAAGCGTTTTGTTTCAGTTTGATTGGGATGGTTGTTATCTTAAATAGCTGGAATTCTTCACTAACGAGGTGTATACTAACTTGGATCATGAATTTGTTGTTTACGTATATGGGTGTAGTAGTCGCTATTAGGTTTATTGGGGGAGAATTTAGTCTAGAGATCTTTTGTGGGAATCTTATGTTGTGTGGAAGTTCTAGTTGTATTTTTTCTAGGGTTGAGATGAATCTGTTTGAGTCCAAAAATCGAATGTTCATTTTTCCTAATTTGGCTTCATGGATTATCAGGAATTCAGCCTGTTCCTCTATGATTTTTGAAGCGTACATACTCGTAGTTAGTATGTTTGTTATTTCAAATTGGTTCAAATTGGAGTTGTTGCCAGAATTTCTGTTGTTATTGAATGCTCTTTTTCGACATTCGTCGATAGTGTGACCTTGCTTTTTAAAGTATCTACAGGAAGTCGTATTTTATATAGTATTAACGTGGTTACTGTTTGGGTATTGTTGGCCATTAGTGTGAATTGCTCTGTGGTTTGTGGAATTGGTGAACCTTGTGGCCCCTTCGGCGTAGCCTTGCCTCAACTGGAAAGCCTCCGTTTGAATTACTTGCTAGGATCGCGTTTTCTTGAAACTTTTTATGAGCGCGTCTTTCAGCTCCGGCCATTCATCATAATCGCTATATTTTATTATAACGTTATATGCCCTACCTGTGAGTTTAGACTTTACTATGTCGACTAACTCCGCTTTGTCTGTTGGAGAGACAGTCTTCTTTGACTGGAGGTCGACTAGCTCCACAAATCTATCTATCACTATGGCGGATCCATCAAGCTCGGTTATAAGTTTGAAAACTTGCGACGAATTAAATGTCATTTTGGAAATCTGTGAGGTTTTTAGATGTGTGTAATTGCTACACGAGGGGGTTTGCGGATTGTATTCTAGATGTTCGGGTGTATGTAAAAAACTATACTCGTTTCTGTGGTTGGGTGACTCTATACTTTCGTTTTTTCATTTTGACTGGGGAGTGTCCGACTGACATTGGCCCTGAGGTTTCGGGAGTTTTTGCGGACGTTAGGGATTCTACGAGCGTTCTTTGGACCTTTTTGCCGTTTCTTAGTGATATATTAATGTTGAAACCCGACATGCATATACCACTAAAACCAAGCTAGCCGAAATTCGTACTAATTTTAGAACTAGTAGACCAACGAGAATGTGGAGGACGATGTAGGTGTGAAAGTAAAGGTGGGGGTAATGTGTGTTTAAAGAGAGTTTATTTTATATTTATAAATATAAAATAATAATATACACTTTATATATTTATTTAATAATAATTTTTTTTTTTGTCTATTTTTGTAAAGGCTTACGAGAGGCTGTACGAAAGTTGTTTCATGATGCTGATGCTCTTCCTGTTGTAGTTGATGCTCTTGTTAAATGAACAATATACTTCTGTTATTCAGGCTCGGTGCGGCAGTTTTTTCCTTCCTTCTGGGGCTGCCACAAGAAACGGAATACCTGTGTGGAGTTTTTTTCGCTGGGCTGTTATTTTCTTGTGGGCCCCGCCAATTATCAAAGCTTCGCCATTAATGACGTTGTCTAATAATAATCGGGGGCAGAGCAAAGTACTGGTCTTAGTGTAAACATCTTCAAATGACGCTACCGAAGGTTGCTACGATTTTATCAGTCACAAGTTGCCGGTCATAGGTCTTGTTGGCGGCTGGACCACCGGTAGTCCCTACCAGGACTTAAATCACGGTACTATGGGAGTCAGGAGCCCCTCGCATCTCCGTCCGTGCCTAACTTGAAGAGGTAGGCCCCTTGTGGGAGCGTCATGGTGGCTGTGGTTTAAACCCAAAGTCGCGGGAATGGTCTTCCTTTGGTTGACCCTATATAGAGTTGCAATAAGTACTGGGTGTTGCGACCCTAAGAGCAGTAAGAGGGTTTTAGGTCGGCCTCGACTCATACCAAGGGTGGAACATGTGCCGGCAACACAGTTCCGAATTGGTATTTCAGGAAGGCGGCAGAGCGATGGTAAGGCGTATGCTTGCCCCCATGGATGTATGGGCATCCCGTAAACATAAGTCTCCATGACAGGTGGTTTACGTTCAAGATTTTCTTGTTTCTCTTATTTTTGGCGCTTTCACTTCCACTGATAACTTTTACTTTATTCCATTTTATATTTAAAAAACAACAATTTGCATGTGTGTTATTCTTGTCTTTGCTCAGTGGGCAAGAATATGTAACATGTGCTATTGTCATTTGACTCCTCATTGTTACATTTGACCTGTTTCTTGTATTCGTTTGTGAGTGATGTGCAATTGTTTCGATTTCGTGTTCTTTTGTGAGCCAAGTGCTTGCAAGAATACGTAACACATTTGAGACTACTAACATATGATTCGATACTTTTGCAAGTATCTCATGTGTTGTCTCGTGTCAGATATTGTCAGAAACATTATTTCTGCACTCAACAAAAGCTCTTATCTTTTCAAGGGCAGAGTAAAGTTGCTCAAATGATATTCCGTGCTGGATCTTCGTCCTCTTCCTCCTCTGAATCTGCAAAATTTCTTGAATTTTTTTAAATAATTTTAAATGGCTTCCAAATCGGAAGGTTCGGTGTTCGAAACCCAGCCTCGCCCGAAGGAAATATTCATTTTTTCAGTTGACGAAAATCAAGTATGATGAGTAGTTGACTAGAAATTAACAACAAGCTAAGAATCCACTAAGAATTTAGTCTCCCCATTAAATGTTGAATGCCACCCAAGGAGCGAAATAACCACTGACCCCAAACATCTTTCTTTCTATCTCTATTCCATTTTACCAAAAACTTAACACCTGCTCAGGCACTTTAAGTGTATTCATACCCACTTTAAAAAAGAAACAAAAAACGAAAGGGCTATCTCCAATGTTGACATCATTTATCGAGGACTTAAAACAAGGCTTACTTTGGTGTACCTTGGTCCATGTTATCGAAAATTGCTCTTTTAATACTATTATCACAGATAATAAATCTATACAGAAGTCTCATCGCTGTAGAAAAAAATGGTATAATTTTTGTCGGCTAGCCGACACTCGTCCAGGCGACACGAGCTTTCGGAATAATGTAAAGCTTTTTTATTTTCGCTCTTTCTTGCTTTGTTTACTAAGAGATTTTTTTTTCTCTCACCACAAGTTGAGGGCAGTGGCAAAAGGAATATGAAAAACATTTGCAAGGGGTTTGCGGGAAGGGGTATGAAGACTTGGCTGTTTGTTTTTATTCGACTGCAATAGGAAATTATGTAATTTTTCATGAATTGGTATTTTGTTTGAGTGGATGGGTGTGTATGTAAGAAAGAACAATTCAAAGGTGGGAAAAGTCGAATATTTCTTTACATTTTGTAATTGAAGTTTGACGAGCAAAATATTATTCGTGTTATTAATATGCAGTGCATGTTAATAATAAGTAATTGAATTGAATTGAAGTGATAATTAAAGTGCACAGGTTAATCTATAAAATAGGTATCTATTTTTATTTCAATATATTTTATCCATATATGTATTACTTGATATATATATGCACTAAATTTTTATATAAAACAACTAGCGTTTAGGTGCAGGTACGAGTATTACATTACATATATTTATATATATATATATATATATGCATATTATGTAGGTACATATGTATTGATTTTCGTAATACAATTTGAGCTGTTTTGCTCCTATTATAACTAATAAGATTTTTAGGTTAATCACAAACTACCTACATCTACATATTTCTAAAAGCTGAAAAGTAGGTAAACACATCTATATCTGAACAACAATAAAAATGTCCTGGAGGAGGACAAAGTGTGCAATAGCACATTGCCGTGCAACCGAAAATGAGTTTTCGGATATGAAATTATTTCGTTTCCCTAAAAAAGGCACTGTTAAATATGATGAATGGTTAGCTTTGACGGAGGAGTCTCGTGAACATATAAAATGCCTTAAAAAATCTTACATTTGCATCAAACATTTTGAAAATGCCTTTTTGGGAAAAAAATATTTAAAAACAAACGCTTATCCCTCTCTCTTTTTAAAACGAAGCGAGAGTGTTCCGAACTCTGAACACGGTTCTGTTTGCTTTGATCCAGTCAAATCTAAGATTACTTTTGAAAATTATAAAGATTTAAAACTGAGTTCGAGTGAACCTACAATAGGGGAACTAAATTTGGCTCCTAAAAATTTATTAAGGACAAAATTCAATGATCACATTGAATTTGCTTGCGCCAATTGTGAGGCTCATATAAAAAGGCAATCTTTTTACATTAGGAGAATTGAAAAGCTCAAGAAATTGAACAATGTCTTGAGAATAACTATTAAAGAAAATCGAAAATCGAAACCAAATTTATTAAAGAAAATTCGTCGTTTAAAAGAGGACAAGAAAAGGTTACAAGCGCATGAAAAGCAAAACATTCAAGGCAAAATCGATTCATTGCTTGGTATTCATCAAAATGCTATGACATTTTCGAAGCTCATCTTATCACATGGTAAAAATGAATACACCGAAGAGGAGAAATGGATTTCGCAGTGCATCTTTTTTCGTTCAGCTGCCGGATACAACTTTTTGCGGGATCAACTTGAGATACACTTGCCGCATCCATCTTCATTGCACAGGACATGCATATACCACTAAAACCAAGCTAGCCGAAATTCGTACTAATTTTAGAACTAGTAGACCAACGAGAATGTGGAGGACGATGTAGGTGTGAAAGTAAAGGTGGGGTAATGTGTGTTTAAAGAGAGTTTATTTTATATTTATAAATATAAAATAATAATATACACTTTATATATTTATTTAATAATAATTTTTTTTTTGTCTATTTTTGTAAAGGCTTACGAGAGGCTGTACGAAAGTTGTTTCATGATGCTGATGCTCTTCCTGTTGTAGTTGATGCTCTTGTTAAATGAACAATATACTTCTGTTATTCAGGCTCGGTGCGGCAGTTTTTTCCTTCCTTCTGGGGCTGCCACAAGAAACGGAATACCTGTGTGGAGTTTTTTTCGCTGGGCTGTTATTTTCTTGTGGGCCCCGCCAATTATCAAAGCTTCGCCATTAATGACGTTGTCTAATAATAATCGGGGGCAGAGCAAAGTACTGGTCTTAGTGTAAACATCTTCAAATGACGCTACCGAAGGTTGCTACGATTTTATCAGTCACAAGTTGCCGGTCATAGGTCTTGTTGGCGGCTGGACCACCGGTAGTCCCTACCAGGACTTAAATCACGGTACTATGGGAGTCAGGAGCCCCTCGCATCTCCGTCCGTGCCTAACTTGAAGAGGTAGGCCCCTTGTGGGAGCGTCATGGTGGCTGTGGTTTAAACCCAAAGTCGCGGGAATGGTCTTCCTTTGGTTGACCCTATATAGAGTTGCAATAAGTACTGGGTGTTGCGACCCTAAGAGCAGTAAGAGGGTTTTAGGTCGGCCTCGACTCATACCAAGGGTGGAACATGTGCCGGCAACACAGTTCCGAATTGGTATTTCAGGAAGGCGGCAGAGCGATGGTAAGGCGTATGCTTGCCCCCATGGATGTATGGGCATCCCGTAAACATAAGTCTCCATGACAGGTGGTTTACGTTCAAGATTTTCTTGTTTCTCTTATTTTTGGCGCTTTCACTTCCACTGATAACTTTTACTTTATTCCATTTTATATTTAAAAAACAACAATTTGCATGTGTGTTATTCTTGTCTTTGCTCAGTGGGCAAGAATATGTAACATGTGCTATTGTCATTTGACTCCTCATTGTTACATTTGACCTGTTTCTTGTATTCGTTTGTGAGTGATGTGCAATTGTTTCGATTTCGTGTTCTTTTGTGAGCCAAGTGCTTGCAAGAATACGTAACACATTTGAGACTACTAACATATGATTCGATACTTTTGCAAGTATCTCATGTGTTGTCTCGTGTCAGATATTGTCAGAAACATTATTTCTGCACTCAACAAAAGCTCTTATCTTTTCAAGGGCAGAGTAAAGTTGCTCAAATGATATTCCGTGCTGGATCTTCGTCCTCTTCCTCCTCTGAATCTGCAAAATTTCTTGAATTTTTTTAAATAATTTTAAATGGCTTCCAAATCGGAAGGTTCGGTGTTCGAAACCCAGCCTCGCCCGAAGGAAATATTCATTTTTTCAGTTGACGAAAATCAAGTATGATGAGTAGTTGACTAGAAATTAACAACAAGCTAAGAATCCACTAAGAATTTAGTCTCCCCATTAAATGTTGAATGCCACCCAAGGAGCGAAATAACCACTGACCCCAAACATCTTTCTTTCTATCTCTATTCCATTTTACCAAAAACTTAACACCTGCTCAGGCACTTTAAGTGTATTCATACCCACTTTAAAAAAGAAACAAAAAACGAAAGGGCTATCTCCAATGTTGACATCATTTATCGAGGACTTAAAACAAGGCTTACTTTGGTGTACCTTGGTCCATGTTATCGAAAATTGCTCTTTTAATACTATTATCACAGATAATAAATCTATACAGAAGTCTCATCGCTGTAGAAAAAAATGGTATAATTTTTGTCGGCTAGCCGACACTCGTCCAGGCGACACGAGCTTTCGGAATAATGTAAAGCTTTTTTATTTTCGCTCTTTCTTGCTTTGTTTACTAAGAGATTTTTTTTTCTCTCACCACAAGTTGAGGGCAGTGGCAAAAGGAATATGAAAAACATTTGCAAGGGGTTTGCGGGAAGGGGTATGAAGACTTGGCTGTTTGTTTTTATTCGACTGCAATAGGAAATTATGTAATTTTTCATGAATTGGTATTTTGTTTGAGTGGATGGGTGTGTATGTAAGAAAGAACAATTCAAAGGTGGGAAAAGTCGAATATTTCTTTACATTTTGTAATTGAAGTTTGACGAGCAAAATATTATTCGTGTTATTAATATGCAGTGCATGTTAATAATAAGTAATTGAATTGAATTGAAGTGATAATTAAAGTGCATAGGTTAATCTATAAAATAGGTATCTATTTTTATTTCAATATATTTTATCCATATATGTATTACTTGATATATATATGCACTAAATTTTTATATAAAACAACTAGCGTTTAGGTGCAGGTACGAGTATTACATTACATATATTTATATATATATATATATATATGCATATTATGTAGGTACATATGTATTGATTTTCGTAATACAATTTGAGCTGTTTTGCTCCTATTATAACTAATAAGATTTTTAGGTTAATCACAAACTACCTACATCTACATATTTCTAAAAGCTGAAAAGTAGGTAAACACATCTATATCTGAACAACAATAAAAATGTCCTGGAGGAGGACAAAGTGTGCAATAGCACATTGCTGTGCAACCGAAAATGAGTTTTCGGATATGAAATTATTTCGTTTCCCTAAAAAAGGCACTGTTAAATATGATGAATGGTTAGCTTTGACGGAGGAGTCTCGTGAACATATAAAATGCCTTAAAAAATCTTACATTTGCATCAAACATTTTGAAAATGCCTTTTTGGGAAAAAAATATTTAAAAACAAACGCTTATCCCTCTCTCTTTTTAAAACGAAGCGAGAGTGTTCCGAACTCTGAACACGGTTCTGTTTGCTTTGATCCAGTCAAATCTAAGATTACTTTTGAAAATTATAAAGATTTAAAACTGAGTTCGAGTGAACCTACAATAGGGGAACTAAATTTGGCTCCTAAAAATTTATTAAGGACAAAATTCAATGATCACATTGAATTTGCTTGCGCCAATTGTGAGGCTCATATAAAAAGGCAATCTTTTTACATTAGGAGAATTGAAAAGCTCAAGAAATTGAACAATGTCTTGAGAATAACTATTAAAGAAAATCGAAAATCGAAACCAAATTTATTAAAGAAAATTCGTCGTTTAAAAGAGGACAAGAAAAGGTTACAAGCGCATGAAAAGCAAAACATTCAAGGCAAAATCGATTCATTGCTTGGTATTCATCAAAATGCTATGACATTTTCGAAGCTCATCTTATCACATGGTAAAAATGAATACACCGAAGAGGAGAAATGGATTTCGCAGTGCATCTTTTTTCGTTCAGCTGCCGGATACAACTTTTTGCGGGATCAACTTGAGATACACTTGCCGCATCCATCTTCATTGCACAGGTGGATTAAAATTAAAAGTCTGTCCCCTGGCTTAAATAGAAATGTTATGCAGGAAATTAAGGAAATAACCTCGAAATTACCACCAAAAGAAAAAGAAGTTGTGGTTATATATAGGCCTAGAGCAGTGATCAATTATTATACAGGTATATATATAGATAATACTATGTACATATATTGGAATATATACGTGGTGTGTCCCAAAAGTAATGAGAATAGTTTTTTTAAAACACATGTATCAAACATAAAATGAATTGTCACCTTCAAAGTAGGTCCCTTGAGAGCGTACACAGCGATCCCAACGGTGCTGCCACTCTTCGTAGCAATGCTGGAAGGCAATTTCTAACATCGCCTTCAAAGCCTTGGTCGTAGCTTTTTACATTTTTCTACCTACATTTTCTACCGTGGGTTCCTTACTCTTAAGGTACATTTTGAGTTTGGGGAATAAAAAAAAGCAGCACGGGCCAGGTCAGGACTTTTGGGACACTAATATAGACATTAATATAGACACTTCAGGATGGCCAAAATCTGCCGCCATTGTAAAATACATTTTGTCGAGCAAAGATAACCCCGTCGTCTACCAAATCGTACAATTTGTCACTGTAAACCCTCATTGCTTTAGAGGAGTTCCTCTTCCTCTGGGTTAATGCAAACTGAACAAATAACAACTTGTCGAAGATTACCACCAGAATAAGCCTAGGCAACCGGTGCTACTTCAGTCTGGTTTAACAAATTGGATCCAAAGTCTCTACTCCAAGGAACATTGATTTTGCTAGTTAAAATATGGCTCATTCATGGCTGTTGGAAAAATATTTCCAATATTTTCCTTACTTACTTAGGTGACGTTACAGTCCGGGGTGGACCAGGACCTCAACCAACAAGCCTTTCCAACTGGCGCGATCTTTCGCCAGCTGTTTCCAGCGGTGCTGCACTCCAAGTTGGTTGAGATCCCATTCCACTTGTTCGAACTCCCATATATTCAGCCGTATATTACTGCGTTGTCCCCGAGTCTCGGAATTGAAGATTTTCGATCTTTACATACAAATATTTTGCGCACAGTTTTAAAAACTCCCTTTTACATAACTTGAAAGAAAAGGGAGCAACTATGTACTCGTAAATAACATATACATACATTTTCCGAATAAGTTCGATGTTGCTCAATGCTTGGAAATTTATCAAATTTTGTAGGTACTTAATGTCCTGAGCACAAAATTAAAATCGGCAAATTGGTCTAGCGCTCATGTACATACGTACGAGTATATCTTCATAACATGTCTTAGCCCTTAACACCTCGTGCTTTAAATATCAACCACTTTTATAGTGTGGTGCAACGTCATACCCACCCTCTCCAGCACGACCACATCGCGGACCATCGATCTCATGATCTTCAAAATTATATTCCTACCCCCATTTAATTTACATTGCATAACAAGTTACAAACAAAATAAACCAAGTAAACCGGTTATGCTGGGCAACGTCAACGTATGTTTTTTTTTTATTTATTTCTTTCGTTCACGTATTGTTTTTGCACGATAAACGACTTTGTATGAGTGAGTGACAAGTGCCAAGAGCAAAAAGCGAAAAGAAATAAAATGATTTTTCTGCTCTTTGCAGCTTTTTAAAAAACTTTTTTTTAGTTCGATTTCATTTTCATAGGACAAAACTTCTCATATGAATGAGACATCGGTATAGATTTATTATCTGTGCTATTATAATAAACATGACGTTTTAGTATTTTTTTCTTATGAACGTAACAATAATAAAGAAAAATCGTCAACTAGTTTGCAGAAAAGCCCATAGATTTTATGATACTTGGGAAGACCTGCAAACCCAAAAAAAATTTATTATTTCTATCCTATGTTTCTAACAACAGTTGATAATAAGAGTGGTTCTCCAAGCATTAACAATTTTCCAATAATTTGTTAAAATTGTGTATTTACTAAAAAGTTTTAAAACGTGCTCATTTATTCGACTATCCTGTTCCTTAAAAGTTCTCAGAAAGAGTTAGGTTTGGGGTATGAAGGTCTATTTGTAAAATTTACCAAACAAAAATGGTCTAAAAAATTAAATAAAAAATTAATTCATCAGTTTAATTTTTTACGCCACAGTTACAGTTGCTTAGAAACGCTATTTGAAATGTCTGCATTTACAAACCAAGAATACGCAGACATTATTTACGTTTATAGGTTATGCAATTGAAGTTCGACTAGAGTGCAACAAAGATACCATGAATTTTATCCTAACCGACGACTTCCTAGTGAAGGAGTATTTGGAAATACGTATCGAAGGCTTCAAGAAACGGGATCAGTTTCAAACACACAACTAATGTGAGAGCTCCACAAGTAAGAAAAATTTCGGCTGATGAAAGAATACCAAAAGCTGTTACAACTGATCCATCAATTGGCATTAGACTGTTAACTTTGCAATTCAATGTTTTCAGACATAACATTTCTAAAGCACTGCATGGAGAATATCTTTATCCATACCACCATAGCCCTGTACAGGAACTGCTTCCCAATGATTTGGAAAAGAGATTTGTGTTTTCCAACTGGTTGCTGGAGCGGAGCTTGGATGACAACGACAACGAGTTCATTAGCAGAATTCTTTGGACGGATGAATCTCAATTTACAAGAGTTGGGATCACAAATTTTCATAATCTTCATACGTGTGCTGCGGAGAATCCACATAAATCATTTTAACACAAATTCAATGGACCAGTTCACTGTTCGGCAATATCAAAAGTGAGGCAGCAGTTAGCATCAATAAACATTTGCAGTGAAATCCAAAAAATCACAAATCCATTTTTTATTTGAGAGTTTTTATTTTTTTTATTTTGTACTTAAATTTTACCGGCTGAAGGTTTTTCCAAGGATCGCAAAGTCTATGGGTTTTTCTGCAAACTGGTTGATGATTGTTGCAGTATTTAACTTAATTTATCGCATTCGTGTGTTCTTAGCCTAAATATGTAGTTGCATCCTCTTGCCTCCGTCAGAGCCATCTAGCATTGAGTTTCGTTTGCTTTCTTTCATTCTTTGTTTCGAATATTCTAGCAAACTGTTAATACCATCCGAGGCAAGAGGACGCAAAAAAGCATAAGTTGTATTTCACCATTAAATATATATGTATACATATCTAATAATTTAAAAAATAACAGGAATTACAACGCACAACAAGTCAAATTTTGAGTTTTAATCATTCCTCCGCCTGCAAGCTTCAACAACAATGATTTCTATTTATTATTGTTACTTTCATAAGAAAAGAAATAGTATAACGTTATGTGTATTACGTATTTTCTGGAGAAACTGACCTCAAATTTAAAATTTATCATAGACAAGAAAAATGGAACAGGCTTAGAAATTGGATATCTGAAGACTCAAACAAGGTAACGATTTTAGACGCAGTTGCAAAGGCTAGTATTTCTTCTAAAAATAAAGTTCTACACAAACTTTCTACATTAGTATTAACATGGGTCAGGGTACACCAAAGAAAGTTTTTTCCTAAATCCTCGATAAATTATGTCAACATTGGGGATAGACCCTTACTGTAGAAAGATTTTTTTCTTAGAATATAAACAAAAATCATTTACCAAATTATCCTTGACGAATTAGGGACACCCTGTATAATAATTGAGGAATAAGTAAAATATGTTACTAGTTGTAATTCTTTGAACGCAACCATTAAGTATAATCGTTATTCAAAATGTTGTCGAACCCTAAGAGCGCGTCGTTTAATTTTGACTTACGAGTGAACCGATTCGTCTGTTGGTAACTCTGATTTCACAAATATAAATGGCGTATGTAATTGTTAATTCGGCTTTCTTTTTACTAATATATTGAGCGAGCAACATTTTTATATCCTAGTAGGTATGATATATAATAAGGAATATATAAATGCTGGACTTCCAACAATAATTTTTGTTTATACTTAGATCGAAATATATGAGAAAAATGGAACTTAAAGGGAACACTTCTCCAAACGCATCGCACGCGTCGTTCGTTATAAAAGGTAAAAATGCAAAACTAAAATTGAAAGATATCAACAAATTATATTTAGTTTGCACTTACTGTTTAATAATTTTTAATAACCGCATTTAAACATACAATCCTTAAATAATTAATCTGGATCTTAATGACCGCCAAATTACTAATTTGTAGATACTGTGGCTGAAGTCAAAATTAATAGTTCGACCGAACCGTCCAATAATTCTCTGGACAATACAATAAATTCGCAGAAGCATGGGGCCGAATGTAGTTCAACAATATATATTAATGACGAAAAAGATGACTTACTGGAAAAAATTGAAGAACTGTGTAGTGACAAGTCAGAAAACATACGAAATTCTGAAAATATATACAAGAGTTCGGAACGTGAGTTCTTGCGAAAGATCGAGGAAATTGAGAAAAATGAAAACAAAGTAAGCGATTTGTCAAATGATAAGCCTAACACCAACGCTGAGTTAAAAGCTAAGCAGATTCTTGAATGTGAGGCGACAACAATTGATTCTATTATCATAGGCGACAAAGTTTTAGAAGTTAAAGACGATAGCTCAAGAGAAATTGATGACCCGCCAATCATAGTAACATCAAGTGATGAAATTGAAAAGACAGTTATTGCCGAAAGTGTTGAGCCAATAAATGAAAACAGTTTGCCTCCGTCGGGTAAAGAAATTACTGCCTCCTTGTCTATTCTTAAAAGTGACGAGAGTAAACATGATTTAACCAATGACAAGATAGAATGTCCCCAAGCTAATTCTTTGATTCATGAAGAACAAATGGAAACTTTACAAAATATAGAACAAAAAAATCCAACGGAAGAGAATTTGGAAACTAACAGAATTTCATTGGAAGTGAATGAGGCAAACAAAGTTGATGTGGGTAAATCTTTGGCAAAGCAGTACATAGAAAAGTCTAATAAAACTAAAAACCACCAACCATATGATGCAGATGAAAATTCAGGAAAGAACGAAAAAATAGAAAAAAAAGGTATTGAAGAAGTCAATATTACCGGGAATGCAAAAAAAGATGAGACTTTTAACGAAATTTGTTATGAGGATATAAAGTCAACAAATGCAGATAATAAGGTAACGGTGGTTCCTTGCAATAATAACGAAAAAGTACATGAAATATCCACCACCGAATCACACCAAAATGAAAACAAAACTATAGGCGCCAAATTAAAAGAGAACATTGTTTCGTGCAACTTGTCAAATACAGAAGTCTCGTCATCAAATATGTTTTATAACACGTCGATAGAAAAAAAAATAGATATGTCAGAAAATATTAGCGAAGTATCAGATGCTCTGCAGCTTAATTTCATAAACAAAGATGAAGAAGATTCAGAGAAACTTTCCAATATAAAATCGGAGAACTCAACTACCGAGGCTGAAGCGTGTGACAGTAAGTTCATCCTTTCAAATGAAGATTTAAATGTAATTTTTAGTGAAAATTGCAGGAATTAAGGTGTCTAGCCGGGCACTGTAAAAAATCTATAAAAACAACAATAACCGCACGGATTTTTGACAGTTTTGAGCTGTTTTATATATATATTTTTGTATTATATATATATATATATATATATATGAAATTCCACTCAGGGAAGATCCACTATATATATATATCCCTGAGTCGAATTTCAAGGGACCAGAAATAAATTCGAGTTATAGAAAATACGCAAAATGTACGAGAATAAAATTATTCGTTTATTTTAAAGAATTCTGTAATTTCTATATATATATATACAGTGGAGCTTCCCTAAGTCGAATTTCAAGGGACCAGAAAATAAGTTCGGGTTATAGAAAATACGCACAATACGGTAATAAAATTATTCGTTTATTGTAAAGAATTCTGTAATTTTTTTTGGGTTTTGCACGACCACTTCTCCTTTTCTACAAAATCCTACACTACATAAAAAGACATAGATATTGTCAGAAACATTATTTCTGCACTCAACAAAAGCTCTTATCTTTTCAAGGGCAGAGGAAAGTTGCTCAAATGGTATTCCGTGCTGAATCTTCGTCCTCTTCCTCCTCTGAATCTGCAAAATTTCTTGAATTTTTTTTAAATAATTTTAAAATCTTGCGTCTGAGTTACATATTAACGTTTTATAAGATATCATCCTGAGTAGGGTACATTGTGCATTCACCATTATCAACATAAGCATACTTTTCGAATGTGACATCATCCAAATCAGCAGCTATCAGTTCAGTGAGTAAATTCCCCGAATACTTCGAGTTACGTTTGAAATATCACTTCGAATACTCGAACTACTCGAAGAGATATTTAGAAATAATCGAGTTATAGAAATTTGAGTTAGGGAACTAAAAATGCAACGAAAAATCAGTGTTCACGATAAAAGTTCGACTTAGAGAAAAGTTAGAGTAACAGAAGTTTGAATTAGAGAAGTTCCACTGTATATATATATATGTAGATTTTTAAAGTACACAAATTAAAGTACAAAATAGTCAAATATATACATATCTCTCATTAAAAAGAATACCGTCATAACTCAAAAAACGTTATTAAATTTTAAAATTGTTTTACTTTATAACCATTTTATCTTATGGCAGATTTTTTATTTTTTCCTTAGTAGAACTATCAAGTATCGTTATTTTTAAGGTTATTTGAGTTTTATTTTTCTGACCGTAATTCTTACCAAAAATAACAAACCAGTTAACGTTATTGGCATGTTGACGTTATTGCTTGTGACTTTGATTTAAGAGTCAATTTGTAAGTTACAGATATGAGGTTCTTCCAGAATAAAGTTTAATAAAAATGTATTTCAACTGCATCACTAGGTCAATTTTTGAGTTATGACGTTGTTCTTTTTAATGAACGATATGTATGTTTATCCGCCTTCGCTTACGCCCATTGTTTTTGTGTTTCTTGACAATAACTTATTACACAACCCCAATCAGGCAACGCACATGCACTTATTCACATCCATACCTACATATATTTTTAGTTTCTCTTTTAATTGGGTAATTTATAAATAGTTTCCAAACTTCATACATTTTGTTTTGGCGATCATAGTAGAAATTAAATGAATCTCTTTACTAAACAATGTTAATAGTATTTCTATGATCTTTACTATATTACGAACTTCAGAGCTGGAGATTTTTATACGAAATTTGTTCCCTCGAAATGACATTTTAACTTTTTGCTGAAATTTTCGTTTAATGCGCCTGGAGACAATAGTTCAATATCTTTATTCTTTCGATTTTTGTGCTTTTTCTGATAGGAACGTAGGATTTTCAATATATAATAATTATCTGAGGGTATAAATTTAATATTTATTGAACATTTTTGGAATTCTATGGTGAAGATTCATAGAGCATTTTGCCTATTAGCTATCTTCTAATTGAAAAAGTGACCTTCGTGGAAATCGTTTTTCTAACGAAGAAACTTAGGCGACGATAAATGCTCATTTTTTAAGCAAGTACAAAGGGTATTTCTTTAAAAGATATTAAAAAATTAATACTTTACGGATAGTGAATAATGGGTGATTTTTTAAGCGTTGGGTTTTTAATTGAAAAAAAAAGAAACAGAAAATTTCACTGACCGATCCGATCCCTCCTCCTATTTTTTTTTTTAAGAAAATTCGGATTGGGGCAAAACTTATAGCTGGCCTTTTTATAAAAAAAGAAAATTTAACGTTCTGGCACTGATGTTTACCAAGAATTTCTTATTTGCGACTGAGCGAAAATCGGACATTTTATGTGGTACAACCCAGTAATATATTCAGTTATTTAATTAAAACAGCATTTGTGCAGCGCAATCCTAAAAGAAAGCGAATCTTCCTCTCGGTACTTCTACCAATTGCGTTTACCTTCTTCTTTCCAAGGTAATGGAAACGCTGACCACCTGCTCATGAAAGATCTCGATGTATGAAAACTTAATTTTTGGCAATACGATTTTTGTACTAACAGGTCCACTGCCGATTCAATGCCATGTTTTACAGAGAATATACTTAATATTACAAATTCATTTCACAGAGTTCGGCATTAAGCTCTTCTATGGAAAATGCGTGCATTTGGGAAGAGCCCCTCTTCAATGAATTAGAAATTAGCTTTGTCTCTTGTCCGAGGTTAAATTTTGAAGGTTTTTATGGATTTTGTTTTTGCGGAAAATGAAATACAATCTTCTTATGATAAATATATCTTATTATTTAGCTATTGAATTATACAAAAACAAATTTTTAAGTAAGAAAAAAATTGTTTTAATATCATTTTGGTCAGGTAAATTAGATCTCTTCAAAAAAAAAGTAGGTTGGTGGCCTCCCTGATTGTTCCTTTTGTAGTCATCTTAAATCAAAATTCCAAAAAGATTACTATTCAGTAGGGTTGTCATTCTGTCCCGTAGAAAATTTAAAAGATTTGAGTGAATAATAACAAAATGGCGGCCTTGTGAATTTTTTCTTTTTCAAAAATCAACTCTATTTTTTTCGGTAAAAATCTAATTCTGCTACCGGAGAGAACCATTCACGTGTAGACAATTGTGTTAAAATTTAAGCCGAATCGGTCCAATAGTTTTTTAATCATCTATGCCAACGGATAAAAAGTAGTTTCGAGAAAAATGCGATTAAAGTTTGGTATAATCCCCGCAGCTGCTGTAACTTTAATTTGACTTGGTGTATCGGTCTAAAATTTTCACAGTATATTCTTAACTTATTAAACTTCAAAATATGCAAAAAAATCAATTTTTTGAAGATCAAACATGAGACTTCAAGTGGTCTCGGACGGTTTTTGATATCCACAAAAGACGGGTGGCCTTGGTAGCGTACTAGCTTCTCAATCTAACATTGGAATTTTGATAATCGTTCAGGAATTCAGAATTTACGGTGACTTAGAAGTAATCACTTCTTTGCATATGCACTCTCCTGTCTCTGACACTCCTTATAATTTCCATTAACGATGTCTTGTATGCTACTACTAATTCAAAATATTCCTTTGATCGCGACAATACTCTCTGCTTTTCATGTGTTCCCGGAATCACGTTCCTGCTCTTCAGATGTAGAACTGGTATAACAGGGTATGTTAAGTTCATTAATTTCTATATAAGCTGCATTACTAATTTGGGAACTACCAACTGTAGTACCAACTGTGAAATGCTTCCAAAACACATTATCCTGGAATGGGACTTTGATTACCAAAACCGAACAACTTTCAATCTCGATATGTTTGTCAATAACAACTTACATTGGAATGACCATATATTCGATGTCGCCAAAAATTGTGCGAAATGTCTAGGTTTCCCTAAGCGATGTTAAAAATACTTAGCACCGTCTGATCTGGCCACAATATATGGGTTGGTCAATAAGTTGCCCCTGTTATTTTCATTGCAATTAAAGATTAAATATTTGTTAGGAAAAACTTTAATAAGTTATATATGCATCATTATTTGCTCCCACATTCTGACACCTATCACGCAATTTCATAATGCCCCTTTCGTAGAACGTTTGATATTTCTGGGCGAAGAATTGCTCCAAGTGGTTATACAATCTTCTCGCTAGACGAAATTTTTTCACTTAAGTGAGTTCTGCATACGTCGCGGCGGGCGAGGTAAAACATCCCATCCAAACCGCACCAACTTCTGCCGAGTCTGCACGAAAAAAAGAATGTCTTTCGGGTGCGGATGATATTGAACCCCGAAACTTCCGATTTGGAAGCCAATACATTACAGAAAATAAAAGAGCCTAATACCCTCAACATGCTCCTTATTTAACACAGACGACCGTGATGAACGGTCTTACACATACTCGTATTTACATCGATTTTTATTTAAATAAAAAAAAACTGCAATCTCGAAACAACATTTACAAACTCCGTCATTCAAACTTAACTTTAACACTAACGATAACCCAATGTAAGGCATTTATCAGAACAAAATTGGAGTACAGTGCTTATATCTGGCCAGGTGATTCTAAGATCTCTCTGCCCTTGCTAGATAAGAATTAACCGTGAGATAAAACTCATAATATTACAGAGTCAACTAACACCATTGAGCCTGACTTTGTTCCATCGCCATTTTCACCACCAGTGCTCCTTCGTGTAGTCAGTAGGTTTTCACACCATCAACGTCTCGCTATGAATGCTCACCAGTTTATCCTCAAGCCCATTTTCGGGGGTATTCTGAAATATCTTAAGCCGTACAACCCGCTTATGGAATACCCTGCCGAACTCTTTATTTTCTAGTCGTTACAACCTGCAAACATTAAAAAACCAGCGTACCAATTCTCTTTCTTTCTTTATTAATTTTATTTTTCTGCGCTGTGTGCAAACATTAAAAAACCAACGATTTCGGGAACAATTGGAACTTTTAGTAGACTTGCCAAAACAAATAGCTGGGAATACCAATGAATTTTTTTTAGAAAAGCTGAAATAAGCGCAGAACTAACGGGTGTTAATGTTGGTCTCATAAAACGTTTCCGAATTTTACTAGCAGTAATATAAGTGATCATGAAATTGACTGGGACAAATTTGGAACATATGCGAATGGAACAAAAAACTTATATCTTCGACATTATGCCTGGTATCATATTCCTGCAAGCATACATAAGCTTCTTATGCATTCAAAAGATATAATTCAAGCATGCATATTGCGACTCGGATTGTTCTCCGAAGAGGCCCAAGAAACAAGCAATAAAGAATATAGACGATTCCGGGAGCACTTCAGTCGAAAGTCTTCACAAATAAATTCTAATAGAAATGTTAACCGATTTTTACTTTCATCGGATCCCTATCTATCAAGCCGGAGTACACTCCCACTGGAGAGTATTTCTGGTAAAAGCTCCCGAACAAGAACTTTTAAATACAGGCAGTTCAGACGAAGAAGAATTTGAATCTGATTAGTTTATGAATAGCAATTTAAAAAAGAATCAACAATTATATTATTTTTGAATGAAAAAAAAACTAGAACGTTTCTAAAAACCTAATGTTTAAGTTTCATTAATTTTTTCCAAAGCTTTTTATAGGTACATTTATAAATCTTTGAAAAAGGTAACACAAATACAAATACCTACATGAAGATTTTAGCGAAATCATTCTTTGAGATAATGAATTCAAGTACTCGTATCTTATTATGTTCCAAATAATTAAGTAAATAAATTAGTACTCAGAAAACCTTGTAGAAATACCTATACCATATGTATAATTCAATTAAATAGATAAAAATATAAAAATAGTATTTACAAGCGCCAAATGAATAAAGTTCCGCTAGATGTGTAAAATAACACACTGTGCGTCATCAGGAACAAGTAAAAGATTAATTCTGGTTTTTGAGGATTTCAATTTCATATAAATTTATAATTATTTCATTTACGTTTATATACATTTCAGTTTGAGTTCTAACGATTACGTTTCTTTCTTCCTTAGCCTTAGCAATTTCTGATGCTTTTTCAATTTTAATTTAAGAATTTAAGCGCCTCCACGCTGCACAGTGGACCGTTTCATACATGCTACGAGGGGCGTTCAATATATTCTTAGAATATACGCAGGAATCATTTCCCGAATTATCGTTGACGAATTAGGGGACACCCTGTATATTGAGGCCAAATTAGAGGGGGTAAAATATTTCTTTCATAGCTTGAGGAAACCTAGACCTTTCACAGCATTTTTTGCGACATCAAATATGTGGTCATTCCAACGTAAGTTGTCATTGACACACATACCGAGAATGGAAAGTTTTTCGGTTTCGGCGATGCAAGTCGCATTCATGGATAATGGCTGGGTGTTTAAATTTCGCTTTAATGACAGCAGACAGCATTAAATTCCACTCTGTTGATAGTTCCCTAATTGGTTATGCTGTTGATACCGGAATTTAATGAGCTTAGCGTACGCTGCTGTTCTCTTTCTACTGCCGAAGAGCAGGAGCGTGAGTCCGGGGACGAATATAAAAATCAGAGATTACTGTCATCAGGAAAGTAATATATTGGATTAGAAGTAGCAGACAAGAGATCATTAATGAACATTAAAAAGAGTGTCGGAGACAGAACAGAGCCCTGGGACACACCAGCAATTATTTTGTGAATATCAGGCTTGAAACCATGCAAGACAACTTGAATTGAACGTTCCAAAAGATAATTTCTAATCTCTTGATGAGATTGGCCTTGTCCAAAGAGCTGACAGCTGGAATGTCATTGTAAATGAGCGTTGGGATGGAGGATGAGGCAGAATTTCTAATGACGGACGACCAAAAATGTTCACTGCCTTTGGGACATTGCAGTATTTTTTGTCTCAGTTTTTGGTAGTATTTATCTAATGTATGATAGATCTTCGGTATCGAGCTCGGCTAAGAATCGTTTTCATTTATTGAATCATCACTCTGCTGGATAGTAATATTTTCCGTAATTGTTTGCCACATGTGCTCATGCGAAATATATTCTTCTGCTCTACTAATATTGCAGAATTTTTGCCAATCTTTTCTTGAAATTTTTTCGAATTTTTTCTCGACTAATTTTTCTACATCATACAACCAGAAATTTGTGTGTTTTTGGGCAACTCTTGCTTTTACTATTTGCCAAATATTTTCAGGTAGGATCCGGATGATAAGGTGGCAAACGAGTACTTCGTGTCCAGCGGCGTGTATTATATCGTCACTTTTATGCTTCGGCTGTTCTCGATGCTGTTTTATTAATTGATATAGCTCAACTTTAATCAAGTATGTGCTGTGTGGTATGTACTTCTGTGAAAGCCATTCTAACATATCTCCTCTTCAGCTTGAAGCTGTTGTTGGTTAGTTTTTCCCTTTTTTGTGGTATGGTAAGACTCTTTCTATGCGACCCAACAACCACTGCTGAGGAGGTAAATTGTCATCTGCAACTAGCACTGACATTCCGACACCGATTTTCTCAACTGAATTTTGCCATTTTGCTTGTCTTTGAAGTTCCAGTACGTACTGATTCGATCGTCTTGCTTGATTTGTGTTAGTTTTCGCCATCTGTCAAGTAGTGGAACATCTTTCTGAACGTCGGGTTCTGGAATAGAGTTTAAAGGGACACCAATTAAAAAATAACCTGGGGTCAAAACTATTATCATTTGGATCAGGAATTAGAACACAAAGTGGACGAGAATTTATGATACTCTCGATTTCAGCTACGACGAAAATTCTTCATATGTCATATAAGCTAATTTCACTGTCCGATATATGTAAGTAGGATTTAGCGGACTTCACTGCGGCCTCCCACATGCCTCCGAAGTGGGGCGGTATGTGTGTGGATTGGATACGTTTAACAGCACACCAAGATTGTATCTCATCCTGAGTTTCCTGCTCCAAAAAATCTGCGAAATTCTTTGAGCTCATTCCGAGCCCCAACAAAGTTTGTGCCGTTATCACAATGGGTTGAAAGATCGAAAACAACTTCTAAATGGAACGCCTTCGTCGCAAAACAAATAAAGACTGCAATATACGCCTTGTGAGTGCAGTACCCGCGCAGTGAGAGATGTGAAACGGCCCTCAGAAATTCACACCAGAGATTGCAAAGGGCGGCCTAGATATAGTGACTCTGCTTGTAGGCAAATCACCCATGATTTGATGCATTAATTTTGCGAGGTATTTGAAGCAATGGAGACATCCATCTACCACTTTTTTGGCTAAGTGGCTAGCGTTGATAACTCAGAAGCGCTGTCTAATAATTGCGACTAAGGCTTGAGGACCTGGATGAAAGTTAGTTTTGTGTGAATGGACAACGGCATTGACAAAAAGGGAATTTTTTGGAAGGAGAATGGGGCATTTGGAATTATAGGGAATGTCTGCATTCTGTGAGCGTCCACATACTCTTAGGAGTTCAATTACGTGCTCAGTATCGAGAAAGGGACTGAGATTACTGATAACACTTTTTGGGCTTATCTTGTTCGTTTTACTCAAATCCTTTATTTCCTCCAGGAAATGAATTTGTTGAATGGTCCAAATGACACGAAGAAACGCGCTTTCCAATTCCTCTGGTATAAGTGTTGTACACAAGGGGGGTTAGATAATGTAGATACTTTAGATTTCAAATTATTGTAGAATCGCAGTACGTATCCCAAGATTCTGTTGGTTTTTTGAAAGTCATTGCAACGAACAAAATTTTCCACAAATTCAACTACTCTTAGACGTAAAAAATTCTTAAGTTTGAGTGAACGCTTTTATTTTCGATTATTTTACATACAATTCATATAAAACAACATTTTTTGCTGAAAACATTAAATTTTGCTATCCGAAGTTAAAATAAAAATGAAAAACACTTTTGCTTATGACAGAATTACCAAAAAGTAAAACAAGCGATTTTTCCTTTTATTTTTTAATTTTTTTTTGATAATACAGTTTACAGATTTAATCTGATGAATCCAAATCGGTACTGAATGCATCTGAAGTTATGGTATCTGAGTCCTTATCTTCTTGATTTGTTTGTTGTCTTGTGTTTCCAAACAGTTAGGTTCAGCTAAAAATTGTGTGATGTCTGATGGTATTGAACTTATATTTTTGAAAGGTTTTTCTCGAAAAGAATCTATTATCGGATCAAAGGTTATCAAAAGCATATTTAAAAGGTCTCAGTTAGTATTTAGTCTTGAAGTTTTTCTGGTATGACACATTCGAAAACGTCTGCAGTCTTTGTTCCTCTTGGCTTTCTTCGGATAATTGTCCTATCGGAAGTATGCATTGTTTAATTACTTTGACAGAATGACAAAGCAATTTATGTATGCTGATGGGCATTGAATACCAGTTGTTCATTCCTAAATATGCTAGTTTTGTTTCCTCCAAATATTTTTCAAAAAGGCCAATGTTAATTTCGTGGACCGATGATATACAACTTAAAATGATATAAAACCGTTTTAATATATTCGCATCAATTCCTGTTATTTCAGCGCTTTTTACATGATTTTTGAAAAACCTCCTGGCAGTATTGCCATTATTTGTGTTTCCGAAACCTGGTTTCAGTTTGTCTACAATAAGACTCATTTCAGTTTTGAAACGAAATTGAATATTTTTTTTTCGCGTCTCTACTGAAGCCTTGTCTTTTTCATTTCTTATAGCCCATTTTTTTACGTCAAGTCTATATGCTATATGTAAAAAACACTCAAGTGCTTTAATCCAAGCATGCAAACTTGACAAACCATATTCATAAAATTCTGTTATTGGAACTCTATTAATCATTACTTGATTCATCTCACTTAGTTTGGCTCCACAAATATAACACGATTGAGTTGACCGGTTGGATGTAAGGAAGTTAGCAACTTTACCGTCTATCATCGTAAAAACAAATTTAAAAATAATTTTGACATTTTTGCCGCCAACCGAGAATTCGAGCTCTTCGATATTTGCAATCTGATTCCGAACTGCGTTAAATTTTCTAAGCGCCATATTTTCTGTTTCTTTAGCAAACATAAATTTAATTGGACGGCATAAACGTGTGGATGAAGGATGGGGATTTTGCCATATAATCTAAGCTGAATTCGTCAACATTCGTCTGAATTCGCTTGGTTTTCAAAAGCTTGCTTGTAGTTGCTATGAGCTGGGCTACCATCACCTCCCCATTTCCAAATAAAAAGAATTGACGATCCGTCTGCTATGTTTTGGGATACAACTGGGGATGCTATGTTACTTCTTTTATAACATCCGCAACTATACGCTTTCCACTTGCACGTGAAGCCATTTCTTATCGATATTTACTGACAACAATCGAATTTTATTTTTTATTTGCTTGGAAAGCTCGCAATTTTCTTCAGAAATATTTATTTTGTTTGAAACATATTCAAATATTTTATTAATACGGTTTTTCTTTTCATTGGAACACCAAATTTCAAAATACTCCATTCGCGGAATCCCATACTCTATCAATTAAAAGGAAGAAAATCAAGTTTTGCATATTTGCTCGGAGCAAAAATGACACATATTCTTTAACCAGAAACGATACACTTTACAAAAATATATAACTCATCTGGACACATAGACGTACATATAATCAATCAAATAATCATATTTAGATTATCTAAAAAAAAAACAAAATCTTTCTATTTCACACCATAAAATACGACTTGCTTTTGAGGCTTATTAACAAGACAATTAAACGAAGCACAAGAAATCAAAAATGGATAAATAAAAGAGAACATACCGACCAATAAGCCTGCCATTTCTTGTAAATTGTTTCCTTTTAAATTTAGAGTTATAATAAAATATATGAGAAGCTCACAATGCAATTAATACACGCAATCACTGAGAAAAACCAAAAATTGGCATTTGATTAGCCAGAACTTGTTGCTAAATCAATTAAACAGAATTTGGATTACAGTTATATGATCAGTGGGGAATTATTTTTGTTCGGAGCTACATCAAAAACAATGAGTCGCAGTTGACTTTTTTACGTCTAGCGTGTATGAAACGGTCCACTGTGCGCTGGTTCGCAGTTGATTTCGAATGGTATTACAAAAAAGTAAAATTAAATATAGACACCTCAGTCGTTGGACCTTCACTCTTCTGGCTACGTCGATGTCGCTGTACAGCCTGTACAGTTCTTCGTTGTATCTCCTCTTCCACTCATAATCTATGAAGACGAGAGCGAAAATCACACGAATAATTTTCCTCTCAAAGCAGGAAAGCGCGCCCTAGCGCTGGTGTCGTATGAATTGATAGTGAGGCCTAGGTAGACAAAGTTCTTAACTACCTCAAAGTTATATCGGTCGAGGGTGACGTTCTTTCCGAGATGTCGGTATTGCGTCCCCTTTCTTGTTGACAGCATGTACTTGGTCTTGCCCTCATTTACTGTTAAACACATCTTCACCGCTTCCGCCTCAATACTCGCGAAAGCGCCACTGACATCACGCTGATTTCTTCGGATTATGTCAATAATCAATATCATCGGCTTATCCGAGTCTCTACAGGCTTCAGTTCGGGGTTTGTGTCCGTGGCATTTTTTTTTACCTTTTTCCTTCATTCCTTGAGTAGCATCTCAATTTCCTCAACCACCTTTCTCATGCTCCTTCTTTTTCCTCTTGAGAAGCCGGTGTTCGTCTCTCCTGTTCTGCTCGTAGAGCTCTACTCCTTCTATGCAGCGCCGCTTTATATGCATCTTGCTTAACTGCATGTGCTTACGGGCACTGGTCCTCAAACCAGGGGTTTCGTTGTAGTGGCTGAATGAAAACCAGCACATCAGAAGCGCCATGTCTGATGGCTTTTTGCCAATGTTGCCACTGGTCATCGACGCTTGATGCTGGCGGCATATGACTTCTTAAGAGATTAAGGGAGACTCGATCGGAAAAGGATTTGGCAATCTCTTGCGATTGTGGCCGTCATACTACCACTATTGGCTTGCCTTTGCGATGTTCGAGATATCCGCAACCGTACCTTGGCTATTACAAGGAAATTGTCCTCGTCGATGTTGGCCCCTCGAAACCTTCGGATACTCATAATACTGGAGTGTGATTGGCTTACGTCGATCGCAATATGGTCAATCTGGTTGACGGTTTATTGATCAGCCTTCAATTTGTTGTGTGAAGTCTGAACACATTTTTATTATTTCTCCTATAATCCCAGCAAAGATGTTGTTGCTTAATTTTATTAACCATTTCTCTAGGGCTCCCACGGTTTGAAGTTGGGTATACTGCTTGCTGACAAATGAGAAACTTTCGATCGCAATCCTGTTGACCTGTGTGTAGAAAGCTCTTAACTCAAATTGAGGCAAAAAAAAAAAACCTTAAACTGGCCGTTTAGTATTTGAGATTTTTTAGCACTTCAAAATTAGTTGAATGCTTTCGGCGGTTAAAACACGTTATTCAGGCTTTTATTTCATTTATTTATTTATTTCAGTATTCTTTCTTTTTTACAAAAATTAATTGGTATTTACAATTATGATTATAAACATTTTTAAACTATGAATACGTAGTGGCATTAATATTTAAAAATGATAAATAGTGAAAATGTCACTTCAAAAATGAAAAAAAAATACGTTTTTTGTTTGGGGATAAGATTTAAAAAAAAAACAGCATGCAGTACATACAAAATTAGAAATATATCAGAGCAAAGGAGTAAAAATAGTGAGAATAATCAGAACAAAATATTTATTAATCACTGGGCCAACAAAACATTGATTTCATCATGGTTAAAACCAAAAAGCCAATTTTTAACTTTATTTAAAAATCTTCTGATGTGTCTTATTACGCGAATATGTGAAGGGAGTTTATTAAATAATTTAAAGGAAACTATAGAGTAGAAGTTTTTATGTGTAGTGCGAAAAGTGGGAATGTTAACAAAGTTATTGAATTGCTTCGCAAATTGTGGTTTTCAGAAATACGACTTTGGAAGTAGCCTTCTCTTATAAAAAAATACTTTTAAAACTTTGTAAAAATACAAATGTTTTAGAGGTAGAATTCTCAGCGTTCTAAGCATAGGCAGTGAATGGACAAAATGATTTCATCTATAAATATGTACTTCTTAGTTGCAGACTTTTGTAATACAAGTATCTGCTGAAGCTTTGTTTGATACGCACCACCAGTCAAATTACACTAATAATTTAGTTTCCCCATTAAGTGTTGGATGCCGCCCATAGAGCGAAATAACCACTGAGCCCAAAAATCTTTCTTTCTCTCTCTGTCCCATTTCCCTAAAAACTTAACACGTGCTCAGGCATTTTAAGTGTAATAATACCCACTTGAGTGTTAAGTTCTTTAAAAAAAATCATTCTTAAAGATAAAGATTGTAATTTATGTCAGCAGAGAGATTAAGGAGACTAGGTGTGCTATAAGCGATGCCAAGATCACCCGCAAAAGCTGTGAGGTTTCCTTTAAAAGGCTGACTAAATAAGGAATTTATGTAAATGAAGAATAATGAACCTTGATTCACACCAAGATTAATGCTTGATGGGCTGCTGTATGTATTATCTATCTATCCTTTAGATAAGACTCAAACCAGTGTCATCCAAAGCTTTATAAATAAAGGAACAAAATTCCAAGAGAGCATCTTCTGTTGACAAACCTTCCCTAGATCCATATTGTGCTTTACTAGAAAAGTTTATTTTTTTATTTTCATACTTTCATACTGTGGACTTTCGAAATTGGTGTTGCACGACTTGTTTCCTTTGTGGGAAATGAATATATTTAATATTTGCACTTTTTCACCATTAAACTGAACGTTTTGGATTAAGACCCCCTACAAGAAACATGTTGTTCTTTGGTTCCACTAAAGCCTTTTTCATCATCAAGTCCTTATTTTTTTCTTGCTCCGGTGGATTCCATGACTACCTTCTACTTTTGTCTAAACGATTGTTTAAGAGGAAGGCTTTAAGACCTGATTGCGGCAAATGTCGTGTTGGAGTTTCTGTGTACTATTGACTTTTCGATGCTTTCGTATTTCAAAGCCATTATATTAAATGTAAGCCCGACTGATTTTCTTAAAAATTCCGAAAGGGTCCTAGACCTGGAAAGAGTTGATGTGCAGGTAGTCTTCTTCGGGTCGCTTTAGTGTCAAAAGTTTTAGGCGAAGCAGTGGGTGAACCCAACATAAATTTTGCGACGATTACAGGTACAGTTGGGGACAACATCCTGTCAAGAAACCGCGTGCTTTTTTTGCACACATTTAGAGTTTTCTGAAGGGTGCGAAAAGGTAGAGAACGAGAACTACAATCGCCGAGTGTGAGGCGGTCCGAAATCTAATAGAGCATAATTCTTCGAAATCGGTGAGGAGGTGAACATCAGTTACGGGAGTATCCAACGGATCGTGACAGATGGTTTGTGATTTCGCTAGATGGGTTCCACGTCTGTTATCGGAGTATCACAATCGACATCGATTGGAGGTTTCGCAGTGGCTCTTGAATCGACGCCAGCAAAAAGGTGAGGCCTTTTCGAATCGCATCGTCACCTGTGACGAAACTTGAATGTACTATTACAGGCTCGAGTCGAAACAGCTGAGTATGGAGAAAGAACAGCGAGGGGGTACAGCTAAAGACAAAGACGCGGTTGCTAGCCGGAAAGGAAATGGCAACAGTTTTTTTTGATCGACACGGTACGTTGATTTTTCCACGATCAACGCACAATTAATGCGCAATATTATTGTGAATTACTGGATGTCCCAAATTGTCATTATCATTTCGAAAGAAAAGGAAGAAGCAATCGACCAGAAATGTCATTCTTCTTCATGACTACACCAGACCTCAGGCGATGAAAAAATTGGATGTATTAAGATGAGAACCCTATAGTCCAGAAATCACCTTGTGACTCTACAACGAAGTTATAGAAGCTTTTGATCTCCTATGGCTACAAGAACTCCCGTACAGATTTTATGATTATGAAATAAAAAAGCTCCCAATCCGATTGGAAACATGTATTTCTCACGCGGGAGAGTATGTATATGTATTTGTGAACTTAGTTAAATATAGTTGGAATTAAAAAAAAAAAAAACGAGTTCCTTTTATATTTAATATGCCCTCGCAATTTGTTAACTGCCTTACGAGTGGATTGTCAAAATAGGGCTGGATGTTGAATCTGTTACCGTACACGCATGAATTTGAAAGATGATATATTCAATTATGCGTACATTTTGTATATTTTATGTATGTAAATAAAATAAAATTAATTTCTTTATACTCTCCGCTTCAACTGAATAGGTACAACATTTTTCAAAATTATTTTCAAATAATGTACATGCATTTAATAGTTCATGCTGGTAACGGTTTGTTTGGAAAAAACATTAGAAAGAGCAGCAAAAATGACCGCAACAAAACAACTTATAAAGAAATACTGGAAAGGAATTTTGTGATATTTCAGGACTCATTAATTGGAATTTCCAGCAAGACAACGCACCCATTCATACGGCGCGGATAGTTAAAGATTGAATAAGGGAGCAAAATGTGGGATTGTTTCACTGGCCACCGTATTCACCGGACCTATGGAAAATGTATGAGGATGATTAGTCCGCAAAGTGTACGAATCTAGCCATTAGTTTGAAGACAGAGGATCACTCATTGCGGCTATTAAATTAGCCTGGACAGAAATTTCGTTAAATTTCTTAAAGGAGCTTTACGATTCAATGCCGGACCGAATTTATGAAGTGATTGTGAACAAAGGGGGCAGTGCTCACTACTAGAGTCAACAAATAAAATGCTCTTTTAAAAACAAATTTGTTTTATTTCATTCCACTTACTATTTTTTGTAATTTTATTATTTGTACCTATTCAGTTGACGCAAAAAAAAAACTGAATTTTTCCATATGGAATACATTGCAAGAGAGCCAGAAAAAATAACTGTGCTTTTCTAATTGTTCTTTCAAATTTATTTCCCCAACATCATAGATAAACAGCTATCAGCATGAAATATTTAATTCATGCATATTATTTGAAAATAATGAAACACAAACTTTTGAAAAATGCTGAACCTATTCATTTGAAGCGGAGTGTATTTTAAATAAATACAATATTAAAAAAAATCTTTTGGGAGCATTTAATCATTTATAAAAATTTAACTTCGCTTAAATCAAACAACAAATCTGATATTTTTCCTCTCAAACCTATAAATTCCAAGATACGAGCCAACCTGTGAAAGTAGCGAAAAATTAAATAAAAACATTTTTCATTAAGAGTCAGTCATAATTCCGATGGGACAAAGTTAGGCTTTGCTTAAATCCGCTGTATCCCAGATGTTATAAGGCGTTTAAGAGATCAAAAATATGTTTAGTGTATAGTAACTTAATTTATGAACTGAGGATCAAAGCAACCTTTCCTTACCTTAATAAACTTAAAAAATTCATTTTCTTTTTCTTAAATTTGGCTTAGTTTCGGAATGTTTGTTTGTACTTTTTAATTTTTTATATTTTATTTCTTATCTTTTTAGCAAGTGAAATTAAACAGCATTCACCCGATGATGCAACACAACAATCCGTTGATGGATTAAAAACGTATAATGGGATACCTGATACTACCATGGTTGAACAAGATATCAAAGACAAATTAAATATTAATAAAAACATGGAAACAGATGATTGTTCCATAACCGATTTAAAAAACAAATTTACATATGAAGTCAATGTGTACAGTGAACAAAACGACCTCAGATACTTGTCGATTGAACGCGTCAGTTCATCTTGCAGCGAAAAAAAACTCGATATAAACAAGTCCTCACTATCGGAAAATTCAATGCAAAGTACGTCCAATGACAGCGTTAATAGTTCTGCAGTAATTACGGATATGCAAGCATTAAATACTGCAACCCCTGCGTCAACAAGTTTTCGTAGTTTAACGTCAAAAATTAAGCATAATATTTTAGGTATCGAGGAGTTGTGTAACTTTATGATCAATGAATTTACTAAAATTAAACACGCAAATCTTTCTGAAAGTCCAAAATTAACAACAGTGTTAGAAACAAGCAAAATGAGCACACCAATCTCACAAAGCAAAAAAAGCAAAATGACAAGATCTTACGCTGAAATACCATCGACATCCGCAAGCAAATTAAAACACGTGCGAAAGCGTTCGATTCAGGAAGATGATTTCGATATTTCTCCTAAAGTTAAACATGCCAAGCGAGATTTAAGTAAAGAAACACAGAAACCCGACACCATACCAGAAAAAGAATCTATAACTGTGCGTCCATGTGTTCTTGCAAAATGGGTGGATAAAAAATTTTACGCAGGAAAAATTACAGCAGAAAAACCCGGTAACAAATACGTTGTTCTTTTTGAAGATGGAGCTTCTAAAACGCTGCCTAAAGAATCAATAGTTTTCGGCGAAGGTGATGTTTTGCCTCTTCAAGATCAACAAGTATATGCGTTAATAGATGAAGACTATGAAAGCGGCACGGTACTAAGCATAGAAAACGTTAACAATAAGACCCTTTATTGTATTAAAACAGATAGAACTACTGTTAAAGTTACGTCTTCCGACATTTATTTAGAGGTAGATCAAGCTAAAGAAATACAAAAACTTCAGAACCTAAAGGTTGGCGATGGTATTGAAGAAGATGAATCTTTAGGTCCCAGACCGTCTCGGAATAAGCGACCACCAGTGTCACCAAGTACTCCCGAGGGGGGTTATACTGGTGCTGCTGGAAAGCGAGGAGGAAAGAGACAAAAAAGGTATTCTTAAAACCAGCGCATCGCTTTGCAACATACTACTTTTATAAGCAAATAAAACATAGGGTATAAATAAAATTAAACGAAAAACATATACTTTCGGTAATTTTGAGAATATACTTGAAAAATACATAACATAAAATAGCTAATACTTAGGTTATTTATCTCATGTCAAAAGGTTTTTTTTTTAATTAGGTTGACGACCTATCCTTAAATAAAAGAAAAACATTCCTTTTAGAACTGAAAATTAAATGCGTTTAATAAAATTCCTTTAATTTTTGTATTGTTGTTGATGAAATTATTTAATTTTCTTTTTAAATATGAAGGAAACAATGTATTAGTTTAGCAGAATATTGCTTGCATAATAATTAATAAATATACTTTAATAATAAGCTTCAATTTATTATTTTAGAATTTTTGTTAAATTAAAAATACAAAAAAAAAGTTAAGCTTAGTCGTCATTTTATTGTTATGTCGAAACTAAAAAGAACGGAACTTAATATGCGCTAGAGCTTCGGATTGATCATGCTGGTAAAATATTGAATCCCCGAAATAATTTGCTGGTTCATTTTCCATCTATTTCCCAAAAATAATCTGTAATTAATTTTTTTTATATTTAGATTTTAACGTTGCTAACAATGTTAGCTACTCATTTTTAATCTATATAATTATCAATAATAGTGGATTTGATTTCTATATATACTCCTAAGTCTTGAATATTAAAGAAAAATTTTATGTTCCTTAATTATCAAATTCTTTGAATGAATTCTTGTGGATAACACATATATTATATATTAAAATTACGTTAATATATATAAACATTAGCAGTGAAATCTTAAATATACTAGATATCGTTATTGCTAGTTACGAAAATTACGTATCTACAACTTTTTGTTAGGATTTTGTATGATATATAGATAATGTTGATTGCGTTCCACTTACTTACTCCACCATACATACTAAATGGTTGATAAAATCACAAACTAATCTCGTGTTACCATCCTAGCCCATAAAATTATGGGCTATGTAGACGTATTGATTTATTCTGTGATTTTGCATTTTGTTGAGTTACATACCTTTACAAAAAGACAAACTGGTGTACACTTAGAATCAGTTATCCTTTTCTTTAAAGATTTAATTCCATATCAGTAGGTCGATGCATTGCAGAAAGGCAGGTTACTACAGACTTCAGGTATCGTGGCGTACAGATAAAAAGAGAATACATTTAAGAATAATTATATAAAAGTTTTAGCAAACTATATACATAGAATTGGTCTAAACATAAAAGTATAAATTTACTAATTGTTTTCCCATGCAATTTCAATTTAAAGCTCTAGTACATACAATAAAACAAGATTATACAGTCTTCATTTCCGAAGAAAAAATTTAAGAAAATAATTTCGTATTCTGCCATGTAGATTGTTTTTTTTTTGGGGGGTAAGTTGTATGTGTTATTTTAGGACTGCCTTTTTTTACCACTGATAACCATATCATATGTATGTATATAAGAGATATGTCGAATGTGTAGGGTATGGTTTTTTATCTTTTGCGGTTTTGTAGACCCGAGCAAAATAAAGGCGTATTTCAAACATTCATAACTTATCTAAACTGTGTTACATACATACATATGACTATGAATTACAAATAAAATATTTTTTTTTTCTTATAATTTTAGTTCTGCATATTTTCTTAATAAATTTGTAATTAAAAAAGCGGATATAGGATGCAATAGCTTAAAAGCATTTTGTTTTTTTTTCTAGAATTAATCCAAACAGTAATGAACAAATGTCTTTTTGAGGAACCATGGAAGATAATTTATTCCTGAAAAATATTTTATTGTAAAACAGTAAAAAGAAGAAAACCAAACTAGTTGTTGTTTTGATCCTTTTTTTTTATATAGAGGTAACACTATGATCTTATATGTAGATGTAAACATATTGTATTAAATTAAATATATATACCTAGAATATATTACGATGTGTAATATATGTATAATTATATACACACCTACTAAATAATTTTAATAATAAAACTTGTACTCTGGATGGTAATTTTTTTTAATTATTGTTATATAAAACAATATGTACTTAAAAAAATCAACTCGCGTTTCTGTTGTATTTTTTTCGGTTTTTATTTAATAAAGTGGTCCGTAACATAATTTACGGGCATAATTTTTCGTTTGTTTTATTAGTCAATGCGGTTAGTTGTGATCGGGGCCCACTACTATGAATTAATAACAAACTAAGTTTGTTGTTTTTTTTTAACAAAAAACAAATTGAGTGTATGAAAAAAGAATAAAATTGAATATGATAACAATATCGGATTTTCAGGGTACAATTATTATTATTATGTATTGTATTTCTTATATTTTATTGCTTTTGATGCTACATATTTCTTCCTCGTATCTGCCTTGCCGCTGCGCTGCTAGTGGGGTTAGCTGAATTCGCGAACTCTAGTATCATTCTACAACCACCCTTTGAAATCACTTCGTAAGTGAGTCGTATGATTCTTTGGAAGCAGCTCCAAATACACGACGCCTTTATAAATCCCACCAAATTGACCACACAACCTTCTGTGGTTTGTGCTGGTTCATCACGATTAGACTAAGTTTGTTTTCGATCAATTTTGTAGACGATCCATTTTTCATCACTAGTGATGATTCGTTTCAAAAATTCGCTTGAGATTCATATCGCAATTATTAATTCGTTATGTTAAGTTATACACCCTTATTCCGCGTGGCGTTTTAAAAGCGTTTCGTTAGTAAAACGCCACACTGCAATTATGTGTGACGTTTTTACACCGTTAAACGCCATTTGTCGTTGAATGGTTTGTGGAACCCATTGTTTGACGACTGAAGGCGTCTGAGCACTTTGACTGTTATTCTGTGAGGCGTTGAACGCCATAAAACGACAGAAAAAACGACGGTATCAGTCGATCATAAAATAGTGAACGCCTGAGTGAGAACATCAACTGAATATGTAAGTTTTCTTAATTTGTTAACTTATTTGTCAATATAAATTAAATTATTTTGTTTTGTAGGGTCAAAATAACAAATCAAAAGCAATTTAAAGCCTTGGTAGAACTAATGGAAGTCAATAAGCCTTAATCTAACGGATTTAAAAGAGGATGTGTAAACGTTGATGTTAAAGCCGAATGGGACAACATAGCCAGAACACTTAACAGCCTAGGACAACCGACAAGAGACGCGAAAGAATAGCAGAAAGTATGTCCTTAATTTATTACTGGAAAATTTTTCTATAACTAAGTGCATATTCGTATTCACAGGTCTGGTTTGATATAAAATTTAAATTAAAAAAGAAAATTTTATATAACAAAAAGGAGTGTAAAGCCACTGGAGGAGGTGAATTCAGACAAAAATATTTGTCAGATTTGGAACAAATGATTTCAAATCTTCTCTGTTATGAGAAAATAATCAATCCGAAGGGAAAAACTGTGGGTTTCGCGGAGAATCGTTCCATTCCACAGCCGTCTACCTCATCGCAAGATATATCAAATACAACATCCGGTTCAAATCAAGATACATTTTTTCCAGATTCTCCCATCGTTCTAAATACGAACGAGAGTACCAGTGCATTTGCAGATCTAACAAATATAAAAACAATTCTAGAGGTTCAATCTGAAGCAGAAAAAATAAGCCGTCAGAAAATACTAAAGTTCTCAGATATTCACAGGATGTTAGAATTGCTACAGACGCAGACGCAAGTACAGGAGAATTTGTACAAAGAAGCGAAAGAGTCTCTATACCGCATTGAAAACTATTTAAAAGAAAGTAGCAGGTACGACAGAAAGCGGTTCTATTTGGAAGAAGAAAGACTCAAATTGTACAAGATGCAACTAGAACGTGAAGAAACACAAAGAATCGAAGACAACAAAATCAAAATTATGGACTTGGAAATAAGGAAAAAGCAACTGGATATCGAAGAGCGGAGAAGACTTGTTGAGGAATCCAAGGAATACACACGTTAATATGAAATTACTTGTTTTTTTCTGATTACTTTATATTTTTTAATTTATGTTCTATTTTACTTTTTAAGTTTTCTATATACTAAATAAATAACAGAACTGAATTATGTATGTTTTTATAAAAAAAAATTAAATAACGTTAAGCAATTGATTTCTTATATTTGCAGCTACTTGGTCATCGTTAGTGCTTGGGCTTATATCAATTACATTTGAATTGTTTGAAGAATATACACCATTTGCATCTTCTTCTATATACGAGTACGTTGACAATTTGTGTTGATTTCTCAGGTTGCAAACATTTTAAACCTGAAAATTAGGCACGATATATCGGTTTTGAAGTGAAATTTATCTTGCCACTTATTTTGCGTCCGGCAAATCTAATGGATTAGATTTTTTTCTTATATTTCTTCGTATGCGAATAAGTTCTTGTTTTCGCACATCCTCGTCTTCATCGCTAATCCAAAATAATGCAACACTATACATATTTATTTATTAAACTTATATTTTTGAAAACTTTGTTTTGATTAATTTGAAATATATCTGTCATGAACGTAAATCAGCTCTTGTAATGACAGTGGATCGTATGTGGAGTGTACACCTACTTACCGACGAGGTCGTTTTGTGGCGTTCAATTTCTGGAATAACTCTTTAAAAACGAAACGCCTTAAAAAACGACAATCGGCGTTTTAGTAAAAGGCCACGCGGAATAAGGGTGATACTCTTTAAATTCTTGTGGAACCCAAATAACTAGCTTTTTTACGAGTTCAGCACGTTTTAAGTGATTTTCAATTGTTGTGTGTGATGGATTTAACCTCTCTGCAATCTGTTACCCAGCCATATCTGATTCAATTATGAGTTTAATATGGTCAACATCAATTTCAGAACGTTGGTCACCTGTGAGTAAAAAATCTCCAGAAGGAGTGAACACGTGTGTTCTGTTAAGCAGCCAGCACCATAAACTTCACATATCTCTTTGTGAGACTTAGCAGTTTTCTGGCATTTACGGAAATAAACAAGGAAAATATGTTCGTTTTTCCGCTTCATGTTAAAATTGACATTGTTTTAACAGGTGTAAGGTAACATTCCAAAATAGGCTTAAAGCGGCAGCTATCAAATGTGAAAAGAAAAAAATCATAACATTGACAGAAGCGAGAATCAACAAACATAAAGCATTCTACTTGTAAAAACGGAAATTACTTTTTTCCCAACTCAATACCAGGCCGTGGCCATTTGCATGCATCATCACATAAGGCGACGATTGCCCGACAATATCATTTTGACGATTGTTTTATTTCACGTAAAGATGAACTAGGCTGCTTTCCAAAATGCGGTACTGCCTGCTTTTTACATCAACAACCATTTCGAAATGCCATCCCAAACTGGTGACCGAACGCAGTACGTTCTGGCCGTTTTCGAAAACGTCATTTGATCGTCATTTGCAATACTTAAGGGTTGCGAACATCAAACTGCAAATGTCATTTGGTATCGTTGATCTGTGTCATCTACATGATTTTTTTCTTGCAAGAGCATTTGACGTTTTCGAACAGAGCAAAATTCCAGTTTGCGAATTCCTTTTTTTTTATTCTTTATATAAATAAATAAATTTGTAAATTTTTTTACAACATTTTCGCAATTGAAGGGGAATCCTTGGTCCTGCGTTAGGATGTCTCTGTGCGCATTACTCCATAACGTCCTCTTGGATTTTTTACCATTTTGGAACGAGGATTCACATCCTAATCTTGCTGTTATAAGTAATTTTATGTTTCCTCGCGTCCATCGTTTCATACAATCGTCGCATACCTGGGTAGGAGTAGGGGATGGGGTTCTAATCAGCATAATATTTAGTTAAAACAAATAAATTAGCCGATTTTATGTACTTACTGTTCACGAGACTGAGATTTCCATGAATATTCGGATTCACTCACTTTTTTCCAATTTTTTTAATGCACAGCGCAGATTTGTGGCTGCTTTTTTGGAGCGCAGTTGACGTTTATGAATCTCTGCCCTGCAAACACTGCATTATCGAACATGCTGCAAATGTAGTGTGATTTTATGATGTTGTGTTCGAACAAATGACTTTCGCAGCTTGCATTTAAGAACATTTTGCAAAAGCAATTTGATACAGATGACGTTTTCGAAAACGGCTTCTGAAATTCATTGTGAATATATACACTGCGCAAGGAAAAACAACCAGCGCATCATGAACTTACGAGTAGTTTTATATAGTTTTATTTCACGTTAAGATGAAGTAGGCTGCTTTTCAAAATGCGGTACTACCTGCTTTTTACATCGGCAACCATTCCGAAATGCAATCCCAAACTGGTGACCGAACGCAGTACGTTCTGAAATTTATTGTGAATATATAGGCCAAACGGCCTCATCTGCATAAAATTGTTTTTGCAAAATGTTCTTGAACGCAAGCTGCGAAAGTCATTTGTTCGAAAACAACATCATAAATCACACTACATTTGCAGCATGCTCGATATTGCAGTGTTTGTAGGGCAGATGAATTCGTGAATCTTTAATCGTTTAGCTATCTTTCTTTGCTTCGATCCGTGTTTAAAAGCCTCAACTACCAGCTCCTTTGTTCGGGTATCGTACATATTGCCAGCCATTTTTTCAACGCAAATTTAGTGAAAACTGAATAAAAAAACTGCCTATGAATAATAATTTAATAATATAATAATTTATATTTTATTAATAATAATTTATTTGATAAAGAACACTATTTTAGTAACCATATCTTTGAAGTTAAAACAGAAATGAGGGAAAAATAAAAAAACTTGCACATGTTTTGCACAACTGCATATATTGCAAGCTAACATTTTTCCTTGGAATAACTAAACTATCTGTACTTTTTTCCGTTTTTATTGCTGAGTCCTAAGAGTGTGCTGTCAGTAACGGATTTATTTTTAAATTCTTACATATTATCCTTCTTTGTATAGTTAATCAAACAAAACCTCAAGAGAAAAAAAATTTGCGAATGTTTTGCACACTACTGTAGATGACACATGGCCGTCTTACATAGTTTTAGGTAGGTTTAAGTTAGGTTTTAAGAAAAAAAAAATATAAAAACACAAAAAAAAAAAATATATATATATACATATACTTATATATAAAGTATATAAGTATTATGGATATATATATATATATATATGTATGTGTATGTATCAGACGTAAGTAGGTTAAGTAGATTAAGATTTATTTTTAGGTAGTTTGTAAGCTTTTAGTTTTAAGTTTTATAAAGAATTAAAAAATGTCCATTTACTAAGTTTTTACCTAAAATTTATTTTCTTAGTTTTAGGATTAATTAATGTTTAAATTACAAATAAAATTAGACTGTAAGATACGTCGAAAGACATAGATTAAGTATTATGTTTAACTTAGAGTGCCCGCATGGGGCCAGTAAGTTTTTCAAATAAGATTATTTTTAAGTTATTTAAGCTAATTTTTAGGCGTTTTTGGTTTGGCATTTAAGAGTGATTTAAGTATATACATAAAAATGCAAAAAAAAAAAAAAAAAACCGTAGATGACACAGATCAACGATACCAAATGACGTTTGCAGTTTGATGTTCCTTAAGTATTGCAAATGACGATCAATTTGACTTGACGATCAAATGAGGTTTTCGAACACGGCCATATACTGCGCAAGGAAAAACAACCAGCGCATCGTGGACTTGCACGATGCAAATAACAGTTGTTTGTTTGGTTTATGCAATCTGAAGTATAATGGCGAATTCCGAGAAGTAAGTTCTCTTTTAAATAAATAAAAGCATTCAATTATATTATTTATATGCAGAAATCAATAGACAAAAAGTGAGATTTCGAGGATGCAGTTTGAAAAGGAATTCAGCTCTAGCTGAATTTTAGCTTTAAAATATATTTTGTGAATATTCGGTTGTCACAAGCACCACAATTATTTAGAAAATGATTAATTATATGAATTCCAATCAAATTGTTAAATAGGTTTTTCCAATAGGAACTTGACAACTTTGAATTTAATTTGTAAACGCACTCTTTCACTAATCATCAAACTGTCAGTGTCAATTTATTCAGTAAACTCAACATTTTCATCATGGTAAAGTACACGAACGAGCAACGTGTGCAAATTATAAAAATTCGGGGTCGGTGACTGCAACTTTAAGAGCGTTAATTCCAATTTTCGGTTGTAATTCTCGCCCTAGTAGACAGGCAATAACAAGTTTAGTGCAAAAATTTGAGTCTACATATTCGTTGTGTGATGTTGCCGTGTCAGTGAGACAACGGGTTGGTCGAAGTGTCGAAAATATCGCTGCCGTACAGGCGTCCGTAGCAAAACATTCAAATTAGTCAATTCCACGGCGTTCTCAAGAATTGGGCATCGCTCAGACCACATTATGGCGTATTTTGCGTAAGGATCTTGGTTTACACCCATGTAAGATCAAGCTGACTCAAGAATTGAAACCGATGGAACATTTGAAGCGACGTACGTTCTCGGATTGGGTTCTGGAGATGATGAATTTCATCGCAAAATCATCTTCAGTGACGAAGCTCATTTTTGGCTCAATGGGTTCATAAATAAACAAAATATGCGTTATTGGTCGGTTGAAAATCCACATGTGCTTCATGAATCACCACTTCATCCACAAAAAATAACTGTTTGGTGCGGTTTGCATGCCGGCGGCGTTATTGGGCCATATTTTTTCGTCGACGATAACGATCATCACGTTACTGTGAATGGTCAGCGTTATCGCACCATGATCACCGATTATTTTTGGCCCGAATTGGAAGATATGGACGAAATGGTATCAACAGGATGATGCCACACAGCACACGCTACAATCGATTTATTGAAGGGTAAGTATGGTGAGCGTGTTATCTCAAGACATGGGCCAGTCGATTGGCCACCTCGTTCGTACGATTTAACGCCGCTTGACTATTTTCTGTGGGGCTACGTTAAGTCATTGGTTTATGCCAACACGCCAACGACGTTGGAAGAGCTCAGAGCCAACATTAAACGCAAAATAGCGGCTGTTTCGGCCGAAATGTGTGGCCGAGTCGTTGAAAGTCGTGTCCAATGAATCGACCGCTGCAAATGTGCCCGCGGTGGCCATATGAACGAAGTTGAGTCCCATTCATAAATGTTTTGATTGTGCTTCAAGCCGATAATAAAGTTTTCGAAATATCTCGAATGGTTTGCGTTTTATTTTTAAAAAAAAGTTGTCAAGTCCTTATTGGAAAACATTATACATTGTTTTACATTCAATAAAAATAAACACTTCGCATCGGTCCAAAACATCATGATTCGTAATGCAACGGGATGCGAATCGCATTTTTCAACTAGTGCTTATTTCGTGAATGGTAATACTTAGCTCATGTCTGATTTGACAGATAATTAGTTTTATCCTTCCGGTTAATAATGGAAAATAATTTCATTCAAATGGCTGCCTCGGCTGGCCATGCAGTAGCCTACACGATCGGTCCAATTTTTAAGCACATTATCGATTGTGTGCAGCTGTATTTCACCAATGGCTTCACGAATATTGTCCTTTAAAGCGTCAATTGTCTCTGGCTTGTCGGCGTAACACTTATCTTTTACGGCACCCCACAAATAATAGTCCAACGGTGTCAAATCGCAGCTCCGAGGTGGCCAAACGACATCAGCTCTGCGGCTGATAATGCGATTTTCAAAAACAGGGCGCAAAACATCGAGTGTAGCTTCGGCTGTGTGGCACGTAGCGCCGTCCTGTTCAAACCAAATCTTGCCAATATCCTCCTCTTCAATTTTTGTGAACAAAAATTCGTTCAACATGGCCCGATAACGATCGCCATTGACTGTAACGGCAAAAAAAAAGAAGAATGGCCCAATTACGCCTCTGGACCAAAATCCGCACCAAACAGTGACTCGTTTTGGGTGTATCGGCTTTTCAATGCGTGCGGGTTTTCTGTGCCCCAAATGCGACAATTTTGCTTGTTTACATACCCGTCAAGATCAAAATGAGCTTCATCTGAAAAGATGATTTTTTTGGCAAAATCGGCATCTTCTCTAAGTCGATCGCAGGCCCACGTTCCCAGCGTTGTTCAAGCGTATACACAACCATATTCGTTCAGCGGAAGGATAAAACTAATTATCTGTCAAATCAGACATGAGCTAAGTGTTACCATTCACGAAATAAGCACTAGTTGAAAAAAAAACAAACGTTAGATGGCGGACCCTATAAAAGCATCGCACATGCTTTCATGACAGATGCGAGGTGCAGTTACAATGCACATTTAGGGGCTGACCAGAATGTGAATCTGAAGCTTGAATCTGTATCTGATATCGAACTGTCAAAAGTTGAATACATGTATAGCCGTAAGCGCCAACACAATGCGTATCTGTGTGAATATGTATCTCGAAGTTGAAAAGCAACCAACTTCGAGATACAGATTCACGTTTGAATTTTGGAAAGCAGCCGTAGTAGCATCGCAGAAACGATGTTGTTTTGTCGATTTATTGTTTATTTTAGGCAACGCAAAAATGTCAATTACTATCTTTCCGTCGGCCGTGTTTGGATGATAAGTCCTGATTTATTTTTGTGTTTTGTGAAAAAAAAAATATTTTTTTTATTATTTATTACTTAGAAATTCTCATCTCTTCCAACAAAAAAGTGAGAGTACGTGAATAAAATACCTACATTTGTTAACATACAAGTTCGTCAACTTCATTCAACTCTTCTATCTATCGAAAGACATTTATATCAAATTTAATCTGGGTCTCATAGCAATTATTTTCCTTAAACTTTAGAGGTTCTTTTTTGATAAAGTTGAAAATCTCATGCAAAGACGACATTCAGTTTCCTAAATAAGACGTATTTTGTGTAGGTGATATAGAAATAAAACCAGTCTTTTATTATCCCTCTTGAGTTGCAGGGATTCTTTTGATTTGTTGTGAAAGGGTTTTGATGGCTCTTTTAGCCTGGCGAAGCCCTGGGATGTTTTCCCAATGGGGTGTATATATTTTGTTCTCCCATCTCTTTATTTCTGAATTCAGGATATTTGAACTTTTAGAGACCACGAGAAAATGAAGAGGCTTACATTAGAATTTGGGGGTGGCCGTGATGTAGTGGTACTAGCAAACGCTTCTCACTCGGAGGGTCCAGGTTCGAATCTTGCCCATGGCAAGTCAGTTTTTCATTTGTGTAATTAGAACTCAGACAGAAAAATTCTGCGTGTGAAGGCATAACACTGACACGTAGAGTTGGCTGTTGTAGAAAAAAAATACTGTGAATTATACCTCGAATCACTCTGAGTGAAGAAAAAACTCCGTCCTATTCGGACTTCTTTCCAAAAAAAACACACTGGCTGACGATGGGCAAATTTAAAAACTTTTTTTTTTACAAAAAACCGTATGCAGAGAAGACCTGCTAATTTGGTGATGTTTGCATAGCGTGTTACCTCATGCAGTATTTTATCCAGTGTCGGAAGTTCGTTATTTGAAGAAAACTGATGCACAATTTACCTGATGGCACACTTATCGAAATCATCGACTTTACTTTTGAGACCGGTTTGGTTTTCCTTTTTTGGTGGCGAATTGTGGCATTTGGTACCATTTTCGTTGAGAAGTCTGTAAACTGTTCGTTCACCCACAGAAAAAATATCAGCTACTTGCTTTCACAGTTTCTGTTAATTTTTTAAATTTTTATGAATTTTTTTGTCGGCACTTAAGTCTTTGGATGTTTTTGAGGACATTTCTAACTACTAAGATTAAGCACTAAATACACGACTTAAAAATACAAATTGCACAAAACTTAAAAAAATACACAGCTTCAAAAAACAATTTGCAAACAATTCTTAAAAAACTACCCGTCTTAAAAACACAAACTGCACAAAACTCAAAAAAAAAAACAACACAAAATACACTTTCTAAAAATAGAATTTACATAAAAACACTTAACTTCACTTTAATATCACCATCCAAATTTAGAAAAATACACGTAATATCGAAAAACTGACTGCGCGCTACGAAAACCTGCGCAAATAAACTCTTTCCAGAAAATAGCTTACAATTTTGTAACTGCAATTTTCGTATTTTCCACACATTAAAAGAAATGCAAAAGATCAAAACAAGATCTCCAGGATTACACTCATTATTAAGAACTTTGGAAATCCACTATTGGGTAAACACTATATGGGGAGTTGCTTTCAATTTAGGATGGTGCAAAAATGTGGCACGCTACTGATTTTGAAAAAGTTTCTCCATAAGACATGTACCGCCAATTTATGTGGGAGAGAGTATAGTAAATAAAGATCTCGGAAATTCGGCATTCCAAAGAATCACGGTATTTCAGAACGTCCGAAAATTTACTTGAAGGTAAACTGATGAGCATTCGTAGCGAGATGGGTGTTACGGCTGAAGGTGCTACTGAACAAGGTCAGGCAGGTGATCAAGGGTGTTAATTGATTGTGTGGTATTAGCATAACATATAAGTTATCCGTTATCACACGGCTTTGAATCCTATCTTGCAGGTGCTGCGGGGTTTTAGGAGCACCTGACCAGATGTGGGTATTTTACTCCAATTTTGGCAGATAAATGCCTTATATATTAAGGCCGATCAGAGGGGCTGAAGTATTTCTTACCTCGCTTGGGGAAATCTAGACATTTCGCAGCATTTTTGACAACATCGAATACGTGGTCGTTCCATTGTAGGTTGCCATTGACATGTGTGGACAGTTTTTTTTTTTTTGTTTAAAAGGAACTTAACACTCCAGTGGGTATGAATACACTTATAACGTCTCAGCATGTATTAAGTTTTTGGGAAAATGGGATAGAGAGAGAAAGAAAGATGTTTGGGTTCAGTTTCGACGATGCAAGTACCATTAATGTATAATGGTTGGGTGTTTAAATTTCACTTTAACGACAGCAGAAAGCATTGTGTTTTGGAAGCATTCAATTCTATTCTGTTAGTGGTTCCGCAATTAATATCGGAACTTAATGAGCTTAACATACGCTGGGGACGAATATGCAATGTGGAGAGTACTATCGTCAGTAAAGGAATATATTGGCAGCTGACAAGAGTTCAGGGATGAAAAGAGTGACAGGGACGGACGGACCCGTGCGCCATACTAACATTTATTTTGTGAATAACAAACTTGGACCCATCCAAGACGGCTTGAATTGAACGTTTCGAAAGGTCGTTTCCATTGAAGAAGGGAGTCTTCGATCACAAATGCACGCATTTTCGACAAAAGAGCCTGATGCCAAACTCTGTCAAATGCCTTAGAAACTGATGTTCCACTTTTCGGTGAGTCATGCCATCAAATCACCACTGGATCTGTTGCTATGAAAGCCATAATGCCGATCATTGAGAAGCTTTCGTGTTTCGAGATATTTCATGAGCTGACATTTTACCAAAAGAGACGTAAGTGCAATATGTTTGTGGGAGGAGAGAGAAGATTTGCTTATTTTAGGGACGGCCTCAACAAATGCTGTTTTCCATATGCTCGAAAAGAGTCCTGAAAAGTAGGATTAATGAAAACACTTACGCAGTGGTTTTGCCAGTGTGGAAGAACACCTGTTCAGTAGAATTGAAGACGTACCATCTGGACCAGCGGATTTGTGAAGGTTAAGATCTTTAAGTGCTCTTGCGGATTAGTCCCATTGAAGATTCGATCCACTCAAGTGTAGGCGGAAACAAAGCACAATATGGAAGTGTTGAGCTGGCCGCAAAGTGTGCAGCAAGCAGATTGTCCTTTTCCAAAAACCCGACACCTTGAATGTCATAAATTAGCGTTGGGATGGATAATGAAGCAGAATTTATAATATTTTTGACGAACGACTAAAAAATGTTACTACTTTTGGGACACCGTAGTATTTTTTTCCTCAGTTTTTGCACGCTTAAGAAGACGTTGCAGTCATTCTTGGCTCATTTGAACTATTTTCGTTTTCCGAAAAAACATTTCTCTAACCCTGGCAGGAATTTTACTGCTCGAGTCGTACCAAGCCTTTTCTTTTATCTTGATAATTGTTTCTAGATGACAATGGATATCCGATTGAGCCTTGGATGCCGACACAATATCGCAATTGTATATATAATGCTTAAAAAAAATATCATCGAAACTTAATGCAAAAATGAATTATATTACGGCATAATATGTAACGTACCCTCTTCAAATTATTTGAATATTATATACATAGTTACATATTTGATTTCCTTTATATTTATACGGAGATATTTTAACGCAAATGGATTTGTTTTAAATACAGGTTGTTCCGGATAAGGGTAGATTCCTTGATATATTCTGAGACAAAAATCGTAAGGTCGGGGAGGGTCGGAAATATATCCCCTCCGAGATACAGAGCCTTAAAGTAACGCTTTACGCTATTTTCCATTTTTCAAATTTCTACGTGTATGGAAACAAATTAGATATTGTTGAACTCGCAATTATCTCTTGTTTAATTGTTTCAAAGATAATGTGTAATTTTTTATTTTTTTTAAACTCAAAATTTTGACTGTCAACATTTTTTTCGGAACTACTTGTTCAAACTTAGAAATCAAAAATTGCGTATTATTTTAAATTCAATTAATTTAAATTAACTACGTAACGGCTGCTTTGGAATTTTGCCATATAATAGGTTTGCTATTGCGCAATGTACGAATAAGTCCAACAAAGTTTTTTTTAGAAAAAAATGAGAAAAAGGGAAAACCTCGGGTAGGTAACGCAATTTTTTTGGATCAAAGAAAAATATGTAGGTCCTTTTTCTGAAACATAGCAGTCTGTCTTCTACGAAACCTGTTGAACTTTCCTATGTGCATTATTATAAGTTTCTTACCTTTTCCCGAAGGTGCACGCAGTCTTGTTGGCAATCGCTAGTTGAACGCTTGCTGTGGTGTTAATATGGCTGGGTCCATCCAAACTTTGTCTCTTGTGTACCCTTCGTTGAGCCAAATCGCATCAGTAAAATTGATTTTTCTGTTTTGTTCCCTTAGTTTTTTTAATTTCGCGTAAGTATCGCCTTCTCCCGACAATCCCTCATTGAACGCTTGCCGTGTAATTTTTTATTTTTTTTAAACTCAAAATTTTGACTGTCAACATTTTTTTCGGAATTACTTGTTCAAACTTAGAAATCAAAAATTGCGTACTATTTTAAATTCAATTAATTTAAATTAACTACGTAACGGCTGCTTTGGAATTTTGCCATATAATAGGTTTGCTATTGCGCAATGTATGAATAAGTCCAACAAAGTTTTTTTTAGAAAAAAATGAGAAAAAGGGAAAACCTCGGGTAGGTAACGCAATTTTTTTGGATCAAAGAAAAATATGTAGGTCCTTTTTCTAAAACATAGCAGTCTGCCTTCTACGAAACCTGTTGAACTTTCCTATGTGCATTATTATAAGTTTCTTACCTTTTCCCGAAGGTGCACGCAGTCTTGTTGGCAATCGCTAGTTGAACGCTTGCTGTGGTGTTAATATGGCTGGGTCCATCCAAACTTTGTCTCTTGTGTATCCTTCGATGAGCCAACTCGCATCAGTAAAATTGATTTTTCTGTTTTGTTCCCTTAGTTTTTTAATTTCGCGTAAATATCGCCTTCTCCATGTTATGATATCACTTCTTTCAACAAAAAAAAAACACCCTTTCGCTGACGAATGGCAGCCATTTTACAGCTCGAGTCGTTACAAGCCTTTTCTTTTATCTTGATAATTATTTCTAGATGATAATGGATATCCGATTGAGCCTTGGATGCCGACGCAATATCGCAATTGTATATATAATGCTTACAAAAAATATCATCAAAACTTAATGCAAAAATGTATTATATTACAGCATAATATGTAACGTACCCCCTTCTTTGCTTTTGGCTTTGCAAAAATTCTTTGAATATTATATACATAGTTACATATTTGATTTCCTTTATATTTATACGGAGATATTTTAACGCAAATGGATTTGTTTTAAATACAGGTTGTTCCGGATAAGGGTAGATTCCTTGATATATTTTGAGACAAAAATCGTAAGGTCGGGGAGGGTCGGAAATACATATATCCCCTCCGAGATACAGAGCCTTTAAGTAACGCTTTACACTACCCTATTTTCCATTTTTCAAATTTCTGCGTGTATGGAAACTAATTAGATATCGTTGAACTCGTAATTATCTCTTCTTTAATTGTTTCAAAAATAATGTGTAATTTTTTATTTTTTTTAAACTCAAAATTTTGACTGTCAACATTTTTTTCTGAGCCAACTTGTTCAAACTTAGAAATCAAAAATTGCGTATTATTTTAAATTCAATTAATTTAAATTATCTACGTAACGGCTGTTTTGGAATTTTGCCATATAATAGGTTTGCTATTGCGCAATGTACGAATAAGTCCAACAAAGTTTTTTTTAGAAAAAAATGAGAAAAAGGGAAAACCTCGGGTAGGTAACGCAATTTTTTTGGATCAAAGAAAAATATGTAGGTCCTTTTTCTGAAACATAGCAGTCTGCCTTCTACGAAACCTGTTGAACTTTCCTATGTGCATTATTATAAGTTTCTTACCTTTTCCCGAAGGTGCACGCAGTCTTGTTGGCAATCGCTAGTTGAACGCTTGCTGTGGTGTTAATATGGCTGGGTCCATCCAAACTTTGTCTCTTGTGTACCCTTCGTTGAGCCAAATCGCATCAGTAAAATTGATTTTTCTGTTTTGTTCCCTTAGTTTTTTTAATTTCGCGTAAGTATCGCCTTCTCCCGACAATCCCTCATTGAACGCTTGCCGTGTAATTTTTTATTTTTTTTAAACTCAAAATTTTGACTGTCAACATTTTTTTCGGAATTACTTGTTCAAACTTAGAAATCAAAAATTGCGTACTATTTTAAATTCAATTAATTTAAATTAACTACGTAACGGCTGCTTTGGAATTTTGCCATATAATAGGTTTGCTATTGCGCAATGTATGAATAAGTCCAACAAAGTTTTTTTTAGAAAAAAATGAGAAAAAGGGAAAACCTCGGGTAGGTAACGCAATTTTTTTGGATCAAAGAAAAATATGTAGGTCCTTTTTCTAAAACATAGCAGTCTGCCTTCTACGAAACCTGTTGAACTTTCCTATGTGCATTATTATAAGTTTCTTACCTTTTCCCGAAGGTGCACGCAGTCTTGTTGGCAATCGCTAGTTGAACGCTTGCTGTGGTGTTAATATGGCTGGGTCCATCCAAACTTTGTCTCTTGTGTATCCTTCGATGAGCCAACTCGCATCAGTAAAATTGATTTTTCTGTTTTGTTCCCTTAGTTTTTTAATTTCGCGTAAATATCGCCTTCTCCATGTTATGATATCACTTCTTTCAACAAAAAAAAAACACCCTTTCGCTGACGATGGGCAAATTTAAAACCTTTTTTGTAAACCGTATGCAGAGAAGACCTGCTAATTTGGTGATGTTTGCGTAGCGTGGTACCTCATGCAGTATGTTATCCAGTGTCGGAAGTTCGTTATTTGAAGAAAACTGATGCACAATTTACCTGATGGCACACTTATCGAAATCATCGACTTTGCTTTTGAGACCGGTTTGGTTTTCCTTTTTTGGTGGCGAATTGTGGCATTTGGTACCATTTTCGTTGAGAAGTCTGTAAACTGTTCGTTCACCCACAGAAAAAATATCAGCTACTTGCTTTCACAGTTTCTGTTCATTTTTTAAATTTTTATGAATTTTTTTGTCGGCACTTAAATCTTTGGATGTTTTTGAGGACATTTCTAACTACTAAGATTAAGCACTAAATACACGACTTAAAAATACAAATTGCACAAAACTTAAAAAAATACACCGCTTCAAAAAACAATTTGCAAACAATTCTTAAAAAACTACCCGTCTTAAAAACACAAATTGCACAAAACTCAAAAAAAAAACACAAAATACACTTTTTAAAAATACAATTTACATAAAAACACTTAACTTCACTTTAATATCACCATCCATATTTAGAAAAATACACGTAACATCGAAAAACTGGCCGCGCGCTACGAAAACCTGCGCAAATAAACCTTTTCCAGAAAATAGCATACAATTTTGTAACTGCAATTTTCGTATTATCCACACATTAAAAGAAATGCAAAAGATCAAAACAAGATCTCCAGGATTACACTCATTATTAAGAACTTTGGAACTTTCTTTCGATTTAGGATGGTGCAAAAATATGGCACGCTACTGATTTTGAAAAAGTTTCTCCATAAGACATGTACCGCCAATTTATGTGGGAGAGAGTATAGTAAATAAAGATCTCGGAAAGAGATTCCAAAGAATCACGATATTTCAGAGTACGTCCGAAAATTTACTTGAAGGTAAACTGATGAGCATTCGTAGCGAGATGTGTGTTACGGCTGAAGGTTTAGAGGGGTGGAGTGCTACTGAACAAGGTCAGGCAGGAGACATTAAGTTGGCGATCAGGGGTGTCAATTGATTGTGTGCTATTAGCATAACATATAAGTTATCCGTTATCACACGGTTTTGAATCCTATCGTGCAGGTGCAGCGGGGTTTTAGGAGCACCTGACCAGATGTGGGTATTTTACTCCAATTTTGGCAGATAAATGCCTTATATATTAGGGCCTGATCAGAGGGGGTGAAGTATTTCTTACCTCGCTTGGGGAAACCTAGACATTTCGCAACATTTTTGACAACATAGAATACGTGGTCGTTCCATCGTAGGTTGTCATTGACATGTGTGGACAGTTTTTTTTTTTTTGTTTAAAAGGAACTTAACACTCCAGTGGGTATGAATGCATTTATAACGCCTCAGCATGTGTTAAGTTTTTGGGAAAATGGGATAAAGAGAGAAAGAAAGATGTTTGGGTTCAGTGATTTTTCGGTTTCGACGATGCAAGTGCCATTAATGTATAATGGTTGGGTGTTTAAATTTCACTTTAACGAGTGTTTTGGAAACATTAAATTCTATTCTGTTAGTGGTCCCGCAATTACTATGCTGTTAATATCGGAACTTAATGAGCTTAACATACGCTGCCGTTACGTTCGGCAGCCGAAGAACAGAGCCATGAGTCTGGGGACGAATACGAAAAGTAGAGAGTACTGTCGTCAGTAAAGGAATATATTGGATTTGAAGCAGCTGGCAAGAGATCAGGAATGAAAATTAAAAAGAGTGACAGGGACAGAGGGACCCCTGCGCCACACTACCATTTGTTTTGTGGATATCAGGCTTGGGCCCATCCAAGACAGCTTGAATTGAACGTTTCGAAAGGTCGTTTCCTATCCATTGAAGAAGGGAGTCTTCGATCACAAATGCACGCATTTTCGACAAAAGTGCCTTATGCCAAATTCTCTGTCAAATGGTTTAGAAATATCAAGTACACAACTATCTTGCTTTCGCCAGATTGATGTTCCACTTTTCGGTGAGACATACCATCAAATCACTAGTGGAGCTGTTGCTAAGAAAGCCGTAATGCCGGTCATTGAGAGGCTTTCGTGTTTTGAGACATTTTTGAACTATTTTTGGTCTTAAAGGACCGAGAAAAAACATTTCTCTAACCCTGGTAGCCATTTTACAGCTCGTGTCGTACCAAGCCTTTTCTTTTAGTTTGATAATTGTTTCTAGATGACAGTGGATATTCGGTTGGGGTTTGGTTATCGCGATTGTATATATAATATACAGGTAAGTCCTGGCTGAAGTAGTTGTGGACTAGCTTCCCAATCGGAAGGTTCTGTGTTCGAATCCCAACCTCGCCCGAAAGGCATTCATTTTTTCAGTTAACAAAAATCAAATAAGATGTAGTCGACCAGAAATCAACAACAAGTCAACTTCCACTAAGAATTTTGTCTCCCCATAAAATGTTGGATGCCACCTATGGAACGAAATATCCACTGTACCCAAACATCTTTCTTTCTCTCTCTATCCCATTTTCCAAAAAACTTAACACATTCTAAGGCATTATGTACTCATATTTATACCCAGTTGAGTGTTAAGTGATTTTGAAAAAATCTTCAAAATTCAAAGCAAAAATGTATAATGCATAATATGTACGTATCAGTCCTTTCTTTGTTTTTGGCTTTGTGGAAAAAAAAATTCTTTGAATATTATATAATTACATATTTCTCTTCCTTTATATCTATACAGAGATATTTTAACGCCAATGAATTTATTTTAAATACAGATTGTTCCGGATAATGTATCGAAGGCTGGTTATTATCAGGTGAGAACATATGAAAATTATATTGTAACTTGCGTAATAACACCAGGAATTTTGTAACGTACCAGTAGTTAAAAAATCACACTTTTCTATGTTTTATTCTGTTGTTGTACCTCGTCTTTTTAACTTGCTTCCTAATAGCATTAGCTACGAAAGAGTAAAAACAGTATTTTTAGTTAATGTTAAAAAATGGCTTTTTTCTTTTAACTACACGGATATTGAACAAACTTTTGAACCGCTAACTTAACCTATTTTTAACATCTGTTTGGATTTTCTGCTTTATCTCTTTTCTTCTTTGAAACATATTCACAATGTTGTTGCCCCATTAACAATATTGAATTTACATTTTGAATTTAATTTTGTATTATTTTGTAAGTATACATTCGTCACTTGTCCATTAGGCAACAGAATGTACTGCATTATTTCATGCCTAAATTGTTTTGTGAATATATAATATTTTTATTTATAGTATAAATTTGTAATGAAATAAACAAAAAATAATAATAATAATGATATTCTGAGACAAAACTCATAAGGTTGGAGAGGAACGGAGATATATCCCCTCCGAGATACAGAGGCTTTAAGTAACACTACACTGCCCTATTTTCCATATTTCAAATTTCTATGTGTATGGTAACAAATTGCATACCGTTGAACTCGTAATTATCACTTCGTTAATTGTTTCAAAGTAAATGTGCAATTTTTTATTTTTTTAAACTTAAAATTTTGACTGTCAACATTTTTTTATTAATTAATTTTTTTTTTAAACCCCACTTTTTGCAATTTTGAAACGTGTACTAAGAATTTACAAATAAAAATAAAATGTCTGGTTATCTCATCTCAAGGCAGGATTTTTCAAACTGTGGAACTCAAAAATTGGATATTCTTTTATAATATAACAGCCCCATAAAATTAACTAGGTAACGACCGCTTTGGAATTTCAATAATTTTTTTTTTAAAGTTAATATTATGATCAGTAAAAGGAGAAAAAGGGACAACCTTGGATAAGTAACGCCTATTTTTTCAGATCAAAGAAAAAAATACAGCTCCTTTTTCTGAAGACAAAATATCTCTTATAAAATAATATAAGAAGAATGCAAAATTATTTGCATAACCAGTTTTTAGGTTTTAACCGTCATTGACGACTATAACCTTGACGGTGGACTTTTCAAAAAAAAGAATACGAAGACATGGTTTATTTCTATGATTTCTGCAGCGGTGACGGCCAAGGAGCGATATTGGAATATCTAAGATGATACCCTGATAGGACTGAACATTTGTCATTATTTAATTTTTCGATAGACTCACATCCTGAGGACAAATTACCACACACGTTATCGAGTGAGTAGATTTCATCCGTGATTATCCGTGAATGAATTTGAGATGATGGCAACAATATCCAGTAAACCTCCGTAGAGTGCATAGATAAACTAACCTAGATGTCAAACTTTCCAGATATTGGAAAATCAAACCAGTTTATCTTTTGATCACTCCTATCCGTGAGACCCTGCCTGTGTGTGAATTGTCATCAATGGCGATTTCCCTCCCATTTAATACAAGCCACACCCATTTTAATCAAAAAAACGTCATCCACAATATACATGCTCGTGCAAATCGCTCTCGTTCTAGCAATTTACTTGTAAATTACTCTCATTCTAGACAAAGTTATAGAGATGTAAAAATGTTGGAATTCACTTACAGTGTGCCTGTGCGAAAGTTAAGGATTTGCAAAAGTATTAGTAGAGTTTGCCATCTAAATTAGCTTAGCTATGGTAGAGTGTAGACGTTTTTAAATTCCACTCCGTGACAATTTTAAACGTTTTCCTTTTAAAGTTAACCCTATTTTTGTCATTCTCTCAATGGTTGACCCCTTTCAATACGAAGCACATATGCCCAAAACCCAATTTTGTCCCATAATAACAAGTGGCTAACCTAATTTAATTTTGCCAACAATAATGAGCTACGCTTACTGCGTAACTATGGGTCACGTATATCAAATCTCTGTCCAGCTCTGACTTCTTCGCTTACCAGCAAGCTCGAACCCTTTTTTCTGAGCTCTGTGAATCACTCTATCACTATTACTTAAGCCCAATGCAATCTGATTATCTCCAATCCTAAACGCCTTATAACATTGATAAAAGGGAGAATACACAAACATAAAGAAACCTACTTGTAAAAACCGATATTACTTTTTCCCCAACTCAATACCTGGCCATGGCCAAAAGCACTGGGCATGAATCACATAAGACGACGGCGATTCAGTCGCTCATAGACCTCCGTGAGGAATAGACGTGTTTCGGCTTTCAAAGTGGAAAAAGCAAATCAGAAAAAATATATATATAAAAGTGAATTAGAAACATTTTGCCCAAGTGCATCGGTGGCCTAGTGGTAGTGGTGTCCGTCCGATAAAGCAGAGGTCGTGGGTTCGATTCCCGAAGAAATCACGTTGAATTTTTATTTTTAAAAGTTTAAAATATAGTGGAAAAAAAAATATACGGAAGAGCGATCGTACGATGAGTGATAGCAAGCGGTCCGCTACTCCAATAGCGGGACCAGCATATGAAATCATGTCATCGGAAAATGGTGCGAAGAAGAGGAGGAGGAGGCTGAATTCATCTCCGAAGCTTGTAAAGCGCCCCTCCCTAACAATTTCTACTGAAAAGCTGACAGGTAGAGTAAGGGAAGGGGCGCCAACAACGTCAACAAAGGCGGCAGCTGACCAAGACGAAGACCCATACGTGTCTGATGGTGGTGATAATATCTTCCAATCTCTGATGGCTACTGAGTCAGAGGATGAAGAGGAAGAGGTGCAAGCACTTAAGAGCTGCGTTAAAGAGCTGGAACAAAAAGTACTGGCTATTAAAAAGAAACAAGTGGCGAGAAGGCAAAAGGAGCACCAACTCCAGAGCTCTAAGCAACAGCTCACAAATAGCGAGGCTAAACACAAGGAACAGCCGCTACCACACCAAAAAACCACTCACGTGCAAACGAAAAAACAAGTACAGACACGACAGAAGCAAAAGGAACAACAACAACAACAAAAATCACAACCGCAGCAACAACAACAACAACACAAGCCCCAGAAACAACAGCAGCAGCAGCAAACACAGGCAACACCAACAGCAAAAGCAACACCAGCAACAACAACATATGCAAACGCAGCAACAACAGCAGCAGAAACAAGACAAGATTGTAAAGCAAAGAGTTCCACCCATAAATACCTACAAGATGGAACTCAAGGAAACTATCGAATTATGTAAGTCGGCCATAGGCAACAATTTTTTGTAAAAAGGTTATCTTTAGATAGACACGCGATCCACTGCAATATTATAAAATCAAAATTTTACTAAAGGATTTGACGACGGAGTTCTTCTCCTACACCCCGAAGGGGGACAAGCTGCAAACAATGCTGCTGAGGGGATTGGAACCGTCGACAGATCCGGAGGAGCTCCTTGCACTGCTGAAAGAGAAGAAGTGCGAAGGGCTCCAATTCGTGGGAGTCAAGCCTTTCACCACAGCCAGAGCCAAAAGAGAGAAGCGACAACTGCCGATTTTCCTGGTTCAACTAAGTCCCACCAGCAATCTGGATGGTCTAAGGAGTATTAAAGTCCTGGACTACCAGGTTGTCCATTGGGAAAAATTAAAGAGGAGCGAAAACATTTTACAATGTGTTCGCTGCCAAAGGTTCGGGCACGCCGCGTCGAACTGCGAAATGCAGCCTCGATGCGTGAAGTGCGGAAAGAACAACAAGTCTGAGGAATGTGCTCTGGGTAAGGACGGAGCGTCTGAAAGGAGCCAACTCTCTTGTGCTCTATGTAGGAACACGGGACACACCGCAAATTATCGGAGTTGTCCCAAATTCCAGTACATTAAAAGAATAAATCTGGCCCGGCAGCAGAAAGTGGAAGTTAAACGTCCACCCGTGCATTCACAAACCCCAGCCGTTACTCCCCACGTTACCTACGCCCAAATGGCGGCAGGTAGGGGAAATACAGTACAACAAGCGAAGGTTGCTTCTCAGGCCCCAGCGCCCAGAGCACCGGAACCAGTTCCTGACATGCTAGCTATCTTGCTCTCTATCCAGGGGCAGATGGCTCAGCTCCAACGTCATCTAACTGAACAGACCGCGCGGGTTGATCAAGTATACGCGCTGCTGCCTGGCCTAACGCACCTTTTGCCGTAATAGGTACGTACGTGGCGGAGCAAACCCTGAAGGTCCTTGCTGTGAATGTGAATTCACTGATTAGGCTCGAACGACGAGCCGCAATATTTAAGTTGCTTAAAGACCAAGCCCCTGATGTGCTTTTGGTTAGCGAAACTAAGCTTACCAAGAGACACAAAATAAGGCACAGAAGATACAAAATAGTACGGAGAAACCGACCCAACTAAATTCAGGGAGGTGGCGTTGCAATTTTCGTACGAAAAGGTATACGTTTTAAAAGAGTATACAGTCGTGTAGTATGTAGGTTCCAGGTGCTGGAAGTATGCATCGTGTATATGCCTCTCCGTAGTGGAAAGCGGTTGTACATGGTGTCTGTCTATGCACCTAAGGCTACTCAATCCACTTTATTCATCTCAGAGCTCGAGACGCTTTTTCGATTCCTGAGGCTGGAATTGGAAGACAACTATTTTATTATCGGCGGGGATTTCAACGCCAAACATAGTGATTGGGGAAATAATACACCAAATACTAGAGGGAACCTACTTTTCAATTGGTGGGGTCAGCACAGTGTGATGTATCGACTCGGGCTCACTGCAACGGATAGTCCGTCGTTTCCCAGACACGGGTCCTATTTGGATCTTCTGCTGTTCGACTCACGAATACAACTGACATGCACTAACCAACAAACTGCAAACTGTCTACGCACTTTCGTGTATGACAGTAACCATTGCGGTCTCAGCACCGAAATAACTGTTCCCAACGAAATTGCGGAATTGGATGAGTTTGTCCAAAGGCATTCCTACAATTATAGTAGGGTACGTTGGACACACTTCACTAGAACACTGACTAGAGCACTTTCCTCGAATTCGCTCTACCCACCGTCCAACAGAAATCTGTCAAACGAGGAGATTGACAGGTATCTAAGACGAATGGACGAGACAATCAAACAAACAATAGACAAAACGATACCTCGGTACCAACACACTGACGACGGAGACTTATTCCGCAACGCAACTATTGACGCGCTGCACCGACATAAAAGTAGACTGCTGTCAAGACTAAAATCCTTGTACAGACAGTTCACTGACAGACATAACACGGAGATCATGACACTGAAGTCGTCCATTAAAAACCTCCGAACATTAATAAAGGAAAATTACAGAACATCTGTAAGTTTGTATTATAACAATAAAATTCAGGCTGTAAACACCAGCAACCCGAATATGTTCCCGCAAATAAATAAAATATTTCGGAAAAATAATCAGAACGACATTCCATGTCTTAAAATCGACCGAACGACGAACAACGAACAAATACTGGCAGCAGCGGGCATAGATCCAAATGAGGCTGTTGATGATGACAACTTCTTTGTTGTTGAACTCCAAACCATCTTCGAATCACTTCGAAGTAAGAAATCAGTGGGAACCGATGAAATACCGAACATTGTGCTTCGACATTACTCTCTAGAAGCGGTGAACATTTATACCACCCTGTTTAATAATGCAATGAATAATGCACATTATCCAGCGCATTGGAAAACTGCGGTCCCATCCCGAAAAGGGATAAATACACTTCCAATCCGGCGAATCCGCTCGATTAGCCTTCTTCTAAACAACAGTAAGGTTTTCGACAAGGTGATCAATAGAGTCCTGACTAAGTGGGTTGAGGACAAACATATAGTTCCGGATAATCAGTTCGGTTTCAAAGCGGGGCATGATATCATTCATGCTGCGTCCAAACTGGTTTCTGATATCCAATGGAACAAAGGCAAGAACCAGTGCACTGGTGCCTGCTTGATTGACTTGTCGAAAGCCTTCGATACCGTATGGTTAGAAGGACTCTTTTTCAAGCTGGACAGGTTGGGCATTAGTAAATCACTGCTGTATATTCTTTTTGATATGCTCTCTAGTAGGCAGTTCATCGTGAAGAACGGCGATGTGACTTCTGCTGGAACATTTAACATTAAGAACGGTCTGCAGCAAGGTGCGGTAAATTCGCCGATCCTGTTCAACATTTACACGAGTGATCTGATAGGTTCACTTCACCATGCTATAGCGTACGCAGACGACATAATCGCGTACAGATCAGGTACTTGATTGTCGAAATGTAGTCAGATACCTTGGGATCTGGCTAGATCAATTTCTGTATTTTAACAAACATATAGATGTTGCTCTGGCCAGAGCCAAAGGTGCTTTTGCCCTTACAAAGAGACTGTTTTATAACAGCCAACTCGATGCGAGGGTGAAGGTAATATGCTGCATGGCCCTTATCAGGCCCATGCTTGTGTTTGGATGTCCCGTGTGGTTCAACGTGAGAGCAAGTTTATTGGAAAAGATTCGGGTGTTTGAGAGGGCTTGTCTTAGGACTTGTTTTCACTTATACAGATCACCAGAGTCCGTGAGTACATACAATTCTATCCTAATGAGGTCTTATACAATAGTGCGAACCTAATAAGAGTGGACAATTTCGTAATTAAGTTGACTCGAAGGCACGTTGCAAGAGCAATGACCTCATCAAACAACCTGATCTCCGGGGCTTACTACCCCAATTATATGTATCACGAGAGAGTTCGCTTTGACGGCTTTATTCCTCCAGAAGCGTTCCTCTATCTAGATAGTAAAGGTCTGATCGTCGCTCGAACAGCTGCGGACAGGCGACTCAACTACGACAGAGACGTCGTACATGGCAGTGCGGAGCGTCTCCGGTTCAGTAGGTCAGCAGGGAGTCGCGACATGAGGGATGTCGCTCGACAGCACCAACACTTTTGGTGGCTAGTTGATGGAGAGGATACTTCGTCGTCGAATGCCTAAAGTAATAAAGTAATAGATAGCTTCATCTGAGGCAAATCGGGTCAGCCTAATTTTTTTTAGCCATGGCGGGCTTACATAGTTTTAGGTAGGATTAAGTTAGTTTTAAGAAAAAAAAAAATATAAAAACCAAAAAAAAATAAATAAATAAAGAAAAAATGATGAAAAAAAAATATATATATAAATGTATTTACATATTATGTATATACATATTATGTATATATATATTTATGTATGTCTAAGTTTGTATTAGATGTAAGTAGGTTAAGTAGATTAAGATTTATTTTTAGGTAGTTTTCAGGCTTTTAGTTTTAAGTTTTATAAAAAATTAAAAAATGTCCATATACTAAGTTTTTTGTTTAAAATTTATTTTCTTAGTATTCTAGTATTAATTAATGTTAAAATAAAATTAAAAATAGTCTGTAAGAAACGTCGAAAGACATAGTTTAAGTGTTAGGTTTAACTTAGAGTGCCCGCATGGGGCCAGTAAGTTAGTATAAGATAATTTTAAGTTATTTAAGCTAATTTTTAAGCGTTTTTTTGTTTAGCATATAAGAGTAATTTAAGTTAAAAAAATAAAAATGCATAAAATCTGAAACTGAAAACTGAACTGAAACGACGACGATTGCTCAACAATATCATTTTGGCGATAGTTTTATTTCACATAAAGATGAAGTAGGAGCATCGTAGAAACGATTTCGTTTTGTTGATTTATTGTTTACTTTACGTAATGCAATAATTGTTAATTACTATCGTTCCGTCGGTCGTGTTTGGAAGATAAGTCCTGATTTATTTTTGTGTTTTGTGAAGAACAAATTACTGTTCTTATTGTTTATCACTTAGAGATTCTCTATCTCTTCCAACAAAAAAGTGACAGTACATGAATGAAATACCTACATTTGTTAATATACAAGTTTGTAAACTTCATTTATCTCTTCTAACTGTCGAAAGACATTTATATCAAATTTAATGTGGGTCTCATAGCACTTATATTATTCAAACTTTATAGGTTCTGCGTGAAAGTGCATACCAGTTGGCTATAGGAAATGTTTTGATGTTTCCGTTGCCAAAGGTAATCTTCCGTTACAAATAATTCTTCAGAAACAAAGGCTGAATTGTAGTGGTAGAATCCATAAACGGGTAATTAACCCGCCAATTCTATGGCATTGCGATCTAAAAGATCTTTTGTACCACAAAATCAGTATTAGGAAGCCAAGAGAGGCTCAAATCTTTTGATGAAGTTGAAAATCTCCACGCAAAGACGACATTCAGTTTCCTAAATAAGACCTATTCTGTGTAGGTGATATAGAAATCCAACCAGTCTTCCTCATATTATCCCTCTTGAGTTGAAGGGATTCTTTTGATTTGCTGTGATAGGGTTTGATAGATCTTTTTGCCTGACGAAGCCCTGGGATGATTTCCCAATGAGGTGCACATATATATTTTGTCCTCCTACCTCTTTATTATTGAATTGAGGATATTTGAACTTATAGAGACCACGAGAAAATGTTTACGAGGCTTGCATTAGAAGTAAGAAAACGCATAGTTTTAATGCCATTTTAATTATATTATGGGATTGAACAAATTACTACAATATGGATCCATTTTCCAGATCTGGGACCACAACATGAGGACAATAGAAATAAATCCAAATCCAAATATGCTGTATCTCCCCATGATTCTCTGGTTTGGAAGCGTTCAAGTACAAGAGCTTTCTTTGAAAGAAGTTTTAATGAGAGTGACCGAGACTTTTGGTTTTGGGTGATGAGAAAAATAGAAAAATGTTGTAAGTATGATCTTAACTGAGAAAATTAAATAAATTATTTTTTGTTATAATCAGCGCTTTTTTTTAATAAACAGTGCGGTCGACAGAAAATTAAAGAGGAAAGTAAGAGGTAGCTATGAATGTTGATTTTAAATGTTTGAAAGCTATAATGATTAGGAAATAAAGATCTCGGAAAGGCATTCCATAAGTGAGTTATACGGCTTAGGAAAGAATCACGATATTTAAGAGTACGCGTACGTCCGAAAATTAGCTTGAAAGTAAATTGATGAGCATTCGTAGCGAGACGGGTGTTACAGCTGAAGGTTTGAAGGGGTGGAGTGCTACTGAACGAGGTAAGGCAAGAGACATTAAGTCGGTAATCAAGGGTTTCAATTGATTGTGTGATATTAGCATAACATATAGGTTATCCAATATCACACGGTTTTGAATCCTATCTTGCAGGTGCAGCGAGGTTTTAGGAGCAACTGACCCGATGTGGGAATGTTATTCCAATTTTGGGCAGATAAATGAGTTATATATTAAGGCCCGATCAGAGGGTGGGAAGTATTTTTTACATCGCTTGAGGAAACCTAGACATTTCGCAGTATTTTTGACGACATGAAATATGTGGTCATTTCATCATAAATTGTCATTGACACACATACCGAGTGTTTAGTTTTCATTTACTTCTTTCGTCGTACCAAAACACTATCAATTATTGCATGAATATATTATTTCTTCTTCACACCACTATACATTTTTTGTCCTAACTAAATTGTCATTAATTAAATATTTTTCCTCAAAATCGTTCGATTCATCACTTAAATGTGTTAGCCGAGGAATGCATGCCCCCTTTTCTTGCTGTTGTCATGCTGTTTTTTGTCAGTCTTGCGCCAGAACTCTTGTAATAAACACAAGCTTAAAGTAAAAATAAAGAATTTCGTTGACTTAAGTGGTTTCTTGTTTTTTTTATTATCGTAGTGCACTTTCGAATAAGTGGAAGTTAATTCAATCTAAAAAAATACTCTATTGACAACCACCGAGAATGGAAAGTTTGTTGGTTTCGACAATTCAAGTGTCATTCATGAATAATGGCTGGGTGTTTAAATTTCGCTTTAACAACAGCAGACAGCATTGTGTGAAGCATTAAATTCTACTCTGTTAGTGGTTCCCCAATTAGTTATGCTGTTAATATCAGAATTTAATAAGCTTAACATACGCTGGCGTTCCCGTTCTACAGCCGACCAGGCACGTGACTCAGGGAGCGAATATTAAGAGCAGGGAGTACTGCTGTCAGGAAAGGAATATATTGGATTAGAAGTAACAGACAAGAGATTGTTGATGAAAATTAAAAAGATAGTTGGAGATAGAACGGAGCTCTGGGGTACACCAGCATTTATTTTGTGAATATCGGACTAGAAACCATCCAAGAAAACTTGAGTCGACCGTTCTGAAAGGTAATTTTCAATCCAATGAAGAAGAAAGTCATCACTCCCAAAAGCACGTATTTTCAACAAAAGCCTGATGCCAAACTCTGCCAAATTCCGTAGAAATATCAAGTGCAACTATCTTGCTTTCGCCAGATTGGTGTACGCTTTGATTCTACTTTTCGGTGAGACATGCCATCAGATCACCAGTGGACCTGTTGCTACGAAAACCGTACTGCCGGTCATTGAGAAGTTTTCGTGTTTCGAGATATTTCATGACCTGACGGTTTATCAGCATTTCCATGACCTTGGAAAGAAGGGACGTAAGTGGCCTGTACCAGGAGAGAGAAGATGGTCCGCCTTTTTTAGGGACGGGCTGGACAAATGCTGTTTTCCATCTGCTCGGGAAGAGTCCTAAATAGTATGATTGATGAAAAAACTTAGGCAGTGGTTTTGTCAGCGTGGAAGAAAACCTCTTCAGAAGAAGGGGAGATATACCATCTGTACCAGCGGATTTATGTATGTTGAGATCTTTAAATACTCTTGCTACTACACGAGTGCGAAAGTATATTCGTCCCATTGAAGATTCGACGCACTCAAGTGTAGGCGGAGACAAAGCACAATCTGGGAGTGTTGAACTGGCCGCAAAGTGTGTAGCAAGCAGATTGGCCTTTTCTAAAGAGCTGACAGCTGGAATGTCATTGTGAATGAGCGTTGCGATGGAGAATGAGGCCGAATTTCTGATGTTTTTGATAAACGATCAAAAGCTTTTACTACCTTTGGGACATTGTGGTATTTTTTGCCTCAGTTTTTGGTCATATTGGAATTTTACACGCTTAAGAAAGAAGTTGCAGTCATTCCTGGTTCGTTTGAACTTGGCTCGGTTTTCCTCTGTTGGTTTGGACCTATTCACCCGATGAGGGATAAAGGATCTCATTCCAAAGAGAATAGTGTCTGCGATCATATCAGTAATAGCATCCATGTCGCTATAAAGGGAACATAACGACCAGTTAAAATTCCTAAAGAAGCTGTTAAGACGGCTCCAATTGGCTTTATCGTATTGCCGAATGGTTCTTTTAGGAATTATTTTCTCTAACTGTGTGGTCGGTGTACGAGAAATAGCTGATATCAGACAATGGTCCGACGAGCCTAGAGAAGAGAGCACATCAACGGTGTACTTATCAGGGTGAAAAGTCAAAAACAAGTTCAGGGTGTTGGCGCTATGACTAGCAACGTCTGGTATTCGCGTGGGCTCATTTATAAGCTGCGTTAAGTTGTTTTCCGCAGGTCACGCCAAATGTGACTCGTGTCATAAGAAAAGTTTGCACTGAAAATTCTGCACGCATTTCGTTTGGATTGAACAAAACTAAAAACAAAACGATGACTTTCTCGATCCGGTACAGCTAAAACTATCCGTAGAAAGGCTTTTTCGATATCACCAGTTAATCCTATTGTACCACATCGAAAGTCTAGTAAAACCGCTAAGATGTGTGGCAAAAGGTTGCTGCCGCCTCTAAGTAACGATTAAGCGAAAGATGATTGGCTGCATGAGCTGAAGCATCGAATACAATACGTAACTTGGTGGTGTCTTTATCTTCTCTATATACGGGTCTATGGGGCATGTAGTGCATCCGACCGTGTTGTTCGTTCTCGTCTACTCGTTCAGAAAAGCCGCCATTTATCATTTCTAGCATTGACGTTTCATAATGCTTTAGTCTTCCTGATGCCCTTAATTTTCTCATTAGTGCATGCATTCGCTGAAGTGCTCCCATGCGATTGTCACGGAGTACACTACCAACATCCTTCCATGGTAGTGATGCCTCGTATCGATTTCCAACTTTGCGGATTAGTGACACTGGATTAGTTCTTACAGTTCTACCGTTGGTTATCCCCAGGGTCTCGAGGCGTCAAAATTGTTCAAGCATTTCGCAGCCACAAAGATGCAAGGAGGTAATACAAGAAAGATGCACGGCATCTGAATTATGTGAAGTGATAGGTGACCTACCTTGTAAAGTCCAGCCAGTGTTAATTGCTGTTAGTTTAGGTGTAATCCACCTATGATCTTCGGTTGCAACTAACCAATAGTTATCTGCTCCTATTAATATGCTGATTTCGCTTTCTGCATGCAAATTAGTAATGCGAACATCTGCCATTTTCAAATTACGATACGCTTCGATATTTTTATTCGGTGCGGATAGTACGAGTACATCAACACAGATTTCGGGAACTTCTATCAAAAATTCTGTTGTCATAATGATAACACTACTTGTACCCTAGCCCGATGATATCCAAATCAAGTTGACATGCTACACTGGATTTTATAAATGACATTTGGCTACCACCGTCTAATACCATTCGCACATATAACGCATTCCTGGAATAATTTTTGGAAGCAAATGCAAGAGCTTTTTGTAAATATACGGTGTTCACTTGTTGCGATAAAATGTTATGGATTTGTGTGGTGTACAAATTGATTGACTGCTGTCGTGTGGTGAAAACGTCATAGTATAAGTAGATACTGATTTTGGTGTTAATGGGGCTGCTGTTTTCTTGTCTGTAGATTGTGTGTGGCTTGAATCACACATGGATGTAACGTGTCGCCCGCTGCAATTTCTGCACGTAAGTTGAGTGCCGAGCACGCACAAGTGCACAAGTGAAATTCGGTCCTCGTGTGGAGAAAAAAACAACCATGAAAAAACCAAAAAAAAAAATAATAATAACAGCGCGCTCGGGTAAACAAAAAAATATTATTTTAATTAAAAAAAAAAACAAAAAGAATCTAAATTATGCGTGACAGAAAAAATAATCAACGCGCGAGTGGAGTGCAAATAAGATCAACAGCGCGGGCATCCCATACTCCCTGCCCCTGTTCATACTGTTGTTTGCACTCAGTCACTGTCGTTTCTGTAATACATTGTCATACAGCGCGTGCAGTGACTGAGTGTACGTAACAGTCGATGGATAGCGGTTTGTGGGTATGAATTTTGTTGGTGCACCGTTTCTTATTGTTGTAAGGGCATAACACCTACAACAATTTGATTCGGTAAACCAATTCCGAATTTTTTACTTCAAAGCTGCGCTAAGTATCGTCGGTGTTTGTGTTTTTTGTGATTGACTTTTTTTTATAATGACTCGGGAATCTAAAGTGGATATTGCCAATATTCGCGGGCTTATAAGTAACCACTTTTCTGCGTACGTCCACGTCTGTAAATACAGACCAGCTGTTTTGACACCTAGTGAAATACAGGTAGATCCCCGGCCATACCTCTCAGATCGCTCTGATCTGAAGCTACCTGGCTACGAAATAGTGCCATTATTCTTTTCTCACTGCGGTCTTGCCATTTACGTGCGTAGTGATGTAGCTTACCAACAGGGCCGGACCTTGCATTGGAGCAAGTAGAACAGCCGCACCGGGCGTAAGATTATATAGATTCGTTAAATATTGCTTTGCAAACATCATTTTTAAATACATTTCATAATTAACAGAAAATATTTTTCCCACTAACCTAATCGCAACGCTTCATAGTTTACATCCTCATAATAATAATACGCACACCAAATGTACGCTGATACCTAACACCAGCTTAGAGCCTTTTCCAGTGCCTGTGTCTGTACTCTGTACGCAACTTCAACAGCATAGTAACGCAGTTGCAGTTTATCCCAAAAAATACCCTCTTTCATCGAACCTATAAATTAATATCCACCGCTTTTTTGTTGTATGTGCTTCTGGAGCAGTTGTATCATGCCGCGCCATACGTCACAAATTCTACGCCATAACGCCATACTTTTTCTAGCTGAAATCACAGAAAACACTAACAAATTAAACTTCCCATGGAGCAGAGTTTGCGATCTACGCGAAATACCAGTTATTTACAACAAATGAAATTGGTTCCAACAAACTAAGGCAGACGGGTTCGATGTAGAAGATAGAAGAGAACATGTTGTTAGCTTCAATCGCATTGAGTTGTATTTATTGTATACAATACATTACATATTATATGTATTGTATTGTGTATGTTATGTCAGAGAATGTTTTTTTGCACAGATTTGTTATTGGATAATTTTAGAATTGTCTTTAATTTTGAGAATTTAGAAAACCCAATATGTCTTAAAATAATATGTAAATAGATTGTCCCCTTTTTGTAATTGTTTATTTCTAAATAGTGTAAAAAAAAGTCCCTGTATACAACTGAGTCAAGTCGGTTAAAAAATATTTTCAAAAAAAGTGTTGCCTTGTAGTCGGGACTCAGAAATGTATTCAGGAAAGAAAAAACTACCAGGAAGTTTAGTACCCGTTTTCACCAAAGAGATTTAAAAAATGGTGAGAAAACAAGTGCACGGTTAGTTTACTCGAAATCTTCGGACTCTGTCTTTTGCTTATACTGTCTCTTATTTTCGCGAGCGAAAGGAGTGTCGCTTTGTCCAGCACAGGCTATAGAATCACTTGTCAAGAGCTATTCAAGAGCATAGACAAGTCCCTTACATATGACAGCTTTTCGGGCTTGGGGAGATTTAGATTTAGGTTTGCAAAAAGGCAAAACAATAGACTCTGGAATGCAAAACCAGATGGCCAAAGAAACTGAGCATTGGAGAAATGTCTTGAAACGGCTTATAGTTCTGGTGTAATTCGATGCTACATAGTCTTTAGCATTTAGAGGAAGCTCTGATGTTTTTTTTCGAGCAAGACAACGGCAATTTTCTGCAACTCGTACAAGCTGTAAGTCAATTCGACATGGTTCTAGCAGAACACTTACGCAGGTGCCATCATCAAGAGACGAAGCACACATACCTAAGTAAGGGTTAGAAGTTAGAAACGCTATTTTAGACAAAATAAAGCGAGCTAAATATTTTTCGATAATTGTACATTGTACGTCTGATATTACTAGGAAGGAACAGTTAACTTTGGTAGTTAGAATAGTTGACCAAACAAAAAAAAACTATGAAGTTAAGGAATACGTCTTAGGATTTATAGTTGCAGAAGAGACAACCGGATAGGGATTAACTGAGCTAGTATTAGGTGAGCTTTCAAAGATAAACCTTGCTTTATCAAATTGTCGAGGCCAAGTATATGACAATATGGTGCAAACATGAAAGGCAAAAAATTGTTGTATGCAAGCTAGAATTAAAGCTCTGGAACCAAGAGTTTGTTCGTCCCATGCTCCTCGCATTCGCTGAATCTAGTCATCCTTGATGCTGTTCAATGTGCTTTTGACGCAGTGGCATTTGTTGACACGGTTGAGAGTTTATATGTTTTTTTCTCTAGGTCTGTAAACAGAGGGTCGGTTCTGAAAAAACATCTTATAAGGTTGACACTAAAACCCCTATGTATGACCAGATGGGAGATGGGAGAATAGATGCGGTCAGGCCATTATACCTGTTCTTAGGATAAGTTGATGGCCCAGTCCCTTGGCGGCAAGGTGACTGATTTTGAATTTATTTGTTGAGTTGTAATTTGGCACACAATTTTAAATAGGATTAATATTGGTAGCAAGTTCCTTCAACAACGGAATATGTGCCTCAAGCTACCAGTTGAGATTTTGTGTTCAACAAAACAATTTCTCATAAAATTGAGAAATTATGAAAAATTCTCCTTCTTTTTAGAGGAAGCTAGGATCATTTCCAGCTATCGCAGTCTTGCGGTCCCGAAAAAAGGCAACACAGTTTTCCTACGAAGGAAAAGATAAGCCCATTATAGAACCGCAAAAAAGATTTAAGGTAGAATTTTATTTTAAAGTTTTAGATCAAGCCATATCATCAATTTCTGACAGATTTGAGCAAATAAAAGTACACAATGAATTATATCAATTTGTATTGGAAAGTTCAAATCAAATCCAAGTTCACTTTCAGCTGAAGACTGTTCCAAATTAGAAAAAAATTTAACTTATAATGGCAGTTCCGATTTAAGTGGCTCAGAATTTTATCGAGAAATCATCATGTTGTCAACTTTGATTAATAAAAATGATTCCGCGATAGACATTTTTAATTTTATTCAAAACAGAAATATGAAGACTCTTTTTCCAAATGCTGTTATATCCCTAAGAATAGTGTTAACTTTACCAGTTACTGTAGCATCAGGAAGTTAAGTTAAGACTATAAAAAAAATTTTACGTTCTTCAATGTCAATATCAATTAAAAAAGAAATTATGTCGGAGTTGATAGTCATTTTCTAGTGGAAGATTTTGCCAAAATAAAGGCCCGTAATCATTCTGAAGACACCATAAGACAACCCTTTTTTTAATTTTAAACTTTCTTGCCTATGGAAATATCTAACTTTAGTTCTTTAGTTTATATTTTTTTGTAATTTCTTTAAAGAAACCTTATTCTTGTAAAATGTACGTAATTTAATTTTAGCTTTAAACTTTTTCATCTTTTTTCTTTATTTAAACACGCAAGTGCAATAATATGTGTGTATGGTTTATTATATTGTAAAATGTTTGTGTGGGTACAAATGATAGAACTTATTCTTTTCAATACAAATCCCTTTATTCAGTACAGTTACAATTCACTATTTAATTGTTTCTCTCAATACAATCCAATTTCTCAACCGCTTATACTTTTCTTATCTTTTACTTAAACCACTTAATCACTTCTTCTAATTAACACTTCAAATTCAACTGATGAACTGACTTTGCATACCTTGGGGATGCTGGTAGTTATATTCGAATGACATACTTCGAGAACAATCCCCGCCATCCAGCGTCCCATACAATTTCCAATTAGGTAGAAAATTCGATTCCACTCTCCAGTCATCAATGGTCGAGACTTTGTTATTCAAGTATCGAAATCTTCTGGTCTTCGAGTATCGACATCTTCTGCTCTGTAAATCCAGATGTCGCTGCTCACATTTAAGTGGTTATCACATTGCTCCCTCCCTACAGTTGTTCGTCCCGAACAACTTCGTCATTCAGCATCCCGTTGAAATGACACATTCTATCCAAATGGACCACTTTCAATTTTCCTCCATCCCCACGCTGGATCCGGTAGACAACGTCATTAATGCGGGTTATCACCTTGTATGGACCTTCCCAGTCCTGTTGCAATTTTGGTGATTTGTCTTTCTTACGCTGAGGATTATACAGCCAAACCAGATCTCCTTCGTTGAAACCGGAAGATTTCGCCTTGATATCGTACCTAGTTTTCATGCGGCTGCTTGCTAGCTTCATCTTTTCTCTGGTGTCTTCATGCAATTTACGAATCCTGCTGCGCAAGTCATTCACCTACTCGTTCACATCTTTGGGCTCCGTCAGTGGGGATCCGAATTTTGCTTCACTTGGCAACCGAATTGTTTGACCAAATAAGATCTCGGATGGTGTGTGCCCTGTTGAGCTATGGGCCACGTTTCGGTAATCCATTAAGAAGAGGGGTATGTGTCGATCCCAATCCCGCTGGCAGTTGCTGACAACCTTAGATAGGTTCAAGGTCCGACTGAATCGCTCGACCATTCCATCAGATTGAGGGTGTAGTGGCGTTGTCCTTGTCTTTCTTATTCCCAAATATTGGCATATTTCCTGGAAGACTTTTGATTCAAAGTTTCGCCCTTGATCAGAATGCAGCTCCATTGGGACCCCAAATCTGCTCACCCAGTTGTTGACTATCTGTTCGGCTACGGTCTTAGCCTCTTGATTTGGGATGGCAAACACTTCCGGCCACTTTTACTGAAGTAATCCATGACTACGAGGGTATATCGGTTTCCATTAAAGGTTTCGGGAAACGGCCCAGCGATGTCGATGGCTATTCGTTCGAAAGGTGCTCCGACATTGTATTGTTGCATTTGTCCATGTGGCTTTACTTTTGGACCCTTGGTAGCTGCACATCTTATGCACTTTTTGCACCAATTCTCGACAACTTGTTTAGCGCTTAGCCAATAGAAACGTTCCCTTACCTTTTCCAACGTCTTGTTTATTCCCAAATGGCCTCCTGAGATTCCGTCATGTATTTCATGGAGTACTTGGTTGACTCTGGACCGTGGCACAATTAGCTGCATACGAGATGTTGTCCCATCTGCACTTTCCCATTTTCTCTTCAGCAATCCATCTTGCACAAAAAGCGAGTCCCACCGTGCCCAGTATGCTTTCAGAGTTTTGCTCCGATCTGATATCTGCTGCCAGCTTGGTCTTTCTTCGTGTTCTTTCCAGGCCAATATTGGTTCGATGTCATTGTCTGCCTGTTGGGAGGAACGGATTTCGTCTATACTCCAACCCTCTATTGGCTCAGTCCTGATCATTTGGATAGTTGCCTGTTCTTTTGCTTCTTTACGATTGCAGTGTTCGCATTTTACTCCGCACGGTCGACGAGAGAGAGCATCTGCATTTGAGTGGAGTGTTCCCTTGCGGTGTTGCACTTCAAAGTCGATGCTCGATCGATCTTGCAACTTGGCCTTCAGGGTTCTTAAATAGGAGTAGCCATTTCAGAGCTGCGTGGTCTGTCCGGAGAATGAACTTTTGTCCGTAGAGATACTTATGGAAATGCTTCGTAGCCAGAATTAAAGCCAGAAGCTCGCGCCGGGCTATACAGTAGTTCCGTTCAGGTCTGGAGAGTACTTTGCTGTAATATGCGACCACTTTCTCTTGACCGTCTTGAACTTGGGAGATCACAGCTCCGACCCCAACATTGCTAGCGTCTGCGTCCACGATGAACATTTTTCCGGGCGTGGGGTAACCCAAGATGGGGGCATTGCACAGCTGTCGCTTCAGTTCTTGAAATGCTTTTTCGCATTCTCCAGACCACCTGAACTGTCGGCCTTTTTCCGTAAGTTGATGCAGGCTCTTTGCAATGCCAGCAAAATCCTTTACGAACCTTCTGTAATACGTGGCGAGTCCCAAGAAGCTTCTCAGTTGGTGTTTATCTTTTGGACAAGGCTAACTTTTCACGGCTTCGATTTTGTCAGGATCCGTTCTTACTCCTTCTGCTGATATAATGTGACCCAGATATTTTACTTCCGGACGAAATAAGGTGCACTTTTCTGGGTTGAGCTTTAAATGAGCACTTCGTAGCCTCTCAAACACTTCTTTTAGATTTTCGCGGTGCTCCTCGTACGTCTTAGCTATGACGATAACGGCGTCCAAATATACTAAGCAGGTTTTCCAGGTGAGTTCTTGCAATGTTCGTTCCATTAGTCGCTCGAAGGTGGCCGGAGCGTTGCACAGTCCAAACGGCATCACAGCAAACTGCCGAAGACCGCTTCCTGTAGTGAAGGCAGTTTTCTCACAATCCGCACGATTTATCTCTACCTGCCAGTAACCGCTCTTCAAGTCAAGCGTTGAAAACCATTTCGCTCCAGAAAGCATATCCAAAGTGTCATCGATTCTCGGAAGTGGGTAGCTGTCCTTTTTAGTGACATCATTGAGACGTCGGTAGTCTACACAAAATCTCGTGCTGCCATCCTTCTTCTTCACGAGGACCACTGGAGATGCCCACGGACTTTGCGATTCTTCAATCACTCCCTCAGCTTTCATCTTCAACATCATTTCGGCAACTTCTGTTTGCTTTGCCAATGGAAGACGCCTTGCAGGTTGACGGATTGGTCGAGCGTCTCCGGTGTCAATGTGGTGTTGAACAATATGCGTACGTCCATATTCTCCGTCTTGTGTAGCAAATATATCAGCGTACTCACCGATTAGTTTTTCTGCCAGGATTCGCTGATCTTCGTCCAGATTACAGAGGCTGAGAATTTTGTTGTTGATTTTTATGCTCTGAACTGTTGTGACCGGTTTTCCACCCTTTTTTTCCGTTGTGGTTGATATAGCCTCAACAGATACGCATTTTCCCACTATCTCCCCCTTTTTCACCTTTACACTGAATGTCTTTGGATTTAGAATCTTTACAGGGACCATGTTGTTCTTTGGCTCCTCTAAGGTCTTTCCCACCATGAAGTCTCTTCTCTGTTCTGGCTCCATAAAATAGAATCGGTGGCTACCAGGACCACCTTCCACTTTTGCCCACAAAATTGCTTCTGACGAAGGCTCTAGACTCTGATTGCTGCAGATGACGACATTTGAGACTGAGGTATTGGCGTTTCCGTATATCATTGGTATCTCCATGTTTCCGTATTTCAGGGTTTGTGCCCCCAAGTCGACTACAAGTCCATGTTCTCTCATGAAGTCTGTACCAATGATGCACTCGTCACATATGTCAGCTACCAGAAACGCGTGAGTGAATGTTATTCCGGCCAATTGGATTTTTATGCGGACTTCAGCATATACCTTAATCGTTGCTCCTGTAGCTGTTCGCAAGCTGCAACTGCTAGTGTTATGCAGCCAAGTCTTCTGCACAAGATTCCTCCTGATGATTGAGGCCGTGGCACCGGTGTCTATTGTTGCCATCCATTTTTCTTTTCCACTGACTACTTCTACTAGAAGGCTTTCGTTGCATCGTTTTGCCAGCGAGACTTGGATGATGGTCCTGGGGCCGTCGACTCCTGCTACCAACTTCTGCCCCGCGAAGTTGGTGCTTAAGCATTTCCCGACTGATGGCTTCAGGAAGGTTGACCGGCTTCTTGATAGCTGTTTTTGCGAGTTTCTTCCTCTATTTGCTTGTCACCACAGTGAGGGCAGTCTTTTCATCGCACCGGTTCTTTACACTGCCTTTGCAGGTGTCCTATTTTATTGCAATTCCAGCAGCGCATTATCCGTCTATCCCGTCGAGTATCTCGTTCCTCGGCACTAATTCTTGTGCAGGAGCATTCGATAGATGTTACTTCCCTGACGAAATGTGTTCCCCTGGAAGTCTGATTGGCTGCTTCCATCGCCAGAGCGAAGGCAAGTGCTTCAGCAAGAGTTCTTTTCCCGGCCATCCTTACTGCTGACTATAGCTTCGAATCTGCAATTCCCCTGATAAATGCATCTTTTGCCATTTCGTCGATAATTTCCTGGCCTGCGGTGGGGTATGACAGATGTGCCAGTCTACTCAAGTCTGCTTGGAGCTGCTGAAGTGTTTCTCCTCGTTGCTGCGTTCGGCTTTGCAATTGGACCTTGTAGACCTCCTGCATGTGGCTATCCCCAAACCGTTTCTCGATAGCCTGTACTAAAGTCACATAATCTTTATGCTTTTCGATGTCTACTGTTTGCAACAATTCTGCTGCAGGACCGTGCAAGGCCATTGTTAGGGCAAAGCACTTTTCCTCATTGTCCCAGTCGTTTGCACAGGCAGCCATTTCAAACTGCTTCTTATAAGTAGACCATGAGGTCTGGCCATCGAATGAGGGAGGCTTCAACTCTTTTCTCCTTGGACCGCTTAAAGAACATTCTCGCAGTTTCTGTTTTCGCACTGTGTCGAGCTCTTTTGCCAATTGCTCAACTTTGCTGTCCATTTGTTCGAATTTTTCGCCAACATTCTTCTCTATTCTTTCAAATTTGTTATCGATTTCTTCGAACTTTTGGTGTATAACGTTATTTTGTTCTTTCAGTTTTTGTTCTAGACTATTCTTTTGTTCGTCGAATTTTTGTTCAATGCTGCTCTTCTGCTCGTCTAGATTTTTCTTTTGTTCATCCAGCTTTTGTTCGAGGCTATTCTTTTGTTCATCCATTTTCTGTTGAAGACCGTCCAAATTTTTCTTCTGTTCGTCCATTTTTTGTTCGAGACTGTTCTTCTGTTCGTCCATTTTTAACAAGAGGAGTTGCATCATCACAGACATATCACTGTCGTTACTTGTCTGTTCATCCTCGTCAACATCAAAGGAATATGCATCAGGATCATGTCCCTCGTTGTTCAAAGCCTCCTGAAGTCGGAGCACCAGGTCACTTTTTCCTCCACTGGCGCTGAGGCTTCTCTTGTTCAACTCGGATTTGAGTTGGACGAGGGTCAACTGCAATAGTTTTCGACCCATTCTAGCTTTTTCAAATAGTCAGAAAACACTTTTTTTTTTTATTATTTTCAATACACAATAAGTCCTATCCCACTTCTGACACCAATGTAAAATGTTTGTGTGGGTACAAATGATAGAACTTATTCTTTTCAATACAAATCCCTTTATTCAGTACAGTTACAATTCACTATTTAATTGTTTCTCTCAACACAATCCAATTTCTCAACCGCTTATACTTTTCTTATCTTTTACTTAAACCACTTAATCACTTCTTCTAATTAACACTTCAAATTCAACTGATGAACTAACTTTGCATACCTTGGGGATGCTGGTAGTTATATTCGAATGACATACTTCGAGAACAAACCTCGCCATCCAGCGTCCCATACAATTTCCAATTAGCTAGAAAATTCGATTCCACTCTCCAGTCATCAATGGTCGAGACTTTGTTATTCAAGTATCGAAATCTTCTGGTCTTCGAGTATCGACATCTTCTGCTCTGTAAATCTAGATGTCGCTGCTCACATTTAAGTGGTTATCGCAATATATTCATTAGTTGCGTGAACGTATTTAATTTATATTTATTAGACAACACCCGAAGGACGGTGTGTTGACAACTTCGCTGCGGAAAACAACTTAACGCAGCTTATAAATGAACCCACGCGAATACCAGACGTTGCTAGTCATAGCGCCAACACCCTGAACTTTATTTTTGACTTTTCACCCTGATAAGTACATCGTTGATGTGCTCTCTTCTCTAGGCTCGTCGGACCATTGTCTCATATCAGCTATTTCTCGTACTCCGACCACACAGTTAGAGAAAAAAATTCCTAAAAGAACCATATGGCAATACGATAAAGCCAATTGGAGCGGTCTTAACAGCTTCTTTAGGAATTTTAACTGGTCGTTAAGTTCCCTTTATAGCGACATGGATGCTGCTACTGATATGATCACAGACACTATTCTCTTTGGAATGAGATCCTTTATCCCTCATCGGGTGAAGAGTATCAAATCAAAAGAAAAACATTGTACGGCTCGAGCTACGAGTATAAAGAGGCTGCTAGGATTAGAGAAATGTTTTTTTGGTCCTATAGGTCCAAACCAACAGAGGAAAACCGAGCCGAGTTCAAACGAGCCAGGAATGACTGCAACTTCTTTATTAATCGTGTAAAATTCCAATATGACCAAAAACTGAGGCAAAAAATACCACAATGTCCCAAAGGTAGTAAAAGCTTTTGATCGTTTATCAAAAACATCAGAAATTCGGCCTCATTCTCCATCGCAACGCTCATTCACAATGACATTCCAGCTGTCAGCTCTTTAGAAAAGGCCAATCTGCTTGCTAGACACTTTGCGGCCAGTTCAACACTCCCAGGTTGTGCTTTGTCTCCGCCTACACTTGAGTGCGTCGAATCTTCAATGGGACGAATATACTTTCGCACTCGTGGCAAAGCTTAGGCAGTGGTTTTGTCAGCGTGAAAGAACACCTCTTCAGAAGAAGGGGAGATATACCATCTGTACCAGCGGATTTATGTATGTTGAGATCTTTAAATACTCTTGCTACTACACGAGTGCGAAAGTATATTCGTCCCATTGAAGATTCGACGCACTCAAGTGTAGGCGGAGACAATGCACAATCTGGGAGTGTTGAACTGGCCGCAAAGTGTGTAGCAGGCAGATTGGCCTTTTCTAAAGAGCTGACAGCTGGAATGTCATTGTGAATGAGCGTTGCGATGGAGAATGAGGCCGAATTTCTGATGTTTTTGATAAACGATCAAAAGCTTTTACTACCTTTGGGACATTGTGGTATTTTTTGCCTCAGTTTTTGGTCATATTGGAATTTTACACGCTTAAGAAAGACGTTGTAGTCATTCCTGGCTCGTTTGAACTCGGCTCGGTTTTCCTCTGTTGGTTTGGACCTATAGGGCCAAAAAAACATTTCTCTAATCCTAGCAGCCTCTTTATAGCTCGAGCCGTACAATGTTTTTCTTTTGATTTGATACTCTTCACCCGATGAGGGGTAAATGATCTCATTCCAAAGAGAATAGTGTCTGTGATCATATCAGTAGCAGCATCCATGTCGCTACAAAGGGAACATAACGACCAGTTAAACTTCCTAAAGAAGCTGTTAAGACCGCTCCAATTGGCTTTATCGTATTGCCATATGGTTCTTTTAGGAATTTTTTTTCTGTAACTGTGTGGTCGGTGTACGAGAAATAGCTGATATCAGACAATGGTCCGACGACCCTAAAGAAGAGAGAACATCAACGGTGTACTTATCAGGGTGAAAAGTCAAAACCAAGTTCAGGGTGTTGGCGCTATGACTAGCAACGTCTGGTATTCACGTGGGCTCATTTATAAGCTGCGTTAAGTTGTTTTCCGCAGCGAAGATGTCAACACACCGTCCTTCGGGTATTGTCTGTCCAGAATGACGATGCCACCCAGAATTGTGTAAATTGTGGTGATTTGGGAACTAATAAATATAAATTAAATACGTTCACGCAACTATTGAATATATAATAAACCATACACACATATTATTGCACTTGCGTTTTTAAATAAAGAAAAAAGATGAAAAAGTTTGAAGCTAAAATTAAATTACGTACATTTTACAAGAATAAGGTTTCTTTAAAGAAATTACAAAAAAATATAAACTAAAGAACTAAAGTTAGATATTTCCATAGGCAAGAAAGTTTAAAATTAAAAAAAGGGTTGTCTTATGGTGTCTTCAGAATGATTACGGGCCTTTATTTTGGTAAAATCTTCCACTAGAAAATTACTATCAACTCCGACATAATTTCTTTTTCAATTGATATTGACATTGAAGAACGTAAAATTTTTTTTTTCATATTTCTGTTTTGAATAAAATTAAAAATGTCTATCGCGGAATCATTTTCATTAATCAAAGTTGACAACATGATGATTTCTCGATAAAATTCTGAGCCACTTAAATCGGAACTGCCATTATAAGTTAATTTTTTTTCTAATTTGGAACAGTCTTCAGCTGAAAGTGAACTTGGATTTGATTTGAACTCTCCAATACATATTGATATAATTCATTGTGTACTTTTATTTGCTCAAATCTGTCAGAAATTGATGATATGGCTTGATCTAAAACTTTAAAATAAAATTCTACCTTAAATCTTTTTTGCGGTTCTATAATGGGCTTATCTTTTCCTTCGTAGGAAAACTGTGTTGCCTTTTTTCGGGACCGCAAGACTGCGATAGCTGGAAATGATCCTAGCTTCCTCTAAAAAGAAGGAGAATTTTTCATAATTTCTCAATTTTATGAGAAATTGTTTTGTTGAACACAAAATCTCAACTGGTAGCTTGAGGCACATATTCCGTTGTTGAAGGAACTTGCTACCAATATTAATCCTATTTAAAATTGTGTGCCAAATTACAACTCAACAAATAAATTCAAAATCAGTCACCTTGCCGCCAAGGGACTGGGCCATCAACTTATCCTAAGAACAGGTATAATGGCCTGACCGCATCTATTCTCCCATCTCCCATCTGGTCATACATAGGGGTTTTAGTGTCAACCTTATAAGATGTTTTTTCAGAACCGACCCTCTGTTTACAGACCTAGAGAAAAAAACATATAAACTCTCAACCGTGTCAACAAATGCCACTGCGTCAAAAGCACATTGAACAGCATCAAGGATGACTAGATTCAGCGAATGCGAGGAGCATGGGACGAACAAACTCTTGGTTCCAGAGCTTTAATTCTAGCTTGCATACAACAATTTTTTGCCTTTCATGTTTGCACCATATTGTCATATACTTGGCCTCGACAATTTGATAAAGCAAGGTTTATCTTTGAAAGCTCACCTAATACTAGCTCAGTTAATCCCTATCCGGTTGTCTCTTCTGCAACTATAAATCCTAAGACGTATTCCTTAACTTCATAGTTTTTTTTTGTTTGGTCAACTATTCTAACTACCAAAGTTAACTGTTCCTTCCTAGTAATATCAGACGTACAATGTACAATTATCGAAAAATATTTAGCTCGCTTTATTTTGTCTAAAATAGCGTTTCTAACTTCTAACCCTTACTTAGGTATGTGTGCTTCGTCTCTTGATGATGGCACCTGCGTAAGTGTTCTGCTAGAACCATGTCGAATTGACTTACAGCTTGTACGAGTTGCAGAAAATTGCCGTTGTCTTGCTCGAAAAAAAACATCAGAGCTTCCTCTAAATGCTAAAGACTATGTAGCATCGAATTACACCAGAACTATAAGCCGTTTCAAGACATTTCTCCAATGCTCAGTTTCTTTGGCCATCTGGTTTTGCATTCCAGAGTCTATTGTTTTGCCTTTTTGCAAACCTAAATCTAAATCTCCCCAAGCCCGAAAAGCTGTCATATGTAAGGGACTTGTCTATGCTCTTGAATAGCTCTTGACAAGTGATTCTATAGCCTGTGCTGGACAAAGCGACACTCCTTTCGCTCGCGAAAATAAGAGACAGTATAAGCAAAAGACAGAGTCCGAAGATTTCGAGTAAACTAACCGTGCACTTGTTTTCTCACCATTTTTTAAATCTCTTTGGTGAAAACGGGTACTAAACTTCCTGGTAGTTTTTTCTTTCCTGAATACATTTCTGAGTCCCGACTACAAGGCAACACTTTTTTTGAAAATATTTTTTAACCGACTTGACTCAGTTGTATACAGGGACTTTTTTTACACTATTTAGAAATAAACAATTACAAAAAGGGGACAATCTATTTACATATTATTTTAAGACATATTGGGTTTTCTAAATTCTCAAAATTAAAGACAATTCTAAAATTATCCAATAACAAATCTGTGCAAAAAAACATTCTCTGACATAACATACACAATACAATACATATAATATGTAATGTATTGTATACAATAAATACAACTCAATGCGATTGAAGCTAACAACATGTTCTCTTCTATCTTCTACATCGAACCCGTCTGCCTTAGTTTGTTGGAACCAATTTCATTTGTTGTAAATAACTGGTATTTCGCGTAGATCGCAAACTCTGCTCCATGGGAAGTTTAATTTGTTAGTGTTTTCTGTGATTTCAGCTAGAAAAAGTATGGCGTTATGGCGTAGAATTTGTGACGTATGGCGCGGCATGATACAACTGCTCCAGAAGCACATACAACAAAAAAGCGGTGGATATTAATTTATAGGTTCGATGAAAGAGGGTATTTTTTGGGATAAACTGCAACTGCGTTACTATGCTGTTGAAGTTGCGTACAGAGTACAGACACAGGCACTGGAAAAGGCTCTAAGCTGGTGTTAGGTATCAGCGTACATTTGGTGTGCGTATTATTATTATGAGGATGTAAACTATGAAGCGTTGCGATTAGGTTAGTGGGAAAAATATTTTCTGTTAATTATGAAATGTATTTAAAAATGATGTTTGCAAAGCACTATTTAACGAATCTATATAATCTTACGCCCGGTGCGGCTGTTCTACTTGCTCCAATGCAAGGTCCGGCCCTGTTGGTAAGCTACATCACTACGCACGTAAATGGCAAGACCGCAGTGAGAAAAGAATAATGGCACTATTTCGTAGCCAGGTAGCTTCAGATCAGAGCGATCTGAGAGGTATGGCCGGGGATCTACCTGTATTTCACTAGGTGTCAAAACAGCTGGTCTGTATTTACAGACGTGGACGTACGCAGAAAAGTGGTTACTTATAAGCTCGCGAATATTGGCAATATCCACTTTAGATTCCCGAGTCATTATAAAAAAAAGTCAATCACAAAAAACACAAACACCGACGATACTTAGCGCAGCTTTGGAGTAAAAAATTCGGAATTGGTTTACCGAATCAAATTGTTGTAGGTGTTATGCCCTTACAACAATAAGAAACGGTGCACCAACAAAATTCATACCCACAAACCGCTATCCATCGACTGTTACGTACACTCAGTCACTGCACGCGCTGTATGACAATGTATTACAGAAACGACAGTGACTGAGTGCAAACAACAGTATGAACAGGGGCAGGGAGTATGGGATGCCCGCGCTGTTGATCTTATTTGCACTGCACTCGCGCGTTGATTATTTTTTCTGTCACGCATAATTTAGATTCTTTTTGTTTTTTTTTTTTAATTAAAATAATATTTTTTTGTTTACCCGAGCGCGCTGTTATTATTATTTTTTTTTTTGGTTTTTTTCATGGTTGTTTTTTTCTCCACACGAGGACCGAATTTCACTTGTGCACTTGTGCGTGCTCGGCACTCAACTTACGTGCAGAAATTGCAGCGGGCGACACGTTACATCCATGTGTGATTCAAGCCACACACAATCTACAGACAAGAAAACAGCAGCCCCATTAACACCAAAATCAGTATCTACTTATACTATGACGTTTTCACCACACCACAGCAGTCAATCAATTTGTACACCACACAAATCCATAACATTTTATCGCAACAAGTGAACACCGTATATTTACAAAAAGCTCTTGCATTTGCTTCCAAAAATTATTCCAGGAATGCGTTATATGTGCGAATGGTATTAGACGGTGGTAGCCAAATGTCATTTATAAAATCCAGTGTAGCATGTCAACTTGATTTGGATATCATCGGGCTAGGGTACAAGTAGTGTTATCATTATGACAACAGAATTTTTGATAGAAGTTCCCGAAATCTGTGTTGATGTACTCGTACTATCCGCACCGAATAAAAATATCGAAGCGTATCGTAATTTGAAAATGGCAGATGTTCGCATTACTAATTTGCATGCAGAAAGCGAAATCAGCATATTAATAGGAGCAGATAACTATTGGTTAGTTGCAACCGAAGATCATAGGTGGATTACACCTAAACTAACAGCAATTAACACTGGCTGGACTTTACAAGGTAGGTCACCTATCACTTCACATAATTCAGATGCCGTGCATCTTTCTTGTATTACCTCCTTGCATCTTTGTGGCTGCGAAATGCTTGAACAATTTTGACGCCTCGAGACCCTGGGGATAACCAACGGTAGAACTGTAAGAACTAATCCAGTGTCACTAATCCGCAAAGTTGGAAATCGATACGAGGCATCACTACCATGGAAGGATGTTGGTAGTGTACTCCGTGACAATCGCATGGGAGCACTTCAGCGAATGCATGCACTAATGAGAAAATTAAGGGCATCAGGAAGACTAAAGCATTATGAAACGTCAATGCTAGAAATGATAAATGGCGGCTTTTCTGAACGAGTAGACGAGAACGAACAACACGGTCGGATGCACTACATGCCCCATAGACCCGTATATAGAGAAGATAAAGACACCACCAAGTTACGTATTGTATTCGATGCTTCAGCACTTGCAGCCAATCATCTTTCGCTTAATCGTTACTTAGAGGCGGCAACAACCTTTTGCCACACATCTTAGCGGTTTTACTAAACTTTCGATGTGGTAAAATAGGATTAACTGGTGATATCGAAAAAGCCTTTCTACTGGAACTCCAACAGCCCATTAGTACGAAATAATACTCTATCAAAAATGGCTCCACTAAAAACCCAAAAGGTTTTGAAAAGGGATGAATTATCTGTCGACTTATCGGGAGTAGAGGTTCTTCTAAAGTCCAATGGTGAGGATGGAACGAAACGCAATGTACTAAAGGTAATCCCTTTGGTTTACTAGGTCGATGGGTGGTTCGTTCGAAAATCCTTTTCCAATCAATCTGGAGCCAAAATTTAGACTGGGATGTACGGCTGACATCAGAACTCAAAAATCTGTGTTGAAATCTGTGCAAGTGTCAGTGAGTTAGGACCACGCTGCGTTATTAAGGAACAAAGAACAACACAGGTCTACATTTTCGCAGATGCCAGCCAGTGTGCTTTCGGAGTAATTGCCTATTTGCGAACAACAGATGGTGAGGGAAACATTACCACCCGTTTCCTCTGCGCTAAGCTAGAGCTCACCATCCTTTTTTGTGGACTGACTCTAGAATCGCTTTGTTCTGGATATTGGGGAAAAAGAAACGATGGAAACACTATGTGGAGAAGAGGGTCTAAGAAATTCCAGCACTTAATAAAATATCTTTTTCTATGCCATTTGACATCACTGGTCTTGATTTTGCCTGTCCTTTATACACATTTGACTACGAGCAGAAGAGGAAAGTGTACATACTGCTATTTACCTCGATTACGACAGTACATCTTGAACTAACATCAGATCTAGGTACAGAGAGTTGTTTATTGGGTATACGACGATTTATAGGTCGAAGAAGAGTTCCAAGTGTGATTTGTTCGGATAACACAGCAAGCTTTAAGAAAACCTCAAATGAATTGTTGAAACTCAGGTTTTCTGATGAAAGATTTAAGGGTTTTTTGGCAAATCATCGCATTCACTGGGGATTTATAATTGAATGGGCCCCTTGGTGTGGCTAATTTCGGAAAAGACTTATGGGTATGATAAAGTCGGCCTTGAGAGCAGCAGTTGGGCGAACAACGTTGAACACTAACCAGCTCTACACATTTCTTACCGAAGTTGAGAGTGTACATGTACATGTACACAACGCCAAGATTATTCTGCCGAAAATAACAAAAGTCGTGCCTCAGAAGACTTACGCCAAATTTGGTAAGAACGAATGCAGTTTTCATCTTGTTTCAAGCGGAAGTGGTACACAGAGCATCTTCAACAGTTAAGATCATTTCATAAGGCAAAATATAACAAATCATCAGATTTTACGATTGGAGATGTAATGCTTTTGGAAGATCGATCATTGCCTAAAACAATTTGGCATTTAGGAGAGATTGAGAATATTTTCCTGGAATTATCTGTAAACTGATTGGCCAAAATACAGAGGAATACTATCCTCTGAACTCTCAAGTCCCCTGCGTGACACCAACGAGCTTGACATGAAAGTCAGAGAGTTCACCGTGGCTCTCAATCTCTCAGTCCAGCTATGGCTGCTTCCTTTCCTCTTATTTAACGTAGAGAGAAGAAAAATCCGTACTGGTAGACATTAGCACTGGGATCGCTGAGAAACGTTTGCAGAAAACTTTTTAACCTAGCAAAAAGCACAACAAAAGTGGCTGACTGGGACTCATACAAAGAATCCTTCAAAATATATAAAAAAGAACTGAGGAAGGCAAAGCGACAAGCCTGTAGGCCACTCTGTGACAAAATAACAGAAGCCTATGAGGCCCCGCGGCTAAGAAAAGAGATGCCTAGTTGGAAAAAAAACGATGGATGAAACTCAAACTGCTACTGGACACTCACCTTCCAGGCAGCTTCCTATTTGCGACAGTAGCAATCAAAACAAGACTACTGCAACCGTGACCAAAATTCAAGGTCTGATTGTAAGAGACAAACTGCTTTGGACGCTCCATAGCTTCAAACCATACAAGTTTGCTGGTCCGGGTGGTATAAAACCTGCCGAGCTACAAAGGTCCTCATATATTATCCTGACTACGCTAGAGAATATCATGAGGAGCTGTGTAGAAAACTGATCCACATTCCACTCTCATGGAGAGAAGTCAATATAATTTTCATTCCCAAAGCCGGAAATAGCTCTCATGTTGTCCTAAAAGACCTCAGACCTATAAATTTATCATCCTTCTGAAAACTCTAGAACGACTGATATCCATATACGACCTAAAATTAATGCAAGACTTTTGTCAACGGCTCAAACATGCCCACTGTAAAGGAAAGTCGGAAGAAACGGGGCTGCATTCACTAACTAGCCACATCGAACCATCACTACAATACAAAGCGTTAACAACGTCAACACATCCGCAATCGCTACTGCACTGTCAACTCTGCAGGTAGGCGACTCACTTGCAGAGTTGATAAGTCTTATGATCTGAGAGTTTAATCCTTCTAAATAGAAAACATCTCAGCGCCACACCTATGATCATTGACAAGAAGGCTTGGCCCCTTGACAAACGATTTGCATTGACGAGGAGGAAGAGGAGGCAATCCTCCACCTACTTTCTACATGCCCAACTCTCTTCCAAAGAAGAAAACTTTACTTAGGACCTTTCTTCTACAATGGCTTAAGCGATCTAAGGAATATACACGTTAACAGTCTCCTACGCTTTATCATAAGCTCAAATTGTTTTTTTTTTTAAGTGAACTTAACACTCAAGTGGGTATGACTACACTTATGATGCCACCATGGGTGGCATTCAACGTTTAATGGGGAGAATTATAAATGCAAATTGGCTTGATGTTGCATTTAGGCAACCATTCATCTCACGAGATTTAATTCCCTGAACCCAGAGGTATTGAACCATGAGTAGGAGGATCACAGATCCATGTGACATCACAATGGGCCAATAGGCCTAAGTAGGTTCGTCTTTCCGATAGTCACTTTTACCTACCTACCTACAAATAAAAAATAGTGTTTTGGTTTTTTTTAAACCATGTACGTATTTGATAAAACTACATTTCTATTCTATAGATAACATTATACTCGTAATATACGATAAATAAAAAAAACGATGGAAGTTCTGTATAATTTCTATTTTTTTCGAGTGTCAATTACCATGAACTAGACGTAGCAATTCACTTAAAAACTCATCACTGAGATCAAGTCTTTTTTGTTTCTCTGGTGCTGTGTACTGGGTTCAGGATCTGTGCTTCCAGGCGCTTTCACAAGCAGTATTTCAGAAAACTTCGAGCCGCTCGTATTTTTGGCTTCACGAGACATTCACTTATCGGGGATAAGTTCATCTTCGATTTGGAGCTCTTCATCGCTTAAGCATCCATATTTTACAAACAATTCGTTATTAATTTCGTAGTCATCATCCTTCAAATCAAAGCCAACAGTCGCCGAGTCCGGACGCAGTCACATAAGTCGCCGAAAAAGAAGACACATACATCACCAAAAACGACAATATTCGTAGCCGTTATTCAGACGACGAACCAGGCCCGGGACATCTTTATCTTTTTCGTTTCTATCTCGGCAGCCAGCCCAGTACCTGTATTGCCGTTCGTTGAAACCCTTGACAGCCAGCTTTATTCCTTTTTGTTGTATTGCTTTTCGCTGATATCTTGGCAGCCAGCCTAGTGTCCGTTACCAGCCAGTTACGGGAATCTGCCGTTACACCAAAGCGTCACTCGTCAAAGGAGAACATCTAGCTGAATTGCCGTTACTGCGAATTCGATTTGCATGCAGCCAACAGCAACCGGTTACGGGAATTACAGCCACATTGCCGCCACTATCCAACAGCCACATTCCCGCTACAACAAAAAGATTTGCCACCACCATTAGAAATTGCCGCCACAGTTAAAAATTGTCACCACAGCCAAGATTTGCCGCCAGAACCAACAGAATTGCCACCACAGACAGGATTTGCCGCTACAACCAACAGAATTGCCACGACAGTCAAGAATTGCCGCCACAGCCAACGCATTGCCTACAGCAGAGTTTTGCAAATCCTATCAGCAACCCAGGTAGGCACCCATATAATATTACATATGACTGTTTCTTTCGGGTCCCTTTGCATTCCATTTGCCTATTGGTCAAAATAACGGGGATATAACACCACCCAATACCACGCAATACCAGTAATATTCCAACAATAGGGAAAATAAATTAAATAAATTGAACTTCGAAAAAATATTTATGTAAAAAAAGGTTGTATGATATGGGCTAAGACATTTTGCTACTACATATTCATCGGCCAGTTAACTTCTTCGTATCTATAGTTCAAAACTATATCCTCTCTGCCACGACCGATAACTACAAGCACTTGTTAATGCCGAACCTTCAACGATCGCCCGATCCGACTTGCACCAGGAGTATAGCGAGAAAACTTGAGGAAGTCGACCAAGAAGATTCTACGGACACCAGCTTATATGAGGAGCCCAACCAAACAGTTATGGTGGTAGGCGATGCCGAGAGCTGCAGGAATTGCGCACACATGAGACAAGAACGCCATCGTCTGGAGACACTCCTCAACAAGCAACAATCATTAACAGTCTCGTCCATTGTTACTCAGCCGATTGGTACGGAAGCAGTCATGACAGGTATTGGACTTCTGACAGAGCCGAGAACAAGATCGCAATCGATGACAGCCACTTCGTGTTCACAGTATTCCTGGCCGCTGATCACTGCTTCATTGATCTATAATCAGACTCTGCCCAGCCTCTCTACGAGCAATCCAGTTCCAACATTTCCTCATTGGTTAAACAACGCGCAAACCTTCGAACAGCGGCACCTAACCCTTCAGCTAGCCTGCACGCAAGCCCCAGCAACTCAACAGCCGTCTTCATCTTCATTTGGACATGGAAGCCATCGCAAACTTCATGATATTCCGGAGTTCCGCGGAAGACCTGAGGAATGGGCGATACAAAACGGCCATACAAAACGGCCATACAAAACGGCTTTCTTGGATTCTTCAAGAATGTTTGGCTACAGCCGGGTGGAAAATATGTTTCGGCTGCAGGAAAGCATCATGGGTGACGCTAGTGATGTTGTCGAATCTTTACTGATACATCCAGACAATGTCGATCAAGTAATGTAGACATTAGAACTTCATTACGGACGTCCCGAATGCCTCAGTTGAGGGAGATGAGAGAAACTGCGCAGACTTCTGAGAACAAACTGGAGCTCTTCATACCATTCGCCACAAATTTACAGAATTTTATGGTATTCCTTGAAGCGAGCGGTATGCATCATTATTTGGCAAATTCTGCCCTCTTAGATGAGCTTGTTGGGAAGCTACCGATGAGCTAGAGATTAAAGTGGGCAATGACATGTGTGTGCATCCGACCATATGCAACCGTCAAACATTTTAATGACTGGTTGAATCGAATTGCCCGTCTTGTCTGCATCGTCTCTAACACCACACTCCCTTCGCCACATCCGAATACAGTGGATCACAAGCCAAAGCCTAGGAGTGTCCTATATATATACAAATAGAAGTTCGCCTCCAACCAGCGCATTGAATAATAAGTGTCGGTACTGTAGCGCAAAGCAATATCCAGTTAACGTGTTGGACCTTCCAGACAAATGGTCGTATGTGAAGCGGAACCGACTCTGTTTCTGCTGTTTGAAGAGTGGCCACAGCATAAGAGAGTGCAGGATGTGGAAGCGAACTCCAGCACGATATATCATCAGTCCGTTCATGAAGCGGATGTCGCCCAGCAGTCAACCTCAGCCAACGTCAACAACCAGGGGATCAGTTTTAAATTGTAACGATGATGGAACGACGAATTTTCCGCGTTTTGCCAGTCAGGGTGTCTAACGGCAGAACGGAACTACGGACGTATGCTTTGTATGACGAAGGCTCATCCGTTACCATTATGAGCTAGGACTTGGCAGAACGTTTACGGCTCGAAGGGAAACCGAAGGACCTGAACCTGAGATGGTTGGAACATGAAAAGCTGGGGAAGAAGTCGTTTGCGGTTGACATTCTTATAAGTGCGGATCGAAAAGACGCGGAGCAATATCGGATGCAAAATGTACTAACAGTAATGGACTTGTGCTTGCCTACTCAGACTTTTGCTGCCTCAAAGGTCCAGTTATTTGCTGACTTTGGAATTCCTCTTGCCGACTGCAGGAACGCAAAACCAAAAATTTGTATTAGACTCGACAACAGTTATCTTGGAGCACCCTTAGACGCCATCAGTTCAGATGGAGACAGACCTATCGTAACCAGAACCAAGCTCTGTTGGGTAGGTTATGGCAGAGCGGATTTGACAGGTGTTGTTCTTTTTGGCCATCAGTCAGTTGAAAAGGACCGTTGAATAGATGAAATTGTCAATAACTACTTTATGATCGAAAGTATCGATATGAAAAGCGGACTCAGAAATTAGTGTCCGAAGAAGACAAGAGGGTCTTACAGATTTTAACTGCTACAATCGCTCGACTGGGGGAGCAGTATAGTACGGGTCTGTTATGGAAGACTAATAGCCCCGTACTACCGATAAGTTACCAGCTTGTAAAAAAGGGGCTGCTTGCCTTGAAGCGAAAAAGCGAAATCCCGAGTTTGCCGCTACGTACAAGAAGACGATTGCCGACTATGCCGAGAAAGGGTACTCGAGGAAGCTGAACCATGCCGAAGCTCAGGAAGATGACTCAAGAACTTGGTATCTGCCCCACTTCGGGGTTAGTAACCCAAATAAACCTGGAAAGACTCGCCCTGTGTTCGACGCTGCCGCAGAGATAGGTGGTTTATCCTTAAACGCTTTCCTCTTGAAGGGCGCCGATGACTACAGGCCCTTAGTAGCGGTTCTGTTTAGTTTTAGACTGCGGATAATAGCAGTCATAGGGTATATCACGGAGATGTTCCAGCAGATAATAATCCGACCGGAGGACCATCACTCTCAGCGGTTCCTATGGCGAGCTACCGTCGATAAGCCAATCGAGTAGTATGTGGTGAAAGCCATGAGGTTCGGGGCCTTTCACCTTGTATAGCCAACTTCGTCAAGAACTATAATGGCTTAAGATTCTCATTCAAAGAGCCACGAGCTGTCGCAGCCATAATTTATAAGCACTATGTAGATGTCTTCGTCGATAGTTTTGACAGCGTCTCGGAAGCCATTAAAATCACAAAAGCCGTAGCGATGCATAAAAGTGTTGTATTTGAGCAGAGAAATCTGTTGTCGAACTCCGAGGAGGTTAAGGTCACGATTTCATCATGGGTGGTACGAGTTTGACGCAGACACCAGGCCCTATCGATGGCAAAGCGCTATGCTTGAGCAGCTCAAAGATCGCTTCTGGAAAAGATGGGTGACGGAGTATCTCCCGGTTTCGACCAATAGGTGTAAGTGGTTTGACAAGGTAAAGCCATTGCAGATTGGGGATCTAGTCCCCGTCTGTGATGTCGATGTGCCGCGAAGCAAGCGGGTGCGAGGTAGGATAACGAACGTTTACCCAGGGCCTATTAGGCAGGTCCGCTCAGCCGAAATTCAGACGACCTCCAAGACTCTGCGAAGACCAGCGGTGAAGTTGGTGGTGAGGCGCCTCACGGAGGTTGGGATGTTACAAAATGTATTAATGTATAGATCAGAATAATGTAATCGGTGGGTTATGTGGTTACGTCCGATGTCGGTGAACGCACTCCGTTATATTTGACATTTTACGTTTGACAGCCATGACACTTCGAGATAAAAGTAGATTTCAAATCCAAGCCAACAGTCGCCGAATCCGGACACAGCCACATAAGTCGCCGAAAAAGAACACACACACATCCCCAAAAACGACAATATTTGTAGCGTTTATTCAGACCATGAACCGGGCTCGGGACAGCCACCGATAGGTCGATGAGTGCGTACATATTATTGAACAATATAAATAACAAGACAAACCTTTTTTTGTAGCAAAGGACCCTCTTGGAGTTATCACGGTGCTTTTCTTTCTTATTGTCCTGTAAAACGTTGGGCCATGATTTTCACGGAAATGTGGGGACATTTTTCGTTTCACCACGAATGCTTTTATCAGAAAGGTATGTTCCGAAAAAAAAATAATTTACAACGCAATTATAAATTAGTTGTCTGAAATATATGTACCTATAGAAGAAAAATACATATAAATTCATTATTGTATTACGTTTAGAAGTAATATGGTTTAATAACAATATTGACTATTTTTATTAGTGTAAAGATAACTTAGGACGAACCTTTTGCAATTTTAAAATATTGGTAAAGTAACAAAAAAAAAAAAAACAATAAGTAAATGATCTAAAATTGTTAAGTCCTCTTAGTACAACAAGAAATTAAGCAATTGTTACAACCCAATAATTAATTGGCAACATAAAATACTTATTTCCTTGGATTATTTATTGAATTGTAAAAAAAATTAATTTATATTAATTTTCAAAAAATGTTTGCTCTTACTGTACACTATAATTAAAAGTATACCAAAAGCTCATAAAGCTTTAACAGATGTTCTTAAAAAGCTCTTCCAGCTGTAATTGTTCTACTCCATCAAAAGGATATAAATAGCCGGCATCGATCGCAAGATCTTCACCATAGGCTAACTATACCTAGATATCAAACTTTCCATACATTGGAAAATCAAAACCGGTTTTCTACTGATCGTCCCTATCCGTGTGAACCTGTCCGTGAATACGTGAGAATTGTCAACAATGTCAAAATTCGAAAAGTTTTACGAGTGACGTCATCCATATAAAAATGACGCGGAGAATTTCGATTTTGACATTTCTCATGTTTACAAATCTAATTTCGTGTAAGTTTCAAAAAAAATTTATGTTGAACAATAATTTTCTTTAATATAATTTCTAGAACAACAAAAGAAGAAAAATCTACACATTTGGAGCAAGAAGAAATCATTTTCACAGAATACTGCTGCCGCGAGCAGATTGCTTTGGATTGGATGTGGCAAAAGCAGTTGGAAAAGTTTGTTTACATTTTCTTGTGAGTAACTAAAAACATTTTAATTTCAAAATAATTTATTTTACTTCTTTTTTACAGTAAGAACAATGAATCTAAATGCACCATTCAAGAGCTTGAAGAAATGTGGATAAGCGATGCTAACTAATTACATGTATGTAAGTAAAAAGTATACATGTTAGTTTAGTCGTATATTTAATGCCTTTTTCTATGCAGATTCAACATTTGGAATTCAATGGTTCCTGCGAAAGCGTTCCCAGGGAGGAACCATCGTGTGCTGATCAAATAAATGTGAGTAAAAAGTATACATTTTCGTTTAGCTACACATTTAATACCTTTTTCCTTGCAGATTCAACATTTGAAGTGCAATGGTTTCAACAAAAGCCTTCCCAGTGTGGATCCATCGTGTTCTCACCAAATATGTACATGTGAGTAAAAAGAATACATTTTCATTTAGCTATACATTTATTGCCTTTTCCTTTGCAGATTCAACAGTTATAGTACAACGACAGAATTAATTCTTCCTACTGCATATTAACTATGTATATGTTTAATATGTGTAAATACTTAATGTCTTTTTCTCGATTTTGGTTTTGATATTTTTATTCAATAAATAAAATAAATTGAATGAAATTGTTTTTTTTTTCTTGGATTATGCAATTCCACACCACCTTTGAGGTATGCATAGCTGTGCGTTAACCGATTTTTTTTACTGGGTGTTCGGTTTCCACTGTAGGCCTATTGCACCCATTCTGCATTCTGAAAAGTGAAAAATAAAATAAGATTTAAATTAAAAAGATTATCTCATTTACATAAAAAATAATCTTTTTTTTTAAGATGTAATATACATACTCGTATGTATGCATGTGTTTAGCTGTTTAACAAGCAGTGGTTCACAAAACTTCATTGCACGTAAATACACACTATTCTAGATGATTTTAGGACAGTGATATGTTAATTGTCGTTTTCATGCTCCCAAATTGCACTGATAAATCGGGGTTGATTTTTTCTTTTCTTCACTAGACATATTGGGGTAAATTTCGTCTTCGATTTAGAGCTCTTCATCGCTTAAGTGTAAATGTATTGCAAACCATTCGTTATCAACTTCTTAACATTCTCTGATTTGTCATTTTCAATTAAGTGATTTGTCTGGTTCCTCTTCCTTCCACCCATAATTCACATTAGCTTCGTAATCGAAGAATTTCTATTAAAAATAAAGAACCGATAGGTCGATGAGTGCATAAATATTAGTGGAAAATATAAATAAAAAGAACAAACCTTATCTGTAGCAAACAGCCTTCTTGGTGTGATCACAATGCATGCATGCACAGTATCTCCAAGTCCCGTAAAACGCTGGGCGGTGATTTTCACGGAAGTAGAATTTGATTTTCTAAACAATATTCTTACTATGCATAATGCAAACTTACCTGGCTTACTCGCATCTTGGGGGTACAAATGGGTGTGGGTCCCGTCATCCTAAACTGCTTTTTTTGTTTTTCCCCTTTATTATTGCTCTATAAAATAAAAACGGATTAGTGTTATTGAATTAAACAATATAAATTTTGTTCACTTACATTTTTGCTCCTTCTTCATACAAATATTGACATTTGATCCTTTCACCACGGTGTGGGAAAATTTTTCACTTCACCATGAATGCTTTTATCCGAAAAAATGTAAATAACAATTCATGAATACATTGGATTATTAGATTAGATGCAAAATACGTACATGTAATTCAATTATTGTATTAACTTTTCATACGAAGTAATAGAAAAGGATTAATGATTATTTTGACTGTTTTTATTTGTGAAAATATAACTTTACATAAACCTTTTGCAAGATTGAATTTAAAATATTGGTAATAGCAACAAACATAATAAACTAAATTTGTGCTTTATAAGTCCATTTGGTACAACAGAGAATTTACCATATTTTTAAAAAAAATATGGGTGTGACTGGACACATTTGGACTACAACAGAGAAAAAAGATCTGAACTACACGGCATTAATTTACATGAATTTCTGAATTTAAAAAAAATTATCTACGGTCAACAATTTCAATTTCAAAATATCTATTTGTGTGACGCTATCGTTTAACCAATTTTAAAATAAATAATGCTGCACCATTGGCATGCCCGTTTCAGCAGTCATCGACCGTTCTGGCAGTCCATCTACATAAAAGACTTGAATTTCCTACAGAGAAAAGTAGCACATGGGCATTGCAAAAGACATACTTTCCAAATTCGTTGCTCAGTTTTTGCATCCAAAAATTTCTAAGAAGAAAAATATCAATGTAAACACAACACTGTACCTTTCACAAATATCACGTTGCAATGCTAAAATTTGCCGGGATTGTCGTGAATGCAACATAAGCAGAGTACATAGTATATAGATGGACACAACGAACTGAGTATGAATCCTATACAGCTAGAAGGAAACTTTTCGTCAGTGAAGTATATAAAAAAAAAGAAAAGACATTGCTGATGAATACAAAAACAAAGGATTTGGCTTCTAGGATTTTTTCAGAAGAGTCAAAATTTAACATTTATGGATCGAGTAGGCCTTCGAAAGTATATAAGGCAATCAAATGATTATATATTTTTTTTTTAACGAAATGTTATTGTTTTGCTTCTAAGAAAATACAAATAAACATTTATTACTTGCAAAGAAACAGATCTGTTGAAAACAATTATAAAAAAAATTTCCTTCGACAAAACCAAATTAAGTTGGGATATCAAGAGTTTTGCTTCACATTGTGTGTTAAATTCTGGAAATTATTTTTAAAAAATAAACAATTAAAATACCACCGCTTTTGTACTTTATAATGTGTGAAAAAACAAATTCTCGAAATATTTTGGAAAAGCTTTAAATTCAATTAGAAAAACAAATATTTTCCTAAAAAAACTAAAAAATAATCAAAAATGTTAATTTTACTTATCAGTATTATTTAATTAATTTATTTACTTAACACATTTAAACTAAAAGAACAACAAGGAAATTGATTTTAAAAGTTGCCATTAATTAATAATCCTTTTCATTGATGTCCAGAGTACAGAGTTTGTGCCTAAACATACAAAATGCTTATACAATTGACTTTCAATACAAGCTTAACATTGATTCCAGAATTGTAATAGTTTCAATTCATTTATATTTTCAAATGAAACTTTCGAAATATGATCCTTCGGTCCTTTTTTAATTTTATTTTGAAACTATCCCCTTTTTGTCCACTTGAAACAAAAAAAAAAAGAGTTTTTTTTTTTAATATAAGTGACGATCACTTTTTTACCACGTTGAATTAAATATTCACCAGCGAAAAATATTTCTCCTTTTATTTCTGCCTTTATTATATATACCTAGCGAAGATTACGTGAAATTTGTTGTCATTTCAGCCATTCTGACAGGTTATAGAGATGGAGAATGTGTTGATGATTCACTTACAGTGTGCCTGTGCGAAAGTTAAAGGTTTGCAAAAGTGTTAGTAGAGTTTGATATCTAGGTATGGTTAGTCTATGATCTTCACTCTTGTTCAATCAGGAGTTTGATGTGTCATTCGTTGAGACCGTTTTCTACAGTCCTTAGGAGAACACACCACACTTCTTGCGCGTATTAGTTAGTAAATATATTTTGCCCCTTGGTTGACCCTTTTAGAAGCCCTTACTTTAACAGATACTGTGGGTAAGGACTCCTCAAAGGCAATAACAATCTATCTTTTTTTAAACTTTTGTATTATTGTTTTCAAAGAGTTTAAAAAAATAATAAAATAAAAAAATTATTATCGTCCGTCGCCTTTTTCCGGAAATTTTTGAACAAAAGCAGAAACCAAAAGAATCGACGGATGATTTTATCTCTACAAAAAGAGCACTGCTTTCACAACTAAGTGAACCAATTCCAACTGAGCAAATGATGATAGACATGGTGTACGGTTTATTGGGTATTCACATACGTGACGGAGTTCCACATTAGCACTTTTAAGAAATTAGCACTAAGGCAAGAGCGGTAGAACTTTCTATAATCGAAAGATCAGCCCAACAAGCTCCTAAAGTGGAAATATCTGGGAAGAGGACATACTGTCAAGGAATGTCGGAAAATGAGACGAGAAAGCGCGAATGCAATCAGCCCATGCGTCTACAGAGCCAAAGATACACTGTTATAAATGCAAAGCACGTGGGTTTGTTCGTTTCTTTCAATTCAATTAAGACCATATTGAGAACAGATTTACCGACAATACCTATTGCTTCCCATGGAGAAACGGGCATAGCATATCTGGATACCGTTGCTCGAACAAGTGTGGCTGGAAGGAAGTTAATCCTACACCTTCTCAAAATGGGGACAAAATTGTATCAAGTAAATGCTGACGTCACACTTGCTGACGGAGATGCAAAGTCCCAACAGATATACATTGGAGACACATATAATTATTGGAAACCATTTGAGACCAATAAAGTTTCTAGTATTACCGCAGGCAACTGACAACAGAACTTTGATCGATATTGATTTCCTCGAACAAAATGGTATTGTCCTAGATTTAGGTCAAAATTAAAGAGTCTTCGATTTTATGATATCGAGCACACGAAGATAGTGAAAAAGTCTCGAGATGTTGCTGACTTATTCCCTAAAGTTACGGCTTTTAAACCTATTTCGCCCATTGTCATACTGCGTTGCATCTTCAACAATCACAGTTGACACCGGAAATAAAGGCACTGAACGTACAAATCACGCAAAGAGCCACAACGAGCTTGTAGACCGCAAATCCACTTTCCTGACATGCTTTGATAACCAATTAACAATTCAACTTCTCACAACACCACGACCGATTGAAAACCTGCAATACCCCTAAAAAGGAAAAACATGAATCTGTAAGCAATGATTGCTCACCTCATTCAATACAGAACATATTCCGTGATTCACTTAGAAGCGACGAAGTGACCCCTGAACGGAAAAAAGACAAAAATAAACTTTTCCTGGCCCCTGTATAATTACAATAAGAAGAAGAAGTAGAATGGGAGCCATTTTACATGGAAATTCTCGCTTTTGATGTCGAACTTCGTGAAGATGAAAGAATTGAGTTAAGTTCCTTTGAAAGAAATCGCTTAAACGAACTGTTAAAAGCTGAAGAAAGAGTGTTTGATGCTTTGTCCGAGCCAACCCGATTTGCAATACATAAAATTAACACAGACAATCACAATCTTATTGCAACAACACCATACCGCTAGAACCCACTGTCACCCACTAGAAGAGCTCAACTTAAAACAGAACGCATTTAAATGTTGGAAAGTGATATCATTGAATAATGTGAATCTCCTTGGACTGCACCTGTCGTGCTGGTGCCTAAAAAGGAGGAAGGTATCAGAGTCTGATATCCACTACCTAGCATCGACGACCTCCTTCACTCAACAAAGAGAACACTGTTTAGGACCACTCTTGACTTGCAGTCTGGGTATTATCAAATCCAGGTAGTGGAAGGCAATAAGGACAAAACTGCATTTGTTACACCATTCGTGTAATGTTTCGGTTTAAGCGAATGCCTTTTGGTTTACGAAACGCACCTGCAACTTTCCAAAGGCTAATCGATAGATTTCGAAATGGTCTAGCTGATATGTTCCCCCTAACATACCTAGATGACATAATTATTTGCTCCAGCAGTTTTGAAGAGCACTATTCCCATAAAATAGAAACGCCTCGACATATTCAAATTAAAAGTGAATAGGAAAAAATCAAAATTTTGCTGCGTTGAAGTTAAATACCTTGGACACCTGATCACAAATCAAGGCATACAGGTTGATCCTGATAAAACTGCTGCAATTGCAAAACGGATAGAACCAAAAAACGATAAGCAAGTAATATCGTTTTTACAAACATGTTCATGGTACCGCCGTTTTATCAACGATTTTGCTGATGTATCAAAGCCAGTAAGGAGTCTTACAAAGAAAAATGTCCCGTGGAAGTGGGGAAAGGAGGAGAAGATGGCATTCCATACTCTGAAGTCTTTACTCATAAATGCCCCAATTTTACAACAAGCCAAGGATGGGAAGCAATTCCACCTGAAGACGGATGCCAGCAACTGTTCTAGTCCAGGGGGAGAAAGGCGACGAATACCCAATAGAGTATGCTTCCAGACTCTTAACCGCCGCTGACCGAAATTACTCGATCACCGAACATGAAGCTTTGGCCATAGTCTGGGCAGTAAACAAATTCCGTAGTTACATCGAAGGGGGTGAAGTAACTCTTGTAACGGATCATTAGCCGTTGAAATGGCTATTGAGCCTAAAATCACCAACCGGTAGACTCGCAAGATGGGCCTTGCAATTACAACCCGACAATTTCCAGATCAAGTATACACCGGGAAAAACCAATATAGTGGCAGGTATGTTATCAAGACTCCCATGCGATAATTCAGAACATACTGAATCCGGATGCAAACTCTGCGCATTTGAAGTGGACATTCCTGCAAGAAAACCCAAAGAAATTCTAGAAGCACAACTTCAGGATACGAAGCTTAAGGCAAACATTGCATCCTTGGAAGTCAATACTGAAGATGTCTCCCGATGGACTACACGCGGCTACTTGCTTAACGATGGGATATTGTATAAATACTCACCAGATTCTGATGCTGAAAACGCTCAACTTCTTGTACCAACCCACGAACGCGAATCCATCCTCAAAAATTATCACGATGCTTCCACTGCAGGTCATTATGGTATAGAACGTCCAATCCATAGAATTGCATCCAGATACTATTAGCCCGGAATGCGTAACGATATCGCCAAACATATAGATAATTGTCTACAACGTTTAAGATATAAACCTAGCAACCAAAAACCGATCGGTCTACTAAAAACTGTCTCAAGCAACCAACGGTTCGAAATACTAGCAGTAGATCTCTTTGGACCTCTACCTGCCACGATAGATGGGTATAGGTGGATCCTGATGGCCGAAGATCTTGCCAGCAGATGGGTGGAAATATTTCCGTTAATAGAAGTCAGTGTTGAAAATTGTGCGCTACCATTATTAAATGAAGTTTTTACGTCATGGAACTCCACGAAGATTAGTGACAGACAATGGCACACAATTCATATCTGTACTAATGCAAAAGCTAACACATTGCTATAGTGCAAGCTGAGAACTTTATTCCGCAAATCACTCCAAAATTAACGCGACTAGTTGAAGTTCTTCAAGATATCAGAGAAACGGTAGAGAAATCTCAAGACCACAATAAGATTTACGCAGATAACAAACGATGACCACAACTTAAATTTCAAATCGGAGACTTGGTACTAGTTACCACACATGTACTCAGCAATTCTTCAAATAATATCACCTCCAAATTTATACCAAGAAGAGATGGACCCTACGTCAATATCAACCAACTTGGGACATCAACTTACCAAGTGGCTTCAAAGGACGACCTTACTATTCATGTTTCGTCCCTGACCGAATTCAACTCTACAAAAGAAACCAGAGATGAACAACCAGTTCGAACCCTGCGAAGACGAGGACGATCAGCATCACGACCTCAGCGCCAAGGGGGGAGACTGTAACAACCCAATAATTAATTGGCAACATAAAATACTTATTTTCTTGAATTAAAAAAATTAAATTAAATTAATTTTCAAAAAATGTTTGCTTTACTGTACACTATAATTAAAAGTATACCAAAAGCTCATAAAGCTTTAACAGATGTTCTTAAAAAGCTCTTCCAGCTGTAATTGTTCTACTCCACCAAATGGGTATAAATAGCCGCCATCGATTGCAAGATCTTCACTCTTGTTCAATCAGGAGCATAGATAAACTAACCAAGATGTCAAACTCTACTAAAACTTTTGCAAACCCTTAACTTTCGCGCAGACGCACTGTAAGTGAATTCCAACACATTTACATCTCTATAACTTTGTCAAAATTTGCTAGAATGAGAGGAATTTACAAGCAAAATTGCTAGAATGAGAGCGATTTTCGCGAGTGTGTGTAATGTGCATGACGTTTTTTGGTTAAAATGGGCGTGGTTTGTATAAAAAAGGAGGGAAGTTGCCATTGATCACAATTCACACGTATCATCACAGAGCCACACGGTTAGGGGCGATCAGTGGAAAACCGGTTTTGATTTTCCAATATCTGGAAAGTTTGCCATCTAGGTTAGTTCATCTATGATCAGGAGTTTGATGTGTCATCCGTTGCGACCGTTTTCTACCTACCTTGGAAGAACACACCACACTTCTTACGCGTATTAGTTAGTAAATATATTCTGCTCCTTGGTTGACCCTTTTAGAAGCCCGTACTTTAACAGATACTGTCCCCGGACCGCATACCTGTTGGACGGACTCCTCAAATGCAATATTGTTTTGAAAGAGTTTAAAAAAACAATAAAATGAAAAAAATTATTAACGTCTTTCATTACGCCAACTGAGGCGTACGTCACTCGCCTTTTTCCGCTTTACCGACTTAAGTTGCCACGACGCCATCCCCGTCTATTCTACACAATCCTTTTTTAATGAAATATAGGTGTGACACATTTACGAGTAACTTGCAATGGGGAAGAACAATTCTGAATTACCGTAAAAATACCATTCCTTTTGTTTGTTATAATATATGAATAAAAAAAAAACATTCTCGAAATATTTTTAATCTTTAAATTCAATGATAAAAACAAATTCTTTCCTAAAACTTTGGAAAACGATTATAAAGGTTAACTTATTATTTATTAGTATTATAAATATAATTACTTTATTTACTTAACACGTGTCAAACTAAAAGAACAACAATGAAATTGCTTTTGAAGTTGCCCTTAATTAACAATTCTTTTCAATAATTGCATCTCAAGAGTTTGTGCCTAAACATGCAAAACGGTAACACAATTGATTTATACTCTTCATTTATTTATTTTACTATTTATACTAGGTTATGAAGAGATGAGTTGATTCCAGAATTGCGATAGTTGCAATTCATTTATATTTATCTTCAAATGAAAGGTCCAAAATATGATTTTTGGGTACTTTTTTTAATGTCATTCTGAAACCATCTTCTTTTTGTGCATTTGAAACAAAAAAATTTTTTTTTCGTATATTCTATTATGTTTACGTTTTCACCACATTGAAACTGATATTCACCAGGGCGTAATAATTTTCCTTTTACTTTCTCATTTTGTGGCATGTTAAATACCTAGTGAACGTTACCTGCAATTTGCTGTCAATTTATGGGTTTTCGATTGGTATCTCTCCGGAAGTTGGGCAATTTATAAATACTCCTATATATACTATATACTTCAGATTTGACTGTTAAAATTGCAACATGGATTGGTTAAATGTCAAATTTTTATTTCGCATTTTCAATTAGGTTAGGTTAGGTAAGAGTGGCTGTTGGAAATACCAACCCACTTAGGCCTATTGTCCCATTGTGATGCCACGTGGATATATGATCTTCTTACTACTGAACCAGTTTGAGCTTATAATAAAGCATTGGAGACTGTTAACGTCTATTTTTTCTAGATCGTTTAGGTCATTGTAGAAGAAAGCTCCTAGATGAAGCTTCCTTAACTGGTAGAGAGCTGCTCATGTGCAGAGTAGGTGGGGGATTGTCTCCTCCTCTTCCTCGTCCATGCAGCTTCTACAAAAATTATTAGTAAAAGCGCCAAGCCTTCTTGCGTGCTTGCATATGAGGCAGTGTCCGGTAATGACACCTATAATGGCGCTGAGATGTTTCCTATCTAAAATGATCAGACACTTAGAGCGACTCAGATCCAGCCTTGGCCAGATCTGTTTGGTCGCTAGACATGTTTGTCCAGCAGTCCACCTAAGGTCTAAGGCACCCAACAAACTTAACTGCTGTTTAACTGCTCTGCCATCTCCATGAGAGATGATCGGCATTCAAGGGCGGTTTTAGAATATAATGAAACCGAGTCCAGGGATTTGATGGCGGCCTGACTATCCAAAAATATGTGGATATCCTTTGCAGATATCACGTTTTTCTTCAGCCAGGACAGAGCTTCTTTAATCGCCAAAATTTCCGCCTGGAACACGCTACAGTGATTTGGATGGCGAAAAGAGAGGCTTAGATTTAGCCAATCTGAGAAAACACCGCCACCAAATCCGCTATCGGTTTTAGATCCATCTGTGTAGAGATGGATTGATTTGTCCTCCATGAAAGCATCCTCCTCCCAGAATGATCTAGAGGGGAAGCTTACATGGAAGTTTTTGTCAAACCAAAGTTCAGGTACGGTGTAATCGATGTTCTCTGTGAGGATTCCTAATGTATTAAGAATGTTGGCGTGGCCAAATGAATTATTTGTAAACTGTTTAGTCGCTTTAAGGCGAATAGCTGCTTGCTAAAAATGTCGAGGGGTGTCAAGTGAAGCAGAATATCTAATGCCGCAGAGGGGGTAGACCGCAAGGCTCCGCTTGTGCATAGACATGCTGTTCTTTGGACTCTGCTTAATTTAATGCGGTTGACTGCATTTTCCAAGGCCGTCCACCAGACAACCACCCCGTAAGTAAGTATCGGTCTTATGACCGAGATGTATAGCCAGTGGGTTATGCGAGGTTGAAGGCCCCACTTGTTCCCAATGGCTTTCTTGCAAGAGAATAAAGCTATTGTAGCAATAGCTTTATTGACTCTTTCTTGAATGTTAGGTTTCCAGTTTAGTTTCCTGTCGAAAATGAGACCCAGATATTTTGCTGTATCGGAGAAAACTAAACTGGTACCGTTTATTGAAGGAGGGTCTATGATTGGAATTTTATATTTGCTAGAAAAGAGGACAAGATCAGTTTTATGGGGGTTTATTCCCAATCCACAGCGATCTGCCCAGCGGGTTAATCTGTTGAGATTTACTTGGAGGAGTTCTTTAATGGTATTTAGATGTTTTCCTGAGACGGCTATGGCAACGTCATCCGCATAGGCAATCACTCTGCTACCACCCGCTTGAAGGTATATCAGTAGTTCGTTAACTACTAAGATCCAGAGAAGGGGAGAGAGGACACCGCCTTGCGGCGTACCTCTACTGACATATCTTTTAGCAGAAGTCTCACCCAGTTTGGAGTTGATTATCCTGCTTTTTAGCATTAGACTGATCAGCTCCCCAAGTGAGCCGTCTATCTGCAGAGTTGACAGCGCAGTCGTGATTGCGGATGTGTTGACGTTGTTAAAGGCGCCCTCTATGTCTAGGAAAGCAACCATTGTGTACTCCTTATATTGTAGGGATCGTTCGATGTGGCTAGTCAGAGAGTGCAAAGCCGTTTCCACCGACTTTCCTTTACAGTAGGCATGTTGAGCCGTAGACAGAAGTCTTGGATCAACTTTAGCTCGAATATGGATATCAATCAGTCGTTCTAAAGTTTTCAGATGGAATGATGATAGGTCTGAGGTCCTTTGGGACTACATGAGAACATTTTCCAGCTTTGGGAATGAATACTACATTGACTTCTCTCCATAACAGTGGAATGTGGATAAGTTCTACACAGCTCCTCATAATATTTTCCAACACTGGTAGAATAATATCTGAGGATCTCTGTAGCTCGGCAGGTATAATACCGTCCGGACCAGCAGACTTGTATGGTTTGAAGCCATGCAGCGCCCAGAGCAGTTTGTCTCTCGTAATTAGACCATGAATTTTGGCCACGGTTGCAGTAGGCCTGTTTGGGCTGCTACTGGCCGCGAGTTGGGAGCTACCTGGAAAGTGGGTGTCCAGAAGCAGGTTGAGTGATTCATCACTTGAGGTTGTCCAAGAGCCATTGGTTTTTTTCAAACAGCTGGGCATCATAGGATTTGTGGAGAGGATTTTTCTAAGCCGCGATGCCTCAGAGGTTTCTGTAATTTTGTCACAGAATGACCTCCAGGATTGTCGCTTTGCCTTCCTCAGTTCTTTTTTGTATAATTTGAGGGATTCTTTATATGAGTCCCAGTCGGTCACTTTTCTTGTGCTTTTTGCTGCGTTGAAAAGTTTTCTGCAGGCGTTTCTTAGCAGTCCCAGTGCCGATGTCCACTAATGTGGCTTTTTCTTGCCTCTTGGTTGAATAAGAGGGCAGGAAGCGGCCATAGCACTATTGAGAGCCAGAGTAAATTCCCTGACTTTCATGTCAAGCTCATTGGTGTCACGCGGGGGACTTGATAGTTCAGAGGATAACGTTTTTGACAGTATTCCTCTGTATTTTGACCAATCAGCTATCCGGTAGTTCCGGAAAGCTGGTTGGCTGGGGGGAGCATCACTCAGACTGAATTGGATTTATCTATGGTCTGAAAAGGAGTGTTCAGACGATACCATCCAGTTTGTTAGCCTTTGGGTGATGCTGTCGGAGACAAGAGTAATATCTAATACTTCTTGTAGGTGTTTTGTTATGAAAGTGGGCTCATTGCCAATATTGGAAATTAAGAGGTTAGTACTTAAAATATAGTCAAAAAGTGACTCACCTCTATCATTGATGTCGGTACTGCCCCATACCGTATGATGTGCATTAGGGTTGCATCCGATTATGAGGCCAGTTTTTTGCCTTCCAGCTTCCAGTACCACCCTTTCTAGGTTATCACCAGGGAGAGGGCCCACTTGGTCGTGGCCAAGGTAAGCCGATGCCAGCCAGTAAGAGCCTTTGGCAGTCTCTAGTCTGGCAACGGTTAAGTCGGGGCCACTGAGGTTGGGAAGTAGAAATACATTAAGGCTACGTTTCGCTAATATACAAGTTCTAATCTTGCCTTTGTCTCTTTTTTGAGTGGTGGAGATTAATCTGGAGAAACCGTATCATTGCTGCAGTCTTCCAGAGTCGCCTCCACCACGGTGTTGTTGAGGTCCTCCGATTCTGAAGATGTGCCCAAGAGCTCATCTTCTATCTCTGATCGTGTAGAACCTCTAATTGCTTCGTCATCGGTTTCCATTTCCGACAGTGTGTCAGAAGGGGAGACCGACGGCTTGATAGTCACCTCGGACAGATTGGAGTCGTCGCTATCCAATTCTGGAAAGGATATCGACGCTCCAAGATCCGAGGTTGTGATGTCAGGTATTAAAGGAGGAGGAGGTTGCTTATCAGCATCCAGCTCATCCTTTTTGTACACCCTTAAATGAATGGACTCGAATCCGAACCGAATCATGCCTTTCGTCTGCGCCAGAGGATTAAGGGATTCCTTATTGATCACAATTAACGCGCATCTATAAGAACCCCTTAGTTCGTCCAGTTTCGCGACTTTCCAGTCATGAGTCGGAAAAGTCGGGTTGCTGAGCCGGATGATTTCCAGATATCTTTCTGGAGAGGAGGGTGCGGCTGGAATCCAGGTACGAGTTCGAGGTCTACTAGGAATGTCTTCCTTAGATACGACCTCGAGTTTTGCACCTGGCCAAATCTCTCCTAAACCATCGATGGCCTTGGTGAAGAGATCGAGAGATCTCTGGTTTGAACAAGCGATGAGTTTTACGTGGCCTTGGTGCCAGCCAGCGTCGCTTGTGATAGGAGGTGGTCCGGGGTTTTCCCGCATGATGGCCAAGAAGTTGCTCGAGAGCTTTAGCTTGACCAGTTGCCACCGTTCCGGTGTGATGGAACCGTCGGTATCGCTCCTGTCGATCACCGCGATCACCAATGCGTCCTTTAGGACTTCGTTATAAGACCTCAGAGATCTGCTGTTGGATGGCCCAGGGGTTGTAGAACTATGTGTTTTGGGCCTCTTGGAAACCGTTACGGTTTCCTCCAACGATCTCTAGCGCTTAGAGGAGTCTTTTGGAGTTTTGGGAGCAGTGGAAGCAGTGGGAAATCCGTCTTTTAGGATGTTTTTATCCTACTCAACCTTGCTCTTTATCTCCGCACTTATCTCATCCTCCGGAATGGATCCGAAGGTTTTGATGATGCGTGAAGCATTTCGGCGTCTTATGTAGAGCCGATGCGGCTGAGCTCCAGATTCCTCCTTGGAGGGAGGAGTTTTGGTAGCAGCAACAAATCCGTGGCCTGCCACAAACTTGCTGCTGCTGGGGGCGGAGGAAGTGATAGGACCATGGCTTGCCACAGTCTTAACACTTCCTGAAGGAGTTTTGGTAGTAGCAACAAGTCCGTGGCCTGCCACAAACTTGCTGCAGCTAGGGGTGGAGGAAGTGATAGGACCATGGCTTGCCACAGTCCTAACACTCCCTGAAGGAGTTTTGGTAGTAGCAACAAGTCCGTGGCCTGCCACAAACTTGCTGCAGCTAGGGGTGGAGGAAGTGATAGGACCATGGCTTGCCACAGTCTTAACACTTCCTGAATTCTTATTTTTTTGGCTCGTTCCGTTGAATTTTGATTCTGCCAAAGTAAGAGGAATAACGTCACTTTTTCGCTCCAGAGTGCAAAAAGATGGCTTCTGTTCGGCCAATCGAAAACGCCATTAGCGATAATAGCGGTTTATAGGATCGGACAAGTGTTGGTAAGTCACTTTTAGTGCATTTTTGAGAAGTTTAACTAATTTCAAAAGGTTTAGTAGAGTTTGCCACTAGATTTTTTGGTATCGTATCCACGCTTTTTTTCAATCTAGGTGTAATTTACGCCAAATACTTAACCCATACGCGCTAACTTAATACAAGATGTTTATCTGAGTTAACGCGGATAGCAATAATGCCTTCAGAGCTACTTTTCCATAATAGCGATAACTTGTATGGGAATGCCAAAACATGTGTCAATTTTTGCACAAATAAAATGCCGGTGCTCCGAAATTATCCGAATTTTAATAGTTAACGACGATAGACGTGTTTTAGGGCTCTGAAAATTAAGCGCTGATACCAATGCCAAAAAAACACACCTATTGATGGCAAACTTTCCAGATATTGGAAATTCAAAACTCGCTTTCCAGTGATTGGTTCTAACCGTTGACCCTGCCTGTGATTACGTATTGTTACCAACGCACGCCCATGTAATCGTAGTACTAATACGAACCGTGTAAACAAACTCTTGATCTCCGTGCGGAATGCTCTTCTGAACACATTCATTTTAACGAAGCTTGCCTTCATTCAAGCCAATTGTGTGATATTTTTTATTTACAGTTACTTTAACTCATTTAAATTTTGGAAACCACAAAGAGCACGACGGAGACCAAGAGTAAGTAATAAAAACTAATTTATAGGTAATTGTATTCACCAATTTTTATTTTTAATAAAGTTTTTAATAGTCTTTTTTCCTCCCTCCAATATCGGATACTATTGAAGCTTGGTTTGTTTTTAATTGTCGCTAGAGTCGACAAAATTTCTATTAAAAATCTTTTTGTAGCTTAATCAAGAACCAAGATTTACGTTCACGAGCACGATGTCTCAGAAAAGTGATCAAGCATCAGCAAATAACGTTCAGGATGGTGAGCAGGACAACTGCAGCTGCCCACTGTGCAGCAATATAGATGATGAAAGAATGGTGCAGTGCGACCGGTGTAATGTTTGGTACCATTTGGTCTATGTTGGAGTCGACAGCGACGTGAATAAACGAGATTGGATGTGCGAGGGCTGCGTAGCAAAAGATAACGAAGATGATCCTGAAAGAACAGTTATATCTACAGACGCGACAGCTGCAGCCCAAAAGGTATGTGCAAAAAAGATTACTAAGTGTAGAATTTCGAAATAACAACGATTCTTGAAATTAGAATTAATGCGTTTAGAGGAAGAAAAGGAAGCCCATTTAAGATATCTAAATAAAAAGTTTAAATTACTTGCAATGCAAGGCGATTTAGAAGCGGAAAATTATGGGCAAATTGCTGAGTGGAAGGCACACGATGGCTTGGGTGGGGACTTGAGCATAGGTGGTAGAGTAGATTATAGGAAAGTAACGAAAGTTAAACAACGCGAAGAGCACATGGTGCTGAAGCAAGCTGTTGACTCTTTGCCATCTAGGTCTACAATAATACCTAATCGCGATTACATCCGCCGCTCGTCAAGTTGTGTCAAGGGAACTTCCAATGTTTAGTCGCCGGCCAAAAGAGTGGCCTCTCTTCTTCGGCAGCTTTGAAACGTCGATGTGGTTATGTGGTCTTACAAATGAAGAGAATCTTCTTAGGTCCTTAAAAGGAAAAGTGTTAGATTATGTGAGTCACAGCCTGACATTACCGGCATTAGTCCCTGGAATTATTTCGACACTTAAGATGATTTTTGGACGTCCAGTGCGTGCGGCGCCACCAGTAAATCCACATAAACCTGAGTCGCTTATTAATTTTTCTCTCGAGGTTAAGAGCATAGTTGCGACGATTGAAGCTTCTGGTCTAGATTCACATATGAACAACCCATCGCTTGTTCAAGATTTAATTGAAAAGCTTCCTGTTCAAAGAAGAATTGACTGGTCTGTGCATATAGAGTATAATTTTGATGTGAATTTAAAAACATTGAGTGATTGGCTTTATAAAATTGCTCAAGCGGTTGTTAGAGTTTTATCTGTTCCAGTGTCAAGCTTTAATACTGCTGAGTCAGAGCGACGTAAAGTACATCGTGTTAGCTTCCATGAGGGTGGTGCTGCCCCGAGTTATAGTTCAACACCGAATTTTAATGCACCGTTTGCAATTACCCCCGTTCATTTCGAAGGAAGAGCTCCAAACGATCTTCGAATCACTTAGAAGTAAGAAATCAGTGGGAACCGATGAAATACCGAGCATTGTGCTTCGACATCTCCCTCTAGAAGCGGTTAACATTTACACCACCCTGTTTAATAATGCAATGAATAATGCACATTATCCAGCGCATTGGAAAACTGCTGTGGTACATCCCACCCCCAAGAGGGATAAAGACACTTCCAATCCGGCGAATCTCCGCTCGATCAGTCTTCTTCCAAACATCAGTAAGGTTTTCGAGAAGGTGATCAATAGAGTCCTGACTAAGTGGGTTGAGGACAAAAATATAATTCCGGATAATCAGTTCGGTTTCAAGGCGGGACATGATATCATTCATGCTGCGTCTAAACTGGTTTCTGATATCCAAAGGAACAAAGGCAAGAAACAGTGCACTGGTGCCTGCTTGATTGACTTGTCGAAAGCCTTCGATACCGTATGGTTAGAAGGACTCTTTTTCAAGCTGGACAGGTTGGGCATTAGTAAACCACTGCTGTATATTCTTTTTGATATGCTCTCTAGTAGACAGTTCATCGTGAAGAATGGCGATGTGACTTCTGCTGGAACATTTAATATTAAAAACGGTATGCAACAAGGTGCGGTAAATTCGCCGATCCTATTCAACATTTACACAAGTGATCTGATAGGTTCACTTCACCATTCCATAGCGTACGCAGACGACATATTCGCGTACAGATCGGGTCCAAAAATTGAGGTCATTAATATACTTTTGCAGCGTGACTTCGACAAAATTAAGCGATATTGCAATGACTGGAAGTTGAAAATCAAATTTCAGAAGTCGGAAACCATTCCGTTTAGGACGCCTTTGTCTGGGGCCTCTAGGGATACCAGAAAGAATTGGCGAAAGTTCTCGATCGTGGGGCAGCACGGGCAGCCACTTGCTTGTAGAAATGTAGTCAGATACCTTGGGATCTGGCTAGATCAATTTCTGTATTTTAACAAACATATAGATGTTGCTCTGGCGAGAGCCAGAGGTGCTTTTGCCCTTACAAAGAGACCAACTCAATGCGAGGGTGAAGGTGACCTGCTACATGGGCCTTATTAGGCCCATGCTTGTATTTGGATATCCCGTGTGGTTCAACGTGAGAGCAAGTTTATTGGAAAAGATTCGGGTGTTTGAGAGGGCTTGTCTTAGGACTTGTCTCCGCTTGTACAGAACACCAGAGTCTGACTACATAAAATTCTATCCTAATGAGGTCTTACACAATAGGGCGAACCTAATAAGAGTGGACAATTTCGTCATTAAGTTGACTTGAAGGCACGTTGCAAGAGCAATGACCTCATCGAACAACCTGATATCCGGTGTATCCCAATTATATGTATCACGAGAGAGTTTGTTTTGACGGCTTTATTCCCCCAGAAGCGTTCCTCTATTTAGATAGCAAAGGTCTGATCCAGGACAGATTGACTGTGCAGCTAATCTTTCACATCGCTCGAACAGCTGCGGACAGGCGACTCAACTACGACAGAGACGTCGCACATGGCAATGCCTCCGGTTCAGTAGGGCGGTAGGGAGTCGCGACATGAGGGATGTTGCTCGGCAGCACCAACACTTTTGGTGGCTTGTTGAAGGGGAGGATGCTTCGTAGTCGAACTCCTCCAGTGATATGTAGCTTCATGAGAAGCAAAGTGGGCCAGCCTAATTTTTTTTTAGCCATGGCCGACTTACATAGTTTTAGGTAGGATTAAGTTAGTTTTAAAAAAAAAATATATAAAAACCAAAAAATAAAAAAATAATATATATATACATGTATTTATATATTATGTGTATACATATTATGTAATATATATTTATATATGTCTCTATTTGTGTTAGATGTAAGTAGGTTAAGTAAATTAAAATTTATTTTTAGTCTGTAGGTTTTGTTTAGTTTTAAGTTTTATAATAAAAATAAAAAAAGGTCATGTTACTAGGTTTTTTTGTTAAAAAATGTTTTCTTAGTTTTAGTATTAATTAATGCTAAAATAAAAAATTAATTTAACTGTAAGGTACGTCGAAAGACATAGTTTAAGTGTTAGGTTTAACTTAGAGTGCCCGCATGGGGCCAGTAAGTTAGAATAAGATAATTTTAAGTTATTTAAGCTAATTGTTAAGCGTTTTTTTGTCTAGCAAGTAAGAGTAATTTAAGTGATATAAATAAAAATGCATAGAAACTGAAACTGAACTGCACCGTTTGCAATGAATTGCATAGTATTGTCAATTGCGGCCAATTTAAAGGAATGAACTGTAACGAAAGGTGGAATTTCGTTAATGGTAAGAAGTTATGTAGATTCTGCTTAAGACGACATGATGCAAGATTTTCTCGTGATTGAAAAGAATGTCAACTCGATGGTTGTTATGCTAAGCACCATCCGTTGCTTCATAAACTGAATGTTAGACGTTCTGAGTTCGCAGTTGTTTTGTTCACAACACGGGAACGTCTAAGGTTTTATATAGGATCGTGCCCATAACAATTTTTGGAAGACATTCCTCCATTGACGTTTCTGCTTTCCTGGATGATGGCTCGAGTCAGACTTTGATAGAGCAGGACGTTTTAATAGCAATCCGAGTTGAAGGTGTCAAATCTGACCTGTGCCTTATATGGACAGATGGAACTCTACGTACTGAGAAGGATTCACACCAAATAAGTTTGCAAGTGGCTCCTAAAAGCAAAATTAACAAGCGTTATTCACTAAGAAATGTTCGTTCGGTACATAAACTTGATCTACCACTTCAAACATTACAAATGCAAGAGATCACTAATGAATACAGACATCTGAAAGGGCTTCCAGTAGAATCTTACCGTAACGTCGTTCCGAGGGTCATAATTGGGCTTAACAACAGAAGTTTGGCAATGCCGTTAAGTTTTCGAGAAGGAAAACCAAACGAGCCTGTTGCAACTAAAACTCGACTTGGGTGGACGATATTTGGAGAACTTGGCACAAGATCTAAAACTAATTCAACACTCCAGAGTGTCAACTTACATATATGTGAGTGCGATGGTGATGTCGCTTTGGAAAAGTTATTCGTGGAGAATATGAAGATCGATAACGAAGGCGTGACATAAATGCAAGGGCATAAGTTGAATACGATTTAAAACATACAACTGGAGAATAGTATCAAACGTGTCGGAGACCGTTTCATAGCAAAACTTCTATAGAAATCTGGAAGCATAACGCTGCCAAGTAACTATGCTATGGCATATAGAAGACTATGCTGCCTTGAAAGAAAGCTTCAAAAGGATCCCGACTTAAACAAACAAGTAAATAGCCACATTGTCAACATGGAAGCAAAAGGTTATATAAACATCTTGGGCATAAACGTAAATGGAACCTGCCAATATTCGTAGTTAAGAACCCGAACAAGCCTAACAAGTTGAGATTGGTATGGGATGCCGCAACAGAATGCAATGGTGTCTCGTTCAACCCCTGTCTTAACAAAGGTCCGGATTTGATCAATTCCCTGATGGACGTTCTATTTAATTTTCAAATTGGCAAGGTTAGAGTTTGTGGCGACATAAGCAAAATGTTCCACAGGATATCCATCGATCAGGAAGATCAACACTCCCAACGGTTTCTTTGGCGGAATGGAGAAATAAATCGCCAACCCGATGTCTATATACTGAAATTAATGAGCAAGTTGTTCACCATCGATTGCCCAATACGTTAAAAATTCTAATGCTAAAGAGTACAACCAAAAATATCCAAGAGCTGTGAAGTCTATTATTGAGCGGTACTATGTTGACGACATGCTCGATAGTGTCAACTCCGTTGAATAAGCCATCAACCTTGCTATCCGGAACTGGATTTCGAATTCAGCAACGGTAATTGACTTTTGTCCAGCAGGGAGAACTGTAGAGCAGGTTGTGGAAGCAGAAAAGGTTCTGGGATGTGGTGGCATACCAGTATAGATTCGTTTACGTTCAACTTGAAGTATACAAAGGCCAATAACTTTTGAGACTGCTCATGTCTATTTTCGACCCGCTAGGCTTCTTGATCTTTCTTACAGTTTATATGAAAATATTGATGCAGGACATCTGGCGCAGCGGAATTGGATGGGACGATCCCATTCCCCAAGAATTCTCAGAAGCCTGGAGCAGATGTATGTCAACAGTTCAAAATGTTGAAAGAGTTGAAATACCAAGATGTTATTTCGGATTAGCCTGCAGTGACTCCAGTAAGGTAGGACTACATGTCTTCTTAGATGCGAGTGAAATAGTACTGGTTTGCTCTAAGACTAAAGTAGCTCCACTACACCCGATTTCGATACCTCGAATGGAACTCATGGCAGCTGTTCTGGGATCCCGCCTTGAAACGCCATAGTCCAAACTCACGATCTTGAAATAGAAACAGTAAATTATTGGTCGGACTCTAAGACTGTTTTGTTGTGGCTTCATGGTGACCCGAGAGCATACAAGCAATTCGTGGTGTTTAGCATATACGAAATACAAGAGACAACGAACGTCGCAAGCTGGAAGTATGTACCATTCAAAGAAAATGCTGCTGATCTGGCCACCAAGTGGAATCAACATCCAGAATTTCATCCGAATAGTCCATGGTTCGCTGGACCTATGTTTTTGAGTCAACCATCACACAACTGGCCATAAACTGAACTTCCACAAAAACATACACCCAATGATGAACTAAGATAGAATCCCGAAGTTAAACAACATCTAGCCGTTCAACTTAATGATCCAATCGTCGATTTCAATCGCTTTTCAAGATGGGAACGCCTTATGTCTTGCATATCCCATATATGTTAAACGCTTCATAAGTATTTTGCAAAAAAAGAAACTAGCAGTAGTATCAGCGAAACATGACCGAATCAATGCGAACTATGAACACATACCTTTCTTGACCAAAGACGAATTACTTTGGGGACATCAAATCCTCTACCGCCTAGCTTAATCCCAAACCTGTAGCTTAGAACATCGCCTTTTAGTAAAAAATCCTCCCTGCTCTTTGCCTAAATCAAGCCTACTTCGTCGATTGTTACCATTTGTAGATGAAAACATGATAATCCGTATGCGAGGCCGACTAGAAAACATGATCGTTAGCAATACAAGTAAAAATCCTATATTAATGCCTAAAACGCACCATATAACTAGACTAAAAGTTGATTGGTAACACTGAAAGTTTAGCCATGGAAATCAAGAGACAGTCAGAAATGAAATTTTTCAAATCTTCCACATACCAGGGCTACGAAACCTTTTGCGAACTATGCATGCAAGTGTCAGATATGCAAGATAAGAACAGCGATTCCAAAGCCTCAAGAAATGGGACCCCTGCCCACAGCGCGACTCTCTCCATACACTAAACCCTTTTCAGATGTTGGGGTTGATTTCTTCGGCGCATTTGCGGTGACTATTGGAAGACGTACGGACAAAAGATATGGGGCAGTGTTCACATGTACTTGTCGCGCGGTTCACATTGAAGTAGCACACCGCTTGACTATGAATTCATGCGTTATGGTCATCCGAAATTTCATCGCTCGCAGGGGACACCCCATACAATTTTATAGCGACAATGGAACAAATTTGAAGGCAGCTGAAAAGGAATTGCGTGAAGCTCACGATCGCATTAACTTTAAAGACATCCAAGCTAAATTTACAACCCAGCATACAAAATGGAAATTTATACCACCGGCGAGCCCTCATATGGGCAGTGCTTGGCAACGTATAGTACGTTCCATTAAAACTGTATTGTATCAGTTAATTACATCTGACGCGAAGATGACTGACGAGAAGCTAAACAACTTACTCATTGAAGTCGAAAGTATAATAAATAGTCGACCACTCACGTACTTATCTCTGGATACTGCGGAACAAGAGCTTCTCACACCGAATCATTTCATTCTCTGCTCATCATACGGAAGCAAACCTCCAGGCTTGTTCGACACCTCGATAAATATGTTAGATCGTCATGGCGCCATTCACAACTACTGGCGGATACATTTTGGAAGAAATGTGTGTCCGAGGTACTACCAATACTGACCCGGCGCACCAATTAGTTTGAAAAGGCCAAACCGATCAAAGTAGGAGACCTTGTGGTTTTCGTTGATCCTAACCTACCTACCTAACCTACGACATTGCTGGCCGAAAGGAATCGTGGAAGAAGCTATAAAGGGTAAAGATGGGCAAGTGCGAAGTGCCGTAATCCGCACCTCAAGTGGAAAATATCACAGACCAGCTGCAAAGATTGCAGTTTTAGATGTACGACAAGATGATGATGGCGTTGGAAATCCAATATGAGTATTTACTCTCTCTGATCGTCATACGAGAGGGAGAATGCTACCAACGCACGCCCATGTAAACGTAGTACTAATAAGAACCGTTTAAACAAACTCTTGATCTCCGTGCGGAATGCTCTTCTAAACACATTCATTTTAACGAAGCTTGCCTTCGTTCAAGCCAATCGTCTGAAATTTTTTATTAACAGTTACTTTAACTCAATTAAATTTTGGAAACTACAAAGAGCACCACGAAGACCAAGAGTAAGTAATAAAAATTAATTTATAATTAATTGTATTAACCAATTTTTATTTTTAATAAAGTTTTTAATAGTTTTTTTTCCTCCCTCCAATATCGGATACTATTGATGCTTGGTTTGTTTTTAATTGTCGCCAGAGTCGACAAAACGTATCAATTGTCAACAATGACAATTCCCCTCACAATTTACAAAAAAACGTCATCCGCATTCAATACATATTGAATATTAGATACTTGTAAATTTATCTCATTCCAGCAACTTTATTGGAAATTGATTTAATTCTAGCAGTTTACAGCCTTACACAGTGTGTCTGTGCGAAGTTTAAAGGCTTGCAAAGGTATTCGTAGAGTTTGCTATCTGAGTTAGTTCAACTATTGAGAATCGGAACGAAAATTCTGACGGAAATTTTTTGTACTTAAAATCCCATATTAATGTCTGACAGTACGTTGGCTGCCACAAATTCGTATGCGAAGTTAACATTCGGTACGGAAGATTAATAAATTTTTACGTGTACGTGTTGGGTTGAAATGTCAAGAAAAAATACGAGGGTATCGAAATACGCGTTTCTGAAGTGTTTAGATGACTTAGTTTAAACAGAATAGTGCTTTAAAAATGTAAACAAAGCTCTTGTGAAACACGAATAACTTGTTTTTCTTGTTACTTCTTTATTCAATATTAAGTCCACAGTGAATAACATAAAGTGTTCATTTAATATATTGTTAAATAAATCAGTAAGGACAGTGAAATGCAACTTAAAATTTTCACCAAGTAAAAATTGGTGGAAATTGGCTTGGTTCTTAAGTTATAATTGAAGCAGTATCAAGTGCAAGAGAGTAATTGCAACCACATCTCAGTATTCTTTCACTTCCATCAAACGAAATAGTCCTTTTAAAATATTCTGCTATGAGTATATGCATATACATACACATGTGTAGTACTCCAACTATGCAAATTTTCAGCCGCATTTCACTATATTTATTGAATTGTTTAACCATATATTAAACAAAAAGACACTATATCACACAGTATTCACTAAATATTTAATGAAAAGATAACAACATTCCAACGCTATACAAGGGTTTCGAATACACAAGCGAATTCCAAACAACTGAAGGAACTCTCTACCCAATAGTAAAGAAACTTGAATGTCTTCATCGGGGAGGATAAGTAGTCTTTTTTTTTTCTTTGAATTGTATTAGTAACAGACACATAGTGTAACAGTGTCTCATCCTTTCGTTATGTCCGACAATAAGTTCGTAAACTTCTCTTCTGCTTAATTTGCGGTCGAAATCAGAGATTAGATGTACTTTCAAGTCGGCCCAACTCTCCGTATGAATGGTGCGTAAGAACAATTTGGCAGTACCTTATAAGAGACGACGTCCACTGAGGTACTTGAATCTCTCGTCGCAATTTAAAGAATCGGTAATACCCTCGAAATCACATATCCACTTCCGAATTTCATAAGCGTTGTCGCCGCTAAATGGTGGCACAGCATTGGAGATGTCGGAGAAGTCCACGTGGCGCATACGGCTGGAAGTGTCATTTTCTTCGAGCAATTTTAGCTCAAGGCGCAGTTGGAGTATTTGCTTCCGTTTTTGGAACCTAGATAGCAACCGTTCCATCTCAATTTCATCATCGGGTACATCGGGGATAGATGGAATTTGATTAGAGATGGATGTGCCGCAGAAACGTGGAGGATGGCAGCAGAATGGACGGATGGGACTGTCCTGAATTTGTAGCTTGCGTGTTGACTATAGGTGTTGTTTCGCCATTGGTTGTTTCACAGGTTGACACGTTGATCGATAGCTGCCTCAATGGTTGCTCATTAATGCGGCGAAATTCTTTGTTGTAGAGTAATCTCAACTGCGGCAATGTGGCGGTACCTGGGAATTTGATGGCGGCGGCTTGCAATGTGGCAATCAGTTGTTGTTTCGTACTATTTCTAGAACTTTCGGTTGGCTAGTCCATGATTATCGGAAGTTTTATTAAGTTTTTGGAAGTTTTACGGAATTGCTAAAGAATTTCTGATGATTGCTTACCCCACAACTCACCACAAAAAGGACTATTTAGATTGGTAGAAGTGAAAGAATACTGAGAGCTGGTTGCAATTACTCTCTTGCATTTGATCCTGCTTCAATTATAACTTAATAACAAACCAGTTTCGGAAATTTTCCCCAAGAAATAATATTGCTGTAATATTAATAGGATTCCATTTATGAAAATTTTAAGTTGCATTTCACTGTCTTTATGTTATTCACTATGGACTTAATATTGAATAAAGAAGTAACAAGAGAAACAATTTCTTTGCTTTGTTTACATTTTTTGAAGCACGATTGTTTGTAAACCAAGACACCCAAACACTTCACAAGTACTTATTTCGATATTTACGAACTTTTCTCGACATTTCAACTAAACACGTAGTTTAAAAAAAAATATTTCTTTAACAAATTTATTAAACTTATTCCGTACCGAATTTTCACTTCTCATACGAATTTGTTCCCGTCAACGGTCTGTCTGAAGTTGGTATATGGGTTTAAGTACAAACAATTTCCGGCAGAATTTTCGTTCCGAGTCTCGATTGACACTCGGTAAAGTCCTTTCAGCGCCCCTTGGTGTCACTTTTTTTTACCTAAACGGCTAGACCGATTTTTGACAGATTGTTGCCGGGAGCAAATTCATATTGTGATAACCACTTAAATGTGAGCAGCGACATCTAGCAGAAAATGTTGATACTGGAATAACAAAGTCTCGACTGGAGAGTGGAATCGAATTTTCTAGCAAATTGGAAATTGTATGGGACGCTGGATGGCGAGGATTGTTCTCGAAGTATGTCATTCGAGTATAAATACCAGCATCCCCAAGGTATGCAAATTAGTTCTAAAGTGTAATTTGAAGTGTTAATTAGGAGAAGTGATTAAGTGGTTTAAGTAAAAGATAAGAAAAGTATAAGTGGTTGAGAAATTGAATTGTACTGAGAGAAAGAATTAAATAGTGAATTGTAACTGTACTGAATAAAGGGATTTGTATTGAAAAGAATAAGTTCTATTATTTGTACCCACACAAACATTTTACATTGGTGTCAGAAGTGGGATAGGACTTATTGTGTGTAAAAAAAAAAAGTGTTTTTTGACTATTTGAAAAAGCTAGAATGGGTCGAAAACTATTGCAGTTGACCCTCGTCCAACTCAAATCCGAGTTGAACAAGAGAAGCATCAGCGCCAGTGGAGAAAAAGTGACCTGGTGCTCCGACTTCAGGAGGCTTTGAACAACGGGGGACATGATCCTGATGCATATTCCTTTGATGTTGACGAGGATGAACAGACAAGTACCGGCAATGACATGGCTGCGATGATGCAACTCCTCTTGTTAAAAATGGACGAACAAAAGAAAAATATGGAAGAACAGAAGAACAGTCTCGAACAAAAAATGGACGAACAGAAGAAAAATTTGGACGGTCTTCAACAGAAAATGGATGAACAAAAGAATAATCTGGAAGAACAAAAGAATAGTCTCGAGCAAAAGCTGGATGAACAAAAGAATAATCTCGAACAAAAGTTGGATGAACAAAAGAATAGTCTAGAACAAAAACTGGAAGAACAAAATAACACTCTCCAGCAAATATTCGAAGAAATCGATGACAAATTTGAAAGAATAGAGAAGAACGTTGATGACAAATTTGATAGAATAGAGAAGAACGTTGATGACAAATTTGATACAATAGAGAAGAATGTTGGTGAAAAATTCGAAGAAATGGACAGCAAAGTTCAGCAACTGGCAAAAGAACTCGACACAATGCGAAAACAGAAACTGCGAGAATGTTCTTTAAGCGGTCCAAGGAGAAAAGATTTGAAGCCTCCCTCATTCGATGGCCAGACCTCATGGTCTAATTATAAGAAGCAGTTTGAAATGGCTGCCTGTGCAAACGACTGGGACAATGAGGAAAAGTGTGTTCTTGCGTCGGCAGAACATATACTAAAATTGGAACGATACAGAGAAGTTTAGCATGGCCCTTGCGCAAGGATGACACGCAAAATCGTGAAGCGTTCCACATTTTTACCTCCTAATCTAACCAAAAAAAAAATAAGTGCTGTTTTAACAGCTGAAAATGACAAAGAGGAGGAGGGCACCAACAACTTTGCCTCTCTAGCTTCATCTGAGTCGGAAGACGAAGATGAAGAAATCAACATTATAAAGACCAGTATCCAAGAGCTGGAACAAGAAATGCTTGCTATTAGGCAACGGCAAACTGCACGCAGGCAGAGGGAGCAACAAGAAGCAGAGAGCTCCCAACAGCAAGAGCAGAACCAACAACTGCAGCAACAACATAAACAGCAGCAGCCGAAACAACAAATGCAGCAAAAGAAACAGCAGCAACTGCTGCAAGAACAACAACAGCTGAAACCACAGCAGCTGAAGAAACAGCAGCAGCAGCAGCAACAACACCAACAACTACAACAACAACAGCAACAACAAAAACAACAACAGCTGCAGCAGCAACAACAACAACAACAGCAGCAGCAGAAGAAGAAGAAAGAGAAGGTGCCTCCGATCAACACCTACAAAATGGAGGTAAATGCAACCAAGGACCTGTGTAAGTTGGTCATTGGTAATAATTTTAATATAAAGAGATTGGGGAACGATCGCCATGCCATCCACTGTAACACAGTGGAGGGCTACGCGAAAGTGAAAGAGCTCCTAAAGGAAACGACGACGGAGCACTACTCATGCACACCGAAGTGTGAAAAGCGGCAATCGATGCTGCTGAAGGGGTTGGAATCGTCTTCTGATCCTGAGGAGATCCTGGCACTGCTCAAAGAGAAGGAGTGTGAAGGACTCAAGTTTGTGGGGGTAAAGCCGTTTACCACAGCCAGAGCCAGGCGGGAGAAACGGAGTCTGCCGTTCTTCTTGGTGCAGCTCAGTCCCGAAAGCCGTCTGGATAGTCTAAGGAGTATCAATGTCCTAGACTACCAGGTGGTTCACTGGGAAAAATTAAAAAGAAGCGACGGCGTTATACAATGCGTTCGCTGCCAGAGGTTCGGGCACGTCGCGTGGAACTGCCAAATGCAGCCTCGATGCGTGAAGTGCGCAAAGAACCACAGTTCCGAGGAGTGTGCTCTGGGTAGGGACGGAGCATCTGATAGGACGCAGCTCTCGTGCGTGTTATGTGGGAACGTGGGACACACCGCAAACTATCGTGGTTGTCCTAAGTTCGCCGATATTAAAAAAGCAAAACTGGCTCGGCAGCAGAAGGTGGAAGTCAAACGTTCACCTGTTAGGTTGCAAACACCAGCCGTCACGTCCCAAATTTCCTACGCCCAAATGGCGTCAGGTAGAGGAGCTACGGTACAACAAGCGACTGTTGCTTCTCCGGCGCCAATGCCGAGAACAACGGAAGCTGCACCTAACATGCTAGCCATCTTGCTCGCAATCCAAAGGCAGATGGCTCAGCTGCAAAAGCAGCTGCAAGAACAGGCCAAGCGGGTGGACCAGATTTACGCGCTGCTGCCGGGCCTAACGCAACACATGTCGTAATGGGTACGCACATGGTGGAGCAAACCTTGAAGGTCCTTGCGGTGAATGTTAATTCACTGGTTAGGATCGAACGAAGAGCCGCGATGTTTAAATTGCTACAAGACCAAACTCCTGATGTGCTTTTCGCTAGCGAAACCAAGCTAACCGATAATCACAAACTGGAGTACAATAATTATATTGTTAGAAGAAGAAACCGGCCCAGATCCAAACGTGGAGGTGGTGTCGCGATCTTCATTAAAGAAGGTATAAAATTTCACAGAGTGTACAAGGGAGTGTTGCGCAGGTTCCGGGTGTTGGAGGCAGTTGTCATTTACATTCCGCTTCGCAGTGGAAAGCGGCTGTACTTGGCCTCTGTTTATGCACCTGAGGCTTCACAATCCACCCTATTTATTACAGAGCTCGACACGCTTTTTCGACTTCTGAGGCTGGAATCGGGGGAGAATTATTTTATAATCGGCGGGGATTTCAACGCTAGACACAGAGATTGGGGAAATAATTTGCCAAATACTAGAGGGAACCTACTACTCGATTGGTGGGGTCAGCACGATGTCATGTACAGACTCGGTCTTAAAGCGACGGATAACCCGTCGTTTCCCAGAGGCGGGTCTTATTTGGATCTACTGCTGTACGACGAACGTATACGACTGACAGGTACGAATTTATAAACGCTAAACTGTCTGCGCACATTCGTGTATGACAGCGACCATTGCGGTTTTAGCACCGAAATTACAGTTCCCAACGAAATTGCGGAATTGGAGGAGTTTGTCCAAAGATATTCTTACAACTACAGTAAGACTCGATGGACGCGCTTCTCCGCAACCTTGAACAGAGCGCTCTCCTCGAACATGCGCCACCCACTGTCCAATAGGAATTTGTCAAACGAGGAGATCGACAATTACCTAAAACAGATGGACGAGACAATTAAACAAACTATGGACACTACAATACCGCGGTATCGACGTACAACTAACGAAGACCTGTTCCGCAATCCTACTAATGACGCACTGCACCGACAGAAAAGTAGACTTCTGTCAAGACTCAAAAACTTGTACAGACAGTTAACTGACAGACAAGATCCGGAGATTAGGACGCTGAAGTCGTCTATTAAAAATGTGCAAAAGTTAATAAAAGAAAATTACAGAATTGCTGTAAGCTCATATTGGAACAACAAGGTTCGGGCTGTAAACACCAGCAACCCGAACATGTTTCCGCAAATCAATAAACTATTTCGGAGAAAAAAACAAAACGACCTTCAGTGTCTTAAAATAGCCCGGACAACAGAAAACGAACGGTTACTGACAATAGCAGGTATTGATCCAAATGAGGCCGCTGATGATGACGACTTTTTTGTGATCGAGGATCCACAGGAGAAGGTTGAGGCCATAGGGGCGACTTTCCAGGAAGTATACAAGGCCATTGATACCATTGGCCCTAATTGCGACCTGGACAGTCGTGTCTTGGTACACGACTTCTGCATTCGAAATGAAATTGGGAACTGGCGATCCGAGGGCTCTGGTTTCACCCGGTTTAGCGACGAAAATATGGCAAATAACGTCATTGCCAGAGAGGGTGACCTACCCCCGTTCATTTCGAAGCAAAAACTCCGTGAGATCTTCGACACAATCAGGGCTAAGAAGTCAGTGGGGACCGATGGTATTCCAAACATCGTGCTTCGACATCTTCCTCTAGAAGCGGTGGACATTTACACCACCCTGTTTAATAATGCAATGAATAATGCACATTATCCAGCGCATTGGAAAACGGCAGTGGTTCAACCTATCCCCAAAAAGGGAAAGGAAATATCCAATCTGGCGAATCTCCGGTCGATAAGTCTCCTTCCGAATATCAGTAAGGTTTTTGAAAAGGTAATCAATAGAGCTCTGTCTAGGTGGGTTGAGGACAAACATATAGTTCCGGATAACCAATTCGGTTTTAAGGCGGGACATGATATCTCACATGCCGCGTCTAAACTGGTGTCCGATATCCAATGGAACAAAGGCAAGAAACAGTGCACTGGTGCCTGCCTTGTTGACTTGGAGAAGGCCTTCGACACCGTATGGTTAGAGGGTCTTTTCTATAAGCTGACTAGGCTGGGTATCAGTAAACCACTCTTGTACGTTCTTTATAATATGTTAACCAACAGACAGTTCATCGTGAAAAATGGTGATGTGACTTCTGTTGGAATATTTCAAATTAAAAATGGTCTTCAGCAAGGCGCGGTCAATTCGCCGATCCTATTTAACATTTATACAAGCGACTTGATAGGTTCACTTCCCCATACTATTGCGTACGCAGACGATTTGGTAGCGTACAGAACAGGTCCAAAAATCGAGGTCATTAATACTCTCTTGCAGCGTGACTTCGATAAGATAAGACGATTTTGCGATGACTGGAAGTTGAAAATCAACTTTCAGAAGTCGGAAACCATTCTCTTTAGGACGCCGTTGTCTGGAGCCTCTAGGGATACCAGAAAAAATTGGCGGAAGTTCTCAATCATTGGACAGCACGGACAGCCTCTTGCCTGTCGAAATGTAGTCAGATACCTTGGGATCTGGCTAGATCAGTTTCTGTATTTTGGCAAAAATGTAGATGCTGCTCTGGCCAGAGCTAGAGGTGCTTTTGCCCTTACAAAGAGACTGTTTTATAGCAGCCAACTCGATGTGAGGGTAAAGGTCGGAGCACAAGAAATTTTATCCTAATGAGGTCCTTTACAATAGGGCGAACCTAATACGAGTGGACAACTTCGTAATTAAGCTGACTCGAAGGCACATTGCAAGAGCAATGACCTCGATGAATAACCTGATATCTGGGGCTTACTACCCCAATTACCTTTACCACGAGAGTGCGCGATCTGACGGCTGCGTTCCACCGGAAGCATTCCTCTACCTAGATCAGAAAGGGTTGATCCAGGATATATCAGCGGTCCCGTTAATCTTCCATGTCGCTCGGACAGCTGGGGACAGGCGACTCAACTACAACAGAGACGTCGCACATGGCAGTGTGGATCGACTCAGGTTCAGTAGGACGGTGGGGAATCGCGATAAGAGGGATGTCGTTCGGCAGCACCAGCATTTCTGGTGGTTGAATGATGGGGAAGATGTTTCGTCGTCGTTTCTGTCAATTACGGACCAGCCTCACTAATGAGGCAGAGCTGACCAATCTGTTTTCTCTGTGAATAGCGATGGCCAGCTTGCATAGGTTTAGGTTAGCATTTAAGAAACATATACATATATCAGTGTATACAAAGGTGTATACTGATATATGTATATGATTGTGTATAACGTCTATGTGTTTATGTGTGTATTGTACATTTAGTTTAGGTAGGCTAAGGTTTATTTTAAGTTAGATACTAAGTTTTTATTAAAAAAAAAAAGTCCATATGCTAAGTTTTGTTAACAATTTTTTTTCTTAGCTTTAAGTATAGAAAATAAATATCCATAAAGAAAATGTAAATGAGGTCGAAAGACATAGTTATAAGAATTTAGAGTAGCTTAGAGTGCCTGTGTGGGGCCAGTAAGTTAGTATAAGGTTGTTAAGTAATTTTAAGCAAGCATTTAAGCATTTTTTGTTAGTATGTAATAGTTATTGATTAGAAAATAAAATGCGTTTAAAAGAAAGAAAAAAGATGAGGAAAAGTGCTTTGCCCTAGCGATGGCCTTACGTGGTCCTGCGGCAGAACTGTTACAAACAATCGATATCGAAAAGAATAGAGACTATATGGTTTTAGTGCAGGCTATCGAGAAACGGTTTGGGGATAGCCACATGCGGGAAGTTTACAAGGTTCAATTGCAAGGCCGTATGCAGCAACGAGGAGAAACACTGCAACAGCTCCAAGCAGACGTGAGTAGACTGGCACATTTGTCATATCCCACCGCAGGCCAAGAAATAATCGACGAAATGGCAAAGGACGCATTCATCAGGGGAATTGCAGATTTGAAGCTACAATCAGCAGTAAGGATGGCCGGGAAAAGAACCCTTGCTGAAGCACTAGCCTTCGCTCTGGCGATGGAAGCATCCAATCAGGCTTCCAAAGGAATGCATTTCGTAAGTGAAATAGTATCTGGTGAATACTCCTGCTCAAGACCAACTACCATGCAACGAAATATCTGGCGGGAGAGGCGAAGGATGCGCTGCTGGAACTGCGATAAAGTAGGACATTTGCAAGGGCATTGTAAAGAACCGGTACGACGAGAAGGCTGCCTGCACTGGGGTTACAGGCAAATAGAAAGAAAAACCGGCAGAAACGGCTACCAAGAAACCGGTCCAATTTCCAGAAGCCATCAGTTAGGAAATGCTTACTTCGCGGGGCAGAAGTCTGTAGCAGGAGTCGACTCCAGGGTAATTATCCCAGTCTCACAGGTAAAACAATGCAACGAAAGCCTCCCAGCAGAAGTAGTCAGTGGTAAAGAAGCGAAACAACTGGCAACTATCCAAACGATCAGGACTGAGCCAATAGTGGGTTGGAGTATAGACGAAATCTGTTCCTCCCAACAGGCAGACAATGACATCGAACCAATATTGGCCTGGAAGGAACACGTGGAAAGACCAAGCTGGCAGCAGATATCAGATCGGAGCCAAACTCTGAAGGCATACTGGGCACAGTGGGACTCGCTTTTTGTGCAAGATGGACTGCTAAAGAGAAAATGGGAAAGTGCAGATGGGACAACATCTCGTATGCAGCTAATTGTGCCACGGTCCAGAGTCAACCAAGTACTCCATGAAATACATGACGGAATCTCAGGAGGCCATTTGGGAATAGACAAGACGTTGGAAAAGGTAAGGGAACGTTTCTATTGGCTAAGCGCTAAACAAGATGTCGAGAATTGGTGCAAAAAGTGCATAAGATGTGCGGCTACCAAGGGTCCAAAAGTAAAGCCACATGGACAAATGCAACAATACAATATCGGAGCACCTTTCGAACGAATAGCCATCGACATCGCTGGGCCGTTTCCCGAAACCTTTAATGGAAACCGATATACTCTCGTAGTCATGGATTACTTCAGTAAGTGGCCGGAAGTGTTTGCCATCCCAAATCAAGAGGCTAAGACCGTAGCCGAACAGATAGTCAACAACTGGGTGAGCAGATTTGGGGTCCCAATGGAGCTGCACTCTGATCAAGGGCGAAACTTTGAATCAAAAGTCTTCCAGGAAGTATGCCAATATTTGGGAATAAGAAAGACAAGGACAACGCCACTACACCCTCAATCTGATGGAATGGTCGAGCGATTCAATCGTACCTTGAATGAGCATCTATCTAAGGTTGTCAGCAACTGCCAGCGGGATTGGGATCGACACATACCCCTCTTCTTAATGGCCTACCGAAACGCGGTCCATAGCTCAACAGGGCACACACCATCCGAGATCTTATTTGGTCAAACAATTCGGTTGCCAAGTGAAGCAAAATTCGCATCCCCACCGACAGAGCCCAAAGAGGTGAACGACTACGTGAATGACTTACGCAGCAGGATTCGTAAATTGCATGAAGACACCAGAGAAAAGATGAAGCTAGCAAGCAGCCGCATGAAAACTAGGTACGATATCAAGGCGAAATCTTCCGGTTTCAACGAAGGAGATCTGGTTTGGCTGTATAATCCTCAGCGTAAGAAAGGCAAATCACCAAAATTGCAACATGACTGGGAAGGTCCATACAAGGTGATAACCCGCATTAATGACGTTGTCTACCGGATCCAGCGTGGGGATCGAGGAAAATTGAAAGTGGTCCATTTGGATAGAATGTGTCATTTCAACGGGATGCTAAATGTTCGGATGTTCGGGACGAACAACTGTAGGGAGGGAGCAATATGATAACCACTTAAATGTGAGCAGCGACGTCTAGCAGAAAATGTTGATACTGGAATAACAAAGTCTCGACTGGAGAGTGGAATCGAATTTTCTAGCAAATTGGAAATTGTATGGGACGCTGGATAGCGAGGATTGTTCTCGAAGTATGTCATTCGAGTATAAATACCAGCATCCCCAAGGTATGCAAATTAGTTCTAAAGTGTAATTTGAAGTGTTAATTAGGAGAAGCGATTAAGTGGTTTAAGTAAAAGATAAGAAAAGTATAAGTGGTTGAGAAATTGAATTGTACTGAGAGAAAGAATTAAATAGTGAATTGTAACTGTACTGAATAAAGGGATTTGTATTGAAAAGAATAAGTTCTATTATTTGTACCCACACAAACATTTTACAATATGTAAAATTTAATTTCGGTATGGAACAAAATAAAGAATTTATTGTTGTCTGACAAGTATAAACTTAAAATGTCGAAAAAAATACAAGAGTTCCGAAATAAGTGCTTGTGAAGTGTTTAGATGGGTTAATTTAAATAGAATCACGCTTTAAAAAGTGTAAACAAAGCACTTGTGAAACACGAAGAAATTGTTGTGCTGCTATCTTTCCATTAAATATTTAGTGAATACTGTGTAATATAGTGTCTTTTTGTTAAATATATGGTTAAACAAATCAGTAAAGACAGTGAAATGAGGCTGAAAATTCGCATAGTTGGAATACTACACATGTGTATGTTAATGCATATACTCATAGCAGAAAATTTTAAAATGTTAACACGTTCTCTTTTGGGAATTTAATGGCTGAAGAATTCCAATATAGCCAGCTTGAACTGTCATTCTCGAATGGCAGCATACAACGCGAGATGGGTGAGTTCATTAATTTCACCACAACTCGGGTGTGTTCACCAACGCTCACCACAAAAAGGACTATTTAGATTGGTAGAAGTGAAAGAATACTGAGAGCTGGTTGCAATTACCCTCTTGCACTTAACCTTGCATCGTCATTGCTCTTTTTGACATAAACAAGACCATTCTTTGTTTTTGCAGAGTACAGCAGACCCTCTCTTCGCAAACGAAGTGCATGTCTTAACAGAGAGCTGTTCTCCGGTGTTACGATCTCGTTCAAGTATATGCGAGCATTGATGTTGTTGCTGTAGTACTGTCGTTTATCATAGCTTTCACTCTCCAGCAGTTGCGACATAGTCAGTCTTTTGTTTGCTCAGCATGAGAGGAGAGACGAATTAAGAGCGGTTGATTGTTGTCATTCTTTGTTCTGATGCGAAACGTATCAACGTAAGGTGAGATCTGGACTTGCAGTTTGGAGGCGACTTTTTTGGAGAGTTCAATGACATCTTCTTTGTCGTTGAATGGAATACCGCGAGCAATTATGTCACTTAGACGCTCTCTACGTTGCAATTCCGCTAACTTTCCGTTTACTCTTAAGTTTTCTTCCCTCAGCTCAGAGATTTCGCTTTGGCATTTTTCCACGCGCAGATTTAAGGCGCTAATTGTATCGCCTATATCTTTTTTAATGTTCTTCTCGAATTCAGACAACAATGCACTGAACTTAGCCATTAGACCTACTTCCAATTCTTTTAACTGTTCACATAACTTGGTAGGTTTTCCATGTTTAAGTGGCTGTAGTGATTTTGTTGCATTAGATGATGGTTTGCCTGGAGTGAGAACTAAAGAGGTTTTCTCTTTCTCTTTGAGTCTTTCCGATCTAGTAGCCATGATGAAGAGGAATGCACTTTTTTAAGAATTTATTTTTTTACTTGTTTATGATGATGATTGCGTAAGGTGCAAATATTGGAGAAAAAGTAAAAAGACAGATCGATACTTAAAATGAAAATGACACGGACTTATTTTATTTATAGCGTTAACCGGTTAAAAAGGCTTCGAATGTCAGGAGCAATTACAGGCACGTCTACTCAATTGACATAGCCAACAATATATATACGAGTATATCCAATATATATCCAGTATCCATATATGATCAAACAAATCAATGGAGATAGTGAAATACGGCTGAAAATTCCCATAGTATGCAAACTACACATGTGTATGTATATGCATATACTCCTAGCAGAATATTTTAAAAGGACTATTTCGCTTGGTGGAAGTGAAAGAATACTGAGAGCTGGTTGCAATTACTCTCTTATACTTGATACTGCTTCAATTACAACCCTAGAAACAAGCCAATTTGCACCAACTTTTTAATTTTACCATCTAAAATATTCCCCTTGAAATAATATTGCTGTAACGTTAATAAGACTCATCTATGAAAATTTTAAGTTGCATTTCACTGTCTTTATTGACTTGTTTAACAATATATTAAATGAACACTTTATACTATTCACTATGGACTTAATATTGAATAAAAAAATAAAAAGAAAAACAATTTCTTCGCGTTTAGCAAGTGCTTTGTTTACATATTTTGAAGCACGATTGTTTGTAAACCAAGCCACCCAAACACTTCACAAGCACTTATTTCGATATTTACGAACTTTTCTCGACATTTCAACTAAACACGTACTTGAAAAAAAAATATATTTCTTTAACAAATTTATTAAATTTATTCCGTACCGAATTTTCACTTCTCATACGAATTTGTTCCCGCCAACGGTCTGTCTGAACTTGGTATATGGGTTTAAGTACAAACAATTTCCGGCAGAATTTGCGTTCCGAGTCTCGATTGACACTCGGTAAAGTCCTTTCAGCGCCCCTTGGTGCCATTTTTTTTTACCTAAACGGCTAGACCGATTTCTGACAGATTGTTGCCGGGAGCAAATTCATATGTAAAATTTAATTTCGGTATGCAACAAAATAAAGAATTTATTGTTGTCTGACAAGTATAAACTTAAAATGTCGAAAAAAAATACAAGAGTTCCGAAATAAGTGCTTGTGAAGTGTTTAGATGAGTTAATTTAAATAGAATCGTGGTCAAAAAATGTAAACAAAGCACTTGTGAAACACGAAGAAGTTGCTGTGTTGTTACTTTTCCGTTAAATATTTAGTGAATACTGTGTAATATAGTGTCTTTTTGTTAAATATATGGTTAAACAAATCATTAAAATAGTGGAATAATGCTGAAAATTCGCGTAGTTGGAATACTACACATGTGTATGTATATGCATATACTCATAGCAGAATATTTTAAAAGGACTATTTCGTTTGGTGAAAGTGAAAGAATACTGAAAGCTGGTTGCAATTACTCTCTTGCACTTGATTCTGCTTCAATTGTGACTTAAGAACCAAGCCAATTTGCACCAACTTTTCGGTTTCACCAACTGAAATATTCCCCTTGAAATATGAAATATGAAAATTTTAAGTTGCGTTTCACTGTCTTTATTGACTTGTTTAATAATATATTAAATAAACACTTTATATTATTCTCTACGAATTTAATATTGAATAAAGAAATAACAAGGAAAACAATTTCTTCGCGTTTAAAAAATGTTTTGTTTACATTCTTTAAAACACGATTCTTTTTAAACTATCCCATCTAAATACTTCACAAGCACTTATTTCGAAACTCGCGTATCTTTTCTCGACATTTTAACCCAACACGTATTTGAAAACAAAAATTTCTTTAACAAAAATTTCTTTAACAAAATTAATAATATTATCCCGTACCGAATTTTCACTTTACATACGAATTTGTTCCCGCCAACGATCTGTCAGAAATATAATAGTCGATATAGTACAAAAAATTTCCGCCAGAATTTTCGTTCCGAGTCTCAATAAACATGCGCCATATCATAAATCACCTTGGAAAGCTTACAACCGCTTTCGATTGCTATTTCAGGCGTATTAGGCTGTCAATTGTACATATCCCGCATATCTGCTGGGAATAATAAACACAATAATTAAAATAAGGTTTAAAAGGAATTAAATAATATTATTTGAGTACAATTTAAAAGCTAATAAAAAAATGTCGTCACTTTCCGGTTTTCGTGTGAATATGTTTAATGAAAACTTTCTGAACGAAAACGAGCAGGATGCAAACTCTGTTCTTACTGAATTAGACAAAGGTGAAGTTCAGGAAACTTATGTATGTATGTACGTCATGGTGTTGTTTTTTGCTTTTTAATGCAAGGTTTGAGATCAACAAAAATTGGTGTTCAATGTGAAGCTATTGTCAGATTTCCAAGGCTTTTTGAAAAGTATCCATTTCCTATCTTAATCAACTCGTCATTTTTAAAATTAGCTGAGTTCTTTTGGAATGGGTGAGTTTCCACTCTAGATACATATGAGTGGTTTAGAAATAAAGTGAACTAAGCTCCCTTGAACTGATTTTGAGAAAATATGACTGAAGTTTTGTTTTTGAAGAAGATATAATTTTTACAAAAAAATTAGTTTTACATATTTTAAATTTGTATAACCAACATCTTGGTTTATGTACATACAGTGACTCCAAAAACTATTCGCTCATTAACCCATTTGAAAAGGAAAGTGGCTTTAGAAAAAAACAAAAAGTTTTACAGAATTCATATATACGTGTACTTAATCTATGTAAAAAACAGTAAAACTTCACAAAACAAAAAAACAAAGTTTAAAGCTCCAAAAAGTATTCTTTTTGGATTTAGATTTTGACTAGATTTTGAGTAATTTTAGATGTTATTTGGTCCCATTCCGCTATTAAAGCGGCTTTCAGTTGAGTTTTACTGCGGATTTCATATTTTTTTATATTTTGCTCCAAAATATTCCAAATGTTTTCCATGGGATTGATATCTGGTGATTGGGGTGGCGTCTCGATCCATTTTGGGGTATTATATAGTAACCACATTTTAGTGTTCCAGGCTGTATGTTTTGTATCATTGTCTTGACTAAAAATATAGTCAGAGGTAAGACCCATTTTATTTGCACTCGATTGTAGGTGTGCTTTGAATGTATTAGTATATTCCTTGTGATCCATAATACCATCAATAAAGTGCAAATTACCAACCCCTTTGGCACCCATACAACCCCAAACTTTAATGTCGGTTTAAGGTGTTTTTCCTCTATAACATACATCGTCCATCTGAACCACAAATATTATATTTACTTTCATCTGTAAATAAAAACTTGTTCCAAAACTCTTTTGGTTCGTTTTTGTACTGATTTGCAAATAAAAGCCGTTTTTTCTTGTTGTTAGTGCTTATAAATGGTTTTTTTCTTGCTGCTCTACCATGATAGCCAGCATCATACAACACATTTCTTACACTGTTAACGTTTCAGCACCAAATTCATTTCTCACTTCAGTGTGAATTTGGGTAGCACTTTTTTTGGATCTTGCTTCACTTTGTGGACAATTGCACGCATTTCTCTGTCCGTTAAGACACGTGGACGACCCGATCGTGGAGCATTGGACAATCTGTTTCTACCAGAGAACCTATCAATAATGCTTTTCACTGTTGAATATGACCGCCTAACAATTTTTCCTACTGATCTAATCGATTCTCTGGATTCACGCATATCTAACATAATTTTACGCACTTCCTCCGACGTTTCTTTCACTTTTCGACCAATTTTAAATAAAATCACCACGTCTCGCAGAATGTCAGTACAAATGGGCTGAGAATTTATGTTTACTGTAACAAACAAAGAGTAAGAAGTCGTTGTTGCTATTTTTGTCTAAAAGAATTCCCGCTATTTCGAGATAAAGACCATTGTCTAATGGGTGAGCGAATACTTTTTGGAGCTTTAAACTTGAAGTCGACGAACATTTTTTAGTTTATTTTGTTAAATATTGTAATATTTTGTTTTTTTGTTTTGCGAAGTTTTACTGTTTTTTAGATAGATTAAATACACATATATATGAATTGTGTAAAACTTTTTGTTTTTCTTTAAAGACATTTTCTTTTTCACTTGGGTTAATCAGCGAATAGTTTTTGGAGTCACTGTATGCACAACAACAGTCAGTTTAATTAATGGGTTAATCAAATATTCTATAAACTAACATAAAGAAATAATAGTGGGCTTAGTTCACTTTATTTTTGAACCACTCATATGCATATATGTATGTATGTGCAAAATATACAATTTACATTTTGATGTTATACGTACATAGATCGAACCTCCTGCGGTTCTGGGTTCTGAAGGTCTGTCAACAAAGTGAAAATCATTTAGATAAAATACTAAATATAGAAGCGTTTGTGAAGCGGATATTTATGGTGACACATTCAAATGATCCAGTTGCAAGGGCGTTGACGCTAAGGTAAATTTTGAGATTTTTCTACAATATGTTCTCTTAATAAGATAATCTAATTATCTGCGCATAACGGTGAAATAATTTTAACGATACCATATTTCTAAGTCATTGGTTTATGGCATAACTTTTTTCGGAACAATTTTTAAATTCTAAAATTTCTTTTTTTTTTCGTGAAATATGCGATAAACCTATATATCGTCGGTCCAAAGGTAAAAGTCATTTGGCCTTACTAACAACCAAATTAAGTATACAGCTTAAGTATAATCTTCACATTTTCCAAAATGTTTGTACCAATAACGAATTTAATAGCCGGCTTTAGTGTTAGTATGGAGTTAAATTTTAATGTAGAGAAAGTCAAATCTAAGTTTTTAAATATGACATTAAAGAACAGAGTGATGCCAATGTTCTAATTATAAAAAAAAGACTGAAAATGATTTGATTTGTTATCTAAAATACTAAAATTATGCGTAAACTGCTAATTGAATTTAGTTGAAATTGTATAAGTGTTATTTAACTTTCATGAATTTGAAATTCTTTTATCTCCATTATAATTTATTGAATTATATTGCAGTAAAAACTGGTTAAAATGTGATTTTCGTAAATGTTTTATTGAAGCAGTAAACTAAAATGCAAAACATAAAGGGTCTAATTTGCTTACACTCTTCGTTCTTATTTTTGAATACGGGACAATGAAAAAAATGTTAATAACAATTATAATTCGTAGCTAAACCTCGGAAATGTGCAAAAATTAAAAGTGAATGGTCATATTTCTTATCAAAACATTTAAATTTTTGTAGATTCACCGAAAAATTCAAAGAAGCAAACGCGATTTATCCAGTCGTTTTCTAATTGTGTGTGCTCAGATTAAAAAAAAAGTTGTTTCGAGAAAAACACATTTAAAGTTTCTATATATATACGAGTATATATATTATAGTATAACTCTATAAAAAATATGCATATTATGGGTTACATATTACCACATATCATCACTATCAGCGTTAAACAGTTTTTTTTTCAAAATCGCATTAGTATTCGCATCTGTTTCTATATTTTCTTAGGTCTGTTGGATGTCATAAAAACATTTTTTTTATGGCCTACCTGTACGTTGCTACTCTTTTCTATCATATCCTGATGCTATAACTCGGAAAATATTTTAAATACGTTTTAAATCTACATAACCTTTAGAACATTTTAAAGCAACAAAAAAAATTATTAGTATTTACTCAGCAATGTCCTCTTAATTACTACATATTTTGTTATACAAAGTTATTGATTGATGAAAATAATGTTGAACTAGAGTTTCAAAAAGAACATTTATAGAATCGAATATCCATTTATTAAGGAAAAATGGAGCCAACAAAGACTATTAACTTAAGTACATTGGCATCACGTTTTTATATGCACAAACGAAGAAAACAATCTCAGCTAATTTTGTTGATTTCGACTTACGAGTGCCAGGAGTATGCATTGACGTTTGCTGATGTACATATCTATGATGTATGTATGTAAAATAACGTATGTGCTGCATCAATGGGAGAAAAGAGATAAAAGATTTGCTAGTTAATTTTACTCTTCGCGAAAGAACTGATTCAGCAATTAATTGGTTATCCATATATTACACATTTCCTCATCGGAAATCCAACTCATTTTAAATTAATACAAACGTCAAACTGCTATATCTGCTAATCTAAGCTGCTTTGGGGGCTTAGATTCTCGTGGAAGAAAAGCACCAGGTAATAAGACAAGTGATGTAGACCTTAAGTTTATAAAAAAAAACAACTTGAGAGTTTCGCAGTAATGGAATCTCATTATGTTAGGCAATCAAGCCAAAAACTATACCTAGAAAGTAAGTTATCAATACTTAAGATGTATGATCTATACAAAGGGCTATGTGAGAAAGATAGAAAAGTTGCTGTTAAAGAGTGTACTTATCGAAAAATATTTTGCGACAATTACAATTTTTCATTCTTTAAGCCCAAAAAGGATAAATGCTCTACATGCTCTAAATATAAAACAGCTGATCCAGATACGAAAAAAGAGATAGAATTCAACTATTCTCTCCACATCAAAAAGAAAGTTGAGTGTCAGGACGAAAATGCTAAGGATAAAGAAAGAGCAATTAATGAGCCTTCATTTTTAACATTGACTTTTGATTTAGAGAGTGTTCTGCAGCTACCTATCTCAAATAGGAAAAGTGAAAAAAACTCGACAAGTGGGTACCCATGAATTGAACGAGGCCCAAAAACTACGCCGTTTAGAAGCCTGTACATCACAGAGTCTAAGACACCGAAATGCACCGTATAATCACATGTAATGAAAAGTGGATTTTGTAGGACAACCTTAAAAGATCGTTGGATGCGGACGAGAACCCAAAGCACACCCCCAAACTTGGTCTTCACCCAGAAAAGGTTATGGTGACAATCTGGTGGATATCGAAAGGACCAATCCACTTTTGATTTCTTCAACCAGGGGAAATGATAAATGCAGTCAAATATTGTGAGGAAATCGACATAATGCATACGTAATTGGCTGAAAAGCAGCCGGCGTCGGCAAATAGGCATGGCCCGTGATACAATGCTAGACCCGATACCTCACACGTTACGGTGCATCCACCGTACTCTCCTGATATTTCTCCAACGGATTATCATTTTGTCGGCGAAATGTGTTCCGAAACCGAGCAGAGGTCATAGAAGTCTTTGAAAACTTTTTGGCGTCAAAAAATCAAGCCTTCTATAAAAAAAGGAATAATGGACCTTGAATCACGGTGGAAGAAGGTTATATATGTCAATGGTTCATATTTTGACTAAATAAAATTTTATAAAAAAGAAATATTGTCTTTTATTTTTTACAAAAAAGAATGGGACATTTCATGTGGTACACACTAATATAGGGTTTTCCAATAAGGAATTGACAACTTTTTTTAAAAATAAAACGCAAACCATTTGAGATATTTCAAAAACTTTATTATCGGCTTGAAGTAAAATCAAAACATTTATGAATGGAACTCGACTTCGTTCATATGGCTATCGCGGGCACGTTTGCAGCGGTCGATTCCTTGGACCCAATTTTCAACGACTCGGCAACACATTTCGGCCGAAACGAATGATTTAACGTAGCCCCACAGAAAATATTCAAGCGGCGTTAAATCGCACGAACGAGGCGGCCAATCGACTGGCCCATTTTTTGAGATAACACGCTCACCATACTTACTCTTCAATAAATCTATTGAACCGTGTGCTGTGTGGCTTGTGGCATCATCCTGTTGAAACCACATGCCGTCCAAGTCCATACCTTCCAATTCGGGTCAAAAATAATCGTTGATCATGGCGCGATAACGCTGACCATTCACAGTAACGTGATGATCTTTATCGTTGACGAAAAATATGGCCCAACGCAACCAAACAATTATTTTTTGTGGATGAAGTGGTGATTCGTGATTTTCACCCGACCAATAACGCATATTTTGCTTATTGACGAACCCATTGAGCCAAAAATGAGCTTCGTCACTGAAGATGATTTTGCGATGAAATTCATCATCTTGGCGCATCTTCTCCAGAACCCAATCGGAGAACGTACGTCGCTTCAAATGGTACATCGGCTTCAGTTCTTGAGTCAGCTTGATCTTGTATGGGTGTAAACCAAGATCCTTTCGCAAAATACGCCATAATGTTGTCCGAGCGGTGCCCGATTCTTGAGAACGCCGTGGAATTGACTGATTTGGATCGTTTGCTACGGACGCCTGAACGGCGGCGATATTTTCGACACTTCGACCAACCCGTTGTCTCACTGACACGGCAACATCACACAACGAATATGTAGACTCAAATTTTTGCCCTACTACTAATGCCTGTCTATTAGGGCGATAACTTCGACCGAAAATTGGAGTTATCGCTCTTAAAGTTGCAGTCACCGACTCCGAATTTCGATAGAAAATTTTTATAATTTGCAGATGTTGCTCGTTAGTGTACTTTACCATGATGAAAATGTTGAGTTTACCGAATAAATTGACAGTGACAGTTGGATGATTAGTGAAAGAGTGCGTTCACAAATTAAATTCAAAGTTGTCAAGTCCCTATTGAAAAACCCTTTATAAAGAAAAATGACAAATGTAGAGTGAGTAAAAGTAAGGATGTCTGGTAGGTAAAAATAATACAGTTAATTTGAATCATAGAATAGCTGTGGGTATCATAAATAACAAGATCCCAAAAGCGCTAAGATGACAATGCAGTATAATTCAATCCAATTTATAATTTAATTATGGTCCAAGTGTTTAACAATACTGTAAAATGTTTGTGTGGGTACAAATGATAGAACTTATTCTTTTCAATACAAATCCCTTTATTCAGTACAGTTACAATTCACTATTTAATTCTTTCTCTCAGTACAATTCAATTTCTCAACCACTTATACTTTTCTTATCTTTTACTTAAACCACTTAATCACTTCTCCTAATTAACACTTCAAATTACACTTTAGAACTGATTTGCATACCTTTGGGATGCTGGTATTTATACTCGAATGACATACTTCGAGAACAATCCACGCCATCCAGCGTCCCATACAATTTCCATTTTGCTAGAAAATTCGATTCCACTCTCCAGTCTCCAGACTTTGTTATTCCAATATCGAAACCTTCTGGTCTTCGACATTTTCTGCTAGATGTCGCTGCTCACATTTAAGTGGTTATCACAATACTGTAATACACAATACACAATACAATCACAATACTGTGATAACCACTTAAATGTGAGCAGCGACATCTAGCAGAAAATGTCGATATTCGAAGACCAGAAGATTTCGATACTGGAATAACAAAGTCTCGACTGGAGAGTGGAATCGAATTTTCTAGCAAATTGGAAATTGTATGGGACCCTGGATGGCGAGGATTGTTTTCGAAGTATGTCATTCGAGTATAAATACCAGCATCCCCAAGGTATGCAAAATCAGTTCTAAAGTGAAATTTGAAGTGTTAATTAGGAGAAGTGATTAAGTGGTTTAAGTAAAAGATAAGAAAAGTATAAGCGGTTGAGAAATTGGATTGTACTGAGAGAAACAATTAAATAGTGAATTGTAACTGTACTGAATAAAGCGATTTGTATTGAAAAGAATAAGTTCTATCATTTGTACCCACACAAACATTTTACAATACAATAAAGTCAGTTCGAAAGACTAGGAGAATTTACAACTTTCATTTGAATAGTACTACCGTATCATGTACCGAGTCGACCACCGTCGAGTGCACAAGTCAACCAGTGCACTCGCAAATTATCATGTGCTGTGCAAAAAAAAAAAAAAAAAAACACCGCGCGCATGTGCAAAACAAAACAAAAAACAAGTGCAGTGCAGTGCACTTCGCAGCCTTGCTTATTATTGTCGGTGTTTGTGTTTTCTGTGTTTGTCTGTGATTATGACTAGGGAATTCAGAGTAGACGTAGCCAATATACGCGGGCTAAAAAGTAATCACTTTTCTGCGTACGTTCACGTCTGTAAGTGCAGACTAGCTGTTTTGGCACTTAGTGAAACACAGGTAGATCCCCGCCCACACCTCTCAGATCATTCTGATCAGAAGCTACCTGGTTACGAACTAGTGCCATTATTCTTCTCTCACCGCGGTCTCTACGTGCGTAGTGATGTAGCTTACCAAACTCCACCACAATGTGATCCATGTTCCAATCCGGAATTCAACTTCATGTGGTTAAAATTCCATCTCCGTAAGCAAATTATCCACTACTGCTTTATTTACAGAAGCCCCAAACTGGACAGCAATTCAACTTTTAACGAGTTTGATGCGCTGTCTGACTCCATTCAAAGAATTGTATCCCTGTATCCTCATATTGAAATCGTTATTACGGGCAATTTCAGTGTACACAATTTTGGATGGCTTCAACATTCTGGACAGAGAACACCTGAGGACGGTGTCTTGAGATGTTCACTGCGGAAATTAACTTGACCTAGCTTGTAAATGAGTTCACGCGAATACCAGACCAACCCGACAGAGGAAAATCGAAAAATGTTCAAACGAGCCAGAAATGACTGCAACGCCTTTCTTAAGAGTGTGAAATTCCAATACGACCAGAAACTGAGGCAAAAATACTGCAATGTCCCAAAGGCAGTACAAATTTTTGGTCGTTCGTCAAAACATTAGAAATTCCGCCTCATCCTCCATCCCAACGCTCATTTACAATGACATTCCACCTGTCAGCTCTTTGGATAAGGACAATCTGCTTGCTGCACACTTTGCGACCAGCTCAACACTCCCAGATTGTTCTTTGTCTCCGCCTACATTTGAGTGCATCGAATCTTTAATGGGACGAATCTACTTTCGCACTCGTGTATTAGCAAGAGTACTAAAAGATCTCAACATACATAAATCCGCTGGTCCAGATGGTATATCTCCCCTTCTTCTGAAGAGGTGCTCTTCTTCGCTGGCAAAACCGCTGCGTAAGCTTTTTCATCAATCCTACTATTTAGGACTCTTCCCGAGCAGATGGAAAACAGCATTTGTCCAGCCCGTACCTAAAAAAGGCGAATCATCTTCTCTCTCCTACAGACCCATCGCACTTACGTGCCTTCTTTCCAAGGTCATGGAAACGCTGATAAATCGTCAGCTCATGAAATATCTCGAAACACGAAAACTTTTTACTAACCGGCAATATGGTTTTCGTAGCAACAGGTCCACTAGTGATTTGATGGTATGTCTCACCGAAAAGTGGAACCAAAACGTACATTAATCTGGCGAAAGCAAGATAGTTGCACTTGATATTTCCAATGCATTTGACAGAGTTTGGCATCAGGCTCTTGTGTCGAAAATGCGTGCATTTGGGATCGACGACTCCCTTCTTCAATGGATTAGAAATTACCTTTCGGAACGTTCAATTCAAGTTGTCTTGGACGGTTTCAAGTCTGATATTCACAAAATAAATGCTGCTGTGCCCCAGGGCTCTGTTCTGTCTCCGACACTCTTTTTAATTTTCATTAATGATCTCTTGTCTGCTACTTCTAATCCAATATATTCCTTTGCTGATGACAGTACACTCTGCTTTTCATATTCATTTCCGGACTCATGGCCCTGCTCTTCGGCTGTAGAACGAGAACGGCAGCGTATACTAAGCTAATTAAATTCCGATATCAACAGCATAACCAATTGGGGAACTATCAACAGAGTGGAATTTAATGATTCCAAAACACAATGCTGTTTGCTGTCGTTAAAGCCAAATTTAAACACCCAGCCATTATCCATGCACTTGCATCGTCGAAACCGAAAAACTTTCCATTCTCGGTATGTGTGTCAATAACAACTTAGGTTGGAATGACCACATATTTGTTATCGCCAAAAATGCTGCGAAATGTCTAGGTTTCTTACATCAAGCGATGTAAGAAATATTTTACCCCCTCTGATCTGACCTTAATATATAAGGCATTCATCCGCCCAAAATTGGAGTACAATGCCCACATCTGGTCAGGTGCTCCTAAAACATCTCTACACCTGCCAGATAGGATTCAAAACCGTGCGATACAACTTATTGACGATACTAATACCAGTCAATCAATTGACACGCTCGAACACAGACGTAATGTCTCCTGTCTCACTTTGTTTTTTCGCTATTTCCACCACCAGTGCTCCACTGAAAACGCCAGTAGCATTCCGCCCATTCAAACTTTCAACCGTAACACCCGTCTCGTTATGAATGCTCATCAGTATACTATCAAACCCATTTTCGGACGTACTCTAAAATATCGTGATTTGTTCCTAAGCCGTACAACTCGTTTATGGAATGCCCTGCCGATCTCTGTATTTCCTGGTCGTTATAACTTGCAAACATTTAAAAACAATGTACATCGGTACCTATCTTTTCTTCCTCCCTAAATTTCCTTTGCCCGCGCTGTGAACAATCACCTTAAGGGTACACAAACCCCTTGAGCGCGCGCTCATTATATATATAAAAAAAAGTAATATAAAGCTCCATTGGCAATCTGGTTAATCCAGTCATTTTACGTCTGCTCTGGATGCACTGATAAATCTCACTCCCCTTGTCATTCAAATCATGGGCTGTGCTCAGGAATTTGGAATGTAGTCGGGTCCTCGCAGATAGCTCTGCTTTTTGGAAAATTGGATAGAGAGAGAGAAAGATGTTTGGGGTCAGTAGTTATTTCGCTCCATGGGTGGTGTCCAACATTTAATGGGGACACTAAATTATTAGTGTAAATTGAGTTGTCATTATATTTTAGGCAACCGTTCATCTCACGAGATTTTAGTTGCTTACTCATCTTAGAAGGAGTAGAATGGACTAGTTCTTTGTCTGAGTGCTCTGTTCTGATAGAAAAAAAAGGTTTTTTTTAAAGGTAGCCAAACAACTGCCCATTTTAAGAGGAAATACTGCAGATTGGCCAGACATTATAAGCAACAACTTTTATCATACAAAATTCGACAGTCAACCCAAAGTCGCAATGCAAAACAAACGGTAAAATTTGTATATGCTGTTAATAATTGAATCAACTGTGTAAACCCGGAATTGTTTCCGTCGACTGTGAAAATGTATTGGTCTACATATAAATTTTTCGCACCGCATCGGAAACCGAGTTTTCAATAAAAAGTTACAAAGAATACAAAACCTCATTCAAGCGTTCACACCGAATACAGACTACTTTCTGTTTGACAGTAGTATTAGCTGTGAATTTTTTTTCTTAGATATTTTTTTCTCCTTATCAACAGAATAAAAAAAGAACATTTTCTTTAATATTGAATTATTTATTTATAATAGCGTAAAAAACTTACCTAGAACTACAACCAATATTTATTCAAATTTGAAGTTTTGCAATTTTGTTTTGACAACTACTCTGTCAGCTGTTTTGCTGAATGTGCTGAATATTTCAAAAGGTGTGTCTGCTTCGACAACCTCACAATTGTGAGTTTAATCACAAACTTGTTTTACTATGGGGTTTCAAAAACTAAAAAAATGTTGGGGAACCTACTGTTTTCGATTAAGGTTACGAGAGTTTTCGCAAAAATTCGGATATCGAAAAGATGCATGCCGTGTTATGACTATAATCTAATTGGAATATCATCCAACCACTACAGTCTATCTGGTGAGTTCCGGTGAAAGAAATAATCAAAAATTACTATTTCTGGATTTTTTCGAAATGCGTCCATAGAGTTGGAGAGCCATGTGAGAGCCGTAAAATTTTGTAAAACTGTCAAGTACTAGGGAAACAGTATGAGCATTTTTGAAACTTCTCTATCCAGTTTTTAAAAGCATTACACCGGGTTTACTAACAATTGAAAAGTTGCGGTTAAACCTCGCATATAAGAAGGAAAGGATTTTTTTTACAACACATGAGAGAGAGGAAAAGCTACACCAGTTTGTGAATGTTAATAGGTTGGCTGTTGCAAGGCCTCTTGCAACCTCTGTAGGGAGCGGAGGAGTAATCTAATGGCGATTAGAGATATTCGTGTCAGAGCTCGACGGTTTCCTGGGGCGAGCAATAAAAAAAATCATATCGAAAGCTGGAATGTTGGTACATTAACAGGGGAAAGTTTCGATTTAGAAAATGTCTTACGATAATATAAAACCTATATAATATGCTTTCAAGAAACTTAGTGGATAAATGTCGCAAACGGTACTCGCTACATGAACCTGCAAAACGAAAGCAACATTATTATCGAACGGGACCAAGTAATAACGGCGTTGCCATCATACTAGCCGCCGACCTCGTAGGTAAGATCATTAGCGTATCAAAAATCAGCGACCGATAAATGGCCATAAAACTGTAGCGGTCAACATCAAACCCAGATAATGAAAAAAGTGATTTTAGTGAACATCTAACAGTCATCATCGACATTGGCTGACTTTTCGCAAAGAAATTCTATTGTAGAAAACCAAGGAAACCCGGCATAATTAAAAAAATGTAATGTAAAAATTTAAATAAAGAAAGTCACTAGCTTTAGGTCGTTAAACTATGAGGCAAACGCTTAAATCAAGACAAAGGACTACATACGCAAGATCTCAAAAAACGGGCTCCATGTTATGCCGATAACGGGATGTTATATAAATGTCGATAAGAAACAAAAGACAAGCTCTGTAAGCGTGGACTAGATATAGCGGAAATAGCGAAGTCCATAAAGTACGTTCTGAGTTAGACTACTGGCGGTTGAAAAAAATAGACGAGAAAGAGGTAGGTATAGTACGTGCAGTAACAGTAGAGGCTTTGTATCAAATGCTTCTCAATTATATTTAATAAAATTATGAGAGGCTATCGCCTAGCAAATCGAGGGGGAGCTTTCTTATTGATTTGTACGAATTGAAAGAATTATCGATCGGTGAAGCTAATGTCGCACACTATGAAAAAGTATATGAGGCAGATTGTTGATAGGGCAATATTATTAGAGTCCACGACAGTAAGTGTTTGTTTGTGGGAGAGGGATAGACATATGTACATATGTACGACGAAAAATATGGATTGTGATTAAACATCTGATATCGTCTTCATTGATTTGGAAAAAGCGTTTGAAAGAGCTGCCAGGGAACTCATATGGACGGCGTTAAGATCTTCGATAAACGAAAAATTTGCACGATGATGTTAAAATAAAAGTTTTATCATAAGCAAAAACGTGAAATCTCTTCAAGCATGAGTAGCCCTGGCTCAAGTGGTAGTGTATTGACTACTGAGCCAAACATCTTTCTTTCTCGCCCAAATGCGCAGGGATTTCTTCAGTATTAAGAGTAATAGGATAAAGAGTCACCGTAGGTAACGATTAACGTTAAAAATGTTTCTCAGAACTCGCAAACTTAACGCCTCACATGCGCGAAAGCGCAAGAATTTTAAATACTCAGGCTCTGTCGTAAAGTACCAAGGAAACAGCGATGACAATGTCAAACGTGGAGTAGTTTAAATGGCGCAAAAGTTCTGGGGTATTTTGACACAAATATCACTTAAACTTTGTGGTTTGTTTTACGCGACAGTCGTTCGTCAAGTTTTGTCTTATGGATCGCATTGTTGGCCGCTGCTTGAGAATTATATAGGAAAAATGACAGCGACTGGAAAAAAAATGTTAAAAATGTCAGTGGATGTGACAAGACGTGCTCTATCTTCAACAGCCACTTAGTTACAGGGTGATTTAAAAAGTGAGTTCGTTTGATAGCCAATTGGTTAATGGTTAATTCACATTCAAACACTATTACCATCCATGTTTCATTTTCAAACAAAACATTTTTTAATTTATTTTAATAAATTTTTATGAATATCGCATTTATCTCTGCATTTATAAATGTAAGTTACACACCTACATTTTCCCAGCTATAAGGTTGAATATATTAATCCCCAATATGACTATTTTTATTATTACTAAAAAAAATTTTAAAAGAAGTGAATTTTCACTTACCGTTATAATAAATTATTAATAATCGTAATTTATATAATGTTAAATCTACAGCAGTTCCTCAAAGTGACTGAATGCAAGTCTCATATATATAACCCACTTCAAAAATCGTAAACGTTGTATCCGTTTACATAAATTTAAAAAAAAAAAATGTGTGAGGAATAATACCACTGCTTGAGATAGTTATTTCGAGAAACATATTATTTTAAAAAAATTTTAAAAATTTAATTTTTCTTAATGAAAAAAACAACGAATGCAAGTGTTTCATATAAAACAAATTTTATTTCTTAATAATGAAAAAAACAACAAATTCAAGTGTTTCATATTTATAACCCATGGTTCAAGAAGTTAATAAAATGAAAGAAGAAACGACAATTAATAATAAATTTAAGAACCTTTGAGCGTGTTTAATGTCTGGTATTTACTCATACGTCTTTCCTTTAGCGTATATTCTCCTCGCTAGGATTCCCCAAAGGTTTTCAATTTGGTTTACATCGGGAGAGAATGCAGGCCAGTTCATCAAGTTGACAGAGTTTATTCTTAACCAGTTAATGGTTTTCCTATTGGTTGAAATTCGGGCATTGTCCTGCTGTCTCTTTCCTATAATTACTAGATATTTCGGTGTGAGGTTAAAAACACCAGACATGAGCTTGTAATGTATACCTTAGCCAAAAAATCTATTATCACAATGTAATGTACCTCATTTGACCATATAACCCGTCAACCCTCAACCTGAATAAAACAAGTGTTTTCTATGTTGGTGTTGCCAAACGAAAAGCATTTGAATTTACATGGTATTTTTCTAGAGCATGGGGTGGAAACTCATTTTCCGTAAATTTAGTGCGGTCAACGGGATAAATACCTTTACTGATCAAACCGGATATTATGTATTCGTGGTTCATAGACTCTTTCCAGGTTTTTCCGATAAGTTTGGAAAACATCTGCTTACTAATACGCGTACAACTTTTACCCATTAGCGATTTTCCGTAAGCTATCATTTGGTCCCAAGCTGTTTTTATAGGTCCAAATACGCATTTAGCCAATGATTGCATTATCGGTTAGGTGACTAGGAAGACGCATCAGTATGATATTAGTCTGGACAGCTCTCAACTATTCGGATACTTATGTGACTACAATGATCGGCATATACTAACACAGTGCCTGATTTAGTGCACTTTCTCCAACACGAACATTGTTAACAAATGGAATGAATCCATTTAACAACCAGTTAAAAAATCCACTAATTTTCTTACGATGCGCACAATCTTTCTGTAAAGCCATCTTCAGAAGTCCACCTGGCCTGGACATCAGCACCTTTAATAATGATAACCGGCAATAGTGTTGAACCATTTGCAGATACGCACGCAAGTACTGTAGTGGATTCACCTCCGGATCCTCCTAAAACTTTGGTAAGACATTTTCCCTTAACACCCAATGAACGATTTTTGTCATGATGAAATCCGCTTTCGTCTGCGTTGATGTCATACTGTGGTTTGCTAATTAAGCTATTATCCTCAATTATCTTCTGCAGCTTATTATATAAGTCATAAACAACATCAGGGTTTCTCGCGTCTTTTCGGAGCTTTTGAATATTTTCTGATTTTTTCAGTGATATTCGGAGGTCGTTTCATGAATCTAAATATGAATCATCTCCAGGAACATTGTTTATAAAGGGTGTGTTCAGTCCCCTGAATTTAATGTATTCTAAAGTTCATTCAGCTTCGTCTTGTCGCAAGGTATTCCCATTTCCGAACGTCTAACAACACATCGATATATCTCATTTTTAATTTCTATTGGAATATCAGATGCTCGCCCTAGCCCAATGACCTCCAACGAATTTTGGAGACCTTTATTTTTATTAAATAGGGATAGTTATATTAATTTAAGGATCTTTTAGTGCGTTTCAATTTGGAGGTATGCTATTTTCTTATTTCTCACATCATTGACAGCATTTTTAATATCGTTTACGTGGCATTGAACTTAGTTTTTATGTAGCACAACCGATTTCCATATATGAGGTATTTTTATTTAATTTGGTTCTTTAGAGTTTATTTGGACTAGTTTTTGAGTACAACATCAATCGCCTTTATTGACCAAGCAAAATGCGTGCTCCATTACTTTTTCGAGTATCTCGGGCGGTATAGCGATGATTTCGGCACGAATGCCTTTAACTCGTCAATGGTGTGAGTTTTCTGGCGTACACTTTGCTTTTCAAATAACCCCACAAAAAGAAGTCCTAAGGGTCAAATCTGGAGATCTGGGTGGCCAGTCAATGTCTCCGTTTTTTGACAGCAGAAGTCCAGGGAATTTTCGTTGCAGTTTGATTTGCAGTGTGACAAAGTGCACCGTCTTGATGAAACCAGTAACCGTCCAGACCTCTTTCACACATTTGTGGGCAGACAGAATGAGCCAACATCCATCGATATCGATTCCCATCTGCCGTTTCGCCTTCTCGTACCCAACAAAATTCGACTCCAAACGACGAATAGGGTTGGCCACGATATTTTCGACGATATTTACACAACTGAACGACCATTTTTAATAAACAGCGTCACTATATCGGCGCGTTGTTTCGGCGTGAAACAATTCATGGTTAAATATGTAATGAATTAACGTTTCAAAAATATGTCTACTCAAGTCAATCGGTTGATAAATGCCAAAGTTATTCAATGACATAAAAGATGGCGTACCCTGCATATAAAATGATATTATTACTTGCCGTTAAAAAAAAAATCACCTTTTGCAAACACTTAACCGAACTTGCAAAATTAAATTGTTCTTTTCACACATACCTTCTATTGTATTCACAACTGAGATTTCCAGTGAAATCTGTAAGATAACTACGAAATATTGAATACGCCGGTGTAGTAACATCTCATATTCACTTTTTTTGTTTGCTTGGGTTGGAACAACTGACACTACTACATTTTATTTACATGCTATTAAAATTTAATTTTAATCAACCTGCAAAACAGTACATGCACGGAGTTTTACGAACGATTGTTAAGACCTTTAAAAATGCCTCTTTACAGTTCTTTACCTACAACATTATCCGAAATATTACTTATTTGCGACCGCTTACATACGTAACTTTTAATATTGAATCTGCAGAATTCATGCTACCGATCCATTTTTTGAGGGTACTGTCCTCATATTTCATATGAGTCCAATTAGAAAATACGACGACAGTCCAAATTTAGTTACAACTGAATAGAGAAATTTGGGTATATGGTAGATGTTAGAATCGATTTATTGACGAATATATGCCAGATTTAATACTTCGTTTAAAATGGCATCAGTCAATAAAACCACTAGAAGTCGCTAACTTCTGACAAAGTGGACAAGGGCCATCCAAAAAAATATGTCTTCAAAAAAGCAACAGCATCGATCACGGAGTTGTTATATCGGAGGGGGGCTAAGAATTTAAATCGCACAATAATGCTCGAAAAAGAGGAAAAGAGGAAAGACGTTCGTATGTTTGGGAAGATTACAAAAAGCTGTGTGTGTGAGCAATAAAAAAATAAACACCACTGAAATTTTAAACGCTTCTGATTTAATTTTGTTTTAATTTGTTCTGCGTTTAACTCAATTTACCTTTTTTTATTAGTTTATTTAGTTTATTTTAAATATGGTATTTAATACTTATTCGTCCTTCTTACTTCTTTCATTAGCCGTTTAAATAAAAGCATAAGTACTACAGGAATGGTAATTTTTTGATCAAATGTCGTAAAACGGTTAAAACACAGAAAAACACCAATCAATTAACAACAGAAGCTAGATTCATCCATAATTGATATGAAATGGTACAAGCAAGACAATTCCGGTTTATAGAAAGATATGTTTTATGCCAGCCTCATCCATGTGAAAACATTTAATGCCGGTTTCAACACTATTAATAAGTTACGAGTATATGCAGCCTCAAGTTTTTCAATACGCATTATACGCCCCAACTCGGTCAATACTATCCCGACTATTATTTAGGCATGGATCAACCTTAAGTCCCAATCTAAAGCATCAATAAGGAATAAATTTGATGATACGAATTTTAAGTCGTACGGGTCAATCGACAGATCGGATATGTACATATCTGAATATAATACTTTGGTTCGTCTTTTAAATTCCTTATTGATAAAGGTCCAAGGTCTTTAAAGTAAAGTTTAGCTTGTGTATTTGGATAGTGTTTTCAATTTCGCCTTAAGAAAATTGTAAAAGCATAAAAACAAATTTCGAAAATTTAAAGTACAATTTGATAAAAAGCAGTTTATGCTCTTCAAAACTATCTCACACCTCGAACACAAAGCAAAAAAAAAAACCATTAACAGCCGGCTGAAAAGTGTGAAGTTCGGTTAAAGAAATAGACAACTATGCCAGATTGCACTGTGTAAACAATTTCTTACTAACGACCCCATTCTCCACTACTTCGATTATCTTCTACTTCTACTATAATAATAATAAACGTGAAGTTATCAACCAAGATAATCATACAATTAACAACAAATTCGTTTTCCGTTAATGAAACTAAAATAACAGAAGTCATTGGTAATTGTAAAAAATTATATAATGAAAATAAATGACAGAAACCCACACAAAATTAAAGATGATATACCAGAATTTTTTTCCAAATGCAAATGCAAATTAATAGGTGTGTTTTTTTGGTATTCTATATAGGCTTAAAAAAGTACTTACCAATAAAACGTATATCCAGGTTAAGCAATTTCAACACATTAGTTTGGCAGCACCGCGAAATGATATGTTTTGTGATTTGTAAATTTTTCTGTTGACTTTTAAATATACAGTGGCGAGCAAAACTGGATACACAATTGGTCATTTCATAATTTTTAACGAATAAAACATTTTCTCTAAATCAAATACTTTAAAAGTTTGAAATTCAGTTTTCTTATTATTATTTAAAAAAAATATTACAAAAGAAATTAACAAGTAATAATTAACATAAGTCTTAATTCTTCCAAAATGTTGTATAACTCCATGTATCCACTTTTGTCCGTTTGTACGTAAGTTTGTTTTTCTTCTAGTTTACCGTTAATAGTATTGTTTCTATCCGCGTTAACTAAATATCTTGCATCATTAGGTTAGCGCGTATAGGTTAAGTTGTTAGTGTAATTTACACGTAGATTGGTTATAGGCGCTGATAATATGGGGAATGATTCCTGGGTATATTCTATGAAAATAATCTATCTCCAATGTTGACTTTATATAAACTGATGAATTATTTTTTTTTCTAATGTTTTATACCATTTTTGTTTGGTAAATTTTCGAAATAGGCCTTCAAATCCCAAACCCAACTCTTTCTGAAAACTTTTAAGGAACAATGTAAGGAAATGAGAGTTTTGACAGGTAGTCAAATAACAGAGCACGCTTTAAAACTCTTTAATAGCTATGCAATTTAAAAAAAATATTGGAAAATTAGTAGTTCTTAGAAACCACTTTACGTGTATTGTCAACTGTTGTTAGAATCGCTGGTAAAAATCATAAATTCCTTTTTTTACCTGCTGCATGTTTTCCCTAGTATCATAAAATCTATGGATTTTTGGGCAAACTTGGTGATGATTTTTTTTTAATATTGTTACTATTTTTAATATTGTTATCAATACTGATATACCTGGAAGCGGGGGGTAGCAGAGTGATTGCCTATGCGGATGACGTTGCCATAGCCGTCTCAGGAAAACATTTAAATACCATTAAAGAACTCCTCCAAGTAAATCTTAACAGATTAACCTGCTGGGCAGATCGCTGTGGATTGGGAATAAACCCCCATAAAACTGATCTTGTCCTCTTTTCTAGGAAATATAAAATTCCAATCATAGACCCTCCTTCAATAAACGGTACCAGTTTAGCTTTCTCCGATACAGCAAAATATCTGGGTCTGATTTTTGACAGGAAACTAAACTGGAAACCTAACATTCAAGAAAGAGTCAATAAAGCTACAATAGCTTTATTCTCCTGCAAGAAAGCCATTGGGAACAAATGGGGCCTTCAACCTCGTATAACCCACTGGCTATACATCTCGGTCATAAGACCGATACTCACTTACGGGGTGGTTGTCTGGTGGACGGCCTTGGAAAATGCAGTCAACTGCACTAAACTAAGCAGAGTCCAAAGAACAGCATGTCTATGCACAAGCGGAGCCTTGCGGTCTACCCCCTCTGCGGCATTAGATATTCTGCTTCACTTGACACCCCTCGACATTTTTAGCAAGCAAGTAGCTGCGACTGCAGCTATTCGCCTTAAAGCGACTAAACAGTGGACAAATAATTCATTTGGCCACGCCAACATTCTTAATACATTAGGAATCCTCACAGAGAACACCGATTACACCATACCTGAACTTTGGTTTGACAAAAACTTCCATGTAAGCTTCCCCTCTAGATCATTCTGGGAGGAGGATGCTTTCATGGAGGACAAGTCAATCCATCTCTACACAGATGGATCTAAAACCGACAGCGGAGTTGGTGGCGGTGTTTTCTCAGATAAGCTTAACCTAAGCCTCTCTTTCCGCCTTCCAAATCACTGTAGCGTGTTCCAGGCGGAAATTTTGGCGATTAAAGAAGCTCTGTCCTGGCTGAAGAAAAACGTGATATCTGCAAAGGATATCCGCATATTTTCGGATAGTCAGGCCGCCATCAAATCCCTGGACTCGGTCTCATTGTGTTCTAAAACTGCCCTTGAATGCCGATCATCTCTCATGGAGATGGCAGAGCAGTTCAACATTCACCTCTGTTGGGTGCCGGGCCACAGAGACATTCCAGGGAACTGCAGAGCCGATGAACTCGCCAAAATTGGAACCACTCTACCTATCCTACCAGACAAAGGTAGTATAGGTATACCAATCGCTACGTGCAAACTAACACTAAAGCTAGATGCCAATAAAAGTACGGACCTTAGGTGGACTGCTGGACAAACATGTCTAGCGACAAAACAGATCTGGCCAAAGCTGGATCTGAGTCGATCTAAGTGTCTGATCCTCTTAGAAAGGAAACATCTCAGCGCCATAATAGGTGTCATTACCGGACACTGCCTCATAGGCAAGCACGCAAGAAGGCTTGGCGCTTTTACTAACGATTTTTGTAGAAGCTGCATGGACGAGGAAGAGGAGGAGACAATCCCCCACCTACTCTGCACATGCCCAGCTCTCTCTCAGAGAAGGAAGCTTCACCTAGGAGCTTTCTTCTACAACGACCTAAACGATCTAGAAAAAATAGACGTTAACAGTCTCCTACGCTTTATTAAAAGCTCAAACTGGTTCCAGTAGTAAGAAGATCATAGATCCACGTGGCATCACAATGGGCCAATAGGCCTAAGTGGGTTGGTATTTCCAACAGCCACTCTTACCTAACCTAACCTAACCTAACCTACTATCATAAGAAAAAGATTGTATTGTAAAAAGTTATGTTAATTAGACATATTCTGGAGAAAAGTGACATCAAAGTCACAAATTAGCATGCGCAGTGAAAATGGAACAGGCGATATCTAAAGACTCAAATGAGATATTAACTTTATTTAAACGCAGTTACAAAGGCTGGTATTTCTTCTAATAACAAAGTCATAAACGAAGTTTCTACCGTTACACCTAACAGAGCAATTCCCGTTAAGATGAGTCAGGGTACACCAAAGTAAGCCTTTTTTTTAAATCGTCGATAAATGATGTCAACATTGGAGATGTTGCCTAAGAGGGTATCAAAAAGCAGAAAATGTATTCTGTTTTTCTGATGTCATCACCCTTATTTGTTTGTTTATTTGTAAATTGGAAGCATACACTTTAAGATTAAATAATTATCTTATATGTTAGTGACGCCTAGAATTAATTAAAATATTAAACACTGCTGAATAAACGTAAAACAAACATATCAATAAGAAAACGAAAAACTAAGTATTCTTGTGAAATAAATGAACTAAGATAAAACAAAACCAAAACCAAAACCCTTTTGGAGACAAAATAAAAAATCACTCATTTTCCTGTCGTTAAGAGTCGGCAAAAAATCGTACGTCCTCTCCCACTCTACAAAATGACAAGACGAACAACACAGTACGAGTAAGTAGAACAGACAAGATCTTCAGATCTTTTAGATCTATCGTATCACTAGTCAGAAATCATCGTTCATATATTATTTTCCCTCCATATAAGACGTCTAATTTCTGGCTAATTTCTCCATCCTCTTTATTGTTTCGTGCACAGATTAATGAGGTTTGCTATTGTTGCGCACTCTGAACTCGAGAATGTAAAAACTTTTGAAATTGAGTCATTACCCACATACTGTACAGAAATTGAACCATCTCACTCCAATTGTTTAACTGCTTCGCTACGCTGGACACATATTTTTTTAAAAATGTAGAATAAAAGAGTATATACATAGTAGCCTCTACAAAAATCGCATGAAAAGATTGTGCTACAAAAATTAGAATCTCCGACAGCTGAACTTTCAAAACAAAGACTAGAATATTTTTTAACACAGCTTCGGCTCTGTTTGCATTGCGATCTAAAAATTGTAGCAGCTTAGTTTATCTGACACCTCTTCTTTAATGTCTACTTGTTCACACCAAAACACTGGTTTTGAATGTAAAAGTGTAAAAAACCATAAATGCCCATGAGAGGCTGCAAAAAAATGTTAAAGTAAGTGTTTAGTAGATAGTACAGTTTTTGAATAATATTCATTTGAAAATGATAAAAGGAGGACCTCTAAGAGCAAATGGTAAACAGAATTTTATGGCGCTTCCGTTTGGGCTGTCAGCAGACTTTTTTGTGTGTACTCCGATTTTGACTCCAATGGAACACTAAAAACCTCTTTGAACTTTTATTTTTTAAATACTCGTATATTTGCTGGCGAATCAATTTGAACACTCAGAATAATAAATTGGCTAAACACAGCCGATTGCACGAAAACAGAAATCATTTTTTTTTCATTTCATTTAAATTTTATTCAAATTGACTTAAAAAATAATACAAAATTCTTAAGAATAAAAGCGTTACAATGCGAAAAGAATAAAGTGACTTTGAAAGAAAAACGATCAGTGACGAATGGTCTGCTTGAAATTTTACAACTTAATTTCTGATGTGGGGTACAAACTTCAATAATAATTTGTAAAGAAAAAACAAAAATTGAATAACACAATCATGGTATAAAAGAATAAATTTTTTATCTATTAGCTATTGAAATATTTTGTAGCTCAGAACATTACGTAACTATATTTAAAAAGGATTCTATATGCCTGCTGTTCAGCGGGAATAACCATTTTTCAACAACTTTTAAAAAAGCACGGTAATTATGAGTTCTCCTAATAGAGGGCGGCAACCTATTAAAATATGTAGGGGCGGAAAATAAAAAGAAACGAGAAAAATGTGTTCTGCATGCAATTTTTACACAAACAAGTGACATGTTATTGATGCGCAAATTGTATGATCTCGAGTATCTAGTGGCTAGATTCCCACTTTGTTTGAAAAATTCTCTTAAAACCTTAAAAACGTAGAGATGTCTTATAGGGAGAATACGAAGTACACAGAAAAGAGGCAATAAAAGACTTAAACGGTTTTTCCTACTAATTATTCTTACAAGATGTTTTTGCGCAGTAAGTATGGACCCAAAATAACTTACATAAGCTCCTCCCCAACTCGAAAGGCCGTATTGCAGTTTTGAATTAGTCAGACCATAATAAATCATGGTGAGAACACTTTTTGAACCAATGGGTTGGAGTCGCTTCTTAAATGTGACCTTTACAGAAGGTATATGAGGCTTCCAGTTTAATTTAGAATCAATAAGCACTCCCAAGTATTTGAAGCAATCGACTTCTTCTATCTTAAAGCAACTGGGGGAGCAACTGACAGATGAAGAATAGATTATCTTTCCACAGTTATGGCTTGGCAAAGAGAACTTTTTGCACTCAGCAGCATAGAAAAAACAGATTTGGATCGAAGAAAGCACCAGTAATATTAACCCTAGAAGACTAATCATATTTTTTAGTATATTAAGACTAATCGTTCGTCGAATCGACGACGCAAAATTTAAACCCAATTTGTAGAAAAATTTATTTACAAATTGCGTCCGCACACAACAAGAACTCATGGATGACTAGAGCTATACGAAGAACGAAATGGATCGCGGAAAAAGCAAGAGAGAAATTAAAGAAATAAAAAAAGTGTTCGTCGAATCGACGAGGGTTAAAGGACATTACTTTGGTTTTATCACTTAGCACAAGCTTATGCAATGTAAACCACTTTCTTAGTGTCCAAATCCTTCTCAATTTTTACGATGCAATCAAAGATAGAGGACCCTTCGTAAGTAAACGCTATATCATGTGCAAAAGCAGAAGATAAACCATTGAATTTTTGCTCTAGAAGTGAGTTTATGTAAATCAGAAACAAAAGAGGTCCCTACACCGACCCTTGAGGTACACCGTTATTTAATTTACGAAAATAGCTAAAAATACCATTATTTCAAACTTTTTGCTGTCTCTCGAACAAATACGACCGAAACCAATCATGAATTACACCCCTGAAACCGATGTTGTAGATTATATTTAAAAGTAACTTGTGATCAAACAAACGCTTTTGTCATGTCAATGAAAATGGCCATCATGGTCTTAGACTCGTTGATTCCTTTAAAAAGATTGCAACTGAAGTTCAAAATTGAATCTTCTGTTGAGAAGCCAGACCTAAAGCCAAACTGTTTATTTGAAAAGAAATTACTTCGATTTAAGAACGAAACCATACGTTTTATTATGAGTTTCTCAAATATTTTTGAGAAAGTTGAAAGAAGAGAAATCGGTCTGTATGAAGAAACAGCTTTGCGGTTCCCTTTCTTAAAAAGAGGAATAACTTCTGCCCATTTCAGCTGACTTGGAAACACACCACTGTTAACACTAAAATTGAACAAGTAACACAACACATCAATAACATACCAAGCAATTTTTTTGAGAACAATAACAGAGATTCCATCACTTGTGCACGAACTTTTACTTTGCATTGACATTATTAGTTTCAAAATCCCAAAAGACGTAATCTTTCCTGTATGAGACCATTAGAAATGCTACAGGAGCAATTATCCTTAAGCGGAGTGGTAGGTTTTAGCTTATCAGAAATTTCAACAAAGTAATCATTGAAAATGTTGGCAATTGTGAATGGGTCAGAAATATTTTCATTATTTTCATATAAATTGAGTCTATAATTTGAGGTTTTCTTTTTTCTTTCTTTACCCAAGATCTGATTAACTACCTTCCATTCTTGTTTAACATTACCTCTGGATCTGCACAGTCGCGAATAATAATTGTCACTGGTCAGTGAAACAGAGTTTGGAATAGTACTTGTGAAGGCTGTGATTATGCGGATGTTTTTTGCATTTTACAGCGAGTTTGTTCTTGAACTTTATTTTACGAGTATGTAATAACATTGTAGTCATCCACGGCTTAAGAAATTTTTTACGATTTGGCCTATTGAAGACTTCATAAGTACAAGCCTTAATATGACCATTTAGTATGGCGATGAAGTCGTCATATGCAGATGATACACTACATTTTAAAAACACTGTTTCCCAAAATTCTTGTTGAAGCCTCTCATATAAAAGTTCATAATAAATTTCGAGTTTTCGCCGACTGGAACTAGGATAGTCCAGTTTACCACATACATTTAAGCGATGATCTGTTAATTGAAAGTCATGAACTTCACCATAAAAAATTGTTTCGTTATTTATGTAAGTTCGAATAAAGATGTGATCGATACAACTAACCGTTGAACTAGTAATACGAGTGGGGAGGTTTATTACGCTTTTGAGTCCATACGTTGCCATCATGGTTAAATACTCTTCGGCATCAATATCCGAGGTATCTAGTATGTTAATGTTTATATCACCCAAACCAATTAAATTTTTAGCGCGCATAGCACCAAGAACCTGTAGTAATTCTTCTATGAAGACACCTTTGCTAAAATCATGTAGCCTGTAATGCACAGTACAGAATAATTTCATTTATCAAAGGTCAAATCAATTTCAATAATATCGGCACTAGAAATTTTAACTTTGGAACAATCACATGCAAAACCATCTTTCGTAAACACAATTACACCGCCCGCTGCATAAGAATTATTGCTATTACCAAAGGGAGTATAACCGGGAATATTGTAAGAATCTAATTCATTGTCGAAAATCCAAATTTCAGTTAACACGATTACTATAGGCAAAATTTCCATAGATTCAACTTGAGCTAAAAAAGAATCAAAATTAGAACGAAGACTACGAATGTTCTGATGAATACAAAAGCATTCAGTTACAACTGGTGAAACAGCATCACTATCACATGCATTATAAAGGGTCCGCCAAATATTTTTTTTTTTGAAAATGGTATCAAAAAAAAACTACTGAATATTTTCTAAAATTTCTTTTTTTATTTGAAAGTACAATCCTTCCGGTTAATAATGGAAAATAATTTCATTCAAATGGCTGCCTCGGCTGGCCATGCAGTAGCCTACACGATCGGTCCAATTTTTAAGCACATTATCGATTGTGTGCAGCTGTATTTCACCAATGGCTACACGAATATTGTCCTTTAAAGCGTCAATTGTCTCTGGCTTGTCGGCGTAACACTTATCTTTTACGGCACCCCACAAATAATAGTCCAACGGTGTCAAATCGCAGCTCCGAGGTGGCCAAACGACATCAGCTATGCGGCTGATAATGCGATCTTCAAAATCAGGGCGCAAAACATCGAGTGGGCTGTGTGGCACGTAGCGCCGTCCTGTTGAAACCAAATGTTGCCAATATCCTCCTTCAATTTTTGTGAACAAAAATTCGTTTAACATGGCCCGATAACGATCGCCATTGACTGTAACGGCCACTCCTTGCTCATTTTCGAAGAAAAATGGCCCAATTATGCCTCTGGACCAAAATCCGCACCAAACAGTGACTCGTTTTGGGTGTATCGGCTTTTCAATGTATGCGTGCGGGTTTTCTGTGCCCCAAATGCGACAATTTTGCTTGTTTACATACCCGCCAAGATCAAAATGAGCTTCATCTGAAAAGATGATTTTTTTGGCAAAATCGGCATCTTCTCTAAGTCGATCGCAGGCCCACTTAGCGAAGCGAAAACGCATTGGATGGTCAGTTGGCTTCAACTCCTGAACCAATTGGACTTTGTATGGCGTCATACCAAGGTCTTTATGCAAAATTCGTTTCAATGATGTCTCCGAAATGTTCAATAGTTGAGAACGACGGTGAATTGATGTTGATGGCGCTTTACGCACACTTTCTGCCACAGCAGCAATATTCTCGGGTGTACGCACTATTTTTGACTTTTCACGCTTTGGTTTATCGATGAGGATGCCAGTTTCTTTCACTTTTTTCACAAGATAACGAACATACGGAGCTGACGGTGCTTCTCTTCTTCCAAAATCCGTACGCAATTTTCGCACACATTCTGCAACATTACCATGATTTTCAAAGTAATGTCGCAATATTTCCCAGCGTTGTTCAAGCGTATACACAACCATATTCGTTCAGCGGAAGGATAAAACTAATTATCTGTCAAATCAGACATGAGCTAAGTGTTACCATTCACGAAATAAGCACTAGTTGAAAAAAAAGACGTTAGATGGCGGACCCTTTAAAAGAAAAGATGATCAGAATTATTAATTATAGAGTTCATTTACAATTTCATTAAATCCGCAGCACAGGTGATCTTCACAGCAGTCTCCCCTTCCGTTTTACGCATGTAAATATTTGCTCCTCTTGTCCAAAGAAATTCATAACATTTGGTTTTTCTCAACGATGACGCAGATTTAATCAGTTGACGCGAGGTATACGATAAGCTCTCGTTGATGTACAGATTTTGTTCGATTAACGTTGTTTTTAATTTTGTTTTGGTATTTCGCTCTCATTGTTTTCTACTTTTGGTAGCGAGAAACAAAGCGCACACATAGAATGTTTCGGTCGTCAGCCGAATGAGAGGGATTTGTTTTTCCTTGTTTATTTGTTGTTTTAATTTTCTTCACATAACATGAGTCGATGTCCTCCTCTTTCACACTAACGTTTAAGCCAGCATCAAAAACTTTGAGTGCAGTACCGATGGAAGCGTTATCAGGAACGTTAAGAATTTCAATGCAATTGCTTAGTAGTTGTTGTTCTAAGTAATTTACTTTGTTCTCAAGCAAACTGATTTTAAGCTCGCATTGTTTGTTTTTTTCTTGAAGTGCAGCAATTTGTTCTTTTTGAATTTCTTCTATATGTAGAATCTTAGCGTATATCATGTCCAATGTAATTGTAGAAGTGCTGTGATATTCGTCGCAAGGCAGATGTTGGCGATGAGGCGACGAGGTAGATATTGGCCCTGAAGATGTAGATGGTGAAGATGTTGTAAGAACTATTCCAGCAGCAGAAACAGAAAGTAGAAACAGAAAGTCGGCGTTGATTTGTACAGTGCATGCATCGCCATACTTTCCTATTCTTTTTCAAGAAGTCCAAATCAATTGTGGTTACTTTAGCATAATCTCCGTGAAAAAATTTTTTGCAATCAAAGCATTCCACTTTGAGATGGGTTCTGTCGACTTTTGTTTTGAACATTGGACACGACATTTTGAATTATTGAATGATGAATTAAGGTGTAGGTTTTAATACTTGGAGGAGATTTTTCGATACGTGACATAAAATCCAGGAGAGAAATTTTGATTCTGAAATGAAAACGAGAAGCAAAATTTTGTTTCTCAAAAAATGAGGCGAAGTGGTTTTACGTCACTTTTCTTCTCTGGCGCACGGAAAACTGCCCAAACGAAAACGCCATTAGACTCTAAAACATGCAATGAATTAATAATTCCCATAATTTCGAAATGGATGCGAGAGCTTATTTAAGTGATAAAAGCGGGATCTGAATTATTGATTCAATGAAATATGCTCATAAATTTATAACAAAATGTTCCTTTACTTAAGGAGCAAACCAGCATTATATAATTACATATATTTGTAATTGTATTCACTCATTTATTAGGACCTTAGGCGCTGTTTCCAGAGTAATACCAGAAAAACAGCAAGTGCATCATTCGATACGAAGAGCGCTAGACAGTCATGATGCAGTGGAGGTGGAAGCAGCAATTTATGCGAGTGGACAATTTGCGGCTCAATCAAAGTAAATAGTTATTTGTTTTATTGTATAATTTTAATTGTACATTTGAAATCGACAGGTCTTTTGCTATTAGTATGTGTTCAAAAATAGCTACTATGATTGAATCTCTTCAAACTCCCATAAGTATGAAACTGCTACTTATTCCAGTTTTGCGACATATGCACCATGATGCAAACACCGCAGCTATGGTTAAAAATTTATGCCTGAACCTTCTTCCAAAGTATCCAGCCGAGAGTTTTGTTATCGCAATACTTGACTCACTTACTAAACTGTCAGGTCAAACACTAATTGGAATTCCAGGACAAATAGATTTACTTTTGACTTATTTACAAGATCCTCGTAAAAAAGTGCGATGTCAAGTCTTAAAATCCTTGGCCACGTTAGCCACACAAAAAAGTGCTCACACATGGCCCAAAGGTTCACTTAACAAATTCATAACTAAAGCAAAGGGATGTGTAGAAGGAACTGAACAGAATTTGGTACTTACAGTTGTTCTTACACTTACTGAATGCCCGCTGACATGCCATGCATTACTCAATGAAGAACAGAGTCTTATAGTAGAGCTGTGTTCAAATTGCTTAAATTTAGAGAATCATGTAGCTTCAAGTCAAGCATTAGATATACTTAAAGGATTAGCACTATATTGGTAATCAATATTTCATAAAAAAAAAACATTAATATATTTTTTTGTCTTTGTTAAGCCACGTTAATTCAAATTTGCTACCAGCTGTGATAATGGAATTGATTAACATTCATATCGAGAGCCTTATATTTTCATCAGTAAATAACAAGTCTCATACAAAAGAACTGAAAAAGTATCTTGTATGCGGAGTAAAAATATCTGAGGCATACGATGGATTTGCAGAAGATTTTGTCGAAATGGTTGGCGACTTATTGAGCGACGATATATGTAAGTATAAATAAATCTTTATAAATAGCAGTATACAATTTAATAAGATCGCGCACATCCCCAGATAAATTAACTAGAGCTATGCATAAAAAAGAAATTTATTTAGGGCAACAAATACATATGGTCTTAGCGGATCTAATACTGCATCTTCCTCCTTTCGTATCATGTTTGCACTAGCAGCAGTTGAAGCATTATAATGCTAGTGGTATTTTCTTTGCGTTGTAACAAGAGATTGTTGCGAAAATTAATAACATTCAATAAATTTAACCTGTTCCTGTACTGAGTATGTAGCAATTACGAATTTTCATAAATTTCTTTACAATATGCATACAAACTAAAAAAACAACTTAAACTTTACAAAAATTACAAATTTAAAAAAAAATTGTCGAAGTTGGCCCATCCTGTACTACAAAGTAAGTAAGGCTAATATAGGATCACATGTACGTAGTCCAATGAAGAAGGCAACGCGTATAATTTTCCCTAAATTTGTGGGCTTTACCAAACATATAACTGGTTTCTTGGATCGGATTTACCGACGAACTTCATTGAATATGTGCCTATTTGCCTATTTGTGCATTCTTCTTTTTAGATCCGCTTACATTCGTAACATTTTTATTTCCGTTGCTTTAATTTTTCTCATATATTGTCAAAAATTGTCATGCGAATGTTAAAACGTGACGAACGAATATAATATATAACAAACTTTTAAGTTAAAGCGGGATTTTCTATTACAAAATATGTTGCTTATAGAATTCGCTTCATTTAAAACACCATACTTGATCTATGTGCAACATCATCATCGCAATTTCCTTGGTGTGAACGACATAGCCTTCGTATTTAAAATGTTCACACTTTGGCACAATGACTTTAAATAGATCAGGAGGTTAGTTTACGGAAAAACGATAATGCAGATATTTGGTTTAAGTACTCCTGATTCGTACCCCGTTTCTTCTATATATACATATATCTGTGGCCACAAGTCATAGCCGCCTAAGTCGGTTTTACATTATAATTATTACGAGCTAAACTGTTATGCCAAAACAGTATTTTAAAAAAATTACTTAGGCTACTAGGTTTTTTTTTGGAATAACTTCTGTTTAAAAAAAAGATGCAGTCATAAAAAATTAAGTGGAAGTAGATTTAAACACGCTGAACACGATGGTGTCCTTAACGTAATTTTATCCTAACTTGAGTTAAGCGGTTATGGTTTGTGGCCACTGATATATGCTACTTAATCAATGAATCACATAATCCGTTCGAAGTAATACGGTGTGGTTTGGAGATAAGAAAAAGAAACGGATTTGAACAAGTTCTCGATGTGTATCAAGAGATCATGGTAAGTTGAAACTGCCGACCGGAAAGACCCGATAAATCATCGCTGTATAACTTCTACACACAGTATGTTGGTGTTGCGAATCGACGACAAATCCTAGCTGCCGTATTCAAGAAAAATTGAAAAAAGGTTATCTTCAAGAATTCAATAATATACAACAAATTAAAATTAAGGTGTTTTTCAAGTTTCAAATTAGATTTGCTTATTTAAAGAGCAAATTCATTGTAAGTAACTCAAGTCTCAGTACCACGATACTAAGAGATACTAAAGACTGTATTTTTCGATTTTGATTTTCTTCTCTGTAGACCTCAGACCAGAGTTCAACATCGTGTGATTAAAATTTCATCTACATCAGTAAATTATCCGCTTCTGCTGAATGAGCCCACACGACTACCAGACGTTGACAGTTATGCCTGTGTTATGGACTGTATCATAACACATTTCTCGTATTTTGTCATAAAGTTAGAGAAAAATTCGCTAAGAGAACCGTATGACAATGCGAGAAGCTTAAATATAACGAGCTTAAGAACTCCTTTAGGAATCTTAACTGGTCGATTATTAAAAAAATGTCGCTGAAGACGACACCCTCAAAACAAAAATGGATCTGGGTTGCGGTTGTGGTTTTGGCTCTGAAAAAAGTTTTTTTTTGCTCCCCTCCGAGCAGAAAACAATAGTTTTGAGATAAATGAGTTTTCAGCTTCTTTTTGCGTCATTTGCACTAAGACTCGAGGCTTATCGGATAGCATAAGTGCATAAGTCTCTGTCGAGACTTTATGGTAAAATACCGCCCACATTTCTTTTTTTATATCTTTAACTGAATCCAGATGTCGACGAACTGCTAAACCGTAATACGTACATAGTTGTTGCAATAATTTATTTGTTAATTTTTTGGTTTTGGTGTTGTCATCTTTTTGAACAGTTTTTGTTTTTTTATTAGTTTTTGTCTTTTCTTGTTTTTCTTTTTTCTCCAATAATTGTTTTTTAGCCTTTTGTAGTTGCGCACATTTTTTTTCGCTCCAGTACCACGTTTATATAGACACTTTTTGACGTGCAAAACAGACTCCCTTTTACGGACAAAAAGTCGTCACCGTACAGATTTATGTCTAACAAAGATTTAATAGTTTTTATATCTCCGTCTCCAATATAATTTGCATATTTGACTCCGTACAACTCCTCAGACCCCTTGAACATTTCTATTATTTCATCCACCTCCATTTTACCGGCACTACCCTCATGATTAGTATCGCAGTGCTCTTTGTGTTCATCATACCATTCTGTATATTCGACAGTTTTCTCTGTTCTCAGTCCAACCAGAACAACCTTGGCATATACGGCATATAAGCCAGACCCATCACCAGATACCGATAGTTCATTAGCGGAATATCCTTCTTCATCCATTTATATTTTTTCTCTCACTGCTTTTTTAAAAAAATGTTGGCGACAGTCTCTGCTGCAATTACGATGCTGTAATAAATACTATTACAGATACTCGGCTCGTCGCGACATGAGGGATGTTGCTCGGCAGCACCAACAATTTTGGTGGCTAGTTGAAGGAGGGGAAGTTTCGTCATCCAATTCTTCCAGTACTAGGTAGCTCTATAGGAAGCAAAGTCGGTCGTCTGACTATTTTATTAGCCTTGGCCGGCTTACATAGTTTCAGGTATGATTAAGAGAGTTTTTAAGAAAAAAAAATACATAAATACAAAAAAAAAATTAATAAAAAAAAAAATGAAATATATATATATATATATATATATATATATATGTTTACATGTATTTATATATTTAATATATATATATTATGTATATATATATATATTGTATGTCTATATTTGTGTTAGATGTAAATAGGTAAAGTAGATTAAGATTTATTTTTAGGTAGTCTGTAAGTTTTTAGTTTTAAGTTCTATAATAAAATAAAAAAAGGTCATGGAACTAAGTTTTTTGCTAAAAAATGTTTTCTTAGTTTTAGTATTAATTAATGTTAAAATACAAATAAAATTAGACTGTAAGATACGTCGAAAGACATAGTTTAAGTGTTAGGTTTAACTTAGAGTGCCCGCATGGGGCCAGTAAGTTATAATAAGATATTTCTAAGTTAGTTAAGCTAATTTTTAAGCGTTTTTTTGTCTAGCAAGTAAGAGTAATTTAAGTGACATAAATAAAAATGCATAGAAACTGAACTGAACTGAAGATACTCGGCCGGAGATCCATCATTCCGCAAAAGTTGTTTATGCCTTGAAAACCAGCTCCAAGCATTTTCATCGCGAAAACAAGCCGGCGAATAATTTCAAAGGCTTTTTCCACAAACGGAGAAGATAGAATTAAAGTTTCTTCACACACACTTCACTGAAAGTTTAAATCCTAACCCACGTTGTCCATTTTTACTAAATTTCACAGCATCATTACAGTCTTTACATTTTAATAATTGTTGTAATGTAAAAAATACTGTGGTGAAGAATATAATAATTAAAACGAGGGTCTGCATTTATTTCTAATTCCTTAGTATTTTGTATTTTTTTTTCACCAACGTACAATACTTGTGTATTCCGTTGTATTTTCCATGGTATGCTGATTACCTTGCAACGACCTTTTCTTAGCTTTCAGGTCAGGTCTCCTGTCACTAAATTTACTCTGTTTTCTATATATTTTTTAGTAAATATATAACTGGAAGAAATTTCTGGGTGTACTCGTATATTTTCAAAAAAATATAACTTTGAACTGGACGAAATTTCTCGATGTTATTTAGTTCGCACCAAAAGGTATTTTGGTCAACTCAGTTTTGAAGAACATACCATAAATCTTTACCTAACTCTAAAAATAAATACAATTCGAATTCTCTTCTACTATAATTTTAAAATAGTTTCAAAAATACACACATGGTGTATTTTTAAAACATGACTCATTAAAATTTTATTGAAAGACCCAAGCAACTGCGTACAATGGATTCATACATGAGGCGGGGAAGCCGCTCGCTACCTGCTAAAAGGGCTGTAAAATCTTAAATACCGTCAATATCATTATAAAAATTTGACAAAATATTCTCCAAAGGCTATACAACAATTGATTTTTTGAAAATTCTAGACCACCGGGTCCCCTTAAGCGAGTAAATAAGATATTAAAACGACGAAGCTCTGCAATTGGGGTGATGCATTTGCTATACCGATATTACGATAAATTTGAATGTTGTTAATAGAGACAGTTCTTCATGATATTTGTACCATTTTTTAGTGAAGAAATCTGGAAGTGGGTCATGCCAGTTAAGACACCACAATTCTTGAAATATAATTTTAAGCTGCACGACACATGGGGCCAGAAACTCAAGTGGGTTTTAGATTCGTCCGACCATATCAGGAAAACTGTAAGTTACAACTGAAAATAAATGAGAATATACCTTTAGATATAAATTATTATTATTATGATTTATTAACTTAAAATTAAAATTATAAAGCTAGTATAAAAATCGAGCACAAGCTACTAAGACTTTCAGCTCTAAGTTGACAATTAATTTTCATATGTACATAAAACTGTTAAGATTTATTAAAATTTTTGGGAAGTAATATTTATATATCAAGCTTACTCGTATTTATTTATAAACGAATTAATAAGTGTAATATTTTTATGCCTAGGGTTTTTTAAGGCTTCAAGAAAAGATGCTGCTTTTTGTTGATGCGACTTTGGTTCGTCACAGTTTTGTGTTTTCAAAATATGTTGGAAGTCTAATTGGACGTCGCAAAATGGGCATGTTGGTTGAATTTCTTAACGAAGGAGATGTTGATGACTGCTGGACGTGTGGCCAAGGCGCATCCTTATGAAATTTTAGTTGTTGTTGTTTGAAAGATGGGTTGCGTTTTATCGTGATTGATGTTAGAGTAATGATGACGGTAGCTATTCCATTCTACTCGTATTAATGAAAAAATAATGAATTTTTTGATATCGCGGGTAAGGTCGAGTCGGGTAATCGGGTAAGAGTTAAATATCGAATTGCAGTAGGCCAGAGTTGCAGCTAAATCGGCTAGCTCGTTGCCTTTAATACCCTTATGGCTAGGTACCCACATGAGTTTAACAGTTTGTTGGTTTTTTATAATTTTGGTGGGGGCGAATGCCCCCATTTATTCGGCTTAATACAAGCTATAACTTAAAAAATAAACTTAAACTAAAACTTAAAACTAAGGTTGGTTGGAGTGGTGAAGGAGAACAGATTTGAGGTAGGAAGTGGTGCGGTGAAAGTCAAAGACGGTAGGGTTTGAGTTGATTTGACGTAGCATACGGGAGATTGGTTCGTTCGCGCCATAGGAGGTGTGGTGGGTTGGTAGATAGAAGAGTCGAGGGGTACGTAGATTACGAGGGTTAGTGTTGAGGAAAATGGAGTTGTGAAGGGACGCGCATTCAACGTGACCTGAAAGGAGTCGATGAATGAAGAGAAAGTCTGCTGCATCTCTGCGATCTTCGAGGGTGTTTAAGTTGATAAGGTTGAGACGATTTTGATAGGGGGGCAGATTAAAAGGATCGTCCCAGGGCATACCTCGAAGAGCAAATCGAAGAAAACGACGCTGAATGCTTTCAATTCTCGAGATATGAACACGATGATATGGGGACCATACTTGACTGGCGTACTCTAGGAGGGGGCGAACAAAGGTAATATAGAGGGACCTGGTCACGTATGGGTTGGTGAATTCTTTGGACCACCGTTTTACAAAACCTAGTGCAGAGTTGGCTTTGAGGATTATCTCATGCATATGTAAACGGAAGTTGAGCTCGCTGTCACACAAAATGCCGAGGTCGCGAAGAGACTGTACGGAGGAGATAGGTTGGTTATGGAGAAGATAGAGTCGGGGAGGAGATTGGTTCCGCTTATGTGAGAAGGTGATGGATTGGCATTTGTCGATGTTAAGTTTCAAAGAATTTTTGAGGCACCAGATCGAGAAACTATCAAGGTCTTGTTGAAGGAGGAAAGTGTCATGGGGAGAGGAAATGGTTTTGAAAAATTTGGTATCGTCGGCGTAAAGGGAGACAGACGAGTGTTTGATGATCATATCGAGATCATTTATGGTTAATATAAAAAGAAGGGGACCGAGATGGCTGCCTTGTGGAACTCCAGAGGTGGCCAAAAATGGAGCGGACTGGGCTGACATAAAACGAACACTGTAAAAACGGTTTTCGAGGTAAGAGGATATCCATTTTAACAATATGGGTTCAAAGCTGAGGGCAGACAATTTAAAGATAATTAACCGATGAGAGATTTTATCGAAGGCTTTGCTAAAATCGGTTGCAACTACATCGACTTCATTGCCATTCTCTAGGGCAGAGAGGGCAAAGGATACGAATTCAACGAGATTTGTGGTGGTTGACCTACCCTTTAAGAAGCCATGTTGTCTAGGGGAAATAAGTGATTTGCATTGGAAGCTTAGAGCTTCATACAAAATACTTTCGAAGAGTTTGGGTATATGGGAGAGTTTAGCGATGGGACGATAGTTGGTTATTTGTGGGGGTATAGCAAATTTTATTGTGTGCTGTGTATATTCGCCAGTTAAGCAGCGGATGTTATGCCATAATTATTTTGCTGTGGAGGAGCTTGGGCTTATGGTTGAGGTAAACATTTTTAAGCTGTGTGATTTAGCAGTTTTGATTTCTCTACGAAATTCCGCATTTTTTTTTTGAAAATAATTAAGTTAGTCTGATTTGGGTATCTTTTGAAGATGCGCCAAGCTTTAACTTTTTCGAGACGTAGTTCATTGAGTTTAGGACTCCACCAGGCGACCGTTCTTTTTGCGGATTTTATTTTACTTTGCGGTATCGACATGTTTGCGGCAGAACGTACGGCTTTATGGAGAAGTGCGGCTTCTTTGTTTATGTTAAGTGAACGATTGTGAACTGTCAAATAGTCTGATACGTGCTTGCGAAAACAAGCCCAGTCAGCAATATCAGTTTTGAATTTAAGGTTTGCTGAGGTATGTGCAACACTTAAGCATATTATTGGAAAGTGATCGCTATATGGCAGATCATCCAAAACATTCCAAGAGACTTTACCTTGCAACTCGGTCACATCAACATGAGTTAAAGTGTTAAGGGTCGAAAAGTGCGTAGGGGAACCATCGTTTAGTATAATTAGATTTGAGACAGATAAAGATCTTTCTACTAGAGCACCTTTCTTGTTGGTGAATGGAGAACCCCGAAGTGTGCTCCATGCGTTAAGATCACCTCATAGAATTACTGGTGAATTCACTTGGCAAAAAATATCATTTAAATCAGTTTCGCTAATTGGTTGAGAGGGTGGGAAATATACGCATAGGATGGTAAATTTAAATTTGGATTGAATTTCATAAGCTAGTACTTGCAGGTTTGAGTTAATGTTTACTTTAGTGTGAGGCACGTTTTTTTTTAATTAGAATAGCAATTCCTTATTTGGAAGTATTATTGCACGGAAGGTTGAGAAAGTAACCGCGATAAGAATTAGGAACGATCGGTATTGAGTCGAAACAACAATGTGTTTCTTGAAGACAAATTATAGATGGGTTATGTTGTTTTATTAGGATTTTTAACTCGTCTAAATTATTATAGAACCCTTTCAAACTCCACTGGAGAATGTAAAAGGTTTCATTGGAAATGGCTTGCTTTTTTGGTTTGGAAGCATTTGGTTTACTTACATTATTTTGAGTTTTATTTTTATTAAAGAAAAATGCAGTTTGGTTAATGGATTTTTTTTATAATTCAACATCTCAGGGTTTGAAATAATCATAGTCATTGTTATCTGACCAAGATTTTCATTCGTCCATCGACCATCGAGGCGAAGAGACGTATTTCGTATTTAATTGTGAATTATAACAGTGCACATATTAAAAATAAAGTATTTGACAAAAATTACAAAAGAGGCAAGTTGGCCTAGTACGAGTGCCAATCAGTCAGCGAAAAATTGAGCCGAGTTCGACTCCTGGTGGGGGAGAAACTACTTTCTTTTTTTTTCCTCGATAATTAATAGAAAAAAGAAAAAAAACAACACATAACAACACATAAGAGTATCAATCAAGTGATGGATAAAGACGAGGGGTCCGCTCACGCAATAGCGGATCCAATATATGGCGTGATGAAATCAGCCGATGAGGCAATAATGTCGGACCAGAGAGGTACATCAGAGACCGGAGGGACAATAAAATGAAGGAGGAAGATAAGCCCAGCTGTAATTGTTAAACGCCTTTCCCTATCAGCTTCAACCGAAATGCTGCCGGTTGAAGCCAGGAGAGAGGCGAAAACATCAAATACAGCAGCTGGGAAGAAGGATACACCTGTGGTCGCTAAAAACCCTTACGTCTCCGACGGTGGTGAAGGCCATTTAATGGGTGCCCATAGTAACTTTGCCTGTCTAGCTGCCTCCGAATCAGACGACGAAGAAGAAGAGGTAGAGAACATAAACAACAGCATACAGCAGCTGCAACAACGAGTTCTAGACATTAAAGCTAAGCAAATAGTGAGAAGGGCGAGGGAACAGCAAGAGCCACAGAGCTTTCAACAACAGCAACAATCCCAAACCAAAACTCAAAAACATCCGCAACAGCAACAACAAGTAAAGCAAGCAACAAAAAAAACTAACTAAACAGCAACTACCACAAAAGCAACTACAGCAGAAACAACAAAAACAGCATCAGCAGCAAAAACAACAACAACATCAGCAGAAAACAGTCAAGCAAAGTGTGTCACCAATCAACACCTTTAACATGGAATTAAAAGACACCATTTAGCTATGTAAGTCGGCTATAGGAAATAATTTTTTTATAAAGCGTTTAAGTATTAATAGACATGCGATCCACTGCAACACAGTGGAGCGCTATAATAAGATAAAACAATTACTAACGGACACGACGACGGAGTTCTTCTCCTTCACACCGAAGGGTGAAAAGCTGCAAACTATGCGGCTGAGGGTGTTAGAGCCGTCTACTGATCCGGAGGAGCTCCTCGTACTGCTGAAAGAGAAAGAGTGCGAAGGGCTCCAATTCGTGGGGGTCAAGCCGTTTGTCACGGCTATAGCTAAAACTATCGTTCTTCCTGGTCCACCTAAGTCCCGACAGCAATCTGGATGGTCTAAGGAGTATCAAAGTCCTAGACAAACAGGTTGTACACTAGGAAAAATTAAAGAGGAGCCAAAACATTTTACAATGTGTTCGCTGCCAAAGGTTCGGGCACGCCGCGTCGAACTGCGAAATGCAGCCTCGATGCGTGAAGTGCGGAAAGAACCACAAATCCGAGGAATGTGCTCTAGGTAAGGACGGAGAGTCTGAAAATAGCCAATTCTCTTGTGCGTTATGTAGGAACACGGGACACACCGCAAACTATCGGGGTTGTCCCAAATTTCAATACATAAAAAAAGTAAATCTGGCTCGACAGCAGAAAGTGGAAGTTAAACGACCACTCATGCAGGTACAAACACCAGCCGTTATTCCCCACATTACCTACGCCCAAACGGCGGCAGGTAGGGGTAATACGGCACAAAAAACAAAGGTAGCTTCTCAGGCCCCATCGCCTAGAGCAGCTGAACCGGTATCTGACATGCTAGCAATCTTTCTCTCAATTCAGGGGCAGATGGCTCAGCTTCAACGTCAGATAACAGAACAAGCTACGCGGGTAGATCAAATATACGCGCTGCTGCCAGGCCTAACGCACCTACACCCGTAATGGGTACGTACATGGCGGAGCAAACCCTGAAGGTCCTTGCTGTGAATGTTAGTTCACTGATTAGGCTCGAACGAAGAGCCGCACTATTTAAGTTGCTTAAAGACCAAGCCTCTGATGTGCTTTTGGTTAGCGAAACTAAGCTTACCAAGAGACAATGAGGCACAGAAGATACAAAATAGTACGGAGAAACCGGCCCAACTCCATTCAGGGGGAGGCGTTGCGATTTTCGTACGAAAAGGTATACGTTTTAAAAGAGTATACAGTCGTGTAGTGTGTAGGTTCCAGGTGCTGGAGGCATGCATCGTGTATGTCCCCCTCCGTAGTGGAAAGCGGTTGTACATAGTGTTTCTCTATGCGGGCTGTAAACACCAGCAACCCGAATATGTTCCCGCAAATAAATAAAATATTTCAGAGAAATAATCAGAACGACCTTCCATGTCTTAAAATCGCCGGAACGACGAACAAATACTGGTAACAGCGGGCATAGACCCAAATGAGGCTGTTGATGATGATAACTTCTTTGTGATCGAAGATCCGCAGGAGCAGGTAGAAGCTATAGGAACGACTTTCCAGGAAGTGTACAAGGCGAATGTTATCATTGGCCCGAGCCACGATCTGGAGAATCCTTGTGCACAATTTCTACCTTCGAAATGAAATTGTGAATTGGCGATTCGAGAACTCGGGTTTCACCCAGTTCAGTGACGAAAATATGGCAAATAATGTCATCACCAACGATAGGGTACTACCTCCGTTCATTTCGAAGAGCTCCAAACGATCTTCGATTCACTTAGAAGTAAGAAATCAGTGGGAACCGATGAAATACCGAATATTGTGCTTCGACATCTCCCTCTAGAAGCTGTGAACTTTTATACCATTCTGTTTAATAATGCAATGAATAATGCACATTATCCAACGCATTGGAAAACTGAGGTGGTACATCCGATCCCCAAAAGGGATAAAGATACTTCCAATCCGCGAATCTCCGCTCGATTTATCTTCTTCCAAACATCAGTAAGGTTTTCGAGAAGGTGATCAATAGAGTCCTTACTAAGTGGGTTGAGGACAAACATATAGTTCCGGATAATCAATTCGGTTTCAAGGCGGGGCATGATATCATTCATGCTGCGTCCAAACTGGTTTCTGATATCCAATGGAACAAAGGCAAGAAACAGTGCACTGGTGCCTGCCTGATTGACTTAGAGAAAGCCTTCGATACCGTATGGTTAGAGGGACTCTTTTTCAAGCTGGACAGGTTGGGCATTAGTAAACCACTGCTGGACTTCTGCTGGAACATTTAACATTAAAAACGGTCTGCAACAAGGTGCGGTAAATTTGCCGATCCTGTTCAGCATTTACACAAGTGATCTGATAGGTTCACTTCACCATGCTATAGCGTACGCAGACGACTTAATCGCGTACAGATCGGGTCCAAAGATTGAGGTCATTAATATGCTTTTGCAGCGTGACTTCGACAAAATTAAGCGATATTGCGATGACTGGAAGTTGAAAATCAACTTTCAGAAGTCGGAAACAATTCTGTTTAGGACGCCTTTGTCTGGGGCATCTAGGGATACCAGAAAGAATTGGCGAACGTTTTCTATCGTCGGACAACACGGACAGCCACTTGCTTGTCGAAATGTAGTCAGATACCTCGGGATCTGGCTAGATTAATATCTGTATTTTAACAAACATATAGATGTTACTCTGGCCAGAGCCAAAGGTGCTTTTGCCCTTACAAAGAGACTGTTTTATAACAGCCAACTCTATGCGAGGGTGAAGGTAATCTGCTACATGGCCCTTATCAGGCCCATGCTTGTATTTGGATGTCCCGTGTGGTTCAACGTGAGAGCAAGTTTATTGGAAAAGATTCGGGTGTTTGAGAGGGCTTGTCTTAGGACTTGTCTTCGCCAATACAGAACACCAGAGTCTCAGTACATAAAATTCTATCCTAATGAGGTCTTATACAATAGGGCGAACCTAATAAGAGTGGACAATTTCGTCATTAAGTTGACTCGAAGGCACGTTGCAAGAGCAATGACTTCATCGAACAACCTGATCTCCGGGGCTTTCTACCCCAATTATATGTATCACGAGAGAGTTCGCTTTGACGGCTTTATTCCTCCAGAAGCGTTCCTCTATCTAGATAGTAAAGGTCTGGTCCAGGACAGATTGGCGGTTCCGCTAATCTTCCACGTTGCTCGAACAGCTGCGGACAGGCGACTCAACTACGACAGAGACGTAGCACATGGCAGTGCGGAGCGTCTCCGGTTCAGTAGGGCGGTAGGGAGTCGCGACATGAGGGATGTCGCTCAGCAGCACCAACAATTTTGGTGGCTGGTTGAGGGAGGGGAACATTCGTCGTCCAATTCCTCCTGTACTAGGTAGCTCCATAGGAAGCAAAGTCGGTCGTCTGACTAATTTATTAGACTTGGCTGGCTTACATAATTTTTGTGTAGGATTAAGTTAGTTTTAAGAAAATATGAAAATATAATGTATTAGATGTAAGTAGGTTAGTTAGATTAAGATTTAGTTTTAGGTAGTCTATAAGTTTTTAGTTTTAAGTTTTTATAATATAAAAAAAAAACAGTCCATTTACTAAGTTTTTACTTAAAATTTATTTTCTTAGTTCTAGTTGTTAAAATGAATATAAAATTAGACTGTAAGATTCGTCGAAAGACATAGTTTAAGTGTTAGGTTTAGCTTAGAGCGCCCGCATGGGGCCAGTAAGTTAGAATAAGTTTATTTGTAAGTTATTTAAGCAAATTTTTAAGCATTTTTTTTGTCTAGCATGTAAGAGTAAATTAATTAATTAAATAAAAATGCATTTAAACTGAAACTGAAACTGACCAAGATTTTGTGACAGCTGATATCGGGCAGAGTCTTGTTTGTGTGGGTACTGTGTTATGTATAAATGGAGTTGTTGTGTTTTTATTTGGAGAAGGTGGAGTTGAGGTTGTGATTGTTTTCTGAGCAGGTTTGTGAATGTTGGTATGTTAGTATGTGAACGAGTGATTGAATATGTGTCTGAAATAAGCGAATGATTGGGAGTGTGTGTGTTTCTTGTTGGGAGAGTTGGGTTAGGGTTTGTATTAGTGGGTAGAGAAGTGGAGTGTATGGGTAGAGGATTAGCATTCGTTGATTGAGTGTAGACTTTAGCTATGGAGTGTAATGTTGAGGCAATAGGGGATGTGTGATTGTGTTTAGTTTGAGTTGAATATGATTGAGTGGTTTGGTGTTCTATCTATTGCACCGGTGGTTTTACTGCTTGTTTTGTTTTAACTGCAAATGTTTCGGCAAGAGGGGGGATATGGATTGCATTTTGTTGGTTGTAGATTTTTTTAGCATCAGCCATTGTACACTTATTTGAGGTTTTAATTTTTATTATTTCTTTTGCCTGTTTATATGATGGGCATTCTTTGGAAGATGCGGGATGGGGTAGTGAGCAGTTAGCACACATACTGCGGTTGCATGGTTGTGGAGTGTGGGGGGGGGGAGATTACACAATACGCATTTGGCGCTATCGTTTTGATGTGTGTCCTAAAAGCTGGCAGTTACGACACCGCATAGGGTTGGGGATATATTCAGTAATTTTGGCTGTATAGAAGCCTATATCTACCGACTTGGGAGGTTGGAATATGTCAAACGTAAATAGTATTAGATCTCTTGGTTTTTGCTTGCCATCTGTGTCTTTCTTTAGGAATTTGAATACGTCCGTGACCCCTTGGGGTTTCTTTTCACTGATTATTTCGGTTTCTGTGATGATGAGTAATGAGACAGGGAGCGTAAGCTATACCTTTGGATTGATTTAAACGTTCATGCAATTTGACATTAACAGGGCAGATGTTAGCAAGATCTTTGGCTTTGAGGAAAGTAAGTGCAGTTTTTTGCGAATTGACGAAGATGAGGAGACTACCGTCACGAAGTTGGGTGATGGTTGTGTAGTCTTTGCTGATGGCATCAATCGCTTTTTTATTAGGAAGGGGCTAAGAACAGAAATGGGTTTTTCACTAGTTTTTGAGGAAACGACAATAAAGCGCGGATTTTTTTTTTGCAGGGAGGGCAAGGAATTCGTTGGAAGGTAGTTAAGTTTGGTTTTTGTTTTTGGTTGAGATATATGATCGGGGGGATCGGGGTCAAGGAGTCGGAAGCGATTTCTTGGCTCGTTAGCCATTTTAGCACAACTCTGCAAAAGAACTCACTAACACACGCGTACTTTTAATAAGAGATTAGGAGATTAGGGGAAGCCGCTCGCTACCTGCTAAAAGGGCTGTAAAATCTTAAATACCGTCAATATCATTATAAAAATTTGACAAAATATTCTCCAAAGGCTATACAACAATTGATTTTTTGAAAATTCTAGACCACCGGGTCCCCTTAAGCGAGTAAATAAGATATTAAAACGACGAAGCTGTGCAATTGGGGTGATGCATTTGCTATACCGATATTACGATAAATTTGAATGTTGTTAATAGGGACAGTTCTTCATGATATTTGTACCATTTTTTAGTGAAGAAATCTGGAAGTGGGTCATGCCAGTTAAGACACCACAATTCTTGAAATATAATTTTAAGCTGCACGACACATGGGGCCAGAAACTCAAGTGGGTTTTAGATTCGTCCGACCATATCAGGAAAACTGTAAGTTGCAACTGAAAATAAATGAGAATATACCTTTAGATATAAATTATTATTATTATGATTTATTAACTTAAAATTAAAATTATAAAGCTAGTATAAAAATCGAGCACAAGCTACTAAGACTTTCGGCTCTAAGTTGACAATTAATTTTCATATGTACATAAAACTGTTAAGATTTATTAAAATTTTTGGGAAGTAATATTTATATATCAAGCTTACTCGTATATTTATTTATAAACGAATTAATAAGTGTAATATTTTTATGGCTAGGGTTTTTTAAGGCTTCAAGAAAAAATGCTGCTTTTTGTTGATGCGACTTTGGTTCGTCACAGTTTTGTGTTTTCAAAATATGTTGGAAGTCTAATTGGACGTCGCAAAATGGGCATGTTGGTTGAATTTCTTAACGAAGGAGATGTTGATGACTGCTGGACGTGTGGCCAAGGCGCATCCTTATGAAATTTTAGTTGTTGTTGTTTGAAAGATGGGTTGCGTTTTATCGTGATTGATGTTAGAGTAATGATGACGGTAGCTATTCCATTCTACTCGTATTAATGAAAAAATAATGAATTTTTTGATATCGCGGGTAAGGTCGAGTCGGGTAATCGGGTAAGAGTTAAATATCGAATTGCAGTAGGCCAGAGTTGCAGCTAAATCGGCTAGCTCGTTGCCTTTAATACCCTTATGGCTAGGTACCCACATGAGTTTAACAGTTTGTTGGTTTTTTATAAGGAGGTCACGTATTTGAGATATTATTATCGTGTTGTGATTAGGATTTCTTACAGCCTGGATCACTGAAAATATCGTCGGCAGACCGGCTTCAACAAGCAAATTTTTAATTGTGGTTGTTAGAAAAGCGTTGATACTCCTTCGTGCGCTTTGGTGGTATGGTGGTTTGATGATGTTGAATGTTGATTTCGGTGAATTGCCATATAAAAAGAGCCCGTAGTCAATTTTACTTAAATAATTTTGAACCAATTGCCCAATTTTGAAGTTTCGTTGGGATTACAAGTCAAGGGCGTCAGAACAACTTTTTTTAGGTTGAAAAGCAACTTGATTCGGTATTATGAGCTTACGAGATTCGATTATCCAAAGCAATCTTTTTCCAACTATTTTTTCGAGTACTTTAGAAATGCAGGGTATGAGGGAAATGAGTCTATAACCATTTACGTAGTAATGTTGGTTTAGGTAGAGGCAATTATGGGTGGCCGTGGTGTAGTGGTACTAGCATTTGCTTCTCACTCGGAGGGTCCAGGTTCGAATCCTGCCCATGGCAAGTCAGTTTTTCATTTGTGTAACTGTAACTCAGACAGAAAAATTCTGCGTGTGAAGGCATAATACTGACACGTAGATTTGGCTGTTGTAGAGTTCAAGCACAAAAAAATACTGTGAATTATACCTCTAATCACTCTGAGTGAAGCGCGCGTAAATTATAAAAAAAAATAGAGTTGCTTGTTTCCAAAAACAACTGTTTCTAAAATGCTATTAAACAATTGAATTAGTCTAGTAGTTGCGAGAGTCCTACCAACTTTTTTATCATTGGATATGAGATCCTGTCTCTACTTGGTGTTTTGCCACTTGGTTTGCTTAGGCAACTGTCAAATTCCAGAAAGGAGATCTTTACGTCAGTAAGTTTTGCGGTTTTTGGGTTGGGGTGTTGTTATCTACAGTAGAAATGAGCGAAGTTAGTTTTTGGGCATCATAATTGGAGTGCCAGTGTTCGTCTTTTGAACTGTTGGATCATGTAAGTGCAAAATAGTTTCTAAGATCAGATGGTTGCGAAATAGGATCTGTGGGGTGTATGGCAAGTTTTATTGTTTGCTGTGTATATTCGCCAGTTAAGCAGCGGATGTTATGCCATAATTTATCTGTGGAGGAGCTTAGGCGTATGGTTGAGGTAAACATTTGTAAGCTGTGTGATTTAGCAGTTTTTTTTTTTTTTGAATATAATTAATTTAGCCTGATTTGGAAGATGCGCCAAGCTTTCACTTTTTCGAGACTTAGTTCGTTGAGTTTAGGACTCCACCAGGCGACCGTTCTTTTTGCGGATTTTATTTTACTTTGCGTATCGACATATTTCCGACAGAACGTAAAGCTTTGTGGAGAAGTGCGGCTTCTTTGTTTATATTAAGTGAACATTTGTTAACAGTCAAATAGTCTGATATGTGCTTGCGAAAACAAGCCCAGTCAGCAATATCAGTTTTGAATTTAAAGTTCACTGAGGTATGTGCAACACTTAAGCCAACAATAATAGAGTATATTATTGGGAAGTGATCGCTATTATGCGGATCATCCAAGGCATTCCAAGAGACTTCACCTTGCCACTCGGGAGAATAGCATTTTAAAGTGTTATGAGTCGAAAAGTGCGTAGGGGAACCATCGTTTAGCATAATAAGATTTGAGACGGAAGGTTAAGAAAGTAACCGCGATAAGAATTAGAAATGATCGGCGTTGAGCCGAAACAACAATGTGTTTCTTGAAGACAAATTATAGATGGGTTATGTTGTTTTATTAAAATTTTTAACTCGTCTAAATTATTATAGAAGCCTTTCAAATTCCACTGGGGAATGTATAAGGTTTCATTGGAAATGGCTTGATTTTTTGGTTTGGAAGCATTTGGTTTACTTACATTATTTTGAGTTTTATTTTTATTAAAGAAAAATGCAGTTTGGTTAATGGAGTTTTTTTTTTTTTATAATTCAGCAAGGTATGAAATTTCTATAAAATAATCATTGTTATCTAACAAAGATTTTGTAACAGCTGATATCGGGGAGAGTATTGTTTGTGTGTGTTCTGTGTTATCTATGACTGGAGTTGTTGTGTTTTTATTTGAAGAAGGTGGAATTGAGGTTGTGATTGTTTTCTGAGAAGGTTTGTAAATATTGGTGTGTGTTGTACTACTATGTGAACGAGTGATTTAATATGTGTCTGAAATAAGTGAAGGATTGGAAGTGTGTGTGTTTCTTGTTGGGACAGTTGGGTTAGAGTTTGTATTAGAAGGTAGAGAAGTGGGTAGAGAATTAGAATTAGTTGATTGAGTGGAAACTTTAGCTATGGAGTGTGATGTTGAGACAATAGGGAATGTGTGATTGTGTTTAGTTTGAGTTGAATATGATTGAGTGGTTTGGTGTTCTATCTGTTGCACCGGTGGTTTTACTGCTTGTTGTGTCTTAACTGCAAAGGTTTCGGTAAGGGGGGTATGGATTGCATTTTGTTGGTTGTACATTTTTTTAGCATCTGCCATTGTACACTTATTTAAGGTTTTAATGTTGATTATTTCTTTTACCTGTTTTTATGATGGGTGTTCTTTGGAAGATGCGGGATGAGGTAGTGAGCAGTTAGCACACATGCTGCGGTTGCATGGTTGTGGAGTGTGGGGGGAAAGATGACACAATTCGCATTTTGCGCTTTCGTTGCATCGTTTTGATGTGTGTCCTAACAGCTGGCAGTTATGATACCGCATAGGGTTTGGGATGTATTCAGTAATTTTGCCTGTATAGAAGCCTATATCTACCAACTTGGGAGGTTGGAACAGGTCAAACGTAAACAGTATTAGGCCATTTGGTTTTTGCTTGCCTTCTGTGTCTTTCTTTAGGAATTTGAATACGTCTGTGACCCCTTGGGGTTTCATTTCACTGATTATTTCGGCTTCTGGGGCAGGTAGCGTAACCTATACCTTTGGATTGGTTAAACGTTCATGTAATTTGACATTAATAAGGCAGATGTTAGTAAGATCTTTGGCTTTGAAGAAAGAAAGTGCGAAGTGACCAAGATGAGGAGACTACCGTTACGAAGTTGAGTGATGGTTGTGTAGTCTTTGCTGATGGCACCAATTGCATTTTTTTTTATAAGGAACGGGCTAAGAACAGAAATGGGTTTTTCACTAGTGTTTGAGGAAACGACAATAAAGTGCTGATTTTTTTGTGATTTATATGAAGGGAGTTCTGGAAAAGAATTCGTTGGAAGGTAGTTAAGTTTGGTTTTTTTTTTTTGGTTGGAATATATGATCGGTCAAGGAGTCGGAAGCGATTTCTTGGCTCGTTAGTCATTTTAGCACAACTTTGCAAAAGAACTCACTTACACACGCTTACTTTTAATAAGAGATAAACGATTAGGAGAGTACTGTTTTAAGGGGAAAACTGATTTTTGCACTTGACAGAGAGGTAATTACACAGTAAACTTAGAACGATGCTTACTGTAAGAGAACTAGTCAGTGACTGTTAGATATAAAAAAAATAAATTACGGAAATGATAGAACCTTACTTTTCACCTATAAAAAATAACTTACCTCGGTTAGATTTTGAGAGGAAATTAGTTTTATCAAAAGAAATACCTTTCTATTGTTCGCCTAGGAGATTACCTTACATACATAAGTTAGAACTTCAAAAAATACTAGATAGTTTACTAAGTGACGGTATTATTCAAACAAAGAATTTCGTCTTTTTATAGATTACCGTGAGTTGAATAAAATAACTCTTCGCGACAACTATGCTCTGCGACTAATAGAGGACCATCTCAATCGTCTCAAACATAAAGTATATTTCACGTCTTTAATGGTTCCCACCTTGTGCCTCTTAATGAAGATTCTATTAAGTACACTCCTTTTATCACGACTTTGGGGCAATTCGAATACATTAGAATGCCATTTGGGCTGAAAACGGCCCATCCGTATTCGAAATATACATACATGAAGCATGTTTTCGGAAAATTAATTTCAGAAGTCAAGGTCTTAACGTATTTATTGTAGATGATATTCTCATCGTAACGGAAACAATAGATGAGCACTTGAATATTCTAAAAGAGGTAATTGATGTAATAATCAATAATTGCTTGCAATTAAGATTGGACAAGTGCTTATTTATGCAAACGGATGCCGTGTATTTTGGTTACAAAATAAACAAAGATAGCGTAAGGCCGAACAACAGTAATTTAAATTGCGTCAAAAAGTTTCCGATGCCTTTCTGAACTAATGACGTGCATGGTTTACGCAGATTTAAGATTTACCTAATCGGTATACCATTTAAAATAGTTACGTATTGCCAAGCCTTGATATTAATTTTGCAAAAGAAACTTCAAAGTTTTAATTATAAAGTAGAACATAGATAATGCGATCGAATGTCGCACGTTGATGCTTTAAGCAGATCATTTAATATTCTTTACGTTGAAGTTAAGACTTTTGAGTTTGTGTTTCATTAGATTTAGAAAAAAGTGAAAGTGCATATTTTGAAATGCTATCGCAAAACAAAAGATAAAAATCTTTTTTATCTACCATCTCATATGGAGGATGCTGCTGCTAGTGGCAGATAAGGTGTCTTACCACTCTTTGGTTTTAGGCTCGTTGCTTTTGCCTTAAGAGGATGGTGCACCATGCACCAGTTTTATCTCCGCTCGACCATGCAGGATCCTTGCCGCTAGTCGGCGCAATACCGCCCGGTATTAAAGTGATACCGGCCTCGGGGTTTTTTTTTTGTTTTTTTGTTTTAGATTCTGTCCATAATTAGGTCCATCTGTTCAGAGATGAGCTGCCAGATAGCTAATCCGGAGGTCACCTGGTATCCGGAGACTCCGTTCGCGATTGAGCTATTTTTGGAGATGCTGGGCCCTCAGCCAGGCTGATCCTCGGCACAGGTCGTATGGATACCTTGATCCACCCCAGTGGAAACAGCAGTGAATGGGAAGGTGAGGGGGGGGGGGAAGCCTTTAGTTTCGAGACTCATCGGGAAAACTTATCGAGATTAATTGACCTTACTCAGCCTCTACAACTCGACCAGTTCGATGCTCAGGTAGAAGTTACTATGTTGTAAGTTATCAACAAAACAGAAATTTATTAGTGATTATACAAGACAAAATTCATTAAACCCTCATAATAAATGAAAAGATTCTTAAAATATATGTTTCGATGATCTAGACACCTTGGACAATGTACACTATAGCAATGCATATAATTATTTTACCTTTATTTTTAACTTCAGTCAAGAGCCACCATATTTTGTTAGATATAACAATTTTTTTTAATTTCTTTTGCCTCAAAAACATTCCTCCAGTGTATCTTGATTCCCTATCGCAACGAAGTATATTATAGTCATTCAGTTGTATTTAATTCATCCAATCTTTGGTCTCCTTGGTCAAGTGCGATAATGTTATAGTTGTTAGCAAAACTATGTTCTAGTTCAGTGAAGTTTCCTGTCATGCCTTGAATATTGCAGTATATCCCGGATAATCTGTTTAGTTGCTGTTATTTTTTCTTATATCTTACACATTTTAAACATTTAACATTCTCGATGCACAATTTTTGGTTTCGTTTTCCCCACTGCCTCATCACTTATAATATTTACTGACTTTCGACATTTCTCCCTTCCAATATTTATTTTCAGTATGGTTATTCATAGTATAGTCATACTCACCAACTTCAATAACCGTATTAATTTCTATTAATAACACTATCTTATCGAAATAATATAATTCACTAGACCTCATTTCGATAAGATCGTATTAAACTTTCTCCCACATTCCATTACGTTTTGAAAATCTACGATTATCAGGTTTCCACAATAATTGTGATAATAATGTCTGTTTCCACAATTGAATGTTTAGCGATTTCTTGTGTTCATATAGCATGAATAATGCAAAATATAATGTGCATTTTGTTTTAGAATAGTGGTTCGTGAACCATCGTGCCGCGCATTTGCAAATCGCTTTTTCTATTTGGATCAAGATCCTTGTGATTACTTTGGAAAGTTTTGTTGTGTCTTAGAACTGTTTGTTGAAGAAAGGACACTATCTAAAAAGTTGTTTGTGTACATTTTTAAGGGGGTACGGAGCTGAGGCGCGTTTACATGTATTTCTTATGGAAGACAAATGACCCATTATTCCAGAAACGACTGGACCGATCACAATCAAAATTTGCTTATACATATTTTGGCCCATTTTATAAATTCAAAATGCCGGATTTTAAGGAAATACAAAATATACGTTGTACAGAACGTTTGAAGTTTTTTTTTCAAAAATTTTTTTTACGAAAATTTTTCACCATAAAGTACAAAATGCGTTGAATTTTAAAATTCTCCCTACGGTGTAATTTCTCAGTGATGCTACCAGCGTATGGTACCAACGTAATAAGATAAAAATCAGAACTGTAGCATTAGTAGTTTTGAAGATAGTACAAAAAAATAAACTTTTGAATAGACGAAAAAAAACTAAGAAACCATATTACTGAAAAAAAATTAAAAACTTCTTTATAGAACTTTTAGAAGCTAAAAACTTATTTTAATTTTTTTATACAATAAATAAATAAAAAAAATAAAATGAATATGAATATAATGAATCTATTTATTTATTTATTTTCAAGAGATCGATACAAATGAATTTGTAAAGTCCGGGGTACTATGCCCATGTGGCGTTTTGTCATAGGGAGGGAATGGGATCCGTAGTCTGGGAGGTAGCAAAAAAATATCGATTGTGGTCCTTATCCTTTTTAGGTGAAGTATCATAAATATATGGGATTATGTCTTATTTCGAATTATAAAGTATCTGCACCGTCAAAGACAACGAATACCACGCGTCGCAACAAAAAGTAGTTGGTTATTAAATTTGGAAAATTTCCCGGAATTATGGAAAATATAGTGACAAAAACCCCTAGTTACCTATATGATGGCCAAGAAGCGCTGGAGACGAATTGAGAAAGTTCAATAAAACTGACACCAAACCCTGGAAGACTTTCCTTAGCAATTAGAGCATCCGTACTTCAAAAAGGAGATTACTTCGAAGTCGTGCGTAAGATTACTGAGTGCACGCTACTTGACATCAATAGAAGAATTCAAGTTGTACCCCAAGAGCGAGTAGTTCGTGAGCATGCTGATGAGACTGCGGGGACGCATAAAACCAAAGGAATTGTCCATCAAGGTGCTATTCCGGAACGGAAGGCAGAATTACCACCAGCACTAGCGGTAAATCATCCCATTACTATTTCCCGAGTAAGAATGGATCAAAGGCAGAGAATTTTGCTGTTAATGAAAATTTTACACAGATCTCTTGGTAAATGCGACCTGGAAACTTCTTCAAGTCTAACTCAAAAGTTCAGAAAATGATGTGGCTGGACATTTGAATATGCATGATCGTGTAAAAACGATCAACAATCTAATGCAGTTGTATGAAAATACGGTGTCACCATAAGCAACAAGTTCTTCAATCAATGAAGCTGACGAAGATAGAGCTCCAAAATTCGAATGAAACTAAACTGGCGGCAATTTTACGACCTTTTCAAACAGCTAATTCATGATCAACCTATTTCCCCTGCACATAAACTGTATTATCTACGAGCAAATGTAACTGGAGGGACGTACAATTTGATCCAACATTTTCAGGCTACCGATAGAAATTACGAGATTTTTGAAAACAAGGGATTATGTATTATTGAGCGCGTAATTAAACAGACTGTTCCCGCAACCTAGCACCGTGGGCACAGGATCTAGTCAAGATCATAGGACCACGGACACAAACTTATGTAAAGTTTTGCGGCGTCTATTCCGTTTTTGCATAATTAAGGATTGTCGAAAAACCTTCTGCTCGTGTTACCATCATTAGTGTTTCCAAACCTAGCTTTCGGTACATCTACTATAAGGTCCGTTTCACGTGTAAATTTTTGTCGAATGACTTTTTTCCTCTCTATAACAATAGCCTTATCAGTATCAGATCATAACTGCCACTTTTTTACTGGGAATTTATATGAGAGGTGCAATATGCTCTCAAACAGTCGAGTTCTGGCGTGCAAACTGGACAATCCGAATGAAAGTGTGTATATATCAACGTCTATATTGATGATTTAATCGTTGGATTCTTTCGATGTTGCTCCACAAATGTAGCACCTCGTTGCTGACGTGGTCTGTGTGAAGGCATTACAGACTTTGTCATCTACAATTGTGAGCATCATTGTATGCTTTACTGAATACGACTTTTCGTCCATTAACTTTCGTTAAGTGGACTTTCGTCCACTGTTGTATTTAGTAAAATGTCGATTGCATTTTCTAGACACTCAATTTCCTTTTGGGTTGTATCCAAAGTCTCTTTTAATGAATGAGATCCTAATAGGACGAAAATATCGTGGTGATGATGGGGTTGGATTTTGTCATAGTGTTTTCTGTTTTTTTGTACCACAACTACTTTATCTTGATTGATATTAAATTGTTATCGATTGTTATCGAAATATGTCAAAAATAACACCACAGCCTTCGAAACGCTGAAGAAAAAAAAATTTAACTGCTGGAAGAATTAAAAAAAAATGAAAAAAAAATTATATGTACTTGTTTTTCTAAGTTTTATTGTTTCAATAACTTACATACACATTTTAGATATTTAATAGGTGCATACAGATGTAAGAGCTAAATTAAATTTTGTTCATGTACATGTAGACTGTTGTCCTCGAATTAATTTTGGTTCTCCCTTCATGAGAACTCGATTCATTTGAAGATTGCGAATATCTTGCTAAAAAGGCACAAAAAAAAGTAATGTATGTTTACTCAAAGACTTACATATGAGGTACCTATTATTCCTGTACCTCGTGCGTATTGTTGGTGTTGTCGACATTTGCCCCAAACAATAAGGAAAACAACTGAAGCAAATAAGTCACCAAATTAAAGAAAATAGAAAAGTATTTGTATTTTATTTTAATTTACCTGTGCATTTTCCATGTCTTCCATTCTTTGGTATTTACTTTTTTACACTGAACAATTTTTTGTCAGAAAAAAACCTGAGAAATGTCATTATTTATAGTGCCAAATTGCGATGATGAAATTCGTTAGCCTCGATAGGCGTTTTATTGGCGCATACTTTTTTAAGGCTATATAGAATACCAATAAAACACGACTTATATATGAATTCAATATCAATCACATTCAATTTTATTTTTAAACTTTTATATTTAATGAATTGTTACATTTGATCACCACTGTAAATCATTTATTCAGACAAGTTAACTTTCTCCTCATTATCATGCGATAAATCTATTTCAATAACTTGGACCGTTTTTTCCGATACTTAATAGATGAAAGCAGAGGTTCTGTCGGCAATATGTTCCATCATCTGTTCTATTGTCTTTTGCTTACGGTGGTGATCGGTCGTGGATTTTATAAATTGTATAATAAAACGAGCCTTGTTACAAAACGATATTTTGTGCCTTATGCCTAAAAATTATTAGATTGTCAAACATTGGCGACCGTGACAGGACACACTCAAAAGATATAAAGATATAAAACCGCATTCAGTGCTTATAATACACATTCGCGTATACACATAACTTTTCTTTTTGTTTATATTTGCTTTTGCAATGTCAAGTGAAAAAGAAATTGCAATTTTGAAAACCAAGCGCGCGTTGGTTATCGGACGTTTAACTAAATTAAAAACGTTCTTTTTAACTGATGATATTTCCTCACCTGAGCTAGAAACTCGGCACAGTATTCTAGAGTCATTGGCTGAGATGTTTGGTGAGCATCAAACAACTCTCGAATTTTTCGACCAGAAGAAAATTGATGGTGATAAACAAAGCAAATTATTGTTGCTAGCAATGCAAAGGCCATCATCACTCACTACTGCACTTAGGACGTAGGGCCGATAATTCGACTAACAAATCGACATACTCACCACCATTCTCAAACAATCACACATGTTCGCAGTAAGACCCTAACATTGCAGTTACTTTAAGTAACACTTCTACGTCAACCTCAAATAAATTTAAAACTCAATCAAATCGGTTCGTATTTCTCGCAACTGCAATTGTTCTAGTACGAGATAAATACGGAAAACTTATCCCAGGAAGAGCTTTACTAGATTCTGTTTCACTTCGTAACTTCTCGTTTTGCCCAACTTCTAGCAGTTAATCGTGTTGCAACAAACATGTCAATTAGTGGAATCAATTCCACTTTCGCTTCTGTTAGACAAAAAATTAATATTACGATGCAGTCCCGTGTGAATCATTACACGAGCACCTTTGATTGCTTTATACTTCCATCTATTACGGAAATTCAACCAAATCGTTTTTGTGGCTGCAATTCGTTTTGCAACATAGAGTTAGCTGATCCATCTCTCTACGAAACAAAACAAGTAGATATGTTAATTGGGGCCTCGTTGTTCTACGAGCTGGTTTCCATTGGACAAATTCGTCTACTTTACAATAAAATCGATTGGGTTTGATTGTCTCCGCAAATAATGATTCCAGCAATTCTCGTATCACGAATACCAACAGCGATAAGATAGATAGCAGCAACTCTTTAAATCATCTATTAAAATGTTTCTGGGAAATGGAATCCTGTGAACCACCTAGTCAAACGAATTCGCCAGAAGAACTCGACTCTGAAAATAGCTTCGTACGTACACATATACGCTTGCCTTCCGGACAATATGCAGTCACACTACCATTTAAAATATCACCCACAAGACTAGGATCATCTTATAAATCTGCAAAAAAGAGATTTTTCAATCTAGAGACCAAGCTCAATCGGAATTCACAGATTAAGCAACAATACATTGATTTCATGTCGGAATATAAACAGCTTAACCAAATGCATATGAGCTTAACCCATTTTCTCCTACCTCATCACTATGTTTTAAAGGCTGATTTGCTAAAACATCAAATGGTGTATCGTTGAAACATACTGATGGTAGGGCCTACAATTCAAGCTGATTGGTTTAGTTTGCAAAAATGTATCGGTCCGTACAGATACAGCTTCCAGATGATTTGCATTGTATCTATGGCCCGAGAATGTTTCGGAAGATATAAAGATATTTAAGTTGAAAACTGTGACTTAAGGTACTGCACCTGCCTCTTCTTGCCATACGCAGTCTGCATCAGCTTGCACTAGACGAACAGCAAAATTTCCCAATCGGCTCAAAGGTGGCTTGGTCGGATTTTTACGTCGATGATTTACTAACCGGTGCTGACACAATTCAGGATTTAGTCGAAATCAAAAACCAAATATTTTCATTGCTTCGTAAGGGCGGTCCTGCGGAAATTGTTTTCCAATTCAGGTGAGATTTTGTCCGATATCCCAATTGAAGAGAGAGAAGGGTTTCGTCAGACTAATAATGGAAAAGTTACAAAAACACTTGGTCTTTTTTGGGATCCTCAGTCTGATGAGTTTTGGTTCTCACATCGTCATTCACATCCAACAGAAAAAAATCACTAAGCGCACTGTATTGTCAGAAATTGCTCGATTATACGACCCCTTGGGGTTTATAGGACCAGTCATCTTACAAGCAAAAATATTTATTCAAACGCTTTGGAAGCAGAAATTAAATTGGGATGAAACACTTCCTGTTCACCTACCCACACAGTGGAAACAATTTTGCGATGAGCTTCCACTGATAGATTCAATTAAATTACCACGTTATGCATTGTCACCCAACGCCACTCTTCAATTGCACGGCTTTTCTGATGCTAGTATGCATGCATTTGGCGCTTGTATATACCCAAGAAGTATTGAACACAACGGAAAAGTTCAAGTCAGCATTTTATGCTCGAAATCGAGAGTAGCCCCAATCAGCACAATCTCAATCCCAAGGCTGGAATTGGCAGCAGCACCTTTATTGACTAAACTTATTGATCGTGTTTTGAAAACAATTCCACTCAGCTTTAAAAACGTTATCTCTTGGTCTGACTCCACCATTGTACTAGCATGGATATCGTTCCCAGCATGCACTTGAAATACATTTGTAGCCAATAGACTTGCAAATTTTCAAAATATTTCAAGAAATGTTGAGTGGAGGCATATTCGTACTAATCACAACCCAGAGGACATTCTCTCACGGGGGATGTTTCCTTTAAGGATAAGCAGATCTGATTTATGGTTTAATTGCCCTAGTTTTCTCAAAGGTGACTCCGCTTCTTGGCCTTTCACGAAAGACGTACATCAAAGATATGTTTGATAGCTTCGAAGATACCAGACATTGCAGTGCATTGCAAATGATTTCAATCGGATGCGTAGAACTTTCGCCTTTATTCATCGTTTCATGAAAAATACATGGAAAAATGCCTAAGGAATATCAAGTATACACACCATTGTCGGCAGCTGATTTAGATTCTGGACTACAATTATTAATCAGATCGATACAAAGGACATCATTTCCTAATGAGTACAAGCGGCTTCGAAGCGCCATGGAGGTTAGAACAGATAGTTGCCTAAGGACATTGCATCCATTTTAAGATGACTTTGGACTCATACGCATTTGAGGAAGGCTGAAAAACTCATTACTTAACTACGATGCTAAGCATCAAATAATTTTACCTAGGTCTCACAGATTTACCGAAACCTTTCACATAGTAAACTTACATGCGGGTTGTCAAACCCTTACTCAATTCTTAAGAGAGCGTTTTTGGCCTTTAGGAGGTAGGCACACTATTCGAAAAGTTATTAACAAATGTATAAGATGTTTTAAGGCTAGACCGGTCATGTGTAGGCAGCTCATGGGTGATTTGCCATCCCATCGAGTACAGCCGTCCAAGGCTTTTCAACGCTGTGGCTTCGACTTTTGAAGGCCTTTCTATATTAAATCTCTAATACGCGGCAGAAGTCCCACAAAGACATATGTTTGCGTTTATACTTGCATGGTTACGAAGGCTGTTCATCTTGAACTGGCTACTGACCTCTACTGCAGCATTGTTGTCAACATTTAGAAGATTCACATCAAGGCGAGGAAAACCACATACAATCTCCTCAGACAACGCCACCAATTTTGCACGAGCGAATTCTCAACTTAATCAGTTGAAGAAGATATTTGACAATTAACAAAGGAACTTCGAGCTCATATACAAGGAGTGCGCTAATGAAGGTATCGACTGGAAATTTATACACGCTCGGTCTCCCCATTAGGCAGGCTTGTGGGAAGCTTCGGTAAAAATAGCTAAACATTTTTCATTTTCATTTCACTTTATTTCATTTACTCAATACAATATATTTACAAGTTTTCTTAATTTCTAAAAAAAAAGAACAAAAAAATTAAATAGTTATATACAATCTATTGTCCAAATGACAAGAGTTGATCGTACAAAGAATTCTATATTTTATAAAGACAATATTGACATAGTTGAAGGGGAGATTGCATGTGGAGGCAAGGAAAGAAAAAAAAACAAAACAAAACAAATTATGAGTTGTCAATTTTCAAACAAATTTTAGATACTCAAATAACATTCAAAGAACAAAATTCATTGATAAATAATCTATTTATGGTCGAATAATCTAAAGACAAAAGCAAATAGCTTTTAATTTCATTAAGAAATGTATTTTCCACTCTTTCGCATCTTATAATGTCTGCCAGTAAGTTAAACAGGCGTAGTTTGCTTTGAGTCGTTGGTTACACAATTTTAAGTTTCGATGAACATGCTATGGAAAGAGGACATCACGACGATGGTATGTGGCCAAAAAAATTGTCATGTGGTTACAAACCCATTGCTGATTACATTGTAATCAGGAAACGGAAGGACGTAATTCCCATGCAGTGATGGGCAATTCACTTTTCGATTACTTTTCAAAATCGATCCAGCCATACTTCTAGGAGATTCACGAGAAATGGCAAGAAGACGATTTCTATGATTAGAGAAAAATTGGAGACAGACGAGGAACTAAAGAAATCCTATGTATAGTTAATGGAGGAATATGAATTGCTGGGACATATGAGTACAATTACTGAGGCCAAAATACCTAAAACTCACTACATACTTCATCATTGCGTAACGAAACCTGAAAGTTCATCCACAAAACTTCGATGTTCGATGCCTTGGCCTAGATGATGCCTGTAAGTACAGACTAGCTGTTTTGGCACTTAGTGTAACACAGGTAGATCTCTCAGATCACTCTGATCTGGAGCTACCTGGCTACGAACTAGTGCCATTATTCTTTTCTCACAGCGTTCTCGACATTTACGTGCGTATTGAAGTAGCCTACCATACTCCACCATAATGTGATCCATGTTCCAATCCGGAATATAACTTCATGTGGTAAAAATTTCATCTCCGTAATCAAATTATTCACTACTGCCTTATTGACAGAAACCCAAAACTGGACAGCAATTCGACCTTAACGAGTTTGATGCGCTGTCTGACTCAATATAAAGAAGTGTATCCTTGCATCCCCATACTGAAATCGTTATTACGGGCAACTTCAATGTACACAATTTTTGATGGCTTCGACATTCTGGACAGAGAATACCTGAGGACGGTGTCTTGAGATGTTCACTGCGGAAATTAACTTGACCCAGCTTGTAAATCGTCGGCTTGTCGTGCATATCAACTCATTTCTCGTATACCGACCACACAGTTAGAGAAAAAGATTCCCAAAAGAACCGTATGGAGATACGGGAAATCCAGTTGGAACGGACTTAAGAGCTTCTTTAGGAATTTTAATTGGTCGTTATGTTTCCTCGATAACGGTTATTCTCGTTGGAATGAGATCCTTTATCTCGCATCGGATGAAGAGTTTCAAACCAAAAGAAATAGCGCGGTACGACTCGAGCTGCAAAGAGGCTGTCAGACTTAGAGAAATATTTGTTCGGTCCTACTAGGTCGTCAGAGGAAAACCGAATCCACTTTCATTTATGCAGCATGTCCCTAAAAAAGGCGCACCTTCTCTCTCCTCTTACAGATCCATTGCACTTACGTCTCTTCTTTCCCAGATCATGGAAACGCTGATAAACCGTCAGCTCATGAAATATACCGAAACACGAAAACTTCTCAATGAGTGACCGTACGAACTTCGTAGCAACAAGTCCACTGGTGATATGATGGCATGACTTACCGAAAAGTTAAACTAAAGCGTACATCAATCTGGCGAAAGAAACATAGTTTCAAGCCCCAAATAACGTGGTCCCAAGGAACCCTAGCAAACCCCTGATCTTATGTAGTAAATTTGTGTTAAGAATTAGCGATTAGCACTGAATATGAACAGATTGCTCTACTTAGAGATGAAAATATCCTTAATCTCACAAAAAATCGATGATTCTTAGCTACAAAATCTTAAGCAATTTGTGGCCTGTATCAATAACGCTCCACAACCGATTAAATTCATCTAAAGAAATTGCCAATTCTCCGTGTCTTATCGACGTTAGTGAAGCTGCGATAGTATCGGAAATAAGATCTCAACGCGTTACAGAGGTCTATAAATTTTAAAAAAGCCAAGATGGGAAAGAACGGGCAACTGGTCTCATGTTATTCACATTCACATCATCACTTCCTTCAACCACCAACTGCCTATTCCTTCCCGTACCATGTAAAATATACAAATCCACACAGACTCAAACCCTTCAAACAAATACACTAACGCAATAGGTCCAAAAATGTTAAACACATTAAAAACCCCAAACTCCAATCAATCAGCTACCAACTCCACTATCTCATCTATCGTAAAACAAACTCCCTTATTGATAGTAATTCTTACTACGATATATACCCAATTCTGATATCGATAGTAATATGTATATAAATCTACCTCTCCTGTGCGCTTTTCGGTGGCTAACAGCCACACAAGGCTTATCGCCTTCGCAGGACAACTACAGCTTGGTAATTTCCATTCCTGTGCAGATAACTATCTGTTTAGTGCATGCGGTTATTGGCAGCTAGCCCATGGAAGAAAACACTTGGTTAAAAAATCTATTTTGCAGTTCTTCTCTTCACCCAATATATTAAAATATATTGATCTTAAGACAATCTGTTAGACTAATGACGTTTAAGGTTTTGCAATGATATTTTAACGGTTATTATAATAACTATCATGAACTGCCGCTATTGATAAATTACATCAAACCATCACTCATATGATTGCATGAGATGCACTTGCCATTTAACTCTAAACCCTTCTCACCCAAGCAATTCTCCCCAAGTTTCCATAATCTCCCATCAAATACGACTTGCACACAAGGCACAGCACTTCTTGTACACAAATCGGTTCCCCAAAAATTCATGGAAATAAAGTCCGGAATATCAGCAGTTGGTGTTGAATTAGATCTTCAACATAAAATAACCGCGTTATCAGTCAACAATATAAATTCAACGTGAAGTTTGACAATTTTTTTTAAAAAGGAAATGGCTGTATGTACAGACTATACTAAATTCTCGTAATTTCCGGGTCAATTTAATAGAAAAATTGAATCGATGGGAAAAACCAATCAGCTCGTAGATCAACCGAAAATGTGGTTTCCCAAGTTTTGTAACAGACATTGTAACAAGTTCAAGTGAACTATGCAGCAAAGTTAATAGGCTATCTTCTGGGGTCAAGCAGGTACCAAAAGCATTTTAACAGGCAATGGAGATGATTCTGGGAAAAAAGGTCAATTTATCAGTCACTCCGCACGAGAAGAATACACAGGCTACCCCGTTTCATCCATAGTTAAATGACCAGGCAGAGCGATTCGTTGACCCCGTTAAAAGAGCAGTGGCGAAATACGAAGAAGTTACGGATATCGAACAAATTCATGAATTCCTATTTGGTTATCGGTTAACACCGAACTTAAATGATAAGGTAAAAAAAAAACGTATAGATTTTCATTGGAAGAAAAATTGTCACGATTTAAACTTTTTAGAGAAAGCGATCAGAACACCCATAAAATTGAACAAGAGGATCCAATTTGATTCTGAAGAGTCAGTGTTTGCTAAAAATTATCGAAGCAATAAGAACTTCTTTGTTCTTAGAACAATAACAAAATTGGGAACGTCAAATATCTGTTTTTCTGGATACGCTTGCTGCCACTCTTCGTTATATTGGTCGTGTGAAACCTACCACATCGAAAGCGGCGTTTCTGTTCACAGTGTCCCCACTGGGCTTCTGCGTTTGATGCTAGCAGCATTTGACGTCCAGAAAAGTTTTTACAGCCTCGATCAGAAAAGGTTCCTGTTTTTGTATAGTACTTCTGTGTTTTGTCGTGTTTTGCATTCGTACCTAAATGGTTATTATCAGATAGTGTTGTCGATTGTAGCCTTGATACGTCTTCTATAATACTTCCATAGGAAAAAGCACAAGGACTGGTTGACCAACTCAATATATGTCACCGTTGTTCATCCTTATTTTTCCTGTTGCAATATAATTTAGTGGGGGCCAACGCCCCCATTTATTTCGCTTAATACAAGCTTAAAGTAACTTAAGAACTACTCGTAGGACTTGAAAGTAACAAGAGTTAGGGGTTAGGTAGTTACGGAGTGGTGGAGTGGTGGAGGAGATCAAATTTAAGATGAGAAGTGCTCAGATTAAAATCAAAAAGGGGGAGGTTTGAGTTGACCTTACGGAGTATGCGGGAGATTGGTTCGTTAGAGCCATAAGAGGTGCGGTGGGTTGGGATATAGAAGAGACGAGGACAGCGTAAATTACGAGGGTTAGTGTTGAAGGAAATAGAATTGTAAAGGGAAGCGCAGTCCACAGAACCGGAGAGTAGTCGATGAATGAAGAGAATGTCAGCTACGTCTCTGCGTTTCTCTAGGGTATTCAGGTTAAGAAGTTTGAGGCGGTCGCGATAGGAAGGTAAGATAAATAGGTCACTCCAGGGTAGTCCACGAAGAGCAAACCGAAGAAAACGACGTTGAATGTTCTCGATTCGGGATATATGAACTGGTGTATGGCGTGCCTGGCCTGGTGGTGTTAACTTATGACTTCTGATAGGTGTTCATTGCAATTGTAGATCGCAATGTCTTGTTAGTTTTTTGGAGGATCGTCAGCAGTGTATCCGTATTATCTTACATTTCTGGTTGTTTTGATATAGTAGGGTGTGGACTTGGTGCGCATTTGCCCCGTACCCTGAGGACTGGAGTTATAATCTGGCTTCAGGAATTTGAGAGCTGCATTTGAGATCCTGCAGATGCTAAGGATCTGTTTAGCTGATTTGTAGTCAAAGCCAAAAATGCCTGATTTCGAAGGTTTGCAATTGTCAGGATGGGTATTTTTTCTGTCTTACAGTGCTTAAAGATTTGATTCTAGTCCTCTATTGTTTTAACCCACGGTTTGCAGTGCGATAAATATATTTAATTGAATATAACATTAATATTATTTCAAATAAAAAAAACACAAATTTGGGGTTTATATAACTTTATTTTAAAAAATTTCAGTCGACACTTTTTATTTTTTTATTTTCCCAGCATATCCAAACAAACACGCGGAGCTTCTATGTGAAACACTAGCTGCTCTGTCCTCAAAGTTTCAGCTTCGAAAATTTTCATTTTCGAAAGAAGAATCAACGGAAATAGACACGGATCGTTCTAAAAAGATAATAAATCCAGTTGCAGAACGATTGCCACAAATTTTAAAGAAGCTGAATTCAATTCTTGATAGCGATTCTAAAGTTGATAGGTCAAGAATAATTGAAATACTTTCTGCTGTGTTGTTGCAATCGCTTATCGGATGTTTTATTCCGAAAGCTGTTCTTGATATATTTGACAGAATAACTAAAGTTACAAATTGTTGGACATTATATCGAATCGGTCGGTCAGCTTCAAGGTAACCGAGATAAATAATAAATTTGTCTAAAGTAAAAAGTTTAATTTTTCTTATTATGTTCTGAAGGTACGGACAACATTTCTTGGCTGCACGACTTTTTTCACGAATTGCAAATTATTCATCACTGGATAAATTTCACTTCTTCTTAATAGGTATATATCAAATGGCTAAGGCAGAGTGTATATTAAATTATGGACTAGAGTATGACACAATTTCACAATATTATAATTTGTGTGACCCAAAATATACATCTAATCAATTGAAGTTAATTCCATTAATAGAAAGGCTAGATATGGCAATCAACCTATATTGGGAAGCCTTAGCAAGCCTACGCGCAAGTTCTTCTCCTACCAGTCCATTAACATTTCAACTAGAATTTATAAAACTGCGAGCACAGTTTTTGCAAACGCTGTTTGGTGTTATGACTGCGAAAAATGCACAAACAATTATTCCTCCTCCAGCAATTGCAGCAAGTTTAGCTCAAAATTCTCGTGATTATTTACAAAAATTTGGTCATGTTACTAACCAATTAAGACGAGCTGTCAAATCTATAAAAGGATGCGAGGATTCATACTTGAAATTGTATAAATCGGCATTTGATGCCGACCCTTCTACTCTAGAATTTCTTGAGTTGTAAGCGTGAGACTGTGAGTTTGTCATTTATTTAGATTTTATTATATGTATTATAATTTTAAGGTCGGAATATCAATGTGGGCTATTTGGGAACATTATTGAAAGCATATGTTATGCATCGCCATCAGAAGCGTCTTTCTCCGTGATGAATGGCCAATACCCAGAAACAAAGTAAGTAAAATATTACCAAGAAAATAAAACTACATAAAAAAATAAATAAATACAAAAAGTAGATAGATTTTACATGATCTTTCTATATCTCAGTAGATATTTAAAAATATATATAATAATTTTCAAATTTATTTTAATAAAACGCGAAATAGTATTAATATTATTACTATTACTATTATTAATCATTATTATTACTATTAACCCTTTTTATTATTATTATTCTTATGGCTCCACTCCTCCAGCATTATTTGGAGGAGTTGATATTTGTTGTTTCTCATATACAAGATATAACGGTTTTGTTTCTTTAATTAAAATGAGTATTTCATATTTCCCTTCTTTTTCTAACACGTCTTAATACTTCTTAATTCGTAATCGTGTCAATGCGTAGAATTCTTCTGTACCTCCATTTCTAAAGCATCTATTTTCCTCGTTACTACACTATTTAGTGTCCATGTTTCTGCTCTAACAAGGAAAACCGACCAAACGTAACACTTCACATATCTCAATTTTAGATCTAGGTCAATCTCTCTACTCATAAGAACAGAACGCTTATTCGATCCTGCATTGCATCTCTTTGGAGGTGTTTGGTTTGTTGTGATTATCGTTTCCAGGTAATTTATTGTGTCCATTCTTTCCACAACGACGTTTTTTATTTTCATCACATAGTTTTATGTTTTTTGGCTTTTATGAAAAACTAGAAATTTAGTTTTGCTTGCACTTGGTTAACCCGTATTTATTACACTTCATACTGAGTTTGTTCAAAGTAACGTTAAGTTAATGTTTGTTACCATTATTATTGTGCCGTCTTGGTATCGTATGTTGTTAACTGGAAATCCGTTGACTTTTATTCCTGCATTTTTATTCGATCCTGCATTGCATCTCTTTGGAGGTGTTTGGTTTGTTGTGATTATCGTTTCCAGGTAATTTATTGTGTCCATTCTTTCCACAACGACGTTTTTTATTTTCATCACATAGTTTTGTGTTTTTTGGCTTTTATGAAAAACTAGAAATTTAGTTTTGCTTGCACTTGGTTAACCCGTATTTATTACACTTCATACTGAGTTTGTTCAAAGTAACGTTAAGTTAATGTTTGTTACCATTATTATTGTGCCGTCTTGGTATCGTATGTTGTTAACTGGAAATCCGTTGACTTTTATTCCTGCATTTTTATTCGATCCTGCATTGCATCTCTTTGGAGGTGTTTGGTTTGTTGTGATTATCGTTTCCAGGTAATTTATTGTGTCCATTCTTTCCACAACGACGTTTTTTATTTTCATCACATAGTTTTATGTTTTTTGGCTTTTATGAAAAACTAGAAATTTAGTTTTGCTTGCACTTGGTTAACCCGTATTTATTACACTTCATACTGAGTTTGTTCAAAGTAACGTTAAGTTAATGTTTGTTACCATTATTATTGTGCCGTCTTGGTATCGTATTGTAATATGTTTGTGTGGGTACAAATGATAGAACTTATTCTTTTCAATACAAATCCCTTTATTCAGTACAGTTACAATTCACTATTTAATTCTTTCTCTCAGTACAATTCAATTTCTCAACCACATATACTTTTCTTATCTTTTACTTAAACCACTTAATCACTTCTTCTAATTAACACTTCAAATTCAACTTAGGAACTCATTTGCATACCTTTGGGATGCTGGTATTTATACTCGAATGACATACTTCGAGAACAATCCTCGCCATCCAGCGTCCCATACAATTTCCAATTTGCTAGAAAATTCGATTATACTCTCCAGTTGCTAATCCAGTATCGAAACCTTCGAGTTTCGACATTTTCTGCTAGATGTCACTGCTCACATTTGAGTGGTTATCACATTGCTCCCTCCCTACAGTTGTTCGTCCCGAACAACTTCGTCATTCAGCATCCCGTTGAAATGACACATTCTATCCAAATGGACCACTTTCAATTTTCCTCGATCCCCACGCTGGATCCGGTAGACAACGTCATTAATGCGGGTTATCACCTTGTATGGACCTTCCCAGTCCTGTTGCAATTTTGGTGATTTGCCTTTCTTACGCTGAGGATTATACAGCCAAACCAGATCTCCTTCGTTGAAACCGGAAGATTTCGCCTTGATATCGTACCTAGTTTTCATGCGGCTGCTTGCTAGCTTCATCTTTTCTCTGGTGTCTTCATGCAATTTACGAATCCTGCTGCGTAAGTCATTCACGTACTCGTTCACCTCTTTGGGCTCCGTCGGTGGGGATCCGAATTTTGCTTCACTTGGCAACCGAATTGTTTGACCAAATAAGATCTCGGATGGTGTGTGCCCTGTTGAGCTATGGACCGCGTTTCGGTAGGCCATTAAGAAGAGGGGTATGTGTCGATCCCAATCCCGCTGGCAGTTGCTGACAACCTTAGATAGATGCTCATTCAAGGTCCGATTGAATCGCTCAACCATTCCATCAGATTGAGGGTGTAGTGGCGTTGTCCTTGTCTTTCTTATTCCCAAATATTGGCATATTTCCTGGAAGACTTTTGATTCAAAGTTTCGCCCTTGATCAGAGTGCAGCTCCATTGGGACCCCAAACCTGCTCACCCAGTTGTTGACTATATGTTCGGCTACGGTCTTAGCCTCTTGATTTGGGATGGCAAACACTTCCGGCCACTTACTGAAGTAATCCATGACTACGAGAGTATATCGGTTTCCATTAAAGGTTTCGGGAAACGGCCCAGCGATGTCGATGGCTATTCGTTCGAAAGGTGCTCCGACATTGTATTGTTGCATTTGTCCATGTGGCTTTACTTTTGGGCCCTTGGTAGCCGCACATCTTATGCACTTTTTGCACCAATTCTCGACATCTTGTTTAGCGCTTAGCCAATAGAAACGTTCCCTTACCTTTTCCAACGTCTTATTTATTCCCAAATGGCCTCCTGAGATTCCGTCATGTATTTCATGGAGCACTTGGTTGACTCTGGACCGTGGCACAATTAGCTGCATACGAGTTGTTGTCCCATCTGCACTTTCCCATTTTCTCTTCAGCAATCCATCTTGCACAAAAAGCGAGTCCCACTGTGCCCAGTATGCCTTCAGAGTTTGGCTCCGATCTGATATCTGCTGCCAGCTTGGTCTTTCCTCGTGCTCTTTCCAGGCCAATATTGGTTCGATGTCATTGTCTGCCTGTTGGGAGGAACGGATTTCGTCTATACTCCAACCCTCTATTGGCTCAGTCCTGATCATTTGGATAGCTGCCTGTTCTTTTGCTTCTTTACGATTGCAGTGTTCGCATTCTACTCCGCATGGTCGACGAGAGAGAGCATCAGCATTTGAGTGGAGTGTTCCCTTGCGGTGTTGCACTTCAAAGTCGTAACCCTGCAACTGCTCGATCCATCTTGCAACTTGGCCTTCAGGGTTCTTAAATTGGAGTAGCCATTTCAGAGCTGCGTGGTCTGTCCGGAGAATGAACTTTTGTCCGTAGAGGTACTTATGGAAATGCTTCGTAGCCAGAATTAAAGCCAGAAGCTCGCGCCGGGTTACACAGTAGTTCCGTTCAGGTCTGGAGAGTACTTTGCTGTAATATGCGACCACTTTCTCTTGACCGTCATGAATTTGGGAGATCACAGCTCCGACCCCAACATTGCTAGCGTCTGCGTCCGCGATGAACATTTTTCCGGGCGTCGGGTAACCCAAGATGGGGGCATTGCACAGCTGTCGCTTCAGTTCTTGAAATGCTTTTTCGCATTCTCCAGACCACCTGAACTGTCGGCCTTTTTCCGTAAGTTGATGCAGGCTCTTTGCAATGCCAGCAAAATCCTTTACGAACCTTCTGTAATACGTGGCGAGGCCCAAGAAGCTTCTCAGTTGGTGTTTATCTTTTGGAGAAGGCCAACTTTTCACGGCTTCGATTTTGTCAGGATCCGTTCTTACTCCTTCCGCTGATATAATGTGACCCAGATATTTTACTTCCGGACGAAACAAGGCACATTGTTCTGGGTTGAGCTTTAAATGAGCACTTCGTAGCCTCTCAAACACTTCTTTTAGATTTTCGCGGTGCTCCTCGTACGTCTTACCTATGACGATAACGTCGTCCAAATATACTAGGCAGGTTTTCCAGGTGAGTCCTTGCAATGTTCGTTCCATTAGTCGCTCGAAGGTGGCCGGAGCGTTGCACAGTCCAAACGGCATCACTGCAAACTGCCAAAGACCGCTTCCTGTAGTGAAGGCAGTTTTCTCACGATCCGCACGATTTATCTCTACCTGCCAGTAACCGCTCTTCAAGTCAAGTGTTGAAAACCATTTCGCTCCAGAAAGCATATCCAAAGTGTCATCGATTCTCGGAAGTGGGTAGCTGTCCTTTTTAGTGACATCATTGAGACGTCGGTAGTCTACACAAAATCTCGTGCTGCCATCTTTCTTCTTCACGAGGACCACTGGAGATGCCCACGGACTTTGCGATTCTTCAATCACTCCCTCAGCTTTCATCTTCGACATCATTTCGGCAACTTCTGTTTGCTTTGCCAATGGAAGACGCCTTGCAGGTTGACGGATTGGTCGAGCGTCTCCGATGTCAATGTGGTGTTGAACAATATGCGTACGTCCATATTCTCCGTCTTGTGTAGCAAATATATCAGCGTACTCACCGATTAGTTTTTCTGCCAGGATTCGCTGATCTTCGTCCAGATTACAGAGGCTGAGAATTTTGTTCTTGATTTTTATGCTCTGAACTGTTGTGACCGGTTTTGCACCCTTTTTTTCCGTTGTAGTCGATATAGCCTCAACAGGTACACATTTTCCCACTATCTCCCCCTTTTTCACCTTTACACTGAATGTCTTTGGATTTAGAATCCTTACAGGGACCATGTTGTTCTTTGGCTCCACTAAGGTCTTTCCCACCATGAAGTCTCTTTTCTTTTCTGGCTCCATCAAATAGAATCGGTGGCTACCAGGACCACCTTCCACTTCTGCCCACAAAATTGCTTCTGACGAAGGCTCTAGACTCTGATTGCTGCAGATAACGACATTTGAGACTGTGGTATTGGCGTTTCCGTATATCATTGGTATCTCCATGTTTCCGTATTTCAGGGTTTGTGCCCCCAAGTCGACTACAAGTCCATGTTCTCTCATGAAGTCTGTACCAATGATGCACTCGTCACATATGTCAGCTACCAGAAACGCGTGAGTGAATGTTATTCCGGCCAGTTGGATTTTTATGCGGACTTCACCATATACCTTAATCGTTGCTCCTGTAGCTGTTCGCAAGCTGCAACTGCTAGTGTTATGCAGCCAAGACTTCTGCACAAGATTCCTCCTGATGATTGAGGCCGTGGCACCGGTGTCTATTGTTGCCATCCATTTTTCTTTTCCACTGACTACTTCTACTAGAAGGCTTTCGCTGCATCGTTTTGCCAGCGAGACTTGGGTGATGGTCCTGGGGCCGTCGACTCCTGCTACCAACTTCTGCCCCGCGAAGTTGGTGCTTAAGCATTTCCCGACTGATGATTTCGGGAAGGTTGACCGGCTTCTTGATAGCTGTTTCTGCGGGTTTCTTCCTCTATTTGCTTGTCACCACAGTGAGGGCAGTCTTTTCGTCGCACCGGTTCTTTACACTGCCTTTGAAGGTGTCCTATTTTATTGCAATTCCAGCAGCGCATTATTCGTCTATCCCGTCGAGTATCTCGTTCCTCGGCACTAATTCTTGTGCAGGAGCATTCGACAGATGCTACTTCCCTGACGAAATGTGTTCCCCTGGAAGCCTGATTGGCTGCTTCCATTGCCAGAGCGAAGGCAAGTGCTTCAGCAAGGGTTCTTTTCCCGGCCATCCTTACTGCTGACTGTAGCTTCGAATCTGCAATTCCCCTGATAAATGCATCTTTTGCCATTTCGTCGATAATTTCCTGGCCTGCGGTGGGGTATGACAGATGTGCCAGTCTACTCACGTCTGCTTGGAGCTGCTGAAGTGTTTCTCCTCGTTGCTGCGTTCGGCTTTGCAATTGGACCTTGTAGACCTCCTGCATGTGGCTATCCCCAAACCGTTTCTCGATAGCCTGTACTAAAGTCACATAATCTTTGTGCTTTTCGATATCTACTGTTTGCAACAATTCTGCTGCAGGACCGTGCAAGGCCATTGTTAGGGCAAAGCACTTTTCCTCATTGTCCCAGTCGTTTGCACAGGCAGCCATTTCAAACTGCTTCTTATAAGTAGACCATGAGGTCTGGCCATCGAATGAGGGAGGCTTCAAATCTTTTCTCCTTGGACCGCTTAAAGAACATTCTCGCAGTTTCTGTTTTCGCACTGTGTCGAGCTCTTTTGCCAGTTGCTGAACTTTGCTGTCCATTTCCTCGAATTTTTCGCCAACATTCTTCTCTATTCTATCAAATTTGTCATCAACGTTCTTCTCTATTCTTTCAAATTTGTTATCGATTTCTTCGAATTTTTGCTGGAGAATGTTCTTTTGTTCTTCCAGATTATTCTTTTGTTCATCCATTTTCTGTTGAAGACCGTGCAGATTGTTGGTTTGTTCGTTGAATTTTTGTTCAATGCTGCTCTTCTGCTCGTCCAATTTTTGTTCCAGACTGTTCTGGAGAATGTTCTTCTGTTCTTCCATATTTTTCTTTTGTTCGTCCAGCTTTTGTTCGAGACTATTCTTTTGTTCTTCCAGATTTTTCTTTTGTTGGTCGAGACTGTTCTTCTGTTCGTCCATTTTTTTGTTTTGTTCGTCCATTTTTAATAAGAGGAGTTGCATCATTGCAGCCATGTCATTGCCGGTACTTGTCTGTTCATCCTCGTCAACATCAAAGGAATATGCATCAGGATCATGTCCCTCGTTGTTCAAAGCCTCCTGAAGTCGGAGCACCAGGTCACTTTTTCCTCCACTGGCGCTGAGGCTTCTCTTGTTCAACTCGGATTTGAGTTGGACGAGGGTCAACTGCAATAGTTTTCGACCCATTCTAGCCTTTTCAAATAGTCAGAAAACACGTTTTTTTTTTTTTTTTTTTTTTTTTTTTTTTCACACACAATAAGTCCTATCCCACTTCTGACACCAATGTAATATGTTTGTGTGGGTACAAATGATAGAACTTATTCTTTTCAATACAAATCCCTTTATTCAGTACAGTTACAATTCACTATTTAATTCTTTCTCTCAGTACAATTCAATTTCTCAACCACATATACTTTTCTTATCTTTTACTTAAACCACTTAATCACTTCTTCTAATTAACACTTCAAATTCAACTTAGGAACTCATTTGCATACCTTTGGGATGCTGGTATTTATACTCGAATGACATACTTCGAGAACAATCCTCGCCATCCAGCGTCCCATACAATTTCCAATTTGCTAGAAAATTCGATTCTACTCTCCAGTTGCTAATCCAGTATCGAAACCTTCGAGTTTCGACATTTTCTGCTAGATGTCACTGCTCACATTTGAGTGGTTATCACAGTATGTTGTTAACTGGAAATCCGTTGACTTTTATTCCTGCATTTTTATTCGATCCTGCATTGCATCTCTTTGGAGGTGTTTGGTTTGTTGTGATTATCGTTTCCAGGTAATTTATTGTGTCCATTCTTTCCACAACGACGTTTTTTATTTTCATCACATAGTTTTGTGTTTTTTGGCTTTTATGAAAAACTAGAAATTTAGTTTTGCTTGCACTTGGTTAACCCGTATTTATTACACTTCATACTGAGTTTGTTCAAAGTAACGTTAAGTTAATGTTTGTTACCATTATTATTGTGCCGTCTTGGTATCGTATGTTGTTAACTGGAAATCCGTTGACTTTTATTCCTCTATCTGGATCTATTGCTAAGTTTTGAAGATTTCTTCTGGGTACATATTAAAAACGAGCGGAGGTATGATACAGCTTTGTCTGACTCCATCCCCTCAGATTCTTCGCCTTCTATTGCTACTTTTGCCTTTTGATTGTAGTACAGATTCTCAATAATTTTGACACCATTTCTGTCTATATATTTTTATTTCTTAGTATTTCCACGATTTTAGTATGTTGCATTTTATCGAAAGATTTTTCCTAGTCGACGAAACATACAAAAACCAGTCTCCGTCTAGCATTCGTTGCATTAACATCGTTTCCCTAGCCTGTGACTTTTCTCTTCAAGTGCATTATCTAACCTCTTTAACCGGTTGTTTTCGCCTTTCTCTTTTCATATAATCACTTTTTCCTACTCCCACGCGTGTGCTACTTTCTATTTAATATAGTGTTTGCCCCAATCCCACAAAGCCCATCCCGAAGGGCTAAAATGAATGGGAATAGATTCAAGGGGTTATCTGCGGATACACCTCTTAACTCACCGCCCCTTCACTCTCCTCCCCACAAACGATCAAAAAGGATTGCTAACTTCGAAGAGTTCCCCCAACTTCCTCCCCGAACCAATTGCAAAAACCCCAAATTTGTCCTTATTTTAAGGTCGGAATATCAATGTGGGCTATTTGGGAACATTATTGAAAGCATATGTTATGCATCGCCATCAGAAGCGTCTTTCTCCGTGATGAATGGCCAATACCCAGAAACAAAGTAAGTAAAATATTACCAAGAAAATAAAACTACATAAAAAAATAAATAAATACAAAAAGTAGATAGATTTTACATGATCTTTCTATATCTCAGTAGATATTTAAAAATATATATAATAATTTTCAAATTTATTTTAATAAAACGCGAAATAGTATTAATATTATTACTATTACTATTATTAATCATTATTATTACTATTAACCCTTTTTATTATTATTATTCTTATGGCTCCACTCCTCCAGCATTATTTGGAGGAGTTGATATTTGTTGTTTCTCATATACAAGATATAAAGGTTTTGTTTCTTTAATTAAAATGAGTATTTCATATTTCCCTTCTTTTTCTAACACGTCTTAATACTTCTTAATTCGTAATCGTGTCAATGCGTAGAATTCTTCTGTACCTCCATTTCTAAAGCTTCTATTTTCCTCGTTACTACACTATTTAGTGTCCATGTTTCTGCTCTAACAAGGAAAACCGACCAAACGTAACAATTCACATATCTCAATTTTAGATCTAGGTCAATCTCTCTACTCATAAGAACAGAACGCTTATTCGATCCTGCATTGCATCTCTTTGGAGGTGTTTGGTTTGTTGTGATTATCGTTTCCAGGTAATTTATTGTGTCCATTCTTTCCACAACGACGTTTTTTATTTTCATCACATAGTTTTGTGTTTTTTGGCTTTTATGAAAAACTAGAAATTTAGTTTTGCTTGCACTTGGTTAACCCGTATTTATTACACTTCATACTGAGTTTGTTCAAAGTAACGTTAAGTTAATGTTTGTTACCATTATTATTGTGCCGTCTTGGTATCGTATGTTGTTAACTGGAAATCCGTTGACTTTTATTCCTGCATTTTTATTCGATCCTGCATTGCATCTCTTTGGAGGTGTTTGGTTTGTTGTGATTATCGTTTCCAGGTAATTTATTGTGTCCATTCTTTCCACAACGACGTTTTTTATTTTCATCACATAGTTTTGTGTTTTTTGGCTTTTATGAAAAACTAGAAATTTAGTTTTGCTTGCACTTGGTTAACCCGTATTTATTACACTTCATACTGAGTTTGTTCAAAGTAACGTTAAGTTAATGTTTGTTACCATTGTTATTGTGCCGTCTTGGTATCGTATGTTGTTAACTGGAAATCCGTTGACTTTTATTCCTCTATCTGGATCTATTGCTAAGTTTTGAAGATTTCTTCTGGGTACATATTAAAAACGAGCGGAGGTATGATACAGCTTTGTCTGACTCCATCCCCTCAGATTCTTCGCCTTCTATTGCTACTTTTGCCTTTTGATTGTAGTACAGATTCTCAATAATTTTGACACCATTTCTGTCTATATATTTTTATTTCTTAGTATTTCCACGATTTTAGTATGTTGCATTTTATCGAAAGATTTTTCCTAGTCGACGAAACATACAAAAACCAGTCTCCGTCTAGCATTCGTTGCATTAACATCGTTTCCGTAGCCTGTGACTTTTCTCTTCAAGTGCATTATCTAACCTCTTTAACCGGTTGTTTTCGCCTTTCTCTTTTCATATAATCACTTTTTCCTACTCCCACGCGTGTGCTACTTTCTATTTAATATAGTGTTTGCGCCAATCCCACAAAGCCCATCCCGAAGGGCTAAAATGAATGGGAATAGATTCAAGGGGTTATCTGCGGATACACCTCTTAACTCACCGCCCCTTCACTCTCCTCCCCACAAACGATCAAAAAGGATTGCTAACTTCGAAGAGTTCCCCCAACTTCCTCCCCGAACCAATTGCAAAAACCCCAAATTTGTCCTTATTTCATCTACTGATGAAAATAAACCACTCTCTAGGGTAAGTATCTTTGTTCTGAAGAAAGCAATAGATGCTATTAGTAAAGAGTACGAAAATGTCTCCCAACTTCGCGACGGGAGCATACTTATTCTTGCAAAAAGCAAAACTGTTGCAGAAAAATGTATAAAGATGTCTAACATAGTAAACCAATGTCCTGTTAAAGTTAAATATCACAATCGCCTCAACTCTAGCCAAGGAATCGTATTTGCACCTTATCTTATCAATGTTCCGGAGTCAGATATTATCTCGGAAATGGCCATACAAGGTGTTACTGAGGTATACAAATTTACTTAAAACGTTGACGGCAAGAATCGTCCGACCGGCCTCATGATCTTTACATTTGATCTGTACCAACCCCCAACTTCGATCGAAATCGGTTTTTACAGAGAAAAAGTAAAGGAATACATTCCTAATCCTATGAGGTGTCGCAAGTGCCAGGTTCTTGGGCACACCATCAAAAGATGCACCAAAGAAGAAATTTGTGCCACATGCAACCCCCAAGCAAAATGCTCCCACCACTTGTACACGTGTCATGTGTGCAAATTGCCCACCAACTGCAGAACCACATCCGTCCTCTTCTATTCAATGCCCCAAATACATTAAAAACAAAGAAATTCTAACAATTAAGACGAGAAACAAATGCAGCATGGCTGAAGCGAGACGCCTATATAACCTTAGCAAACCAACTGAAACAAGCTTTAATTACATACCCTACAATGTAAAAGCAAAAACAGGCAACAACCTTTCCACAGATAATGCCATTTCACGAGAAAACTCAAAAACAACTCCACATAACTCTCTTTCATACTCACAAGTTTCCACCTCTCCACATTTACAAACACCCACTTCTTCTCTTTCTAACTCTAAAACAACTCCACATAATTCTCTTTCTTACTCACAAGCTTCTTCTTCTCCACATTTACAAACACTCACCCCTTCTCTTTCTAACACATCACAACAACTTCCAATCAATAAAAAACAATCGTGTGCTACTACTCAAACTGCTACAAACCTACATCAAAACAAAGAAATCACATATCAAACTTAAAAAAAAAAACCAAAAAAATCCAAAAAATGATAATCTATTCAAAAAAATTAACTGCTCTTACTCTGAATCAGAAGATGCTAATGTCACTTCACTTGCTTGCCCCGACTGCCAAACATCGAGATCATCACATCCTACCTCTAATCTCTAACCAAAAGAACTTCACACAGTGTTCACATCGAAACGCTGTGCTGAGATTCGCCCGCACTCAGGATAAAGCTGAACTTAAGATTCTCCAGTGGAATCTGAAAGGTTACTTAAACAATTACGATGAACTTAATATCCTCCTAAAAGAAATCAAACCCTCTGTTATATGCCTACAATAGACCCACTCCCCTTATAACGCAACGCCGATTCCGCCTAAGACATTCAAAGGCTATTTCAAAAATCTCCCTTCAAATACGTCAGCAAAACAAGGTGTTTCAATTTTAGTAAAAGATGATATACACCATAGGGTAATTCCTATCACTTCAACTATAGCTTGTTCCGCCATAGAAATAACCATTCCAATAAAAATCTGTGTAGTCTCCTTTTACATTCATCCTCAACAATTATTTTCTAAAAACGACTTTGATTTCATACTAAGCCAACTCCCTCGCCCAGTGATCTTAGCTGGAGATGTTAACTCATGGAATATCCTCTGGGGGTCACCCAACTCGAATCACAGGGGGAAAATAATTGAAAACTCTCTTCTAGACTCCAATCTCTCCATTTTGAATGACGGCTCGCCAACCCATCTCTCTACGCATAACACCCTCACCCATATTGACATAACCTGCTCTTCACCCGAACTTCACAATAGCGACCACTTTCCAATAGTCACAACTATTAAACTCAATCACTATATCAGTCACTCCACCCCTAGCCCAAAATTTAAAACTGATTCAGCAAACTGGCCAGTTTTCAAAGCTCATGCTTCACAAAACCTGTTGTATAAAACCCCTACAACAAATACAAATAAAGAAGCTGCAACTATATTAATGGCAATTAGATCTGCTGCAAACGTTTCGATCCCGCAAACACACCCAAAACAATCCCAACGAACAACCCCTTGGTGGAACGCGGACCTAGCTGAGCTCCGAAAAATCAAAATGGTATCTTGGAAAATTTTCAAAAAAAATAGAAACCAAACCAATCTAGTAGCCTTCAAAAAAGCGAATGCTAGGTTCCGAAGACAGCTCAAAATAGCCAAATCTAAAAGTTTTGAAGATTTTACAGCTTCCATTAATCCCAACACCCCACCAAGCAAAGTTTGGAACAGTATTCGATGCCTAATAGGAAATCCAACCTCACTCACAATAAGCTCCATTAAAACTCCTTATGGTCCACTTTCAAATCCATCTGAAATAGGAAACTTTATCTCACAAAGTTGGTCAAAGTACTCAGGCGATTATACCTTCTCAAACGAGTTTAGAAATCTGAAAAAAACCTCGTTACCTTTCCTACTCCTTCCCAAGGAACCAATTATAACGCTCTTGTCATTGAGCGTGATATTGTTGGAAAAGGTCCTCGCTATGCAAATATCGAGGTGTTTGAAGCAACACAGTTTGCTTTCTCCAGTTCAATCAGGCTTTAGAGCGGGTCACAGCTGTTCTACCGCTATGATAAAAATTCTCGATGACATTAGAATTAGATACGATATGGATAACCTAACGGTGCTCTGTTTGCTTGATTTTTCCAAAGCCTTTGATAGAGTGAATCACAACGTACTGTGTCAGAAGCTGAGGTTATACTTTGGCTTCAGTGAACAGTCCGTGCGTCTCATAGGGAATTATTTGAGTAATCGTTACCAAAAGGTCATTTACGGAGGCAAATGTTCCGATTTTAGGGAGTTATTAACGGGTGTCCCGCAGGGCTCCATTCTGGGTCCATTACTATTTTGTCTGTATATCAATGACCTGCCTAAAGTGTGCTCAAATGTCTCCATTCACCTTTACGCTGACGATGCCCAAGTATACTTATCACGGCCACCCGGACTAGCTGAAGACCTCACTGTTAGAATGAACGAAGATCTATCTAGAATCTACAACTGGTCAACTTTAAATGGGCTGCATCTTAATCTAGAAAAATCGCAAGCAATTCTAATTTCGAAAAAATATTTTGAAACTGATGATTTTCCATCAATACTTTTAAACAATAAGCCCATTCCATTTGTCGAAAAAGTAACAAATCTTGGATTCAAAATTAATCGTTCTCTTTCTGCTAAAGACCATACTAACTATGTTGTTGGACGAATTTATGCTGGTCTACGAAAGCTTTGGATGTCTTCCAGTTTTACGCCAGTAGAAACAAAACTTAGAATTATTAAAACTCTGTTGCTCCCAATATTTGACTACTCTACTCTTGTGTACTGCAAACTTGATTCTCAATCCGAACATAAGTTACTTGTTGCTTTTAACGATGCTATAAGATATGTATTTGGATTACCGCGATACAATCACATCTCGCACTATCACAATCTTGTTTTGGGCTGTACGTTTAAGCAGTTCTTAAAAGTTAGATGCTGCCAATTTATGCACCGTCTCGTCAATAAAAAATCTCCAATGTACCTGTTTGAAAAACTTCAATTTATCCAATCTACCAGGACCTTCAAATTAACTATGCCTTATTTTAACTACCTAAATTCTTCTCGTCTCTTCTTCATTTATGTTACCAGACTTTGGAATAGCCTTCCAACATCAACAAAACAAATCATTGGAACAAATAAATTCAAAACTACCGCTCTTCAATATCTGTAACAATTGCAACAACTATTCACCTCAATCCTCTTCCCTCTTTCCTCATTTATAATACCTTTCTTTCTTTCTATTTTTCCCAATTTTTATATTTTTCTTTTTTCCCCCCTTTCGCTATCTCATTTCCCTTCTGTTTCTATCTTTTCAATTATAGTTTTAAGGTTTATATTTTAATGTTATATGCACTCCAAAAAAATGTACTGTAAAAGACCAAGTCTTATTTGTACTTTCCTTAATTTATTAATAATAAATTGAATTGAATTGAATTGAATTGAATTGAATATCTCAATTACTGAGCTCGAATCGTGTCTAGCGAAACTTAAAGGTAAAACCCCCAGTCGGGATAGAATATCATACCCTATGATTATAAATCTTCCAGATAAAGTAAAGCTCCGAATCCTCAACCTCTATAACAATATCTTAAATACAAGTGTTATACCTCAAATCTGGAAAACAGCCTCCATACTTCCTATCCCTAAGCCCGGTAAAGACAAACAAACGCCAGAGGGCTATCGTCCGATTTCACTCTTACCATGCCTTGCAAAAGTACTTGAAAAAATAGTTGACAAACGAATATTCTGGTATGCTGAGACTAATAATCTTCTTAGTCCAAACCAAGTAGCGTTTAAACCGAACCGAGGGTGTACGGATGCTCTTCTTTATATTGATGACCAAATCTCCAGAGCCTTGAGTTCTAAAAACCATGTGTCGATTCTCACTTTAGATTTCGAAAAAGCATTCGACAGGATAGGCATTCATGTTATATTAAATAAACTTAAGGAATGGGGTTTTGGCCCCAAAATTTTCAGCTACGTGAAATCATTCCTAAGTAATAGAAAATTCTACATAAGGTGTAATGGTTCCTACTCCTTCCCACATAGACTTGACAATGGTATTCCCCAGGGTTCATCATTGTCAGTTGTATTGTTCTCAATTGCCTTTCAAAACATCTGCGAAATCCTATCCAAACACAAATTCTTAAACTACTGCGCAGACAATGTTTATATTCTGTGTAAAAGACAACAAATAAACGATATTCAAAATATTCTTACCAACGCAATTAAAGACATTTTGGAATGGGGAATCACCTCAGGTTCCAAGCTTTCATTATCAAAATGTAAAGTGCTGCACGTATGCCGTAAGCATCTATGTACACCCCTTAACTTAAGTATAAATAATGTACAAATACAAAATGTTAACAATTTAAAAATCTTAGTTGTATATTCAATAGAAGATAGAACTGGCGAGACCATTGTTTAGATCTTAAAAAGTCTCTGGCTGCAAGGGCAAACATTGTTAAATATTTATCAAGTAAAAAAAGTAGCGTACACGTAAATTCACTTTGTTATATTACTAAATCACTTATTTTAAGCAAAATAGATTACGGCATTTTCATATATGGCAATTCTCCTAAAACGACACTCGGAATCATAAAACCAATTTATCACCAAGCAGCAAGATGTAGTGTTGGCGCCTTTCGTACCACTCCTATCAAAAATATCCTGGCAGAGGCTGGCCTACCGACTATTGAGGAACGAAGAGATAAAATAACGCACAAACTCTACGCCAAACTGATTTTCTCGTATAATTCGCCAATCGACAAAGAAGTAAACCTCACAATGGATTGTAAAAGGAGATACAAGATCCCACCAGCCCTCTTGACAATTCTACAATCTGGCAATGACGAATTTCCGAAAAAAGAGCTATTTAAAATAATAAACCCAACTTCTTTGGAACCCTCTTGGCTAATAGATTCAACCTCTTTTATAATGGACCTTGCATCGTATGGAACACCCAATATCGAAAGCTATATCAAAGCATCTCATCCGATTTCAAGGCCAACAATTGGAATCTTATGTTTACGGACGGATCAAAGACCTGTAATAACACATCTTTTGCTATCGTTAATGATGATGGCAGTACAATTCGACTTGGGATACTTCCACAAATAGCATCCATTTTCACCGCCGAAGCTTTCGCCATTCTTCTTGCGATAAAAGAGGCCACAAAAATTGGCACAAAGCAAATCATCTGCACAGACAGCCTCTCTACTATCAAAGCTATTGCAAATACCAATAATGACACTAATGTCATCAACAAAATCCGGCACTTATTAATCAAGTCAACTCACTTCATAAAGCTGATGTGGATTCCAGGACATGTGGGTACCCCAGGAAATGAGCGGGCGGATGAAGCTGCCAACCTCGCACTGATATCACTGTACCTCTACAACTTCTACACTAAAAATGACCTTGTTAAATATCGTATAGAAAAAGTTGCAAGTTTCGAACAAAATGATTGGCTCCTGTATCAGCACCACTACGCTAAAGTTAACCCAACAAAGACCACCCATCTACCCTACAAACATATCAAAAATTAAAATCACCAATTTCATCCGACTACGACTTGGCCATACCTCTGCCACCCATCTCTACATCCTTAAAAAAGAATCCCCTCCCACTTGTCCTACCTGCCACACTACTCTTAATCTTCAACACCTACTCTACAACTGCGACAAAACTAAACCATCCATCATCAATTTACTAACAGGAAACGACATCATCGAAACTTTAAAATATCCGAAAAAATCTAACATACAGAAAATCAATGCCATATTTTTAAAACAGACATTAATATATAAGTCACTTTAGCTTTCTATATTATAATTTTTAAACTAGTTTAAGTATCTTTGAGCGTAAGGCCATTGCAGCTTCTAGCTCCTCTCTCATAGCATTAACTTGTAATTTATTACTTGTTTAATAAAGATATAATAATAATAATAATAATACAAAAACCGCTTGGTTAATCTCCATGCACCGCTGTATTAATGTAAATGTATTGAAATCAAATATCTTGTGGATGATTTTTTGGAAGTGTGACAAATGTTGGCTTCAGCCATTCGTCGCAATTTTGCCATAGCTATAGATATCATTGAAAAGTCTTACTAATATCTGCACATTTTTTTCTTCGAGTAGTTGAAGTAGTTAGCCGAGTAGTTGGAACTTCTTCGGGTCGAGTCGCTTTTCGGGTTTTTGCTTCTCTCAGTAATTTTCGAACTACTATCACGGGGCTTACGAGTCCATTGTAGGGTTCTAGTTGAATGTTCTCGTCCCAGAAAATTTCTTCGATGTATGTTTTCCTCGTATTTAGCAAGAATTGACCTTCACTGTTTCACTCCGCTTTGGGCTCTACACTGGAGATTCCTTTCACTTTTTTATGCAGGTAAAAATTATCGTGGCTCCTGTCGTATCGCTCCAGTTCTTTACATTGTTGTTGCAGATAACGGCTTTTGGCCTCTCAGATCTTGTTTTTGATCACTCGGTTTATTCTGCTTTGTTCTGTTCTGTGTTCTGCGGTTGTTGTTTCCCGCCGTATGGATATAATATATATATATATATTAATCTCAATTATAATTTCTTTTGTCTCTGGCCATGTTTAATTTATGTTTGTTTCGGTTATTTGTGTTAAGTTTAAATAAGCGATATGTTTATTGAGATTATTTCGTATTTTTTCGTTCTTGAGAAGGTTTATTTTTATTTCTTTCTGAACTTTTTACATTTTTATATTAATTTTTGCTACCACTGGATTGTGGTCTGAGTCAGCATTAGCTCCTGGATAGCTTTTTGTTGATTCCACAACGTTTATAAATCGTTTGTTAATGATGGTGTAGTCAATTTGATTTCTGACGATCGGTCTTGAGTTGTGTCTTGGGGACATCCATGTGTATATTATATATACACGTATCTCCTTGGAGGAAGCTTCAACCAGGTATTCATTGTTGTAAGTTCATGCAGTTGGCAGAAAATCTATTAGTGTTTAGCCTCTTTCATTTCTTACTCCTAACCCATGGTCTCCTTATACATCTCCAATCCTTCCTTCCCTGCCATAGCATTTAAGTTACCCAGCGTAAATATAATTTCCTTTTTCTCACTAGTTTCATTGCTTGATCAACGTGGCTATAAAATTCTTCGATAACCAAATCATCGTATTCATTTGTTGGTGCATATACTTAGATAGATAGATAGATAGATAGACTTTTATTTTACAAAAAATTGTCTGTACATTTTCAATAAACTTACATTAATTACGATATCTGATACTAAATATCTTTTATTTTGAACATTATTTACAATCATTACGAAAAAAACATAGCTAAAAGTATATAAAGGTAAGAACCAAATGACAAGTAATACTCGTAATTATTAATGAGTTTGTAGAAAATAATAAATAATATAATAACAAACCAGAACCATAAGCAATAGAAAAATAAATACATAACGTGGTTATTAATAAATAAGTAAGTAAATTAAATTATTAGTTCATTTATATATTAATTGATTAATTAATAAACAAACAAATAAAAAAAAGAAAAATAAATGCGTAAATAAGAAATAAGTGAATTAATTAACTAATTAATAAATAAATACATAATCAAAAAACAGATAGATAAATAAATAAAATAGATAAAAAAACTGAACTACAGTAATATTGTAGAAACGAATAAACAAAGAAATTAATAAAGATATATAATTACAAAAATTAATTCATAATTTGAATATTGCGAATATAGATTAGCTTACAATGGGATTTTCAACACTCGAACATTTATCAATAAAGTTAGAAATGAGTCTTATAATTCTATCATTAACCAATTCAACATTCGCTCTTTGGTATAGTTTAATGGTTGAATGATGCCAAGCTAGGTTTAGCATCATCTTTAAAACTTTATTTTGTGCCACCTGCAATTTTTTTATATGACACTGAGCACATTGGCCATAAGCTTACCTTAACAAATAATTGATTGGAGAATTACTTTAAATATAATCAATATATTGTCCTCCGATAGATGCGATTTTCGGTTAATAAACGTATAAAGCATTTTAATCGCAATATTAAATTTGTTCAGTATGCTGTTTATGTAGAGCTTTAATGTCAATTTAGAGTAGATACTTGGCTGAAGTTTCACATGCTATAGAAGTTCCGCTGATATGAAGGTTGCTAGTTGGAAGGTAGCAAGCTTTCCTTTTCAGTGTGAAAAAGATAGCATTTTCGTTAGACAGATAGGGCCTTACTAACAACAAATTAAATATACAAATATACATAAGTATAATCTCCACACTTTCCAAAATGTTTGTACAAATAACGAATTTCATAGGCGGCTTTACAGTTAGTAAGGAGTTAAATTTTAATGTAGAGAAAGTCATGTTTTTTAAATATGACATTAAAGAACAGAGTAGCCAATGTACTAATTTAATACTAAGAACAATACTAAAAAGGATTCGATTTGGTATCTAAAATGCTAAAATTATGCGTAAACTGTAATTGAAATAGAATAATGTTATTTAATTTTCATGAATTAAAAAAAATCCTTTACCTTCATTGTAATTTATTGAAATATATTATAATGTGTTTTTCGTGAACGTTTCATTGAAGCAATTAAGGAGACATACCTGTGTAACTTAAAGGCAAAAAAAAAACATTTTTACATATACACATACTCGTACGAGGGGCGTTCAACATATTCTCGGTATCGGGGTGAAGCTGTGGTTGTATATATAAATTGAATTTATCAAGTAATACTATTATTTTAGTGCATTCATGTAAAATTTCATATAAATGTGATTATTAATTCGTGTTTTATCTCTAGTTAAACAGAATCATAATGGCAACTGAGACGATGATGGTGAAAATTGAGCATCGCGCTGTAATTAAATTTCTCACTAAGCAAGGAAAAAGTCCAAAAACTATTCATGAAGAGATGGTGGCTGTTTACCAGGGTTCCGCACCTTCATTATAAACTGTGCAAAAGTGGTCAAGAGAGGCCGAGAGAGCATTGAAGACGACCCCCGCTCCGGCGCCCCGGCTACTGCTTGTACGGGAGAAAGCATCAAAGAAGTCGAAAAACTTGTTCTTGAGGATGCCCGAATAAAGGTGAAAATGATGGCAGAGATCACCAAGCTTTCAATTGGTACCATTCACACCATTCTTCATGACCATCTTAACCTTTCAAAGGTCAGTGCAAGGTGGGTGCCACGAATGCTCACAGCGCCTCAGAAAAAAGTGAGAATCGCATGCTGTAGAGAGCTTTTGGAGATGTGTAGTGAGAACGCGGACGGTGTTATGGATCGAATTGTTACTGGGGACGAAACATGGGTCCACCACTATGACCCTGAAAGCAAACAAGAGTCCATGCAGTGGCATAAAAAAGGAACAGACCCCCCGAAGAAGTTCAAAGTCACTCCGTCTGCCGGGAAGCTCATGGCCACAGTTTTTTGGGACTCAAAGGGAATCTTGCTCATTGAGTACAAAAAAAAGGTGAAACCATCAACGCCACATCCTACGCTTCGACTTTGCATAATTTGCGGGAGGAAATTAAAAAGAAAAGACGGGGTAAACTCGCAGTGGGTGTGTTGCTTCTTCATGACAACGCTCCTGTTCACACGGCGCGAGTTTCCAAGAATGCTGCGCGAGATTGTGGTTTCGAAGAAATCCAACACCCACCCTATAGTCCAGATCTTACCCCTAGTGATTATTTCCTGTTTCCGGATTTGAAAAAATGTCTTCGTGGAAAAAGATTTTCGGATGATGAAGAACTCAAGTCGGCAATAAATGGGTATTTTGCAGAGAAAGAGGAAATTTATTTTTTTGAGGGTTTAAAAAAGCTTATCTCAAGATGTAACAAATGCATTAATGTTAGGGGAGATTATATTGAAAAATAAAAACAATTTAAATTGAATTCGCATTTTCCTTCATATCATATCATATATATTATATCTAAATTATTAAATCTATATAAGTATTACTAAGTAACACTGAAAGTATTTAAAAATATATATAATACATTTTTTATTGACAAGATGGCGGCCACTTCCCCTCCTTACTTTAGAATCCAGAACAATGAAAAAAAAATATTAATATCTAGAACCATATAATTTGTAGCTAAACCTCGAAAATGTACAAAAAATTTTAAATGAATAATAAATTGAAAGTTTTCGTAAAAATTTCGTTATTTCAACATTAAAAAACTCATATTTCTTATCAAAATATTTAAAATTTTGTAGATTCACCGACAAGTTATATCAATTTAAAAGAAGCATGCCACATTTTAACACGTTTTATCCAGTCGTTTTGGAATTATTGTGTACGTAGATTCAAGAAACTTTGTTTTGAAATAAACGCGTTTAAAGTTTTTATATACATATACAGTAGTGATGTGTCGGTCATGTACGAACTGAGTTAATTGAACGAATCACTTTAGTGACCGATGACCGATGATTCAGTTGTTAAAAGAAATATCGGTCTTCGGTCACTAATATCAATACATTTTAAACATTCATTCATTCCTTTAATACAACACAAATACACAAGACTTGTTATTGTATTAGTGCAAACAATAGTCTCTCTTTCTCAATAGAACAAATGCAACAATCTCAATTAGAAAAATTGTGTTTGCACCAACACAATGAAAATGTTTAAAAAATGTGCGTACAGTGCACAACACAGTCATGTGTCTCGATCGTGAACGAACGAAATGAGTTAAATCTTAACTTAATGACCTGAGTTAGGTGGGTTAATTAACCTACCGATACACAAAACAGAAATAGATACAGAAAAAAACGTCACAGCACCCAAAAGAAAATATTTGAGAATGAGTTAATTCATAACTGAACGATCTGAGTTAGGTGGGTTAATTAACCTACCGACCGATAGTTTACATTTCTGTCTGCAGCAACAGAAACAAGTGGCCGAAGGTTGTTTCTGTTGACGATTTCGAAAGGCGTTTTTCTGTTGGTAAATAAAAAAATTTTCTGTTGTTGATTTAATTTTACTAAATTATTAACTTAATTTATGTTAAAATAGAGATTTTTTTATTTGCATCTACATATATGTATATGTATTTCACTTTTTAAGGACACATTCGCTAAATTTTCGACGGAGTTTTTTGTTTTAAAATTACAAAATTCTTATTCGGAATTTCTTAGAATATTTATTTGAGTTATTTATTTTCTTTATTAAAAAACTAAAAAATTAATTAAAATGTTCTTTTTGAATTCATTTCTGATTTTCAATAATGTAACTAAGCCCTAAATAGCATAAACTAGGCTAGTGCTTCAGCTTAACTTCGCCTTCAATTTTTCACTGCATTTTATTTTATATAAAGACAATGTTGAGTTTATTTAAAAAAAAAAACCATTGTGCCTAATCTAACCTACTCTTATATTCCCAGTGGACTCATTTTCTGCTACACTTAAACAAATACATTAACTTCGCAAACAAATTTCTTGTTCAGATTTGTAGATTTTTTCTTAAAAAATAGAGAGAAAAAATACAGACACAGTTGAGCAATTATAAAAAAATATGCATTTCTCTGAGTGGAATGGAAAAAAATCTACATATAAAACTAAAAGTCGCAACTGTCTTTGAAATATGTACATATAGTTTTTATTCTCCTGAAAAATAAATATGAAGGTGTTTTTAGCTCATATTTTTGACTTGAATATTTACTTTTTTGCAAGTGACCGATTGACCGATATTTTAAACTCGTTCAACGTACATGAACGATTCGGTCAGAACGGATCATTGAATTGACTGATTTCGCCCACCATTAATATACAGTGCTGTTAGAAACATAAGCAACAACAATTATCGTAAATTTTCTTCTGTAGGGGTTTTTGGAAAAATTTAATAATGTATATTAGAACATTAAATCTCCTTCATAATGGTATATTTACAAAAACGAAAACAATTCAATTATAAAAAAAAGTACTCAAATAGGTTGTGCGAAACAAAAGCAAGAAAAAGTTAACGGTACTTTAGTTCCGTACACTTTTTGCTTAGCAAAGCAAATCTTATTTTATGATCAATCAATTAAGGTGATAACTAAACAGTTTAAAAACCGGGTTATTTTACCAGAACTATTGGAGCAAATTCCACTGATTCTACTAGCTTCATCATATTTTCAACAGGATGTTGCTCCAGCCCACTATGGTCGTGAGGTTAAGAATTGGCTAGATGAAGAGTACGGTAACCGTTGGATGGGAAGTAATGGACCAATTCACTGGCCTGCAAGATCTCCTGACCTTACAGTTGTAGCAATTTTTATTTTATAAATATGAAGTCTCAGTCTCGTATCGTACTGTACTTTTGGAGGCACTGGTATTGTTATTTGTACACTTAGATCTATTTAGCTAACATCACTCTCCTTTGAGAACCTATGTACGTGAATAGAGAAAAACTAACCGAGAATGGAACAGAATAAAGTGAACCGTCGAAAAGTCGAGTCGTGTTTTTTTACTTTGTTACACAGTATTGGATTTTTTTGTACGTGAAGAATGAAAGAACTTGTTTATTCAACCGAAATAACAACTTTAATTGAATTGGAAGAGCGTATTTTCGAAGCGTCATCAAAAGTGAAGCAGCAGTTAGCATCAATAAACAATGGACCAATTCACTGGCCTGCAAGATCTCCTGACTTTACAGTATTGGATTTGTTTGTATGTGAAGAATGAAAGAAAATGTTTATTGAACCGAAATAACAACTTTAATTGAATTGGGAGAGCGTATTTTCGAAGCGTCATCAAAAGTGAAGCAGCAGTTAGCATCAATAAACATTTGCATTAAAATCCAAAAACGGGCTCTAGCATGCATACAAAACCAATGAGGACACTTTGAGCACCTGTTATAACTGTTTCAGTTCACACCTAAATTAAAAATTACCTAAGACCACACAAAATCATTTTTTATTCATAGCCTTTGGAGCTTAAAGCAAAAACTCTTTTTTATAAATTTTATCTGCTAAAGGTTTTTCCAAGTATCATAAAATCTGTGGGTTATTGTTATCAACTTATTGATGATATTTATTTATTTAAAACTTTATGTTACTTATGCATTTTTCTGGAGAAAAGTGACCTCAAAGGCAAAAATTAGCATGGGCAATGAAAATGGAATAGGCTTAGAAATTGGATATCTAAAGACTCGAACAAGATATCAACTTTATTTCAACGCCGTTACAAAGGCTAGTATTTCTTCTAATAATAATGGGAAAACCTGCACTATTTCTTCTAAAAATAAAGGCCTAAACTAAATTTCTACCATTAGTATTAACAGAGTAATTTCCGTTAACATGGATCAGGGTACACCAAAGTAAGCCTTTTCTTAAAACCTCGATAAATTCTGTCAACATTGGAGATAGACCCTTACTGTAGAACATTTTTTTTCATAGAATATACCCAGGAATCATTTCCCAATTATCGTTGACAAATTATGGGACACCCTGTATAATATAGCCACCATCCAGGAAGTGCGGTGGTATGGACCGCACAGAGACTAAATTCACCAAAATCAGCCTGACATGAGAACACGTTCCTAAATAAGAAATGCGATGCTTCCAAAAACTGTTTCCAAAAGCTCCTCGATAAAAACTACAAGCAGTAGGGGAAAGGTGCGAACAGTGAAACAGGTTTTTTTTTTTTTTAAATTTGTATATCTCTTAACGCTTGCAAGGAATCTTAACCGAAGTTTTAGTATATTTTAAGGCATATTATACCTTAATGCTGCACATGAAATTTTATCGAAAAAAAACTTAGTAAAACCACAACAAACCAAAACTTCGAAAAAGTCGAAGTGTCTTACGCTATCAGTGCGAACAATGAGACATTGTGGGGTGAAGAGTAAGACAGGCGAAAGAGAAACAGAATACATTAAACCAAAACGTTAAATAATCATTAAAAGTAACATAAATATATTTATTCCACAAAACAAATAACAAGAAACAATAAAACTAAAAAACAAAAAAATATCAAATTCAGTTTCATAAATTAATTCACAGATAAAATGAGTTTTAAAAAAAAGTTAATTATGTCAGGCTATTTCCATAACCCTGGAAGTCAACATCAAATACTACCGATGCCTTTTGGCGACTGGGATGACCACATGCTGTAGGTGTTGGCAACACTAGCTCAATATCTTTGTGCGATACGGAAGCAATATCCTCCACCTCGGGTTCGGTAAACTTATTTTGATTTAATAGCAAAATAATATATAGATTCTTTAATTACAGTTTGCACTTGGTATTATTTCCTCAGCTTCACTTATTAGAGGCCTGTCGGTGGCTATACTGTCCATAAAGTCCACATCAGTAAAGGCATTTCTATCCGGGGGATAAATTCCGGGTTTTCGAAAACCTGCCATTATGTTTGATGGTGTCAATAATTTTTCAAAAGTGTATCCGGCTGCTCTTGCTATGTCGTAAATGGAAAACGTTTTACCAGGATTCTGCATCATAAAGTTGTCTATTTCATGGTTGTAAGCTGTTTTAAAGGGCTTGTTGAGTTCATCCAGCCGCGGATGGATTTTCCAATGTATGTATTGACCTGTTGCACTTACAATACAACATAAGGTGACTAGCGACCCTCTTTCAGCGCTGGTTATTTTACTAACCTGTTTCAAACCTTTTTCTGCTAGAATTTTAGCAGAAGTCTGGACCGTTGTTAACCCGCTTTCGTCAAGGTTATATATGCGAGTTCCTGATGAAAAATTGTTGGGAGATCTTGAAAGGACGTCATATAAATTGTCGTAGAACTTGTTACCATTGTGCCTATTAAACGAAGTTGCCCTTGATAAGCTGCACGCCTCTGGTGTGCGAAGTGCAAGCGATGGATTCCTTTTAAGAAAGCGTTTGAGCCAGTCTTTACTTGCTTTGACATGTCTCACTGTTTGTCTTTTGAAAATGTCTCACTGTTTGCTTTTTACTATTTTACAGGAAAAACAATTTATAACAAAAATGAAAAAGAATTTTAATATTTTTAGTTGTGTTACGAATAAACACATACTAACTTCTTATGTTACAAAAATTCTGTGTACTTACCTCGATATTCGGGCTTTCTACGCACAAAATAAAAACACATCGAAAAAAACTCTTGGTACTTTTTTATTATGCTCACCCGGTGGAGGTTAATGTGCAACTGAACTTTGTGCGCAATAGAATTAAAACATGTGAAAGGGAAAACAGACATTGTTACCGATACTAACATGTCTGTGCGTGTTTTGAGAAAAAAGAAAAATAGATTGTCTCACTGATCACACCTTTCCCCTACCCTTCGTGTTGCTTTAAAAATTGTTTGAGTTTATTTTTACTCTAAATTATGAAAATAGGATATCTTTAGTAGCGTAGCTCACACCAGACCACGACTGCAAATGGACTAAGGCTAACTGACTTTACCGCGAGACGGAGCATCGCTTCACTATAACAAGCACACAGCTTCCTTACCCCAAAATTCACAAAAGAACATGACGGTATCAGATCACACAACAGTTAAACATCATTTTGCGATCGAAGCAAGGCATTCCTCCAGTATTATATAGGTAGATGTCCCATAATTTCGCGCTGGCAATGTAGACTCGGACCGTTACCCAGTCGTAGTCAAGGTATCGCAATCGGAACGATCTTTGCCAATCTCGTATTTCTAAAGCTCCATCTCAGCGCCCTCACAATCTGCATTAAGTGCTGAAAATCAGTGCCACTGATGCAAATGTCAAAAATGCCGGAGTTGATATGCTGGGTGTAAACGCGTATTGACGAAAATAAAACACAAGTCTTCAATTCTTCATGGTCAACTTAGTTCTGAACATTTATTCAGCTTATGTTAATTTTACAGTATTTTCTTAGTGATACCTAGGATGAGAGTGATGACCAATACATATGTACATACATAAGAGCTACACACACTACTACAAGTCGGCCATTCTGGCAGCCGAGATCTCCCGATCTCTCAGTTTTTTTTTTTTTTCTGATATCCTACATATACGATATAGTCGTATATTTCCCATCGTCCAAAACCCTTGATAAAGTGTTCGCGATAGTTAGAAACCGTTTGATTCCTTTTAGATACACCAGAGTGTGAATCGAAATTGTTCACCATTACGTAGTCGTAATGTAGTCTACCTTATATGTATATTGTAGGTTTACGACGCCTTTCGTCGAAGTATTCTTTATTATATGCCAGAACGCGTTACTGTGTTAAAGCAGCCTTCGTTCTCACTTGCCAAAGTCTCTGCTGTTTTGCATCTGTAGTTTCTTGCAACCTTTCTTTCAGTGCATCAGTTAAATTTCCCTTTAGGTTTACACCGAACAACATTGCACTGGGGTGTTGCTTTATTGTCCTGTGCAGCGTGTTATAAAGAGCGTGCTACACGACTGCTATGATTGTATCCCAATATACATTTTCTTCTGGTTTGACTAACTTCATGACAACAATGATGACATTTGTCTTATACTTCTGTTAACTCTCTCTTCCTGACCGTTGGCCTGCGGAGAACCAGTAGCAACTTTATGTGATGCATACTGTACTTATTCGAAAAGTCCTTGAAATGGTTTGAAGTAAACGCACTTCCTCTGTCGGATACTGTGCATTTCGGACGACTACATTATCTAAAGTAGTCTGAATGACCCCAAAAGACTTCTTTTGTATTTGTTGTTTTAGATGGATAGAGCCTAACGAACTTTGTACTTGCATCTGTCACAACCAGAATATATTTTACTCTTCTTGAATTATCTACTGGACCATAATGGTAAATGTGGATCACTTCAAATGGAACATTTGCTTTCGGTATGTTATATAAAAAGCCCTCTTCTCGACCATGCTTTGAGGAATACACTATGCCCTTTAAGCAGTTATTAATATGGGTCCCTACCTTTTCTTTCATTTTCGGAAACCGATAGCGTTTTGATATTAGATCGATGATAATGTCTGTGCATGCATGACCAACTTAATCATGATGTTCAACAGAACATGCTGTTCCATATCATCATGTATTATTCCAAAACTTAGATCATAAGGATCAACATGTTATATTCTACTTTTTTTTTTTTGCGGCCCGGGTCAATCCCGGACAGATTTATTAAGCTTATTGCAAGCAAACATATACTCGTACTTAAAACTAACATTTTCACTTAAAAACTAAAGGGTGGGAGCGGTTAAAGAAAATAAGGACGTGAGGCATAGGTGGAAATAAGTATGTTCTTGAGGGAGAGTTTGTTGAGATGGTAGTCGAAGAGAGGCAGTACATCGTTAACTTCGCGAAGCATCCTAGACATTGGCTCCAGGTGTCCGTAATTCGTTCTGTGAAGATTGAGCCGGAAAAGTGGCACAGACCTAAGATTGCGGGGATTGGTGTTAAAAGAAATAATTTGAAGTAAGGAAGGACAGTCGATATTACCTACTAAAATTTGATGAATAAAGAGAATGTCGGCAACTTTTCGGCGTATAGAAAGGGGTTGTAAATTTATAAGTTTCAGCCGGTCAGTGTAAGGTGGTAAGTTTTGGCTATCATCCCAGGGAAGACCACGTAAAGCAAAGCGTAAAAACCTGCGTTGAACAGCTTCTATCCGGAGGATGTGAGTTCTGTAGTAGGGTGACCAAACTTGGCTGGCATATTCCAGAAGAGGCCTAACAAAGGTTATGTAAAGAGATTTGGTAACATAAGGATTGGAAAACTCCTTAGACCAGCGCTTGATAAAACCAAGGGCAGAGTTATACTACCGTTATATACTATCAATGTGAGAACGGAAATTGAGTTCCTTGTCGCAGATAACACCTAAATCACGCAACTCATTCACTAAGGGAACAGGCAGATTAAAGATTAGATAGCAACGAGGTGAAGTAGGGAGGCGTTTACGGGTATATGTTATAGCCTGACACTTATTGACGTTAAGCTCAAGAAAATTCTTCTGACACCAAGTACAAAACCTGTCTAGATCTTGCTGCAGAAGTGGGCTGTCTGAGGAAGATGATATATATCTAAATATTTTCATATCATCTGCGTAAACAGATATGTATGAATTTTTAATGATACAAGCAACATCATTAATGGTCAGAATAAATAATAAGGGACCAAGGTGGCTGCCTTGAGGGACACCAGAGGAGGCTTTAATTGGGTCAGAAACCATGGATTTAAATAGAACATAGTAAAGTCTTTCATTTAAATAGGATTGAACCCAAGTTATAAAGTTTATCTGGAAACCAAGAGCCTTTAATTTTAGAAGGATTATATCATGAGCAATTCTATCAAAGGCTTTGCTGAAATCGGTGGCAATCACATCAACTTCATTTCCAGATTCCAGTGCACATAAAGTGCTTGATACGAATTCCGTTAAGTTGGTGGTCGTAGATCTGCCTTTGAAAAATCCGTGCTGGTTTGGGAAAACAATAGATTTACAATGGAAAAGCATTATGTCATAGATAATGCTCTCAAAAAGCTTAGGTATGCAGGACAACTTAGCAATTGGTCGATAGTTGGAAATATCGTCTTTTCTACCTTTTTTATGTAGGGGAATAATAAACGACCTTTTCCAGGTTGATGGAAATAATCCCTGGGTGATAGAAAGCTGAAAGAGAGCTGTAAGAGGTTGGGCTAGATGCATTTGACATTTATTTAAAAATATAGGGGGAAGGTCATCAGGGCCAGCAGAATAATCATCTTTGAGTTTTATTATTTTATCTCTAACTTGCTCTAAAGTTATAGACACCGATTCCAAAGTTGTTTGTGGGCAGCTGTTTAAGTAGGAAAAATAAGAATGGTCTGGCTCTTGGGAATGGATGGCGAACGCTTGGCCAAAAAAGATTGCGAAGAGATTTGCAATAATTTGGGGATCGCCCGAGGACCTATCAAGAAAATTTAGGGATGATGGATAGTTATCCGATTTGCTTTTAGTTTTGATGAACTGAAAGAATCTTTTGTGGTCGGAAATGAGTGTGTGGTCCATTCGGTTTAAATAGTTGTTATAGAGAGTTTGGCAAAGTACAGAGAAATTAATTTGGGCAGACTGGTAGTAGAAGAAATCGGTGTCGGAACGCGATTTTAAATAAGAATACCAGAGCTTATTTCTCTTGTTACGAAGAGATCGCAGCTCTTTATTATACCAGGGTGGTGACGATGAGGGATTCCTTTTGGGTAAAAAAAGGCACAGATTGGGAGAGACATTTTAAAATTTCGGTATAAAAGGATGCAAGAGCATCGTTAACCGTAAGGTTAGGGTTATTGTAGAGAAAGTTAAAATTGACCATACTGAGGTGGTTGTTCAGCTTGGCGTAGTTAGCCCTATGAAAATTAAAACTGTAAGAATATTCATAGGAAACGGGATTAAGACCATTGTCATATGTCAGCGTAAGAGAAAGGGGAGGGTGGCAACTATCCAACTTAGAAAGCAGATGTTTACTTTCTAAAACGACGCAGTTATCTGTATCAGTGGCGAAGACTAGGTCGAGTTGTCTGCCGATGTTATTGGTGACACCACTTAATTGATATAGACCAGAGTCAGTTATGCAGTCAATGAAAAGATTCCCTTTATCAGAGGTAGGATTTGTTGCAGTATAGTAGCACTGATCAGTCGAGTCCATAGAAGTTTAGGTAGATTAAAATCACCTAAAAAAATAACAACGTCATTGGGATCAGCAGCATTAAAAATGCAGTCGATTGCATCAACAGCTAGCTGGTAACCTTGAATTGGTTGAGAGGGGCGAATATAGCAGCAACAAATATATAGGTTGCGTTTGCAAATAGGAATTCTAGCGCAAACGTATTCGAAGAATGCAGTGGACGATTTTTTAAAGGGTCTAGACTCGAGACGAGAGTGTATAGCTAGAAGTACACCACGGCCATATAAATTCTCCTCTTTATCTAGACCATCGTCACGGTGTAAATCGAAGTCTTGGGAAAATAATTCATTATTCTTAATATCAGGGGTGAGATTGGTTTCTGTGAGGGCGAAGATGTCGTATGGCAGAATCTGCGAATTAAGATATATAGCAGAAATCTTAGTTCGTAATCCTCTTACGTTTTGATAATACAGGGACAGATATTTGGGAGGCTTCGGCAAAGAATTGAGTGGTGGGTTAGGAGCGATGGTAGTTTTTGAAACTAGACCGTGTTCTCTGGAGGTGTAGTATCCGTTTGGAGCTAACATGAGACGCGAAAGAAGAGAGATCATTAGCCACGTCATCTGGAGTCATATCTAACTGCTCATGAAAACGTATAAAAAGTTGCCGCAGATCATTATGATTAGTGGGGAGGCCTTCTTGCAGAATGGAAGCCATTGCATTGGTTTTCGTTATACCGTCGATACAGACAGAGTCAGGCTTATCATGTAGGTAGGCGAGATATAAGCGAACATTATCATATAATCTGCAGTCTCTTAAACGAGAGAGAACATATCGGCCATCTTCCCCAGAATCGATAAGGTGCTTGGTTAACTTTGCCTTTGGAGGAAGAATCGGGTCTAAAAAAGAAGGTGGTGTGGTATTAGGGTGGGAGTCTAGCTTAGAACGTGGGGAGGGATTTAAAATATGGGAGCGAATAAAGTTGGGGAATGCCGTTTTTGTATGAGGGGAATGAGAAGATGTTGGGTTTTGTAAATGACTGGGAGGAGGATCTAGATTGAAAGATACGCGCTTATGAATTGAGTTGGACGCGGTGGAAGAACGTTTAGTATATACGCGATTGGCAGTATGAATTGAAGGAGGAGTGAAGATAGGAAATGTCCCAACTTTAAAACTCCAATTTGCATCAGGAGTTTGTTTGTTAGGAGTTGGGTTTTTTTTAGAAGAGTTAGGCTTCGGTATAGGATTAGACTTAAAATTAACATTATTCTGTTTTTTAGATTTAGTGGATTTTGAGGTAAAGGTAGTATCCTTGCGATGTTTGTTGTTTCCTCTATTCGGTTTAATTCTTTCCATAGTTAATCCACCCAGATTGATGGCGTCGGAAGCAGGGTTGATAAACATCCATTCATATTTTGACGGGATGCTTACCTTGAAGGTGTTGGTGGAGATCTTACGGCAGTTGCTGACATCTATTTTAAATTTAGATTTGAAGAGACTAGTTAGCCTGTTTCGATCGAGGAGAGTACCTCTTATTAAAAAGGCAACTGACTCAGCTTTGTTGAAATTGTTCAACTTTTTTATTCTCGTGTTCCACTCCGAAAGTGTCCATAAGATTCCGAATCTTGAGATTGTGGGTTCAGGAGTTGGTGTAGTAGCATCGTTTACCGAAGAGGGTTGTGGTGGAGGAGAAGATGATCCAGGAGTTACTGGTGGTTCCATAATTGCATATTCAAGCATCTCAGTGAGGAGCGAGGTGTTGTATGATGGAGTCGGTGGGGGCTGGGATTGCACCGGTATATCTTCGATTTTACTGGAAGTTATCCGGATGTGATCAGCAATTTCGATTAACAGCGCGCGTGATTCGGTTATCTCGTTGCTTAAATCACTTATTTGGCACATGATGTTTATGAGCAACTGATCATTATTAGGCGGAGACGGAACGCTATTTCTGGATGTGCTTTGAAGATGAAAATCGTGGGAAGACCGTAGAGAACTTAAAGAGTCTGTTATTGTGGGGATGTTCTGTAATCATAATTCTGTAGCTCTAGGGCCCATCTTGCTATACTAATATTCAACTCTTTCTTACTAAGAGTTATGGTCAAACAGTTACAATCCGTTACTATCTTAAAATATTTGCCCTCAAGATAAATTCGGAATCGTTGTAAAGCATATACTCGTATTATTGCTAATGTTTCCAACTCGAAACTGTGATATTTTGATTCAGTCTAGGAAGTTTTTTTAGAAAAGTAAATCACAGGATACATTTTCCCATCACATTTTTTTTTGCATAGGAATCCAAAAGCAACAGAACTAGCATCGCAATGTAGCTCTGTAAAATCTTTTGGGTCATACAATGCTAATATGGGAAAATCCACTAATTTTTCTTTCAAAATATCGAACTCTCCAAAAAAGAATACTCGTATTTTCTTTCTTTTATGCAGATCCATACAATGGCTTTGCGATAATAGAAAAATCTTTAACAAATCTTCGAATGTAAGAACATAAGCCTAGAAAACTGTCCACTTCATGGAAATTTTTTGGAAACAGGAAATTTCGTATGGCCTGCGACCTCCTTTCCCCGAAATCGTGTACCCGTAATTTTGAACACTGGTCTGCAGAAACTCACATTTATCTAACCTTAGTTCGAGTTTGTTATCAAATATGAACTTTTGAAAGGTCGACGGGGCATTTTTGAGACCAATCGGCATCCTTAAAAATTCGTACTGTCCTAGAGGAGTAATAAAGGATGAAAAACATGATTTTCGAAGAAGGCTAATTGGGCTTCCTGAATCTAATTCTAAAAATAAACTAACGTTGTCATCACTCACACGTACAGAAACATATATCTTACATATCTTACACCTGGACTGTCTTCTTTCGCTCCGAATACACCGTGTCACGATGTAGCCACACGCAAAGCACGCTCCACACTCCCTCTTGGGCTTCCTGCACTTGGCAGCGAGATGATGAAAGGAGTAACAATTGTAGCGTCTAACTTTTGATTCTGGAGAACTGATAGCTGCCTTCTTCGACTGCGAGGTTGCTGATCGCTCCACGTATTTTTGAGTGTCTTTTGAAAAAGCCTGTAGCAACTGAGTTTTGGTCTTGTTTGTAGCATTGTATGTGGTCCTGCAACCTTAGGTGCTCATCTAAAATACCTTCCATCAGGTATTCTATTAATTCTTCTTCACCCACTGTTCAAGTTTATTATTGGCCAATATTATTTTTTCGTTGAAATATTCCGAAAACTCCCGTTGACTCTCCATTTCCGAGAAGAAAAGTATAAGCGGTTGAGAAATTGGATTGTATTGAGAGAAACAATTAAATAGTGAATTGTAACTGTACTGAATAAAGGGATTGGTATTGTTCTATCACTTGTACCCACACACAAGCATTTTACATTGGTGTCGTAGAATGGGTCGGAAACTATTGCAGTTGACCCTCGTCCAACTCAAATCCGAGTTGAACCAGAGAAGCCTTAGCGCCAGTGGAGGAAAAAGTGACCTGGTGCTCCGACTTCAGGAGGCTTTGAGCAACGAGGAGCATGATCCTGATGCATACTCCTTTGATGTTGACGAGGATGAATAGACAAGTACCGGCAGTGACATGGCTGTGATGATGCAACTCCTCTTGTTAAAAATGGACGAACAGAAGAATAGCCTCGAACAAAAGCTGGATGAACAAAAGAAAAATCTAGACGAACAAAAGAACATCCTGGACCAAAAGCTGGATGAACAAAAGAGAAACCTAGACGAGCAGAAGAACAGCATTGAACAAAAATTCGACGTACAAAAGAATAGTCTCGAACAAAAACTGGAAGAACAAAATAAAGTTCTACACCAAAAGTTCGAAGAAATCGATAACAAATTTGAAAGAATAGAGAAGAATGTTGATGACAAATTTGATAGAATAGAGAAGAATGTTGGCGAAAAATTCGAACAAATGGACAGCAAAGTTGAGCAACTGGCAAAAGAGCTCGACATAGTGCGACAACAGAAACTGCGAGAATGTTCTTTAAGCGGTCCAATGAGAAAAGAGTTGAAGCCTCCCTCATTCGATGGCCAGACCTCATAGTCTACTTATAAGAAGTAGTTTGAAATGGCTGCCTGTGCAAACGACTGGGACAATGAGGAAAAGTGCTTTGCCCTAATAATGACCTTGCACGGTCCTGCAGCAGAATTGTTGCAAACAGTAGACATCGAAAAGCATAAAGATTATGTGACTTTAGTACAGGCTATCGAGAAACGGTTTGGGGATAGCCACATGCAGGAGGACTACAAGGTCCAATTGCAAAGCCGAACGCAGCAATGAGGAGAAACACTGCAGCAGCTCCAAGCAGACGTGAGTAGACTTGCACATCTGTCATACCCCACCGCAGGCCAGGAAATTATCGACGAAATGGTAAAAGATACATTTATCAGGGGAATTGCAGATTCGAAGCTACAATCAGCAGTAAGGATGGGTGCGAAAAGAGCACCTGCCTTCGCTCTGGCGATGGAAGCAGCCAATCAGGCTTCCAGGGGAACACATTTTGTCAGGGAAGTAGTATCTATCGAATGCTCCTGCACAAGAATTAGTGCCGAGGAACGAGATACTCGACGGGATAGACGAATTATGCGCTACTGGAATTGCAATAAAATAGGACACCTTGAAAGGCAGTGTAAAGAACCGGTGCGACAAAAAGACTGCCCTCACTGTGGTGACAAGGAAATAGAGGAAGAAACCCGCAGAAACAGCTACCAAGAAGCCGGTCAAGCCATCAGTCGGGAAATGCTTAAGCACCAACTTTGCGGGGCAGAAGTTTGTAGCAGGAGTCGACGGCCCCAGGACCATCATCCAAATCTCGCTGGCAAAACGATACAACGAAAGCCTTCTAATAGAAGTAGTCAGTGGAAAAGAAAAATGGATGGCAACAATAGACACCGGTGCCACGGCCTCAATCATCAGGAGGAATCTTGTGCAGAAGTCTTGCCTCCATAACACTAGCAGTTGCAGCTTGCGAACAGCTACAGGAGCAACGATTAAGGTATATGGTGAAGTCCGCATAAAAATCCAACTGGCCGGAATAACATTCACTCACGCGTTTCTGGTAGCTGACATATGTGACGAGTGCATCATTGGTACAGACTTCATGAGAGAACATGGACTTGTAGTCGACTTGGGGGCACAAACCCTGAAATACGGAAACATGGAGATACCAATGATATACAGAAACGTCTCAAATGTCGTCATCTGCAGCAATCAGAGACTAGAGCCTTCGTCAGAAGCAATTTTGTGGGCAAAAGTGGAAGGTGGTCCTGGTAGCCACCGATTCTATTTGATGGAGCCAGAAAAGAGAAGAGACTTCATGGGGGGAAAGACCTTAGTGGAGCCAAAGAACAACATGGTCCCTGTAAGGATTCTAAATCCAAAGACATTCAGTGTAAAGGTGAAAAGGGGGAGATAGTGGGAAAATGCGTACCTGTTGAGGCTATATCGACCACAACGGAAAAAAAGGGTGCAACATCGGTCACAACAGTTCAGAGCATAAAAATCAAGAACAAAATTCTCAGCCTCTGTAATCTGGGCGAAGATCAGCGAATCCTGGCAGAAAAACTAATCAGTGAGTACGCTGATATATTTGCTGCACAAGACGGAGAATATGGACGTACGCATATTGTTCAACACCACATTGACACCGGAGACGCTCGACCAATCCGTCAACCTGCAAGGTGTCTTTCATTGGCATCTCCAGTGGTCCTCGTGAATAAGTAAGATGGCAGCACGAGATTTTGTGTAGACTACCGATGTCTCATTGATGTCACCAAAAAGGTCGTATCATATACGATGGCCTATTTGTTGCCTGTGCAACATATGGAGCATCGGTATGGTACGACAGAGTTATGACTGTTGATGGCCAAAGGCGGATCTTGACTTGTCAAAGAGTCGCCTTACTTGGCTGTTTACCGGTGTGCCACACTGTCTCCACAGAGGCAATGCAGGTGTTGCTTGGAGTGCCACTTCTGGATCTGGAAGTGATGCGACGTGCTATTGCTTTCAAGATCAGAAAAGGTCTCCCTCCAAACGAGCGCGATTGGGTTTCCCCGGAAGAAGTGGATGGCCTATCCCTGAAGCAGCGTAAAACCTTGCTACACGCATGTGTTCTATCTAGATGGCAATCTAGATGGGATACTAGCGTAAATGGCAGGGTTACTTACGGCTTCCTAAGGGATGTGCTAACCATGCGAGTTTTTCCTGAACGGAATTTTAACCTCAGCCTGGGCTTTCTGTTGACCGGGCATGGCTCTCTTAATGCATTCTTGCATAAGAGAGGGCTTAGCGAGGTTGCGAGCTGCTCATGTGGAGCTACCTATGAGGACTGGCTTCATGTCCTATGTGAGTGTCCCAATTACGCTGACATAAGGAATTTGCAGGCTATGGGCATCACCTTTAATGGTGAGACCTACGATGTCAGTGGAATTATCACTGATACCGTACGGTTTGAAAGAACCCGTAGTTTTGCAAAAGAAGTATTTAATAGAAGGCGCAGTAGGCAGCTAGCGGGAAGATTATAGGAGCTTTTTGTTGCAAGGCCGCCAGTCCTGGGCAGTGAGGTGACCAACTGGAAGTAACCTCAAGGTTGCGAAGCTTGACCGGAAGCTATATTCTGGTACCACGGGAGGTCAGGAGCCCCCGGAACTATGGTTCCGGCCTGACCTAGGAGTTGGCCCTCTTGTGGGAGTATCGTGGTGGCTGTAGGTTTATACCCAAAATCGCGGGGAGAATGGACCGAATGGATCTTGGACATCTCATGGCTTAACATATGTTGTAGTGTACTACGACCTGTGCTGGGCCATGGGATTGCCATGTAACCAACTGGTTTACTCGATGTGGAGTTGCATTGCAACCGGGTGCCATGACCCACAGAATGGCTGAGGTATTAGATAGGCCTCGACCCTTCACCAAAGGGGAAGTTCGTGCCTTACACATCTGATACTGGTGGTAGTACTTTTACTACCCGACGGGCGCTTATCAACGCATTGTTTTGATATCTTGTGCGAAGACGCACCGTAGGCTTAAGCCCTCACGGCAGGTACCTACGTTAAACACAAGAGACATCTGTCACCAAAAAGGACAGCTACCCACTTCCGAGAATCGATGACACCCTGGATATGCTTTCTGGAGCGAAATGGTTTTCAACACTTGACTTGAAGAGCGGTTACTGGTAGGTAGAGATAAATCGTACGGATCGTGAGAAAACTGCCTTCACTACAGGAAGCGGTCTTTGGCAGTTTGCAGTGATGCCGTTCGGACTGTGCAACGCCCCGGCCACCTTCGAGCGACTAATGGAACGAACATTGCAAGGACTCACCTGGAAAACCTGCCTAGTATATTTGGACGACTTTATCGCCATAGGTAAAACGTTCGAGGAGCACCGCGAAAATCTAAAAGAAGTGTTTGAGAGGCTGCGAAGTGCTCATTTAAAGCTTAACATCATATCAGCGGAAGAAGTAAGAACGGATCCTGACAAAATCGAAGCCGTGAAAAGTTGGCCTTCTCCAAAAGATAAACACCAACTGAGAAGCTTCTTGGGACTCGCCACGTATTACAGAAGGTTCGTAAAGGATTTTGCTGTCATTGCAAAGAGCCTACATCAACTTACGGAAAAAGGCCGACAGTTCAGGTGGTTTGGACAATGCGAAAAAGCATTTCAAGAAAAAGCATTTCAAGTGCGGAGTAAAATACGAATACTGCAACCGTAAAGAAGCGAAAGAACAGGCAACTATCCAAATGGTCAGGACTGAGCCAATAGAGGGTTGGAGTATAGACGAAATCCGTTGCTCCCAACAGACAGACAATGACATCGAACCAATATTGGCCTGCAAGGAACACGAGGAAAGACCAAGCTGGCGGCAGATATCAGATCGGAGCCAAACTTTGAAGGCATACTGGGCACAGTGGGACTCGCTTTTTGTGCAAGATGGATTGCTGAAGAGAAAATGAGAAAGTGCAGATGGGACAACATCTCGTATGCAACTAATAGTGCAACGGTCCAGAGTCAGCCAAGTACTCCATGAAGTACATGACGGAATCTCAGGAGGCGACTTGGGAATAAACAAGACGTTGGAAAAGGTAAGGGAACGTTTCTATTGGCTAAGCGCTAAACAAGATGTCGAGGATTGGTGCAAAAAGTGCATAAGGTGTGCTGCTACCAAGGGTCAAAAAGTAAAGCCACATGGACAAATGCAACAATACAATGTCGGAGCACCTTTCGAACGAATAGCCATCGACATCGCTAGGCCGTTTCCCGAAAGCTTTAATGGTAACCGATATACCCTCGCGGTCATGGATTACTTCAGTAAGCGGCCGGAAGTGTTTGCCATCCCAAATCAAGAGACTAAGACCGTAACCGAACAGATAGTCAACAACTGGATGAGCAGATTTGGGGTCCCAATGGAGCTGCACTCCGATCAAGGGCGAAACTTTGAATCAAAAGTCTTCCAGGAAATATGCCAATGTTTGGGAATAAGAAAGACAAGGACAACGCCACTACACCCTCAATCCGATGGAATGTTCGAGCGATTCAATCGGACTTTGAATGAGCATCTATCTAAGGTTATCAGCAACTGCCAGCGGGATTGGGATCGACACATATCCCTCTATTAATGGCCTACCGAAACGCGGTCCATAGCTCAACAGGGCACACACCATCCGAGATCTTATTTGGTCAAACAATTCGGTTGCCAAGTGAAGCAATATTCGGATCCCCACCGTCGGAGCCCAAAGAGGTGAACGAGTACGTGAATGAGACCAGAGAAAAGATGAAGCTAGCAAGCAGCCGCATGAAGGCTAGGCACGGTATCAAGGCGAAATCTTCCGGTTTCAACGAAGGAGATCTGGTCTGGCTGCATAATCCTCAGCGTAAGAAAGGCAAATCACCAAAATTGCAACAGGACTGGGAAGGTCCATACAAGGTGATAACCCGCATTAATGACGTTGTCTACCGGATCCAGCGTGGGGATCGAGGAAAATTGAAAGCGGTTCATTTGGATAGAATGTGTCATTTCAACGGGATGTTGAATGACGAAGTTGTTCGGGACGAACAACTGTAGGGAGAGAGCAATGTGATAACCACTTAAATGTGAGCAGCGACATCTAGATTTACAGACCAAAAGATGTCGATACTCGAAGGCCAGAAGATTTCGATACTTGAATAACAAAGTCTCGACCATTGATGACTGGAGTGTGGAATCGAATTTTCTAGCAAATTGGAAATTGTATGGGATGCTGGATGGCGAGGATTGTTCTCGAAGTATGTCATTCGAATATAAATACCTGCATCCCAAGGTATGCAAGTCAGTTCATCGGTTGAATTTGAAGTGTTAATTAGGAGAAGTGATTAAGTGGTTTAAGTAAAAGATAAGAAAAGTTTAATCGGTTGAGAAATTGGATTGTATTGAGAGAAACAATTAAATAGTGAATTGTAACTGTACTGAATAAAGGGATTTGTAGTGAAAAGAATAAGTTCTATCCTTTGTACCCACACACAAGCATTTTACAATATATACATATGTTTTTTTTTTTTTCTAAAAAAAAGTCTTTTTTTTTAATTGCTTATTCTTATTAATATAATTATACTCGTAAGCAATTCGATTATTAATTGAATAATTTGTTTTAATATTTCTGTAAATCTCACTTCTGGGCTTGTACACGCGAGTTATGTATAAGTCAGCATATTTGAACTCAAGTATACAAAATTTTTTAAAGATATTGGAACCAGTAGATATTAAGTTACAGAAATGTTCCCAGACTTTTTCCGCTGATCACATGCATTTGCATACCTGTGAGAATGCAGAAAAAGCTGAGTAAACAATTGATAGAGTATAAGTAGACGTAAGAGAGCATTCTGAAGGTTGTTCGTTATTAACCTTGCTAGTAAAACGTGTAAAAAACTCATAAGTGAAATAAAGTTTTTCTTTCATAAATGAAATAAAGTTTTTTTTTATCGATATAAATAAAAGATTATTTATTTGGCGCAGTCGGTAGGATAATTCTATGAAATTATCCAGTGATAACGAATCAGTATACAGCGTGAAAATAGTGAAATAATTATTAAACGCTAGTGAAATAAAATCGAAAAAAGAAACAGTGTTCTAATTTACATTTTACCGCTTATGGACAATCTCCAGCTAGGATAAAAGTGTAAAAGAATCTGTGTGAAAAAAATTTATGAAGAAAGACAAAACAAGATTATACAACAATAATAGACGGGGATTGAACGAACCAACAATGGAAGAATTAGCAGCCGAATCGCAACAAAAGAACCAACAGTTGGAACAATTAGCCGCTGCATTCCAAGCTTTACAGGCCAGAACAGCATCTCGAGAAAATACAGAAAAAGTATTACGAGAAGTAAAGCATATGTATGTCAACATTCACCGGACAAGGTGAAATAACCATCAATTCATTTATAAGTAGTGTAGAGTACTACTTATCAGGAGTCGAAGAAGAAAACTTGAAGAAATGTATGGTGAAGGCAATCTTTTACGAAAAAATACAAGGAGAAGCAAAAAACACGATCATAAATCTACCACAACCGGATAATTGGGAACTAATAAAGGGAACACTCAAACTTCGATATAGACCAGATGTGGAGCCATCCGATATATATAAAAGGATCACCAACCTCAAAGTGTCCAATGTAAGTGAATTATCTAGTGAAATTCAAAACATAAAATATAAAACAGACGAGCTTAGGGTTTATTATAAAGAAGACAAAAGTATTGATTTAAGAAGTGTAGAAAGTCTCCTAGTACATACAGTGAAAGAAATGACACAAGGTGCCCTTTTAGATAAAATATATGATAAAACCGATTCAGGTGAAATAATTTCAACTATGAGAAAAAGAAGATTTGAGGACTCATGCATTAGGTATGAATTTAGAAAACAAAAACATAATAAATCCAATACCCGAAAACAAGAAAGTAAAAATAGTAATCGAAGACATGACAACCAAGAACAGGGAACTAGACATCATAAAAAAGATTACCAAGACCAGGGAAATTCAGGACAAAACCGACAATACCATAATTCAGGACAATCTAGACAAAACTATAATTCAGACCAGAGACGACAATACAATCAAAACTCACATAGACCTGAACCCATGGAGATAGGGAATATGCAAAATAGATTGCAAACTAATAATAACGAAAGGCAATCATCAGAGTTAGACAATTTGAGCAACCATTCGGGCCAGTATCGCCACCAACCGAATGATTCTCAACAAAGAGCAGAATCACCAAGTCCTAGTGACTATAAACAAAGCAAAGGTGATGAATACACTTCGGAAGTAAATAATGCTAATTTTTTTTGGAATTAGCCTCGGACGATCTACCACAAATTCATTTAACCATTAATAAAAACAAATATTTAGCTTTAGTAGATACAGGTTCAACTCTAAGTATAATTGACGACAGATTAGATGAATTTACTAAAATTCCTATTAAACCAATATATTTTACAACAGTTACTGGCAAAGATAGTATAAAATTTGAGGTACATACACCTGTACCTGAGGAATTAAGGGCTCCTCTTAATGCTCGAATAAGATGGAAAGTAAAAAGACTTTGTAATAGAACGTACCAATTTATAATTGGTACGGATTTATTAAACAAGTTAAATACTTTAATAAACCTGGATGAAAGAACCATCAACTTAAATAATCAAAGTTTAAAGTTTGTTAATCATCCATATACAGTGAATAATGTATGTTCACTGGAACCCCTTGATAACTATACAAAACACATCAATACTGATCATTTAAATGAAGAAGAACGACAAGAAGTCGAAAAGCTAATGAAAAGATTTGAGAACTTATTCTTTAAAGAGGGAGATAGACTTACTAGCACCCCAGAAATAGAACACGAAATAGTCACAACAACAGATCATCAAATCAACGCCAAACTATATAGGTATCCACCTCAACATGAGGCAGAGGTACGTAAACAAATCCAAGAATTGGAGGAACAAGGAATTATAAGGAAAAGTAATTCCCGTCCACTTATAGTTGTTCCTAAGAAAATGGACAACTCAGGTAAAAAAAAGTTCAGAATTGTGGTTGATTACAGGAAACTGAATGCTGTTACCGTTGACGACAAGTTTCCGCTACCTAACATTGATTCAATTCTGGATAAGTTAGGTAAGGCTCAACATTTTACAACGTTGGATCTTGCTAAGGGATACCATCAGGTGCTAATTAAAGAACAAGACCGAAAAAAAAACAGCTTTTGTCACCCCTCACGGTTTATATGAGTTCATCAGAATGCCATTCGGTTTGAAGAATGCCCCAGCGACATTCCAAAGACTCATGAATGATATTCTGAGAGATTACATAAATAAAACTTGTGTAGTATACCTTGACGATATACTAATTTTTAGTACCACATTAAAGGAGCATATTAAATCATTAACCGATATATTCAATGTATTGAAATCAAAACAATTAAAAATCCAAATCGACAAGTGTAATTTTATGAAGAAAGAGACAGAATTCTTAGGACACATCCTAACAAACGAGGGTTTAAAACCAAATCCTGAAAAAATAGCGGTAATCCAAAAGTTAAAGCTACCCACAACACAAAAAGAAATAAAAAGTTTCCTTGGTATCACAGGATACTACAGGAAATTTATTAAAAACTATGCTAAAATAGCACAGCCTGACACCAAATACTTAAACAAAAATAGCAAAATTAACATAAACAACCCTAATTATATTGAAGCCTTTGAAAAGCTTAAAATTCTTATAACCAGTCATCCAATTTTAAAATATCCTAATTTTCAAAACAAATTTTGTCTAACAACAGACGCTTCTAACTATGCAATAGGAGCAGTCTTATCTCAGGAGGGACACCCTGTATGCTTCGCGTCGAGAACCCTGAATAATCACGAAAAGAACTATTCAGCCACGGAGAAAGAATTTCTTGCAATTATGTGGTCTGTAAACTACTTTAGACCATATCTTTATGGAAATAGATTTAAAATTTGTACAGATCACCAACCGATTAAATTTTTGCATGCCAAATACAAAGGTAAGGATCTTTCCCCCAGACATCAAAGATGGCTCTTAAAGCTAGGAGAATACCAATTCGAAATTGAATATTTGAAAGGAAAAAAACAGAGTAGCTGATTTTCTGAGTAGAATTAAACCCAACGAGGACATTACTCATAATAAGGAAGAAGAAGAACAATCCCATAGTACAGACAATTTTTCACTTGAATGTAATGAAAATGACTCAATATCCGATTTTGTATTTAATATGGAAAACAATAATTCAGATGAGACGATTCATTCAGCAGACGAAGAACTCATGGATCAAATACCAATCAAAGAAGAAATAGTGAACAAATACAAAACTCAAATAATTCTAACTGACAACAAAACCCAAGAAATTGAAACCATCCATGGAAAACGAATAATATACATAGCAGAATATGACTTTGATAGATTAACCGATATCTTTAAACAAATTATAACGAAAGGAAAAATAGGTATTTTTTCAGAACTACCAGATCAACAGGAAAAGTTAAGAGAAATGTTTTCAGACGATAGCCAAATTAAATTTGTTAAATGTTCTTTTAGAGCGCAGGATATCAAAACAGAAGCAGAAATAGTAAAACAAATATCACTCTATCATGTGAAGGAAAGTTTACATTCAGGAATTCAAGAAACTTACAGTGCTATTAAACACAAAATTTATTATCCTAAATTACAAGAAATAATTCAAATAGAAATAATTCAATGTGAGATATGCCAACAAGTTAAATACGATAGAAAACCAATAAAAACAAAATTTCAATTAACTGAAACAGCAACAGATCTTAATCAAATAATTCATTTAGATACATTTGTCATAATGAAGTGTAGTTTTCTAACAATTATCGACAAGTTTTCGAAATTTGGATTAGCGTACTATCTTTCAGACAGGAACCATATTACAATAGTAGAGGAATTAGAGAATCACTTCGCTAAAGTAGGGAAACCTAAAAAGGTTATAGCTGATAACGAATTCAAATCAATCCACATCAAAGAATTCTTACAAGAGGAAGATGTAGAAATACATTTTACCAAACCAAATAGCCACCCCGGGAATTCTGATATAGAACGATTTCATAACACCATATTAGAAAAATGTAGCATTTTAAAATTAAATAAACAAAACATATCAATTAAAAGATTAATAACAAAGGCCATACGAAACTATAATGAGAGAATACATTCCACAATTAAAACAACTCCCAGCGAAGTTCAATTTAAGAAAATAGATTTTGAAAAGGTAAGACAAAACTTAAGGTCAACAAAAGAAAAGAATATTAAAAAGGCCAACGAAAATCGCGAAGATTACATTGAAGAGAGATCTACAGGATTTATAAAAAACTATAAGGCAGTTAGGCATAAACATCAACCTAAATTTAAGCGTAGTAAATTAGCAAACGTTCATACCACTAATATTAAACGTCAACCTAAATTTTCAGCTCTTCACGATGACATTGTTACTCCTACTAATAACGCCAACTAACGGACTCTTACGTGTATACGACATAAAGGAACAAACAGGATTTACTCAAATTAAACTTAATAACGTAGACATAGTCGTTAAGACAGACATTATCATTCACATGATCAAACCACAAGACATAATAAATTTATTAAATGGCATAGCATTAAATATAGACAGCCTTGACGTACAACACAAAGAACTACTTAAAACAGAACTCATACATTTAACAAATATAGTAAAAACAATTATTCCGAGAGATAATAGAAAGAGAAGAGGTTTAATTAACATTGTAGGAAAAGCATCAAAGTGGCTTTTCGGTACACTAGACGAAGAAGATAGAATAGACATTGAAAACCACCTTAGAAATATAGAAATCAATAACCATAATTCAATTAGTAATTTAAACCAGCAAATTGTAATAAATGATAGTTTTAACAGAACATTTAGACAGCTTAAAGATATTATTAAGAAAGACAGGGAAATAATTTTGCGACAATTAAATAATGTATCCAGTTGAACAGAATTTCTTTTTTGATCAGCTTTTTAAAGTACAACTATTAAAAGAAAAAATAGAGCACATACAAGATAACGTAGCATCAGCAAGACAGGAAATAATTCATCCTAACATCTTAACAGATGAGGAGATACAAAAATATAATATAGATTTGAATAAGATGAAAAATATTAAATTAGGTATTACTAAATATAGGAATGATACTCTTATATTTGCAATAAAGATCCCAAAAGAATTTAAACAGATTCCACTAAAAATAATAGTACCGATTACAAACAAAAATGGAAAAGAAATCGATTGTTCTAAAGAAAAGGTAGTTGAATATAATAAAGTCAATTATAAGTATGAAGAATTTAAATATCTTAATGAATTAAGCATAAGTAAACACTGTATTTTTCAAGAAAATTGTAAATTAATTAGAAACAACCAAACTGAAATCATATTAATACTCGTAGATGAAGAAACCATTTTAATAAAGAATGCAAATAATTTAAACATAAGTCAAAATTGCGACAACAGAGATTTAAATGTAACTGGAAACGTGTTAATACATTTTAATAATTGTAAAATAGAAATTTTAGACCATTATTTGTCAAACATAAAAGAGAGTTTCCAAGAGCGATTTTATTATCCAATGTACAAAAATTTTACAAATTTTACTGATAAAATAACTTTAGATGAAATTATATTTGAAAATGAAAATAATCTTAATAAAATAAAAGAATTACAATACCATAAGAATGTTTCATATACACTTAATTTTAGCTTTGTCATAATTTTAATTGTTTTAGTAACCATAGTTCTTATATCTTTAAAAATACAGCAATCTGTTAATGTCAAAGTAAAAAACAAAATTCAGGAGAATTTTAAAGTAAAGGACGGAGAATTTATGTATAAGTCAGCATATTTGAACTCAAGTATACAAAATATTTTGAAAGATATTGGAACCAGTAGATATTAAGTTACAGAAATGTTCCCAGACTTTTTCCGCTGATCACATGCATTTGCATACCTGTGAGAATGCAGAAAAAGCTGAGTAAACAATTAATAGAGTATAAGTAGACGTAAGAGAGCATTCTGAAGGTTGTTCGTTATTAACCTTGCTAGTAAAACGTGTAAAAAACTCATAAGTGAAATAAAGTTTTTCTTTTATAAATGAAATAAAGTTTTTTTTTATCGATATAAATAAAAGATTATTTATTTCGCGTATTGACGAAAATAAAACACAAATATTGAATTCTTCTTCCTCGTCAGCTTAGTTCATACCTTTTATTTAGCTTATGCTAATTTTACAGTATTCTATTAGTGATAGCTAGAAAGAAAGAGAGTGAAGACCAATACATATGTACATATATAAGAGCTACACATACTGAGCATGGGTCTCAGCTGTCTCCACGTACAAACTCCCTGGTTTAATGAAGAATGTAGGCGACTATATGTACACACACTTCGAGGTATCCGTTCGGAAGAAATTCCAAAGCGAAAGTCAATTCCGTTCGGAACTTAAATTGCGTTCAAGGTATCCGTTTCGTAACAAACTAAATGAAGCGTATAAACACGCAAATTTGACATAAACAGCTGTTTTAGTTCCATAACAATGTAAACATATTTTTGGTAAATTTAATACAATTTTGAAGTCCTTTCCATTTTTTCTGAAATTTTCCGCAGCAATTCTTCGCCGAAGAACTTCGGAAAAAATTGCCGTTTAGCTGTCAAAAATTGTTTACTTAACGCACCACAGATTTAATCGGAGGATGTGTCCGATGAGTGTTTCGGAACTGATACCTCGAAAGAAAATTTTCTTACGAACGGATATCTCGATAGAAGCGGTAGTAAAAGAACTCGTCTATTGAATGGTGCTGCAAAGAAGAGCGAGAGCGGCTAGGGCGCTCTGCGACCAAAGGGAGAGGCAAGAACATCAGCTTCTCTGGAAGAAAGAAAAAGTAATCGAGGAAATAGAGAGGTGTTTCTCTGGGAACAACGTCGTCTTAACAAAATAACTATCAAGGTAGCAAGATCCAAAATGAGATATGTAATTGAAGAAGCAAATCTAATAGTAGAGTTATATCCGGTAATAAGGATATGAAAAAAAAGAATACTTTTACAGAGTGTCAAATGGTGGGGAAGACCTAAACTCCGTCCTGTTGTCAGGCATAACCAACCATTTAACTTAGGCGATAAAATCAATGTTTTCGTCTGCCAGATCAAAATGAAATAATAGAAGTAATATCTGAACTTAATAAACATAATATCGAGCTAGTATCGAGCTCCACGATTTTGTAGGGGGAAAGTATACCTGACGAATGGAACCACAAAAACGGAAACCCATTAAATTGCACCAACAATAGAGATCTGAAACAATTTGTTAACAATCTGATTCGTCCGTATCAGTGCGGGTTAAGCCTATTAAGTCCACCATGGACCAAATATTCAAATATGGGCAAAACAATCTTAAAGAAAGCCTAAGAAGTCCAGATGAATACACACCATACCTTTATCAATTTCAAAGCCGCATATGACACCATGTAAAGAGATGAGCTATACAGAGTAGGCATTGTCAGGAAACATTAAGCAGACTGACACTTTATATCGCAATCCTCGAAGAAGGCGACTGGAGATATCTTTGCCCGTTTTTGAACACCAGATTCTACAAACGATTATTAGTCCCGTTTGCGTTGAAGAATTTTGGAGAAGTCACCGACCTAGTTAAAAAAATGTGGATTAGTTGCCTGAGATGACTAAGTAATGTAGAGGGAATGAAGATTGACGGTCCGGCAAGAATCCTCGGAAGTAGAGGAGGACCTCGCCTTGGATGGCGCCCACAATTAATAGCGGACCCAAACTATTTTAAAGTGCGTAACCCTACCTCCGGTTACAGTTAGCGAACGACCGCCCTAAATTAAGAGTTTTATTAATTAAGGGCCTAGGGTTACTCTAGACTGAAGCGCCATCTAAATAAGTAACTATACAGGGTGCTCTGGATAATGTGTCGAAGACTTTAAGGTGTGATTTGTTGTCATATTTTGAGAAAAAATCGTAGATTGGCAAAAAATTCAGGTCATAGGTATATAGGTATATATATATATTTGTTGAATTTGTATACACTAGTCCGATCGTAATTGATTAGGTTCTCAACGTTTTTTATGGTTTTATTATTTGTGGCTTAGGTTTAGGTACCTGTGTATGTGGCGTATTTCCATTTATTTTATGGTGTTTGGTTCTACCTGTGGGACTTTAGTTCATAGGTTCTAGGATAGAATTTTAGGTCTTAGAAATAATTGTTTAAGTATTTTATTTCCTGTTTTGGTAATCACTTAAAAAAATTATTAAGGCCATACTTTTTATTCAATTACTACCAAAAGCCCATTACCTCTTTTAGTTACATGTACCTAATTAGTAATAGTAATTTTTTAATTATTAATTGCGTGTAATTGTAATCAAGCTAGACCCAACGCTTGTAAATGATGGATTTGCTATTTGGAATCCAGTTTTACAAAAACAGTAGCATTGCTCGAACAAAAACTTATACAAATACAGGAAATTGTCATGGATTCATCGTGAAAAGGAAAACCAATAGGAAGTCAGGCCCGAATGATCGTTGTTAACATGTACATATAACAAAATATTGGAAGAAGCTATGAGTTTATGTTTGGATAATCCCATAACGTACGCAAACTCGCAGACTGAGGAGTTCACTGGAATTTCGGCCCGATCAATACGAACGATTATCAAGGAATACGAGAAGAAAGGTGTTACTAAATCACCAAATAAAATAGTACCACACAAAAAATGGAAAACTGCATTAGACGACTTTGACATCACAGCTATTCGGATCAGATCAAAAGGATATGACATCATTTATTTGGACTAGAGCTATATTCACAGCTCACACACAAGATCAATGGCATGGACTGATGGTACCAGACGTGAATTAAAGGCGCCGATTTCAAAGGGTCAGATGTTGATAATTGCGCATGCAGGTGGCGAGAAAAGCTTCGTAAATAATGCCTTGATTTTCTTTAAATCTGGAACTAAAACAGGAGATTATCACGATGAGATGAATTTTGAAAATTTCTCCAAATGGGTGACAGATCAAGTTTTGAATAACATAGAAAAACCTTCAGTTATTATAATGGATAACGCATCATATCACAACAAATGAGAAGACAAGCAAATTAATTCTGGTTCTGGAAAATTTGAGATGTTACAATGGCTTGCCCACTACAATATACCACATAGTTCACAGATGCTCAAACTCGAACTTTATGAGCTTATAAAGGAACATCGAACTATACACCATCCAAAGCATAAGATTGACGCTATAATTCACGGCGCGAGACACGAAGTACTACGATTGCCACCTTATCATCCAGATCTCAACCGTATTGAAAATATTTGGGCAACTGTCAAGGCAAGAGTGGAAAACCGAAACAAAACATTTAAATTATCGGATGTTCAGAAACTAGCTGAAGAAGGATTTTCAAAAATTACAGTTGAAGATTGGCACAAAGTTTGTGCAAAAGTTACTAGGTGGGGTGAAAAGTAACGTCCTTGGGAATGCAAACAATTTTTTTTTTAAATGTTTTTTTTATTTTATTCAATATCGTCCCCTTTTAGCTTGATACACTTATTCCAGCGATTTTCCAACTTCTTGATCCCGTCCGAAAAGTAATTTTCCGGAAGGTCTGCAAAATACACCTCCGTGGCGTCGATGATTTCCTCGATAATAGTCCGAGGGAGCCAAATCGGTTGAATATGGTGGATGCGACAGTAATTGGAGCCGTAAGTCATTGATTTTAGCCGTGGTTGCGATGCTATTGCGCATTGTCTTGCAAAAACAAAATTTTTTTTCGCTCCATGTGAGGCCGTTTTGCAGCGATTTCGGCCTTCATCGCTCCAATAATGCACAGTAATACTCGCTGTTGATGGTTTTTCCATTCTCGAGGTAGTCCACGAAGAGTATGTCATGACAATCCCAGAAAACCGATGCCATAACCTTTCCGACCCATCGAGCCTCCCTCGGCCGCTTCGGAGTACTCGTGCCGGCTTCAGTCCGTTGCCGGGCACTCATTCTGTTCTCTGGTGTGTAGTAGTGGATCCAAGTTTCATCAACTGTTACCAATCGACGTCAAAAGTCCGCCCGATTCCGTATCAGCAATTCCAAACACTCTTTCGAAGTGCTCACGCTGGCAGAATATTGCCAATAAAATATGGCGTGTGTGCTCAGTACTAATCTTTGTGGTATCTGCTAGCTCGCGCACCTTCACTTTCCGGTCAGCCAACACCATTTCATGTATTTTTTTGACATTGTCCTCTGTAACCGCATCAGAAGGCCTGCCGTTGTGGAGTTGCGGCCACCACGAAACTCTCGAAACCAATATTTGACGGTGTAATCTGACGGAGCATTAGCCCCATAATATTTATCTAACTTGTCTTTTGTTTCCTTCGCCGTTTTGCCTCTCAAAAAATAATGTTTTATGAGAGAACGAAAATCGTTTTTGTCCATACTCAACATGATGCCAAACACATCAACAACAATCAGCTGTCAAAACAAAACTAAAGACAGTATCGCACTGAAATTTGGCATGTCTGCCTAAATATGAACGGACTTCAGGGCACCATAGCCTTTCTTGCAGTAGCAGCGCATTCTGGTGGTCAAGGAGGTTACTTTTCACCCGATAAGGACAGAGGAGGAATACTTTTCTCATGAGATGAAAAGTTGTGTGAACCGATTATGAAACTGACAGTTCTTCAAATTGAATTCATAGTCGTGCCATAAGTTCTGTTACAAATATAAAACGCTATAAAAAAAAACAGTAAACATATTGTATTTAAATTTTTTTTCATTTATTAAACCACAATACTGATTATTAAAAAGTTGTATTGTATTGGTCAAGCCCTTCACAACACCCTCTAGCACAACTTTTTGGTAAACATTTGCACCAGTTATTACGCCTTTTTCACAGAAATTGAGCTTTGCCAGCAATAATGATCTACGAAAGTATAATGAGCAAATAATCAAAACCCGTATAGCTACATAGAAACACAATCAAATCATGCGAGACCTCTTGCTTCATTTATCCAATCGTCACCATACGCAAATCCCATACCGTACCAACAGATATACTTGTACAGAACTTTTTTTTATATTTTATAATTATATAATTTTGTCGAAGTAAATTTGGCATATAAAGATCTATATTTCCTCTCCCACCAGGGATATAATAATTTTTTTTAAAACTGGATATACACAATGATTATACCTCAGGTAGAAAATGGCCGTCTTATCAGTGCGCTCTCAACTTCAGTTTAAAAGAAGGAAAATAAAAAAGACACCCTCAGATCGCAACTGCGATCTTGAAAGAAACGTTGGGATGTAGATCATTTTTGTTTATGGCTCCACCCATTTTCGTGTTTCTTAGGTCATATTTTTCAATTTCATAGATGATAAAAGAAATTTTAAGAAACGCGCAGTAGAATGGCAAACTGAATTGGTACGGACTATAACCATGTCCTAAAGGCCATTGCCGAATACCGCAAAAGAGAAAAAAGACAGCTTTGCCTAAGAGATGTTGAATTTGACTCAAATAAACCAATCTTCTTAAATGAGAGTCTAACGAAGAGAAATAGTTTTCCCCTTCGACAAACTGTTTGCATGAAGTAGCGAAAAGGGATTTTCTCGGCCACTACCAGATCTGGGTGACAACATATACATATGCATACATGACGAAGGAATACTTAAATGCTATTTCCGCGAGACGTAAACCACCGAAATCTATAGTATTGTAAAATGTTTGTGTGGGTACAAATAATAGAACTTATTCTTTTCAATACAAATCCCTTTATTCAGTACAGTTACAATTCACTATTTAATTCTTTCTCTCAGTACAATTCAATTTCTCAACCACTTATACTTTTCTTATCTTTTACTTAAACCACTTAATCACTTCTCCTAATTAACACTTCAAATTACACTTTAGAACTCACTTGCATACCTTGGGGATGCTGGTATTTATACTCGAATGACATACTTCGAGAACAATCCTCGCCATCCAGCGTCCCATACAATTTCCAATTTGCTAGAAAATTCGATTCCACTCTCCAGTCGAGACTTTGCTAATCCAGTATCGAAATCTTCTAGTCTTCGAGTTTCGACATTTTCTGCTAGATGTCGCTGCTCACATTTGAGTGGTTATCACATTGCTCCCTCCCTACAGTTGTTCGTCCCGAACAACTTCGTCATTCAGCATCCCGTTGAAATGACACATTCTATCCAAATGGACCACTTTCAATTTTCCTCGATCCCCACGCTGGATCCGGTAGACAACGTCATTAATGCGGGTTATCACCTTGTATGGACCTTCCCAGTCCTGTTGCAATTTTGGTGATTTGCCTTTCTTACGCTGAGGATTATACAGCCAAACCAGATCTCCTTCGTTGAAACCGGAAGATTTCGCTTTGATATCGTACCTAGTTTTCATGCAGCTTCATCTTTTCTCTGGTGTCTTCATGCAATTTACGAATCCTGCTGCGTAAGTCATTCACGTACTCGTTCACCTCTTTGGGCTCCGTCGGTGGGGATCCGAATTTTGCTTCACTTGGCAACCGAATTGTTTGACCAAATAAGATCTCGGATGGTGTGTGCCCTGTTGAGCTATGGACCGCGTTTCGGTAGGCCATTAAGAAGAGGGGTATGTGTCGATCCCAATCCCGCTGGCAGTTGCTGACAACCTTAGATAGATGCTCATTCAAGGTCCGATTGAATCGCTCGACCATTCCATCAGATTGAGGGTGTAGTGGCGTGGTCCTTGTCTTTCTTATTCCCAAATATTGGCATATTTCCTGGAAGACTTTTGATTCAAAGTTTCGCCCTTGATCAGAGTGCAGCTCCATTGGGACCCCAAATCTGCTCACCCAGTTGTTGACTATCTGTTCGGCTACGGTCTTAGCCTCTTGATTTGGGATGGCAAACACTTCCGGCCACTTACTGAAGTAATCCATGCCTACGAGAGTATATCGGTTTCCATTAAAGGTTTCGGGAAACGGCCCAGCGATGTCGATGGCTATTCGTTCGAAAGGTGCTCTGACATTGTATTGTTGCATTTGTCCACGTGGCTTTGCTTTTGGACCCTTGGTAGCCGCACACCTTATGCACTTTTTGCACCAATTCTCGACATCTTGTTTAGCGCTTAGCCAATAGAAACGTTCCCTTACCTTTTCCAACGTCTTGTTTATTCCTAAATGGCCTGTTGAGATTCCGTCATGTATTTCATGGAGTACTTGGCTGACTCTGGACCGTGGCACTATTAGCTGCATACGAGATGTTTTCCCATCTGCACTTTCCCATTTTCTCTTCAGCAATCCATCTTGCACAAAAAGCGAGTCCCACTGTGCCCAGTATGCCTTCAGAGTTTGGCTCCGATCTGATATCTGCTGCCAGCTTGGTCTTTCCTCGTGTTCTTTCCAGGCCAATATTGGTTCGATGTCATTGTCTGCCTGTTGGGAGGAACGGATTTCGTCTATACTCCAACCCTCTATTGGCTCAGTCCTGATCGTTTGGATAGTTGCGTGTTCTTTCGCTTCTTTACCACTGACTACTTCTGCTGGGAGGCTTTCGTTGCATTGTTTTACCTGTGAGACTGGGATAATTACCCTGGAGTCGACTCCTGCTACAGATTTCTGCCCCGCGAAGTAAGCATTTCCTAACTGATGGCTTCTAGAAATTTGACCGGTTTCTTGGTAGCCGTTTCTGCCGGTTTTTCTTTCCATTTGCCTGTAACCCCAGTGCAGGCAGCCTTCTTGTCGTACCGGTTCTTTACAATGCCTTTGCAAATGTCCTACTTTATCGCAGTTCCAGCAGCGCATCCTTCGTCTCTCCCGCGGGATATTTCGTTGCATGGTCGTTGGTCTTGAGCAGGAGCATTCACCAGATACTATTTCCCTTACGAAATGCATTCCTTTGGAAGCCTGATTGGATGCTTCCATCGCCAGAGCGAAGGCAAGTGCTTCAGCAAGGGTTCTTTTCCCGGCCATCCTTGCTGCTGATTGTAGCTTCAAATCTGCAATTCCCCTGATGAATGCATCCTTTGCCATTTCGTTGATTATTTCTTGGCCTGCGGTGGGATATGACAAATGCGCCAGTCTACTCACGTCTGCTTGGTGCTGTTGCAGTGTTTCTCCTCGTTGCTGCATACGGCCTTGCAATTGAACCTTGTATACTTCCCGCATGTGGCTATCCCCAAAACGTTTCTCGATAGCCTGCACTAAAGCCATATAATCTTTATGCTTTTCGATGTCTACTGTTTGCAACAATTCTGCTGCAGGACCGTGCAAGGCCATTGTTAGGGCAAAGCACTTTTCCTCATTGTCCCAGTCGTTTGCACAGGCAGCCATTTCAAACTGCTTCTTATAGGTAGACCATGAGGTCTGGCCATCGAATGAAGGAGGCTTCAACTCTTTTCTCCTTGGACCGCTTAAAGAACATTCTCGCAGTTTCTGTTTTCGCACTGTGTCGAGCTCTTTTGCCAGTTGCTGAACTTTGCTGTCCATTTCTTCGAATTTTTCGCCAACATTCTTCTCTATTGTATCAAATTTGTCATCAACGTTCTTCTCTATTCTATCAAATTTGTCATCAACGTTCTTCTCTATTCTTTCAAATTTGTCATCGATTTCTTCGAATTTTTGCTGGAGAATGTTCTTTTGTTCTTCCAGATTATTCTTTTGTTCATCCATTTTCTGTTGAAGACCGTGCAGATTGTTGGTTTGTTCGTTGAATTTTTGTTCAATGCTGCTCTTCTGCTCGTCCATTCTTTGTTCCAGACTGTTCTTCTGTTCTTCCAGATTTTTCTTTTGTTGGTCGAGACTGTTCTTCTGTTCGTCCATTTTTTTGTTTTGTTCGTCCATTTTTAATAAGAGGAGTTGCATCATTGCATCCATGTCATTGCCGGTACTTGTCTGTTCATCCTCGTCAACATCAAAGAAATATGCATCAGGATCATGTCCCTCGTTGTTCAAAGCCTCCTGAAGACGGAGCACCAGGTCACTTTTTCCTCCACTGGCGCTGAGGCTTCTCTTGTTCAACTCGGATTTGAGTTGGACGAGGGTCAACTGCAATAGTTTTCGACCCATTCTAGCTTTTTTTTTTTTTACACACAATAAGTCCTATCCCACTTCTGACACCAATGTAAAATGTTTGTGTGGGTACAAATAATAGAACTTATTCTTTTCAATACAAATCCCTTTATTCAGTACAGTTACAATTCACTATTTAATTCTTTCTCTCAGTACAATTCAATTTCTCAACCACTTATACTTTTCTTATCTTTTACTTAAACCACTTAATCACTTCTCCTAATTAACACTTCAAATTACACTTTAGAACTCACTTGCATACCTTGGGGATGCTGGTATTTATACTCGAATGACATACTTCGAGAACAATCCTCGCCATCCAGCGTCCCATACAATTTCCAATTTGCTAGAAAATTCGATTCCATTCTCCAGTCGAGACTTTGCTAATCCAGTATCGAAATCTTCTAGTCTTCGAGTTTCGACATTTTCTGCTAGATGTCGCTGCTCACATTTGAGTGGTTATCACAGTATTGTAGAATGTTTGTGTGGGTACAAATGATAGAACTTATTCTTTTCAATACAAATCCCTTTATTCAGTACAGTTACAATTCACTATTTAATTCTTTCTCTCAGTACAATTCAATTTCTCAACCACTTATACTTTTCTTATCTTTTACTTAAACCACTTAATCACTTCTTCTAATTAACACTTCAAATTCAACTTTGGAACTGATTTGCATACCTTTGGGATGCTGGTATTTATACTCGAATGACATACTTCGAGAACAATCCTCGCCACCCAGCGTCCCATACAATTTCCAATTTGCTAGAAAATTCGATTCCACTCTCCAGTCGAGACTGCTAATCCAGTATCGAAACCTTCTAGTCTTCGAGTTTCGACATTTTCTGCTAGATGTCGCTGCTCACATTTGACTGGTTATCACATTGCTCCCTCCCTACAGTTGTTCGTCCCGAACAACTTCGTCATTCAGCATCCCGTTGAAATGACACATTCTATCCAAATGGACCACTTTCAATTTTCCTCGATCCCCACGCTGGATCCGGTAGACAACGTCATTAATGCGGGTTATCACCTTGTATGGACCTTCCCAGTCCTGTTGCAATTTTGGTGATTTGCCTTTCTTACGCTGAGGATTATACAGCCAAACCAGATCTCCTTCGTTGAAACCGGAAGATTTCGCCTTGATATCGTACCTAGTTTTCATGCAGCTTCATCTTTTCTCTGGTGTCTTCATGCAATTTACGAATCCTGCTGCGTAAGTCATTCACGTACTCGTTCACCTCTTTGGGCTCCGTCGGTGGGGATCCGAATTTTGCTTCACTTGGCAACCGAATTGAGAATTGAGAAAATTTTTTTTCGCTCCATGTGAGGCCGTTTTGCAGCGATTTCGGCCTTCATCGCTCCAATAATGCACAGTAATACTCGCTGTTGATGGTTTTTCCATTCTCGAGGTAGTCCACGAAGAGTATGTCATGACAATCCCAGAAAACCGATGCCATAACCTTTCCGACCCATCGAGCCTCCCTCGGCCGCTTCGGAGTACTCGTGCCGGCTTCAGTCCGTTGCCGGGCACTCATTCTGTTCTCTGGTGTGTAGTAGTGGATCCAAGTTTCATCAACTGTTACCAATCGACGTCAAAAGTCCGCCCGATTCCGTATCAGCAATTCCAAACACTCTTTCGAAGTGCTCACGCTGGCAGAATATTGCCAATAAAATATGGCGTGTGTGCTCAGTACTAATCTTTGTGGTATCTGCTAGCTCGCGCACCTTCACTTTCCGGTCAGCCAACACCATTTCATGTATTTTTTTGACATTGTCCTCTGTAACCGCATCAGAAGGCCTGCCGTTGTGGAGTTGCGGCCACCACGAAACTCTCGAAACCAATATTTGACGGTGTAATCTGACGGAGCATTAGCCCCATAATATTTATCTAACTTGTCTTTTGTTTCCTTCGCCGTTTTGCCTCTCAAAAAATAATGTTTTATGAGAGAACGAAAATCGTTTTTGTCCATACTCAACATGATGCCAAACACATCAACAACAATCAGCTGTCAAAACAAAACTAAAGACAGTATCGCACTGAAATTTGGCATGTCTGCCTAAATATGAACGGACTTCAGGGCACCATAGCCTTTCTTGCAGTAGCAGCGCATTCTGGTGGTCAAGGAGGTTACTTTTCACCCGATAAGGACAGAGGAGGAATACTTTTCTCATGAGATGAAAAGTTGTGTGAACCGATTATGAAACTGACAGTTCTTCAAATTGAATTCATAGTCGTGCCATAAGTTCTGTTACAAATATAAAACGCTATAAAAAAAAACAGTAAACATATTGTATTTAAATTTTTTTTCATTTATTAAACCACAATACTGATTATTAAAAAGTTGTATTGTATTGGTCAAGCCCTTCACAACACCCTCTAGCACAACTTTTTGGTAAACATTTGCACCAGTTATTACGCCTTTTTCACAGAAATTGAGCTTTGCCAGCAATAATGATCTACGAAAGTATAATGAGCAAATAATCAAAACCCGTATAGCTACATAGAAACACAATCAAATCATGCGAGACCTCTTGCTTCATTTATCCAATCGTCACCATACGCAAATCCCATACCGTACCAACAGATATACTTGTACAGAACTTTTTTTTATATTTTATAATTATATAATTTTGTCGAAGTAAATTTGGCATATAAAGATCTATATTTCCTCTCCCACCAGGGATATAATAATTTTTTTTAAAACTGGATATACACAATGATTATACCTCAGGTAGAAAATGGCCGTCTTATCAGTGCGCTCTCAACTTCAGTTTAAAAGAAGGAAAATAAAAAAGACACCCTCAGATCGCAACTGCGATCTTGAAAGAAACGTTGGGATGTAGATCATTTTTGTTTATGGCTCCACCCATTTTCGTGTTTCTTAGGTCATATTTTTCAATTTCATAGATGATAAAAGAAATTTTAAGAAACGCGCAGTAGAATGGCAAACTGAATTGGTACGGACTATAACCATGTCCTAAAGGCCATTGCCGAATACCGCAAAAGAGAAAAAAGACAGCTTTGCCTAAGAGATGTTGAATTTGACTCAAATAAACCAATCTTCTTAAATGAGAGTCTAACGAAGAGAAATAGTTTTCCCCTTCGACAAACTGTTTGCATGAAGTAGCGAAAAGGGATTTTCTCGGCCACTACCAGATCTGGGTGACAACATATACATATGCATACATGACGAAGGAATACTTAAATGCTATTTCCGCGAGACGTAAACCACCGAAATCTATAGTATTGTAAAATGTTTGTGTGGGTACAAATAATAGAACTTATTCTTTTCAATACAAATCCCTTTATTCAGTACAGTTACAATTCACTATTTAATTCTTTCTCTCAGTACAATTCAATTTCTCAACCACTTATACTTTTCTTATCTTTTACTTAAACCACTTAATCACTTCTCCTAATTAACACTTCAAATTACACTTTAGAACTCACTTGCATACCTTGGGGATGCTGGTATTTATACTCGAATGACATACTTCGAGAACAATCCTCGCCATCCAGCGTCCCATACAATTTCCAATTTGCTAGAAAATTCGATTCCACTCTCCAGTCGAGACTTTGCTAATCCAGTATCGAAATCTTCTAGTCTTCGAGTTTCGACATTTTCTGCTAGATGTCGCTGCTCACATTTGAGTGGTTATCACATTGCTCCCTCCCTACAGTTGTTCGTCCCGAACAACTTCGTCATTCAGCATCCCGTTGAAATGACACATTCTATCCAAATGGACCACTTTCAATTTTCCTCGATCCCCACGCTGGATCCGGTAGACAACGTCATTAATGCGGGTTATCACCTTGTATGGACCTTCCCAGTCCTGTTGCAATTTTGGTGATTTGCCTTTCTTACGCTGAGGATTATACAGCCAAACCAGATCTCCTTCGTTGAAACCGGAAGATTTCGCTTTGATATCGTACCTAGTTTTCATGCAGCTTCATCTTTTCTCTGGTGTCTTCATGCAATTTACGAATCCTGCTGCGTAAGTCATTCACGTACTCGTTCACCTCTTTGGGCTCCGTCGGTGGGGATCCGAATTTTGCTTCACTTGGCAACCGAATTGTTTGACCAAATAAGATCTCGGATGGTGTGTGCCCTGTTGAGCTATGGACCGCGTTTCGGTAGGCCATTAAGAAGAGGGGTATGTGTCGATCCCAATCCCGCTGGCAGTTGCTGACAACCTTAGATAGATGCTCATTCAAGGTCCGATTGAATCGCTCGACCATTCCATCAGATTGAGGGTGTAGTGGCGTGGTCCTTGTCTTTCTTATTCCCAAATATTGGCATATTTCCTGGAAGACTTTTGATTCAAAGTTTCGCCCTTGATCAGAGTGCAGCTCCATTGGGACCCCAAATCTGCTCACCCAGTTGTTGACTATCTGTTCGGCTACGGTCTTAGCCTCTTGATTTGGGATGGCAAACACTTCCGGCCACTTACTGAAGTAATCCATGCCTACGAGAGTATATCGGTTTCCATTAAAGGTTTCGGGAAACGGCCCAGCGATGTCGATGGCTATTCGTTCGAAAGGTGCTCTGACATTGTATTGTTGCATTTGTCCACGTGGCTTTGCTTTTGGACCCTTGGTAGCCGCACACCTTATGCACTTTTTGCACCAATTCTCGACATCTTGTTTAGCGCTTAGCCAATAGAAACGTTCCCTTACCTTTTCCAACGTCTTGTTTATTCCTAAATGGCCTGTTGAGATTCCGTCATGTATTTCATGGAGTACTTGGCTGACTCTGGACCGTGGCACTATTAGCTGCATACGAGATGTTTTCCCATCTGCACTTTCCCATTTTCTCTTCAGCAATCCATCTTGCACAAAAAGCGAGTCCCACTGTGCCCAGTATGCCTTCAGAGTTTGGCTCCGATCTGATATCTGCTGCCAGCTTGGTCTTTCCTCGTGTTCTTTCCAGGCCAATATTGGTTCGATGTCATTGTCTGCCTGTTGGGAGGAACGGATTTCGTCTATACTCCAACCCTCTATTGGCTCAGTCCTGATCGTTTGGATAGTTGCGTGTTCTTTCGCTTCTTTACCACTGACTACTTCTGCTGGGAGGCTTTCGTTGCATTGTTTTACCTGTGAGACTGGGATAATTACCCTGGAGTCGACTCCTGCTACAGATTTCTGCCCCGCGAAGTAAGCATTTCCTAACTGATGGCTTCTAGAAATTTGACCGGTTTCTTGGTAGCCGTTTCTGCCGGTTTTTCTTTCCATTTGCCTGTAACCCCAGTGCAGGCAGCCTTCTTGTCGTACCGGTTCTTTACAATGCCTTTGCAAATGTCCTACTTTATCGCAGTTCCAGCAGCGCATCCTTCGTCTCTCCCGCGGGATATTTCGTTGCATGGTCGTTGGTCTTGAGCAGGAGCATTCACCAGATACTATTTCCCTTACGAAATGCATTCCTTTGGAAGCCTGATTGGATGCTTCCATCGCCAGAGCGAAGGCAAGTGCTTCAGCAAGGGTTCTTTTCCCGGCCATCCTTGCTGCTGATTGTAGCTTCAAATCTGCAATTCCCCTGATGAATGCATCCTTTGCCATTTCGTTGATTATTTCTTGGCCTGCGGTGGGATATGACAAATGCGCCAGTCTACTCACGTCTGCTTGGTGCTGTTGCAGTGTTTCTCCTCGTTGCTGCATACGGCCTTGCAATTGAACCTTGTATACTTCCCGCATGTGGCTATCCCCAAAACGTTTCTCGATAGCCTGCACTAAAGCCATATAATCTTTATGCTTTTCGATGTCTACTGTTTGCAACAATTCTGCTGCAGGACCGTGCAAGGCCATTGTTAGGGCAAAGCACTTTTCCTCATTGTCCCAGTCGTTTGCACAGGCAGCCATTTCAAACTGCTTCTTATAGGTAGACCATGAGGTCTGGCCATCGAATGAAGGAGGCTTCAACTCTTTTCTCCTTGGACCGCTTAAAGAACATTCTCGCAGTTTCTGTTTTCGCACTGTGTCGAGCTCTTTTGCCAGTTGCTGAACTTTGCTGTCCATTTCTTCGAATTTTTCGCCAACATTCTTCTCTATTGTATCAAATTTGTCATCAACGTTCTTCTCTATTCTATCAAATTTGTCATCAACGTTCTTCTCTATTCTTTCAAATTTGTCATCGATTTCTTCGAATTTTTGCTGGAGAATGTTCTTTTGTTCTTCCAGATTATTCTTTTGTTCATCCATTTTCTGTTGAAGACCGTGCAGATTGTTGGTTTGTTCGTTGAATTTTTGTTCAATGCTGCTCTTCTGCTCGTCCATTCTTTGTTCCAGACTGTTCTTCTGTTCTTCCAGATTTTTCTTTTGTTGGTCGAGACTGTTCTTCTGTTCGTCCATTTTTTTGTTTTGTTCGTCCATTTTTAATAAGAGGAGTTGCATCATTGCATCCATGTCATTGCCGGTACTTGTCTGTTCATCCTCGTCAACATCAAAGAAATATGCATCAGGATCATGTCCCTCGTTGTTCAAAGCCTCCTGAAGACGGAGCACCAGGTCACTTTTTCCTCCACTGGCGCTGAGGCTTCTCTTGTTCAACTCGGATTTGAGTTGGACGAGGGTCAACTGCAATAGTTTTCGACCCATTCTAGCTTTTTTTTTTTTACACACAATAAGTCCTATCCCACTTCTGACACCAATGTAAAATGTTTGTGTGGGTACAAATAATAGAACTTATTCTTTTCAATACAAATCCCTTTATTCAGTACAGTTACAATTCACTATTTAATTCTTTCTCTCAGTACAATTCAATTTCTCAACCACTTATACTTTTCTTATCTTTTACTTAAACCACTTAATCACTTCTCCTAATTAACACTTCAAATTACACTTTAGAACTCACTTGCATACCTTGGGGATGCTGGTATTTATACTCGAATGACATACTTCGAGAACAATCCTCGCCATCCAGCGTCCCATACAATTTCCAATTTGCTAGAAAATTCGATTCCATTCTCCAGTCGAGACTTTGCTAATCCAGTATCGAAATCTTCTAGTCTTCGAGTTTCGACATTTTCTGCTAGATGTCGCTGCTCACATTTGAGTGGTTATCACAGTATTGTAGAATGTTTGTGTGGGTACAAATGATAGAACTTATTCTTTTCAATACAAATCCCTTTATTCAGTACAGTTACAATTCACTATTTAATTCTTTCTCTCAGTACAATTCAATTTCTCAACCACTTATACTTTTCTTATCTTTTACTTAAACCACTTAATCACTTCTTCTAATTAACACTTCAAATTCAACTTTGGAACTGATTTGCATACCTTTGGGATGCTGGTATTTATACTCGAATGACATACTTCGAGAACAATCCTCGCCACCCAGCGTCCCATACAATTTCCAATTTGCTAGAAAATTCGATTCCACTCTCCAGTCGAGACTGCTAATCCAGTATCGAAACCTTCTAGTCTTCGAGTTTCGACATTTTCTGCTAGATGTCGCTGCTCACATTTGACTGGTTATCACATTGCTCCCTCCCTACAGTTGTTCGTCCCGAACAACTTCGTCATTCAGCATCCCGTTGAAATGACACATTCTATCCAAATGGACCACTTTCAATTTTCCTCGATCCCCACGCTGGATCCGGTAGACAACGTCATTAATGCGGGTTATCACCTTGTATGGACCTTCCCAGTCCTGTTGCAATTTTGGTGATTTGCCTTTCTTACGCTGAGGATTATACAGCCAAACCAGATCTCCTTCGTTGAAACCGGAAGATTTCGCCTTGATATCGTACCTAGTTTTCATGCAGCTTCATCTTTTCTCTGGTGTCTTCATGCAATTTACGAATCCTGCTGCGTAAGTCATTCACGTACTCGTTCACCTCTTTGGGCTCCGTCGGTGGGGATCCGAATTTTGCTTCACTTGGCAACCGAATTGTTTGACCAAATAAGATCTCGGATGGTGTGTGCCCTGTTGAGCTATGGACCGCGTTTCGGTAGGCCATTAAGAAGAGGGGTATGTGTCGATCCCAATCCCGCTGGCAGTTGCTGACAACCTTAGATAGATGCTCATTCAAGGTCGGATTGAATCGCTCGACCATTCCATCAGATTGAGGGTGTAGTGGCGTTGTCCTTGTCTTTCTTATTCCCAAATATTGGCATATTTCCTGGAAGACTTTTGATTCAAAGTTTCGCCCTTGATCAGAGTGCAGCTCCATTGGGACCCCAAATCTGCTCACCCAGTTGTTGACTATCTGTTCGGCTACGGTCTTAGCCTCTTGATTTGGGATGGCAAACACTTCCGGCCACTTACTGAAGTAATCCATGACTACGAGAGTATATCGGTTTCCATTAAAGGTTTCGGGAAACGGCCCAGCGATGTCGATGGCTATTCGTTCGAAAGGTGCTCCGACATTGTATTGTTGCATTTGTCCATGTGGCTTTACTTTTGGACAATTGGTAGCCGCACACCTTATGCACTTTTTGCACCAATTCTCGACATCTTGTTTAGCGCTTAGCCAATAGAAACGTTCCCTTACCTTTTCCAACGTCTTGTTTATTCCCAAATGGCCTCCTGAGATTCCGTCATGTATTTCATGGAGTACTTGGTTGACTCTGGACCGTGGCACAATTAGCTGCATACGAGATGTTGTCCCATCTGCACTTTCCCATTTTCTCTTCAGCAATCCATCTTGCACAAAAAGCGAGTCCCACTGTGCCCAGTATGCCTTCAGAGTTTGGCTCCGATCTGATATCTGCTGCCAGCTTGCTCTTTCCTCGTGTTCCTTCCAGGCCAATATTGGTTCGATGTCATTGTCTGCCTGTTGGGAGGAACGGATTTCGTCTATACTCCAACCCTCTATTGGCTCAGTCCTGATCATTTGGATAGTTGCCTGTTCTTTCGCTTCTTTACGGTTGCAGTGTTCGCATTTTACCCCGCACGGTCGACGAGAGAGAGCATCAGCATTTGAGTGGAGTGTTCCCTTGCGGTGTTGCACTTCAAAGTCGTAGCCCTGCAACTGCTCGATCCATCTTGCAACTTGGCCTTCAGGGTTATTAAATTGGAGTAGCCATTTCAGAGCTGCGTGGTCTGTCCGGAGAATGAACTTTTGTCCGTAGAGGTACTTATGGAAATGCTTCGTAGCCAGAATTAAAGCCAGAAGCTCGCGCCGGGTTACACAGTAGTTCCTTTCAGGTCTGGAGAGTACTTTACTGTAATATGCGACCACTTTCTCTTGACCATCATGAACCTGGGAAATCACAGCTCCGACCCCAACATTGCTAGCGTCTGCGTCCACGATGAACATTTTTCCGGGCGTCGGGTAACCCAAGATGGGGGCATTGCACAGCTGTCGCTTCAGTTCTTGAAATGCTTTTTCGCATTCTCCAGACCACCTGAACTGTCGGCCTTTTTCTGTAAGTTGATGCAGGCTCTTCGCAATGCCAGCAAAATCCTTTACGAACCTTCTGTAATACGTGGCGAGTCCCAAAAAGCTTCTCACTTGGTGTTTATCTTTTGGAGAAGGCTAACTTTTCACGGCTTCGATTTTGTCAGGATCCGTTCTTACTCCTTCCGCTGATATAATGTGACCCAGATATTTTACTTCCGGACGAAACAAGGCGCACTTTTCCGGGTTGAGCTTTAAATGAGCACTTCGTAGCCTCTCAAACACTTCTTTTAGATTTTCGCGGTGCTCCTCGTACGTCTTACCTATGACGATAACGTCGTCCAAATATACTAGGCAGGTTTTCCAGGTGAGTCCTTGCAATGTTCGTTCCATTAGTCGCTCGAAGGTGGCCGGAGCGTTGCACAGTCCAAACGGCATCACTGCAAACTGCCAAAGACCGCTTCCTGTAGTGAAGGCAGTTTTCTCACGATCCGCACGATTTATCTCTACCTGCCAGTAACCGCTCTTCAAGTCAAGTGTTGAAAACCATTTCGCTCCAGAAAGCATATCCAAAGTGTCATCGATTCTCGGAAGTGGGTAGCTGTCCTTTTTAGTGACATCATTGAGACGTCGGTAGTCTACACAAAATCTCGTGCTGCCATCTTTCTTCTTCACGAGGACCACTGGAGATGCCCACGGACTTTGCGATTCTTCAATCACTCCCTCAGCTTTCATCTTCGACATCAATGGAAGACGCCTTGCAGGTTGACGGATTGGTCGAGCGTCTCCGGTGTCAATGTGGTGTTGAACAATATGCGTACGTCCATATTCTCCGTCTTGTGTAGCAAATATATCAGCGTACTCACCGATTAGTTTTTCTGCCAGGATTCGCTGATCTTCGTCCAGATTACAGAGGCTGAGAATTTTGTTCTTGATTTTTATGCTCTGAACTGTTGTGACCGGTGTTGCACCCTTTTTATCCGTTGTGGTCGATATAGCCTCAACAGGTACGCATTTTCCCACTATCTCCCCCTTTTTCACCTTTACACTGAATGTCTTTGGATTTAGAATCCTTACAGGGACCATGTTGTTCTTTGGCTCCACTAAGGTCTTTTCCACCATGAAGTCTCTTTTCTTTTCTGGCTCCATCAAATAGAATCGGTGGCTACCAGGACCACCTTCCACTTTTGCCCACAAAATTGCTTCTGACGAAGGCTCTAGACTCTGATTGCTGCAGATGACGACATTTGAGACTGTGGTATTGGCGTTTCCGTATATCATTGGTATCTCCATGTTTCCGTATTTCAGGGTTTGTGCCCCCAAGTCGACTACAAGTCCATGTTCTCTCATGAAGTCTGTACCAATGATGCACTCGTCACATATGTCAGCTACCAGAAACGCGTGAGTGAATGTTATTCCGGCCAGTTGGATTTTTATGCGGACTTCACCATATACCTTAAACGTTGCTCCTGTAGCTGTTCGCAAGCTGCAGCTGCTAGTGTTATGCAGCCAAGACTTCTGCACAAGATTCCTCCTGATGATTGAGGCCGTGGCACCGGTGTCTATTGTTGCCATCCATTTTTCTTTTCCACTGACTACTTCTACTAGAAGGCTTTCGCTGCGTCGTTTTGCCAGCGAGACTTGGATGATGGTTCTGGGGCCGTCGACTCCTGCTACCAACTTCTGCCCCGCGAAGTTGGTGCTTAAGCATTTCCCGACTGATGGCTTCGGGAAGGTTGGCCGGCTTCTTGATAGCTGTTTCTGCGGGTTTCTTCCCCTCACCACAGTGAGGGCAGTCTTTTCGTCGCACCGGTTCTTTACACTGCCTTTGAAGGTGTCCTATTTTATTGCAATTCCAGCAGCGCATTATTCGTCTATCCCGTCGAGTATCTCGTTCCTCGGCACTAATTCTTGTGCAGGAACATTCGACAGATGCTACTTCCCTGACGAAATGTGTTCCCCTGGAAGCTTGATTGGCTGCTTCCATCGCCAGAGCGAAGGCAAGTGCTTCAGCAAGGGTTCTTTTCCCGGCCATCCTTACAGCTGACTGTAGCTTCGAATCTGCAATTCCCCTGATAAATGCATCCTTTGCCATTTCGTTGATTATTTCCTGTCCTGCGGTGGGGTATGACAGATGTGCCAGTCTACTCACGTCTGCTTGGAGCTGCTGCAGTGTTTCTCCTCTTTGCTGTGTTCGGCTTTGCAATTGGACCTTGTAGACCTCCTGCATGTGGCTGTCCCCAAACCGTTTCTCGATAGCCTGCACTAAAGTCACATAATCTTTATGCTTTTCGATGTCTACTGTTTGCAACAATTCTGCTGCAGGACCGTGCAAGGCCATTGTTAGGGCAAAGCACTTTTCCTCATTGTCCCAGTCGTTTGCACAGGCAGCCATTTCAAACTGCTTCTTATAGGTAGACCATGAGGTCTGGCCATCGAATGAGGGAGGCTTCAAATCTTTTCTCCTTGGACCGCTTAAAGAACATTCTCGCAGTTTCTGTTTTCGCACTGTGTCGAGCTCTTTTGCCAGTTGCTGAACTTTGCTGTCCATTTCCTCGAATTTTTCGCCAACATTCTTCTCTATTCTATCAAATTTGTCATCAACGTTCTTCTCTATTCTTTCAAATTTGTTATCGATTTCTTCGAACTTTTGGTGTAGAACGTTATTTTGTTCTTCCAGTTTTTGTTCTAGACTATTCTTTTGTTCGTCGAATTTTTGTTCAATGCTGCTCTTCTGCTCGTCTAGATTTTTCTTTTGTTCATCCAGCTTTTGTTCGAGACTATTCTTTTGTTCATCCAGCTTTTGCTCGAGACTATTCTTTTGTTCTTCCAGATTTTTCTTTTGTTCGTCCATTTTTTTGTTTTGTTCGTCCATTTTTAATAAGAGGAGTTGCATCATTGCAGCCATGTCATTGCCGGTATTTGTCTGTTCATCCTCGTCAACATCAAAGGAATATGCATCAGGATCATGTCCCTCGTTGTTCAAAGCCTCCTGAAGTCGGAGCACCAGGTCACTTTTTCCTCCACTGGCACTGAGGCTTCTCTTGTTCAACTCGGATTTGAGTTGAACGAGGGTCAACTGCAATAGTTTTCGACCCATTCTAGCTTTTTCAAATAGTCAGAAAGCACTTTTTTTTTTTTTTACACACAATAAGTCCTATCCCACTTCTGACACCAATGTAGAATGTTTGTGTGGGTACAAATGATAGAACTTATTCTTTTCAATACAAATCCCTTTATTCAGTACAGTTACAATTCACTATTTAATTCTTTCTCTCAGTACAATTCAATTTCTCAACCACTTATAGTTTTCTTATCTTTTACTTAAACCACTTAATCACTTCTTCTAATTAACACTTCAAATTCAACTTTGGAACTGATTTGCATACCTTTGGGATGCTGGTATTTATATTCGAATGACATACTTCAAGAACAATCCTCGCCACCCAGCGTCCCATACAATTTCCAATTTGCTAGAAAATTCGATTCTACTCTCCAGTCGAGACTTTGCTAATCCAGTATCGAAACCTTCTAGTCTTCGAGTTTCGACATTTTCTGCTAGATGTCGCTGCTCACATTTGAGTGGTTATCACATTATTAAATGTTTTATGTAAACAAAAGAAGGGTTTCATTATTTGACATTTAAATGTTCAAAGCTTGAATAACAAAATAAATGAAATGTGTTCAATTTCTAACGATAGTTTGGCCGATGTCGTTTGCTTGTCAGAAACCTGGCTATGTCCGGAAATGAGTGATGACCTATTTAAATTTAATAATTATCACAAGCCCAAACGTGCAGATAGACAAAATAAGGTAGGAGGAGGAGTAGCAACTTACTCGTATATTAAAAAAAAGTATGGATTTAATATGGTAAACAAATCAAAGCCGAATGAACTTGTAGAGTATTTTTGGATTCTGCCATTGGCTGTCAAAGTGAATGGTCGTGTTTTTTCTGATCCTGTGTGTTGTGAGATAAAAGTAAAAGTGAAGAGTGAAAAAAAAAATATGGATAAAAGATCGTCACAGGGGCATCGTCCCCCTGACGATACGATTAAAAAGAAAAAGACTTTTAATCTTCCCTCTAAGCTATTGTCGAATGAGGACAAATTAGCTATATTGCAAACAATTGGTGAATACACGACGCCTAAAAAGTTGGATACAACCATGGAAACAAATATGGAAACATCCGATTGTACAGTAACAGATTGTACTGTTATTAGTGGCGGTTCAAAAACAGTATTGAACGCAAAAAAAGATAATAAAGTTGCTGGTGCTTCAGTGATGCCAAGTCAAACTGGAAAACTGGAAAATCGTGTTTTATCATTAAATCCGACGGACGATGCAAATCTGGCCGATTTAAAGAGATTGCTAAAAGACGACTTATCAACTTTCGAAAATATAAAGAAACATCGAAATTAAAGAAGTCAAACATTCATCGTCCCCGTCTCTGGAGAGGACAAATTCTAGACTTGCCAACAACCCTTTTTCGATTCTGGATTCGGTCGAGTTAGATGAACCTTCTACGAGTACTTCACCTCAAATAGGAAAAAGCAAACAAAATGTTCGGAAAATTAACGAATGGTGCCCTCCCATTTATGCCAAAGACGTGAGCTCAAAAACTATATTGTTATTTTTAGAAAATAATTTTAGCGGTAATTTAGATCTTAAGTTTGAAAGCAAAGGATTAGGTAGACTAAAAATTTTTGTTAAAGACATTAATCTACATTCCTATTTATTGAAAGTTTTTTGTGAAATGAAGATTCAAGCTTTTTCATTTGGTCCAAAACAGCTAAAAAAAGTTCTCGATATTACTGAGAGGTATTCCAGATGGTTTTACCTCTGAAATGATAGTAAATGATATTGCGAAAGTGGACCCTTCATTGAGGGTACAAGTTAAACCATTTGCTACAAAATGGTCAAAAGAAAATAACGTAGAGCTTGGTATTTTTCATTGTGTTGTTGATGATAGGGAAAGCCTATCTAAGCTAAAAAACATCCGCTTTTTACTTCATCATAAAATAAAATGGGAGTCACTGAGGAAAAGCAACATTGTCCAGTGCTATAGATGCTAACGCTTTGGACACGTTAGTGCCTACTGCGCTTTCCCTATTAGATGCGTAAAGTGTAAAGATTCGCACGATTTGGGGGCGTGTCCTCTCAATAACATCAAGGATAAGATAAGCTTATCTTGCATTAACTGCGGTTCCTCCGGGCACCCGGCAAATTTCAGTGGCTGTCCGAAACGGATAGAATACTTGCGGAGGAAGGAGGACAAGGGCCCAAAATCTCCAAAATATGTCCTTCAGCCCAAAAATACAGTTGTGAATCCGACACAAGTTTCGAGATCATTCTCCTATGCTGATATCCTTAAAGGAAATCCGCTAGAGACACGTAATGAAGAATCTAATCCAAACTCCATTTTTGGAGATTTTATAAATGAATCGATAAGATTATTTGGGTTACCCTTGAACGTCCTCATAACTCGGGTTAGAGATTTCTGGCCATCGTTTAAAAAACTAAATGACTCTGAAAAACCCGGTGCCTACCTGGGCTTTATTGCTTCATTGACGCCATGATTTTTAAAATGATCACTGCTAATATAAACTCTCTAGTCTCTATAGATAAGTGCTTCGAGTTGAATATGTTTCTTAAACATATCACCCCAACTGCGGTTCTAGTTCAAGAAACACTTCTAAAACACAATATGAGACGTACATTTGATAATTACCTCCTTTTACGTAACGATTCGGGCAGAGGCACCGGTGTTTTGATTCCAGATACTTTAGATTACAATATAATTCCTTTTCAAAACAATATTATTTCTGCAACCATTGTCTCTATAACATTAACTGGACATCTTAATAACAATAAAAGCCTAGCCTTGGTTTCCCTCTACATACCTTGTAACACGGGTTTTAGATTAGTCCGAGCAATGCAAGATTTAATGGTTCTTCTGTCCAGTTTTGACTTTTATATAATCGGGGGTGACTTTAACGCTCGCCACAAATTTTGGGGTGACTCTATGTTAAATCTGAATGGTTACCACCTATACACATGGTACCAAAACACTGCCTTTCTTGATTTGCACATAATTTCTCCAAATAGCCCGACAAGACCAAGTTCCTTGTCAACTATAGATTTTTATTTAGTGTCTTCAAACCTTCTTGGCCCTCAATTCACTTCGCCTAGCTATAGTTGTATAACCTTGGATCCTTTTTCCGACCATTTCTCAGTTTTTCTTGGCTTAGAGCTATCCAACATCTCCCCTTTACTTACAGACCCTCCATATAGAGTTTCATTCAGTGACACAAACTGGATTTTATCCAATCAAGATCTTCGGCAGAAATTTATTTCAATGAACATTCCACTAGAAAGAAATCTCTCCAACATCGAAATTGACCGATTTGTAACACTTTTCTCTGACCACATCCAAGACTGTATTGATTGTCATTCAAAAAAAATTAATTTATGTTCCTCAAGGCAAAACCTCAGCCATGAAATTATCGAATTACTTAAACTTAGGAAATTTTGGAAAATCCAGCTTAAAAGAATCTTTCATAGGGAAGGTAATAGAATTAATCAAGAATACATTTCCCTCTCTTCTCGCATCAGCTGTTTGAGCAAACTAATTAAAGATCAGACCAGAATTCACTTAAACAAACAATTTCGAAACAAACTTAACCAATTAAGGCCATCTTCTGCTGTCTTTAAGGAAATTGATAGAATCACTGGTCGCAAACGTACTACCAATCAATCTTCTGCGCCCATTTTATTTAATAACAATGCTTTTCACTCAACGCAAGAAAAAATCAACGCCTTTCAAGATTTCTTCTCTGATTTATACTCACATCATATTCCCGATACCGATCCCGAACTAACTCTAGAAGTCTTAACCCGCACAAGTTCTTCCTTAGCTTGGAACTCCTTAAACCCTTTAACTGAATTTTCTCTTAACAATACTTCATATTCTCCGATTGTGGAAGAATTTGCCACAACTGAATTTATTAAATCCATAATTCATAACCTCAATAGCAAAAAATCTTCTGGACCAGATAATATCTCAAATTTTATAATCAAGAAATGCCTTCCAACCATTCCTCATTTTTTAACTCCAATTGTTAATAATTGTATAAATAATGGTTACTTTCCTCTCAATTGGAAAAATACTAAGCTGATCCCAATTAAAAAGAAGGAAAATTCAAATGATATAAGCAAATTCAGGCCAATTTCACTACTGTCCAACCTTGGGAAAATACTTGAAAGGGTTCTCTATTTAAAAATAGAAAACTTCATTTCCGAACAAAATATTATACCGATGGTACAGTTTGGTTTTAAAAGAAAGCACTCCACCGAACATGCACTTATGCAACTACAAAATGAAGTCTTAAAAAATCTCAGGAACAAATCTTGCACTGTTGCATGTGCTATTGACCTTACTAAAGCATTTGATCTTGTCTGGCATGATGGTCTCCTTTATAAACTAATTTCTTTGAACTTCCCGAAATATTTTATCAAAATGATGTTTAGCTTCCTCAATAACCGTTATCTAAGTATTCACTTGAATGAAAAAATTTCTACCCCCGTCCCGGTACTATCAGGCGTTCCACAGGGTTCCATTCTCGGTCCCCTCCTATTTAACATCTTTCTACATGATTTCCATTCACAGTGCCTTTCTTCAAACTCAATCCTATTTGCGGACGATACAATAATCTATGACTCGCACGAAAGACCTCACTATGCGCTTGAGGGAGTCAAACACCATCTTGAAATCATTATCCCATATTACCGAAGCTGGGGCATAAGTTTAAACGCCTCCAAATGCGAATTAATTTGTTTTAGAAACGCATCCACCAAAGGCCACCATCTCGCTGTCAGGGAAAGCAAACAGCTTACTCTAACCATAGAAGGAAATACCATCCCAAGGAAACCTATGATTAAATATCTGGGTGTGCACCTACATGAGAGGTGGAGAATGAACATTCATGCCAGGAAAGCATTGCAAAAATGTAAAGCTGCCTGTGCTAAACTAAAGGTTCTCCTCAACTCCCGTGAAGTTGAATCCAAAACAAAGCTTCTAATGTACAAAACTCTCATCCGTCCACTTTTAGCATATGGTTTTGCCATTTGGTTTCAAATATCTAAAACAGTAGCCCACCAACTTCAGATGTTCGAGCGAACAGTATTAAGGAAATGTATCTCAATGTACAGAAGACCCTCTGGTAAATGGATTAAAAATAAAACGATCTACGATACATCCGGAGTCACACCCATACTTAGTTACCTAACGAATTTAGCTAAATATCGTTTTCTAAACCTTATGACACATCCCAATCCTTCTATACAAGAAATATACAGTGAAAATATAGAATTCTCGGTTTTGGATAGGTATTACTTGTCCCCTATCAGCATCCTCAATGAACGGTCTACTCACCTTTTCGAAATAGTAGATGATGTATGCTACTTATCAAACTTTTACAACCAAAGCTGTAACTTAACATACAGAGGTTAATGCTTTGATCCTCAAATGAAAAATATATAAATGTTTTCGTATATAAATAAATAAATACTATACTATACTATACTTTGTAGAGTATTTTTTTGTCGAAATTACACATACTTGTGACAAAATGTTGATAGGATGTACATATATACATGGTACCAAACACACTGCTAAGAGTTTTGTTAGAAAGTTGTACTTTGCGAATTCCTTAATTTAAATACCCTGGATGGAAAAAATAAACAATTCGTTGATATGATAGGATCTTTTAACTTACATTTTGCGAATTATGATCAACCAACTCATTTTACGCCTAACAGACGGCCCTCGCTCTTAGAGGAATTCATTGTGTCTAATCCTGATTCCATATTGCACTACGACCAAGTGCTTGTATCTGCTTTTTCACATCAGGATTTTTGAACGTAAATGCATTTCCAGTAAATGTAAATCAAGGTGAAGAAAGGTCGTATAACTTTTCAAAAATTATTTAAATTAATTATATTTATAGCTTATAGCTTAGTTGTTGTAGGAGTTTGAATTGGACATTAATATATACGAGTACAACAGGTAATGTTAACATTCAATCGAGCATTTTTATAATTTTGTTTATTATTTATTTCACAAACATGCACAAAAAAAATGTTTCTAAAAAGATGAACATTCCCTGGCTAACATCAGAAGTCCTAAGTCTTATTAGTAGACGAAATCTCCTTTACGCAAGCTGGAGATATAAATGTTCAGCTATTTACAGTGAAACGCTACAGTAAGAAACGATTCTACCTCGAAATTTTGGAAGAACGTTCAGGAGATGGGACTGAGGTCTGCTAAAGAATCTATCCCTGAAAACACCGACCTGGTGTGCTTAACGTTTTTAAAAGTTTGTTAAAAACAATTGCAATCCACTTGACTTTCAGACCGTCCCTTCTACCACCGGCCATCAGCAAGAAGTAATGTTTTCACTCTCCGGATTTGATGACTTAAGTGTTGGCCAAACAATTCTCAATATCAAATCGAAGGTTGTTGGCTCGGATGATGTTTTCCCAGTTTTTATTAAAATTCTTCTACATGTATTACTTTCTCACATAACCCACATATTTAACTCGGTCGTAACTACGTCAGTTTTTCCCGATAGGTGGGAAATTGCTAAAATTTTTCCACTGTCAAAACCATCAACTTCTAATAATATCGAATACCGACCAATAGCGATTCTTCCTTTTTTAAGTAAGGTATTTTAAACTATTATTGGTAACCAAATAAATTTATTTTTAAATAGTAAAAATCTTATCACAAAATGTCAGTCCGGTTTCCGCGCCAAATATAACTGTACCACAGCTATTCTCAAAGTATGCGAAGATTTACGAGCCGACTTAGACAGCGATATGTTGGGTCTTATAGTGTTTCTCGATTTTTCTAAGGCGTTTGATAGCGTTAATCATTCGTTATTATTGAAAAAGCTGGAAAGGCAATTTTTCTTTGAAAGCTCCATCTGCAGTTTAATGAGTTCATATTTATCAGATCGATCCCAATATGTATGTGTCGGTAATAGATGTTCTTCGCATCTACATGTCTCTTCAGGTGTCCCTTAAGTTTCTGTCCTTTGCTATTTTCATGCTATATAAACGACATATCTAAGTATTTTACAACCAGCCAACATCATATATGCTGATGATTTCCAAATATATTCGTTATTCCCAAAATCATTCAAAAACCAAGGATTTAATAATATTGATCGAATGATAAAAGAAATTCACACCGGGTCTTTAAATAATGGACTTAGTCTCAATCCAACTAAAAGTAAAGCTATGATAATTAACCGAAGCAAAAATACAGTAGTATTCCCTCAAATAATTCTTAATGATAAAACTGCTGAGTATTTTGATAACATAAAAAATCTTGGGATATACTTTACTAATAATTGCATTGGAATTTATTGGAAGTTATATAAAAAAACTTCATTGGAAGTTATATAAAAAAGTGATGGTGCTCTACGTGATCTAAGCCTCACTACAAAGTATCTTCCCACAAATGTTAAACTTAAGCTTGTTAAATCGTTCGTTTTACCGTTATTTCTAAAAATAACATAGAAGGGTCTGATCACATTTCCGAATTTACCAATAAAATAGCAGGCGGTTCACTATTAGCACAGATAATAAATTTATACAGATATCTCATTCATATGGGAAGTTTTGTCCTATGAAAATGAAACCGAACTAAAAAAGAGCTTTTTTAAAAAGCTGCAAGTTCTTACAAAGAGCAGAAAAATCATTTTATTTCTTTTCGCGTTTTGTTCTTGATTTTAGAACTTGTCACTCACACATGCAAAGTCGTTTATCTGCTATCGCACTCCTATGCAAAAATAATACGTGAACGAAAGAAATAAATAAAAAAAACATACGTTGACGTTGCTCAGCATAACCGGTTTGCTTGGGTTTATGTATGTGTGCTTGTTATTTTGTTTGTAATTTGTTATGCAATGTAAATTAAATGGGGGTAGGAATGTAATTTTGAAGATCATGAGATCGACGGTAAGCGATGTGGACGTGCTGGAGGGGGTGGGTATGACGTTGCACCACACTATAAAAGTGGTTGATATTTGAAGCACGAGGTGTTAAGGGCTAATACATGTTATGGGGTTGAAGATATACATGCGTACATGAGCGCTAGAGCAATTTCCCGATTTTAATTTTTGTCGAATTTTGTGCTCAAAGTATATATATTGTAAAATGTTTGTGTGGGGTACAAATGATAGAACTTATTCTTTTCAATAGAAATCGCTTTATTCAGTACAGTTACAATTCACTATTTAATTCTTTCTCTCAGTACAATTCAATTTCTCAACCACTTATACTTTTCTTATCTTTTACTTAAACCACTTAATCACTTCTCCTAATTAACACTTCAAAGTACACTTTAGAACTCATTTGCATACCTTTGGGATGCTGGTATTTATACTCGAATGACATACTTCGAGAACAATCCTCGCCATCCAGCGTCCCATACAATTTCCAATTTTGTTATTCCAGTATCGAAATCTTCTGGTCTTCGAGTATCAACATTTTCTGCTAGATGTCGCTGCTCACATTTAAGTGGTTATCACATTGCTCCCTCCCTACAGTTGTTCGTCCCGAACAACTTCGTCATTCAGCATCCCATCGAAATGACACATTCTATCCAAATGGGCCACTTTAAATTTTCCTCGATCCCCACGCTGGATCCGGTAGACAACGTCATTAATGCGGGTTATCACCTTGTATGGACCTTCCCAGTCCTGTTGCAATTTTGGTGATTTGCCTTTCTTACGCTGAGGATTATACAGCCAAACCAGATCTCCTTCGTTGAAACCGGAAGATTTCGCCTTGATATCGTACCTAGTCTTCATGCGGCTGCTTGCTAGCTTCATCTTTTCTCTGGTGTCTTCGTGCAATTTACGAATCCTGCTGCGCAAGTCATTCACGTAGTCTTTCACCTCTTTGGGCTCCGTCGGTGGGGATCCGAATTTTGCTTCACTTGGCAACCGAATTGTTTGACCAAATAAGATCTCGGATGGTGTGTGCCCTGTTGAGCTATGGACCGCGTTTCGGTAGGCCATTAAGAAGAGGGGTATGTGTCGATCCCAATCTCGCTGGCAGTTGCTGACAACTTTAGATAGATGCTCATTCAAGGTCCGATTGAATCGCTCGACCATTCCATCAGATTGAGGGTGTAGTGGCGTTGTCCTTGTCTTTCTTATTCCCAAATATTGTATTGTTGCATTTGTCCACGTGGCTTTGCTTTTGGACCCTTGGTAGCCGCACACCTTATGCACTTTTTGCACCAATCCTCGACATCTTGTTTAGCGCTTAGCCAATAGAAACGTTCCCTTACCTTTTCCAACGTCTTGTTTATTCTCAAATGGCCTCCTGAGATTCCGTCATGTATTTCATGGAGCACTTGGTTGACTCTGGACCGTGGCACAATTAGCTGCATACGAGATTGTCTCATACGAGGTTGTCTCATCTGCACTTTCCCATTTTCTCTTCAGCAATCCATCTTGCACAAAAAGCGAGTCCCACTGTGCCCAGTATGCCTTCAGAGTTTGGCTCCGATCTGATATCTGCTGCCAGCTTGGCCTTTCCTCGTGTTCTTTCCAGGCCAATATTGGTTCGATGTCATTGTCTGCCTGTTGGGAGGAACGGATTTCGTCTATACTCCAACCCTCTATTGGCTCAGTCCTGATCGTTTGGATAGTTGCCTGTTCTTTCGCTTCTTTACCACTGACTACTTCTGCTGGGAGGCTTTCATTGCATTGTTTTACCTGTGAGACTGGGATAATTATCCTGGAGTCGACTCCTGCTACAGACTTCTGCCCCGCGAAGTAAGCATTTCCTAACTGATGTCTTCTGGAAATTTGACCGGTTTCTTGGTAACCGTTTCTGCTGGTTTTTCTTTCTATTTGCCTGTAACCCCAGTGCAGGCAGCCTTCTCGTCGTACTGGTTCTTCACAATGCCCTTGCAGATGTCCTACTTTATCGCAGTTCCAGCAGCGCATCCTTCGTCTCTCCCGCGGGATATTTCGTTGCATAGTAGTTGGTCTTGAGCAGGAGCATTCACCACAATATATTGATACATTTCCAAGCATTGAGCAACATCGAGCTTATTCGGAAAATCTAGATTTACGAGTACATATTTGCTCCCTTTTCTTTCGAGTTATCTAAAATTGAATTTTTAAAACTGTGCGCAAAATATTTACATGTAAAGATCGAAAATCTTCAATTCCGGGTCTCGGGGACAACGCAGTAATGTACGGCCGAATATATGTTAGTGCGAACAAGTGGAACGGAATCTCAACCAACTTGGAGTGCAGCACCGCTGGAAACAGCTGGCGAAAAATCGCGCCAGGTTGAAAAGCTTGTTGGTTGAGGTCCTAGTCCACCCCGGACTGTAGCGTAAGTAAGTAAGTATATAAAAAAAGCTACGACCAAGGCTTTGAAGGCGATGTTAAAAATTGCCTTCCAGCATTGCTACGAAGAGTGGCAGCACCGTTGGGATCATACTTTGAAGGTACAATTCATTTTATTTTTGATACATGTGTTTTAAAAAAAAAAATTCTCATTACATTTGAGACACACCACGTATATATTCCAATATATGTACATACTATTAACATATCTATATATATACCTGTATAATAATTGATCACTGCTCTTGGCCTACTTAAGTAAAGGCGGCTTAAGTACAAAATTCTAAGAAATCACATGTTTTAACAAATTATAGTTAAATCATTAAGTAGTTTCCGTGGCAGGATATCGACCCCCACCCTCCCAATCCTCCAATAATCGTTGCTTACTTAAATTTTTAAGCGTTCATTTCGTTTTGCAATTTTTTATTTTATTTCTGGAAATCGTGTTTTTATTTCTGTTCTTATCAAGGACCCATTTACAATTTTTCCAGAGCAATACAATTATTAGGAAATTTATTAAATTAATCTTGTGCTCGTAACATACACTAGAGGTATCAAACCATTTTGGAAAATTCATATTTGTTGCCTTTATACATTCTTTGATTATGTTTTCTTTTAAATTAGATGCACAAGGCAGTTTGAGAAACTGCGGAGAATATTTGTATATGAAGACGGCATAGTTGAAAATATTTTTCGGACGGCCACAAGAGAACTGTATTTTCTTTCGAATTCTCATATTATTTTAATTTTATCAGTACTTC